>JBBGZY010000271.1:2422500-3622500 GCA_037952925.1 Lithobates clamitans
TGTCTACAAAATAAAGGATAAATATAGGGACTTTTAAATTTATTTATTTATTTTTACTGGTAATGGCGGCAATGTGCGATTTTTAGTGGGACTGCAACATTGCGGCAGACAGATCTGACCCAAAGTGACACAAATACAGTGATCAGTGCTAAAAAAAATGCACTGATCAATGTATGACACTGGCAGGGAAGGGGTTAACACTAGGGGGCGATCAATGAGTTAACAATGTTCCCTGGGTGCGTTCTAACTGTGTGGGGGATGGGCTCACTGGGACAACACAGATCAGCTGCTCCTAGTAAATCGGGAACAGCGATCTCAGAGTTGTCCCCTGTCAGAACGGGGATCCATCTGGTTTACATAGGCAGATCCCCGTTCTGCTTCTGTAACACGACCACGGGTGGCCACCGGACATAAAGTCTGCCGGACACATGCGCGCTCTCCCCTGGCATGCAGCAGGCTCACACACTATCGCATGCATGGACCGACGTACAGGTACGCCGGCTTGCGCAGCCGAGCCGCCTTGATGCAGTATATCTGCAGAAGGCGGTTGGAAAGTGGTTAAACGAAAATCGTACAAGAAACATTTTTGGGTTTGTCCCTTTGGAGAAGATCGAATGAACTGTCATGATCAGCTCTGGAAAGCTGTGTACTAACCATTCGATTATCGTACGATTGATTCGAAAGCGGTATTTTTCGTCCGATTTTCTGATCGTGTGTACAGGCCTTAACAGTCAAGAACAAATGGATAAACTTGAATTTTTGAGAATAGGTATCTGTACCGTAGATTTGCTACAAATGTGAAAAATATCCCCATGCTCCAGTTTATTTTTTTTTACAGAACCCCCATAGAAGTGCACAGATTTGTATATTCTTCAGGTAAAGAAGCTTCCTGAAAGTAATTTATTTGTATCCACTGCAAAGATTGACTGCCTATTTTACAGCTCACTCTAATCATTCAATAATAGGATCAACATTGGCCACATCTACAGAAAAAAAGTGCATGTGGACATTTTTACATCACTTTCAATCAATTTTTTTGAGACTTAAAATAAACAAGCTGGAAATGTTTTATTTATTTTCATTAGGCCTCTTTCACACGGGGCAGATCAGTCATGATCCGCCCCGTGAACATCCGCTTGCTCAGCGGGGATAGCTCCGCCGATCCCCGCTGAGCAGGAAGATGACAGGTGCATCGCTGCACACTGTGCAGCGACGGACCTGTCAGAGCGCCGCTCTCCCCTATGGGGGGATCGGATGATGACGGACCGTAGTGTCCGTCGTCATCCGATCCGATCACGGAGGGAAAAGTAGGTTTTTCCTCCGTTACACTTTTCGGATCGGAGCGGGTCGGATGTCAGCGGACATGTCACCGCTGACATCCGACGCTCCATAGGGATGACTGTATGTCCGTTTTTTCATCCGAAAACGGAAGGATGAAAAACGGACATACGGATCGTCCGTGTGAAAGAGGCCTTAGGGTCGTTGAGTGTGTGTTCTATCAAAACAATCCTTCACCACGATGTATTATGATGTGAAGAAATGAAACAAAATTGAACAAATTAAAATAGACATATAACCAATGCTTTTTTGGTCATATTTCTCTTGT
Organism: Lithobates clamitans; assembly: GCA_037952925.1. Lineage (NCBI taxonomy): Eukaryota > Metazoa > Chordata > Amphibia > Anura > Ranidae > Lithobates > Lithobates clamitans. The sequence continues at coordinate 2,424,107 of JBBGZY010000271.1, forward strand.
GGGTCACAAGAGTGAATCTGCTTTTCCACTGTGACCCAAAATCTGCCGACAGCGGGCTTTGACATCACAGAGCCATTCCAGACTCTGGAAGGATCCCAAAACAATGTGGGGATCCACATAGATGTCCGATCTGCACTTGGCTCAGCTTCTCATTGTGCTGCTGAGAGCCTGAGCCAGCTGCTTCTGCCCCCTCCCCAGCGTTTCAGTAAGCGCTGTAGGCACAGAGCAGACTGACAGTCACCCCTCTCTGCAGAGTGCAGACCGGGAACTGAGTGATCATTGGTCATGTGATTGCGCATATCTTGGGAATATAGCTGGTGGGGCACAGCAGCATCAGACCAATGCTGCAGCAGGAAAGTACGTACAACATGTTTATTTTTTATATTCCCACACCTCTCCTTTATGTTTTCTTGAAAACCACCATGATGGGCGATTGATGCTTGATGTGGTGTACATGCTACCATGGTCATAGATTAGGCATATCAACAGTTAAATTCTCATGCCAGTTTCTGTTCAGTAGATTCTTGCTAAGGAACTCACATTTACTCTAAAAATAAGGGAATGGCCAAACCTTTCACTCACTCAGTGTAAAAAGGCCAAAATGAGGTAGGTTCCTAAGAGTCCACAAAAGACAGGATAACCACCTTGGCTATGTACAGTGTGGCGATTCAGCCCGACTATGTTTATCTATTACATTTCCTTTTGTTAGGAGGATAGGAAGGGCCCCAGCTCACCATACTCCCACATATCCCAATGCTAACAAGATCCATATCTTGCTTCATAAAAACAATGATTGGTTCAAGAAATTCCCCCAGGAAGAGCTGCAAAAAGAGTGCCAACATTGCATCATGCCAGCTGTAACCAATATTAACAGTTGGGGTTGTTCAGGAATTAGAACAGTTATATGAAAGTTTGATAGAGGACCATTATAGTAAACAATCCTGTATTGTAACTATTTTTTATTTTATTTCAAATGTCATTCATTCTACTTTTCTCCATATTTACAAGCAGCTCAAGTTGTCCTGCAAAAGCGGCAGTTATAAAGGGGTTGGGAAAAGCATTTTTAAGTATATGTGTAACCCTGACTTTCTAAAAACAACCCATTCAGTTAAAAATGGAAATGAAAGGCAAACATTTCTATATTTATACAAATAACATTATAAATACTTTTTGATTAGTGATCACACAATCTCTGTTCTCAGCTGCACAAGGGGTTTAGAGAGGTGGGGGCAGAGAAACAGCAGTAAGCTAATCTTCCCAGTGAATGGCTGTGCAGGGGGGCGTGTCAGCACAAGATTGATCACTCTAGGACAGGCAGGTTGTTCTCCCAGCACAATCAGAAAACTGACCACAATGGAATGGATGTGCTCTCATGCTTAGCGTGCTCAGTTTGAAATAGGAAAGCAGGGATCTGGCAGAATCATCAGGTATTTCACACAAAGGAAGCAATACAAAAGAGAACAGGATACTTTTTCATACAAGTAAATGGTACAACAGGCACATATCAGGAATATTAAATGTTGAGGTGATATTCTTTAACACTGGTAGGGGTCTATACAGTGGTTAGCTTTTCTATATAAAATGTATCCAGAAGAAAAATAAACTTGCTAAATAAATAAAAAGTGCTTGCCTAAAATCAGTTTAAAATTTCCATCTATGACTACCAGTGGCGGCCCATCCATTAGGGGCGCAAGGGTGCCGCCCCCTAAACCATATGTCTGGCTCTCAATCTACATGCAGGGTGCTGGACGCATGGATGTCTATGGGTTTATTTTTATTTTTTATTTTGGAAGCACATGATTAGAGCCTGAGGCTCTAATTGGCTTAAAAAAGGGTTGGGCTCGGGTCGCAGAGCACTGCGCCCTGAGCCCACCCAGTTGCGTGACAATAGCGAATATAAGCCATTGTCTTCCTGCTACTCCTCCCAGACAATTAGAAAGCGGATGAGACCCAAATGGCCGAGAGAAGCCACTATATTGGCTGGTACCAGGGAGGATGTCCGTGGAGATTTGGAGGCCTTCCTCATGGGAGGGAGCGATCTCGCCAGTGGCGGCCCGTGCATCCCTGCTGCAGCCTCCCTATCTATGTGCCGGGCCCTTTTCAGGACACTGAGTGCATGGGATTCCTATGGCGGGGGTGTTTCTTTTTAACTCAAGCACCTGATTAGAGCCAGAGGCTCGAATAGGCGTAACAAAAAAAAAAAATCCCACGCAATTGTGTGACCATAGAGAATTAATTTTCGCTTTTTTCACACTACAGTTCCTCCCCGCCAATCAGGGGGCAGGTCAGTGAGACCTGTTTCCCGACTGGCCAAAGAGTCAGGCTATCCTATTGGATGCCATGCGCTTTGGCGGAAGAGAAGACACAGGGCGGAGGAAACATGAGGAGCCGCTGCTGCCTGCACTGGGGAAGAGGACATCACAGATCGGTAAGTGCCAGACTTCTCTCGGGGGCCAGTGCTGTCAGTTTTCTATACCGTGTCCAGCGATTCTGGGGCTCTATGCCCTATCCCGCAATTCCGGGGCTCTATGCCCTGTCCCGCAATTCCGGGGCTCTATGCCCTGTCCCGCAATTCCGGGGCTCTATGCCCTGTCCCGCAATTCTGGGGCTCTATGCCCTGTCCCGCAATTCTGGGGCTCTATGCCCTGTCCCGCAATTCTGGGGCTCTATGCCCTGTCCCGCAATTCTGGGGCTCTATGCCCTATCCCGCAATTCTGGGGCTCTATGCCCTGTCCTCTGATGTTGCAGAGGGGACTCCGTAATAGAAAAAATTGTGTATTTAGGTGACTGTAAACCCAAAATCAAACTTTCAGTATGTTTGGCATCATGCCTCACTGTATAGTTTTCTTAAGCAAATTATTTTTTGTAAATCCTTTGCAAAGTGTGTTACCTGAAGATCCTAGCAGTATCACCACGATCTGTTGCAGTCTGACAACGCTAAACCACTGGTGTGCTCCTCCCCTTCAGCTGGCTGTTGGCCTGCTGATCTGATAGGCTGTCCAGGACAGGATGACAACACTGCTACAAAATTTGAAGCGGTGGGATAATGTTGACAAACTTCACTGGGAAGTTATATCAGTGGCAGGGTCTCCAGGTAAGAAACAAATTAAAAGCAAAAAATATTTGCTTAAGAAAAATGAATACAGTTAGAAATAAACGCCAAAACATACTGAGGAAAACTTTTACATACATGGTTTCCAGAACAGGCATTAAACTTGACTTTTTTTTTTGTTTTAATGATTAAATATACACATGTATTTGCATGTGTATTTTTATGATCCAAACGTTTTATATTTGTTCTATACCATCGATATGTATTTTTATGTATCCTCCGTGTCATTAAACATGTTTTTGTTCCTCTGTGTCATTAAACATGTTCAACACCATACCCCCTTAATGTCGAGAGTCTCAAAGTCCCAATCTCCTTTCTCATTTTATTGAATCAGGGATGGAGGCACACTACATATGTGCCTCATTCAAAGTCCCAAACTTTCCCCCCTTTCTCTGTTCTACACATAACGAGTTGTCGTTAGGAGCACCTTCTTAAAAATTGACAGGACTAATCTGTGTACCACATACTGTAGGCAGTCTATGGGAGCCTGAATTATTGCTGGTTGGTAGGGGATCAAATACTTATTTTACTTACTGAATTGCAACTCAATTTATAACATTTAATTTAAATATGCTTATGATAAAAATTATAGACCCTTCATTTCTTAGTGGGCAAACTTACAAAATCTGCAGGGGATCAAATACATTTTCCCCGCTGTAACTGGTTGTGAAGCTGAACATAGCCCATACCTCGCCCTTTATGTTAGGGAAGATGTAAAAGCTGTGCCAAACCCAAAAAGACCAGAATGATGAAAAAGACATTTCCACTATATAAAGCGATGTCAGCTGCCATTGCTATATTTCTAAGTAACAGTGAAGTTACCCTTTATACAGTGCATGCCATTTGCTTTCACTGTGGCATACTTTTTTACCACACCCAACATTTTTCTATCAAATGTCACTGGCTTGTTAGTGAGGAAATGCCATTTTAAAAAGAATCATGACTGAATATTGATGCAGATATAATCAGAGGCAAACTTTAAAACTCCAAATTTAAATAGAAGCACTGGTTTCCCTTACCTTCAGCGAGTCAAAGCAAGCGATAACTCGTCCATTTTCCACATGGCAACTCCGTGATGGGTGAGCAAACTTGCATTCTGCATCAGACCTTGAACAAGTGCCTCTCTGAAATTCCCGACAGACTTCCAGCGTCAGCCATTTTGTGTCACGCACCAAGGAGACGTTAACAGCCATATTAAAAGACAGACCGCTGAGGCCAAGGAGAACACCTCCTATCGGTGACTACAATCGTTTTTTTCTTCTTCAACGAAGGGGTTGGGGAAAGGTGGAGTTCAAGTTTAAATGAATAAAAACTATTTTTTTTTTTTTTTCGCTTTGGTTAAAAAAAATGTCAGCACTTAAGGTTTTATTTTTTTATTTTTTTTTTTTATACTTTTTTTTTTAGTCAATTTGTATCTGTTGTTGAGACATGAATGAGACACAAACATCCAACCATAAAATAGACGTTTTATCAGATAAATTGAAAATAAAAATAAATCTAATTAGAGACCAGCTCTTGAAAAGTGCAAAATGTCAAAGTTTGAATGTGTTGGCTTTGTCACTTCTGAAATCAGATCGAGTTAGACTGAGCCGACTTTTTCAACAATTCTGTGCTCTTAGCTTAATGGTTCCAATTATGGTTGTGTAAAACTCAGCAGAAATTGGCAGAATTTCAGTTCCTCAGACAATCTGTGGCGTTTTATTTATTGTTACGATGAATAAAATAATGTTACAGTTGGGCACAGCCGTGACTGTTAATGAAAATTTGATGATTTCCGTATTCAAGGATTGAGTGCTGAAATTGTAATTATGAAGGTCAGTTGCCGTTTGGGTTGGCCTGCAAGCAACGGCAAATTTAGAAAAAAAAAAGAAAGGGGGGAAAAAAAAAGAAAAAAAAAAAGAAAAATAAACCAGAGGCAGCACTAGACAGAGATCCAAGCAGCGTTAGCTTCAGAAAAAAAAAAGGCACGTTTCAGCAACCTGCAATAAAAGAGGAAAAGAAATACATAATCAGAAAAAAAAATACTACCTTGTAATTTTCAATCACAAGCTTACACGATACAGCAAAAAGAAAATGAGTTTTTGCAACAGGAAAAACCTTTTAGATAGTGACACTACGGCACAGTGCAATCAGCCATTGTGGATTGAAAAAAGGGGCATTTCCCAATCGAATCTGCGCATGGTAAAACACAAGAGCCAATTACCTTCTCTGTAGCAATATAGGACTGGGCTGATGCCCAATAGCAGAGCTTGGTTTATGCTGTTCTGTTTTGGCATTGAATTTTTTTTTTTTTTTATTGCTCACTGCACAGTAAGAAAATGCCTTGCGCTTGACACAACAACTCATGGCACACGTGGGCAGTTGTATTTTTTTGTTTTGTTTTTAGTTATTTACTTAAAAGAAAGACGTGTAAAAGTGAGAAGGGTCAGAATTTTACTATAAATGGAAAACAGACAAGGAATCTGACAGTACGTATGTGCTGTATGAGCAGAATCTAGCCTCCAGCTGGTGGCTGTGTGCCACGGGTTGGGAGAACTAGACAAGCACAGTTATGCTGGATAGACATTAACCCTTTTCCAACCAATGGCACGTTTCATTGCAGTCATAGACATTTCACCTACTAAGATACAGATTTAAGATCACGGTGCAGTCAGCCAAGCCATCCGTATAACAGAAGTAGACAAAAGTCTGATTGCTGCTTGCAGTGGTTTTTTTTTTTTTTATGGACATAAATGTAACAACTGTATACTGGTACAATAGAATGTGCAAAATATCCACTTAGACCGCAAGCAAACTGCAAGGGTCTCTAACCTGTGACCAATCAGAATTTGTCTTCTTAGAATTGTGATGGTTTGCCATGGCTTTCACTTTGTATATCATTGCTCTTTTTGTAGCTATAAGTATTCCCAATACTGTACCAAATGTATTACAGAGTAGTTACAAAGGGTCATTTCATCCCAATTGTTTTTTCGTTTATTTTTTTGACAGGTGCTATAGGAGTTAAATAACCTAAAAAGGGGTCTTAAATCTCTCAGGGACTCCACTAGTGAAGTCCTTATGCTAGAGTATTCATACTCATTACCACCACCTTTTAGGATGGGGTCCCACTCTCCATTTTGGATTTCTCATTCAACTATATCATACAGGACGCAGTGAGCAAGTAGGGCTGCAACTAACGATTATTTTCATAATCGATTAGTTGGCCGATTGTTTCGATTAATAACCTTAAAAAGTGTAAAGTTTTAAAAAAAGGCAAGTTATTCTTAAATATCTCTATGCAATGGTAAATATAAATAACCAACTATATCATTAGGGAGCAAAATATCTAATCCACTCTGAGAATAACAGACAGAAGAGATATAATGTATATACTATTAAAGGGTGAATCTGGTAAATATCAGATTCAGAGATCACATTTTTTTATTTAAAAAACAATGTTTTCCTTAATAAAAAAAAAAAAAAATCATTTTAAGAACGATCGTTCGATTTTCTAATTGTTAGTGGGGTCAAATCGACGTTCGTTTTCAACCACAGTGATGGGAAAATTTGGAAATAATAATAGAAAACTTCTTGGTCAAATAAATTTTCAGACAGAATACGTACTTTTCGTTCAGAAATTACATCAATTTTAAAAACAGAATGTTAAAAACTAGTGAAAATTTCAAACATTCTTTCATTCAGCGAACGTACAAAGATTTTTCGCCTGAATATTCTGGTCTGAAAATGAATCGGTGTGTCCAGCATAAGGCTCAGTACACACCTATGCAGTTTGCCTTTGATCCGTTTCTATTTTTGCGCACGTGATTTTGCTGCGATTTGCGTTTTTGCTTTTTTTTTTTGGCCAATTTGTTGTTTGGGCAGATTAAAAAAAAACACAAATTGCTGCAAAAACGCATTACATGCTTTTCTGCAGCTTCTCCATTAAAGTATATTGAACCAAAAAAAGCACTGTTTTGCATTAAAAAAAGTCCCTGACCCTTTCCAAATACGCAGCAGCTGAAAAAAGCATAGATGTGAATGTGTCCCATAGGAAACCATGTAAATGAACTGTAGTGTTTCTGCAAAAAGCACCAAAAAAAAACACATAGGTGTGAACCAGGTTTAGGACATTTAGTAACATAATTGGGTTAAAAAAAAAAAAAAAAAAACTAAAAATAGCCCTTTACAGTACAAAAAAAAAAAAAGCAGATCACCACTACTGTAAGGGGCTCATTTTTTTACTATAGACCTATGAAAGTAATATTTACAGTAGCGATTTGTTCTTTTTGACCTATAAAGGGCTCATTTTAGGTTTTTTTAACCCCATTATGTTACTGGCCGATTAATTGATTATGAAAATAGTAATCGATTAGTTGTTTCAGCCCTACAAGTAACATAGGAACAACCCAAGGTAGGTAGGAACTCCTAAAACTCCAGAGAGTAGAAACCGTGCTAGGGGGATATGTCAAGCAATCTCACTGCTAGGGATATAAAAAGCTATCAGGTGGCGCTGACCATTAGACTTCATTTATAGTGAAATATACCTTTTGGATAAACTTTTCCCAAAAGAAAGGAACACGTGAGGACGTGTTTAATTTCCTACATAACATGAATTAATATTGTAACCTTCTTTCCAACTTTGAAGGGAAAAGCAGAAATGCACTGGTCTGTATGGAGAGCAACTAGACACCAATACATTGGTGTTATCAACAGACAGCTACGGTGGAAGACCCAGCCAGAACTGACTCCCATTTCGAGTGCATACTGATGAGGTAAAGAAGAGAGGTGTCAATCTCCTGATTTTTATATCCAATCATATTGATTGGGTTCCCATCTATACCCTCCAAAATAAAATGAAAAAAAAAAAGAAAAAAAAAGGCTGAAAAACAGACAGACAATGGGAAACTCGAGTTGGAGGCATCTACCCAAAGTGTAAAGCTTTTTTGGGTAAACTGGCCCATTTAGTTCTTTTACATTAACCAAAACCTCTTGCACAATTTGTGCACTATTCGTTCAGAGATGACTGTTAGTGGGAAATGACATTTTATTAGCTGCCAACATTTGAAAATAATTTGCAAGGACACACTGCATGCCGAGTTGCTTAATTTAAGCTTGGCAAGCAGATTACAATCTTGGAGGACCATGGAGAAACATATACTAATTAACACTACAAACAGGTATTTTAATACATACGATATATACATAATTTAGATACTTTTTAAGCCAATAGTATATTAAACAAAAAAAATACACATTATCGTCACTTTTGCTATAATAAATATCCCACATTCTTTTTAAAAAAAAAAAAAAATATTCTTCTACATTTTTTTTTTTTACCAAAAATATTGCATTAAGCGCATATTGATTGGTTTGCGCAATAGTTATAGCGTCTACAAAATAGGGGATAGATTCATGGCATTTTTATTATTCATTTTTCTACTAGTAATGGCGGCTCTCTGCGATTTTTATTGGGACTGATATTGTGGCGGACAAACTGGACACTAGACACATTTTTGGGACCATTTACAATTATACAGTGATCAGTGCTATAAAAATGAACAGATTACTGTAAAAATGTCACTGGCAGGGAAAGGGGTTAACACTAGGGGGCGATCAAGGTGTTAACTGTGTTCCCTCTCTGTGTTCTAACTGTATGGGGGATGGGACTATCTAGGGGAAGAGAGAGATCAGTGTTCATACTTTGTATGACAACACGATCAGTCTCTTCTCCCCTCAGAGGACCGGGATCTGTGGTTCTTGGGGTGTCACAAAAGATCGCGGGTGCTCGGCAGTCATCGTGCCCTCCTAGCACTCGCCCCCTAATAACCACAGGGCGAAGCGACACGAGCGATCGCGGGTGCCCGGCAGTCATCGTGCCCAGCTAGCACTCGCCCCCTAGTGACCACAGGGCGAAGCGACGTAACACAACGCCGTTACGCCCAGCAGTGCCATTCTGCCGCAGTAAAACTGTGACGGCTGGCCGGCAAGTGGTTAAAAACACATAAAATGTACATTGTGCTCCCCTTGAAAATTCTTGTCGTGTGTTTTGTGCAACACTATTACTTGGACAGGCAAGGCAGGGAAATAGGACACAGACAGTAAAAAAAAAACATAAAAGTTCTATCCATTTTACCCTGCATTAGAAATGTTGTACTTTGCCCCCTGGGAGGAGATTTCGCAAGCTTCCTATTGCGTTTGTCCCAAAAAGACTTACAGCAATAACAAAATTGATATAGGATAAAACCTTTTCGGAAATAAACTTTTGGTTGCAGTTGGACTTAATATGCGTTACCATTTGTATGCAGAAAAACAAAACAAACACTTTTACTGTGTAGATGGCCATAAATAAAAAAAACAAAAAAACAAACAGAGGTATTTCTCGGTACTAGAAGTATTAGGGGCAAATCTTAAAACTGTTCCTAAAAATCAGGGAGAGATGTCTGCTATGTAGGTTTCTGCAGTGTTGCACCTTTAAGCAATTCATTGGCTTCTGCTCCCACATTCCATTTAGCAAAGCAACATTTCAAAGCAATATTCTTATAAGGAAAAAGCAGAAGTTGCCAAGGCCAGTCACAGATTAACTCATACATGCCCAGGTCTGGTCGGTGCCAAGCTGGCTGGCAAAACATTGCAGAAATCTCTGGCAATGTAAACGCGGTTCCACATACTTATGTTTGAGAATGATGTGTTTTATGCAAGGTTACACAATTCCTTTGCGGGGATTGATGGGCTCTTGGCACAGCAAGGCTACAGTATCGGAAAGCTTTACTTCTGTTCAACTCCTTCAGACCTACAGACACGCGATAAATGCTTCCAGCTTTCCAAACGCTACAAAAAGTAGTCGGACTTAAGTGTATTGCTTATTAGATATGAAAATTTGCTCTGGCTGCTGCGGTATGACTGTGTGAAAATGATTACACGATTAGGAGCCACGTGTTGCCAAACCAAGGACTCCTAACGCCATTTTGGGGTGTGTCTCCTACAGAATGATTGATTTTACTGAATGATCCTGCATAGACAAACAACGTTCACAGTGTTTTCTGTTTTCACAAATTCAACAAGCGCTTGCTTTAATCCCCAACAAGTCCAGGCACACGTGTTTTATCTCGTCCTCCCTACAGGCTGGCAGAGGTGCTTAGACTTGTAGTTCCGTAAAAAGCAACAAATTGCTTTTCTTTATGTAAAATTCAAAAGATCCTACAGTACTTAACTTCCCTAAGCTGTAGACTACAGTAAAGTACAGATCATCTCTGCAGCATATTAATATATTTTTACCAGTTCTCTTATTAAACAGCAAAATCAAACACCTATAACAAACTATTAAAGTTTAACCGATTTAAAAACTGTTGTATAGCGATTGTATAGAGATTCAATAATGAAATAAAACAAATCCAAAATTATAGAAGTCCAATCAAGTCTATAAACAACTGGGAAACCCAGTGACAGACACTTCAAGCAAATGCAGGAAATGTAAGTTGAAACCTCTACCAAAGTCAAACCCTTTGGGTATGCCTTTACCTCAATAAATTGACCCTCATAACCACTATCAAAATCACGCTCCCATATGATCAATCCGATTAATACATCCTTAGCAGGATCATTCTCAAACAGGTCCTAATATTTCTTCTGGTACTCTGATAGTCCTCAACAGCTGAGGTTGTGGGTGGATGGATCAGTATAATTCACATGCTCAAAAAAGCAATAAAAACCGCCATAGTGCTCACTGCTACTTTTATGGATAAAAAAAAAAAAAAAAATACCAATCACGTTACACAAAGAAAAAAGTGCATACATCTTAAAATCTAGAATGCAATGTCAGTGGGGCAGATGGCTGCAGATACAAGTTAATCCAGCTCCAGCGGCCGATAGCACTCTCTCCACAAGCTCCCTGTAAGCATGCCCTGGCCATGCCCTATGCATTTCATCGTAATGATGTCATCGGGGGCACCAGCTTATTTTTTGTTTTATTAATAAAAATAGCAGTGAGCACTTTGCCGGTTTTTATGGTGTTCTGAGCATGTGAATTAACAGATTTATCCACCCACCATCAGGGGTCTATTAAATTGCTCATATCACTTATGGTCCACAATGAAGCTGGTCAAGCACATAAATGATCAGATTTGTCCCTGAGGAATGACAGCTCTAAACCCCAAAGTGAAGGGGAAAAAAAAAAACCTTTTCTGAATTGCTACACTTTGGTCTGTTAAATATACCACTGAAAGTTTTTTTTGTTATAGCTGTTCAATAACGGCAAAACAAAAACTAACAAAAAAACCTGCTTGTCCTGTTATAAATTCAGTGTCAGAGTGTGTTATTTCAAGGAGTCTTATTTGCCCTCCCAAATGTTATCTTTGGACTACAAAATTGCTAGTGTCCATGTTGTGGAGAACAGCATAGGGGACAGATTTAAGTGGTTTAGAAAAAGAAAATTAGACAGGGCTGACACCACCTAATCCACAAAAACACTGAGGTGTCAACCTACAACAGGAATTAGGAGCCGAGTGCATTTCTGGCAGATTAAAAAGGTATTTTTCTGTACTTGCAAGGTCTTTAAAAATGATTTAAAAAAACATAGGGAAATGTACAAGGACCAAAGAAATGTACCACACAAGATAATTTATTTGCCCTAACACACTTTCTATAAAACAAAAGTTGAAATCTGATAAGTTGCTAATGGCAACACCACTTGTTCCCATTTCCTTTCCTTTAACAAATCCATCCACTCCAACAACATTAATCAAAAAGAGTAAAGAACTTGGGGATCTCAGTCTTAAGGGCCGGTTCACACGTGAATTGCACAGAAACTCTGTCCGTGTTTCTGTGCATTTCAGTGTGGTGTGATTTTCAGCCTGTTTTGAATGGGCTAAAATTGCACTGGATTACACAAAATAGTGCATGCACTACTTTTCAAAAGAGCACTGTGCCAAAATTGCATGGTACTGCGTGCAGTACCATGCAATCTGGTGTGGGCAAATACTCTGCGTTTGAGATTAGGGTGTCATTAAAAATATACTGACAACTGTAGCAGATTGCACACTTTTGAATGCGGTGTGGAAAACACGCACAGAGCACACCTTTCCCACACTGCATTCTGATGTGAACTGGCCCGTGCACATCTTGATTTAACAACACCAGGCAAAGAAGAGGACAGTCATCTCACCATTTACACACTGCCTATGGACTATTTATATCCTTCTTAATATTATATATATATATGTTTAAGCCAGGGCTGGTAATTAAAGGATCGTGGCTACCTGTCCAGGAGAAAGCAAGTCAAGACAAAAGAGATTGCCTTGCTCGAATAGGGAGAGCTGTCTTGTGATGTCAACTTGACCACCAGGTTTGGACTCTAGAAGAAACCCAATAGTATATGGAATTTAACGTGACCATGTGTACAGTTTTACCGACTCTTGGCATTGTATAATAAATCCAATTTAAAACAGTACAGCCTGTTCTGAAGAACACCTGTGTTAACCTATCAGTGCTGAAATGCTTGGAATGGTCAATAGTAAGAAAGCTGGCACCTGCAGACGTTCAGTATCCAGTAAGGTTTAATCTACTAAATATTTTCACACTATTGCATATTTTATTTAAACTTAACATGTAACTGAATTTTTTTTTTTTTTTGCTTTGGATAGACGATAGAGAAGAGAGGGATTATAGGGATTAGAACACCTGTTTGTTTGTTTTTTTGATTCACCAAGCTTTTATTGCTGTCTGTGCCCCCATTAGGATGATCCACCCTCTCGGTTTGTCCCGTTTACCATAAGAAGTGAAAGTAAAAAAGACAAGCCCAAATGTTTCATTTCCCCAACTACACTGACCACCAATACTAAGGGAAAGATCTGGGAATTATTTCAAGGATTCCTCTATGACAAAAAGGAGAAGGACTGCTCTAGGGAGATGGATGGCACATAGAGCACTGGATCCAATACATACACATGGTATGTTGTATATAACAGATAACTGGACAAATAAATTGGTATCTGTCTCAAGGGCTCTAGAAAACCTAACTTGCCACCCAGACAGGGGCCCCATTCAGTCTTCATCAAGCTCAATCATCATCTAAAACCCTGAGAAATCAATTTGAAATATTCCACATGTATATTTAAAGCGGAACTAAATTATCTCGATCAACATTAGCTTTTTTAATCCATATGCTGCTAGCCTTCGTAAATAGGAAAGTATCTTATAAATTTACTTTTTTTTTTTTTTTTAAATACATTTCTTAACCACTTGCCTACCAGGTACTTTTATGCCCTTCCTGCCCAGGCCAAGTTTCACTTTCAGCGCTGTCGCACTTTGCATGACAATTGCATGGTCATGTAACACTGTAAATGCTGAATAATGGACTTCGTAGGCATGTATAAAAATAAAAAAATTGTAATAATAATGAATTCACATAAAATACCTACACATACAACACATAATATATGTGGTAGAGAAATATGGGAGACAGTGGTTTATGCTAGAGATTACACTTGACTAATACTTCCTGTGTGGCAATATTGAAAAAATGCCCACACTGAGATGTATGCATGCCTCTTGGTAGTTTCCACAGTCCTCATAGATCAGTGGTTCTCAACTCCTGTCCTCAGGACCCACTAACAGGCCAGGTTTGCAAGATAATGAAAGTACATTGCAGGTTATATCATTTGCTGCTCAGCGATTGTAGTATTCTAGTCTGCATTTCCCCAAGGTAATATTTGAAATCTGGTAGATTAAAAAGAATTGCTCCCTCTACATGTTTCGCAACCTAAAATGTCGCTTTTTTCAGGAGCTTCAATAATTCTAGTGGGAGAAACCTACTCAATTAAAATTACAGTACAGATTATTGTTATAATGATACAGGTGTGTGTATGTACACAAACTCACCAATAATGTGGTGCTTAAACAAATGGTCTCAACAGAAAGTAGGTGGCCTCACAAAACAAAGTAAATAGAGTACAAATCAATAAAATGTACCAACAACCAAATTAATTATTATTATTTAACCCTGCGATCTATACACGCCTGTATTGATCCTCACGGCAACCCATCACCGGGTCCCGCCCTGATTTAGGTAATTGTCAGTTTTACCGTGTCCTCACTATCCCCTTGTTTGTACCGCTAGGCTTGTTGTGTTATTCACCAATTTCACCTGCACCGCTTGTTTTTGTGTTTGGCTTTATGTTCACAATTCCACGGTCTGTTTTTCACATTCACTATTATCATGCCCTCACCTGGATCTCATCTGGTTCTTGGTTGCATACCATTATTCATAACACCTTTTTCTTTTCCCTCTTGATTTTTCCACTCTTTGTTCCTCTTTACCATCACTTGTTCCTTCCCCCTTCTTATTCCCCCCTTCCTCACTTTTTATCTTCTCCCCCTTTTTTCTTTCTTTTACCTTTTTCCTTTCTCTGTTCCCATTCAATTGCGTGATTTCTCTCTTGGCCCTCTTATCTTTATACACTTTCACCACACCCTTCACGTTGGTGTGTGTTCCCCTCACAACCATACTACCTTATGACTTCAGGTATTTACCTGACATAGATGACCCATTCTCCATACCGTTTTACTCGGATGCTAGCTGGTGTTCTCATACCAGACCTTGCTGGGTTGCCTTGCTACTGTACACTCCCCGAGGCTCAGGTAAGCAGTCCTATTATCCGTTTTTCTTCCTTCCCCATTTCATAATTTTGTAAAATCCTTTATATGCATCTTATTATTGTATTTTTATTTTTATCCGCAGATGTATTTTCCTGATGAAGCAGTAAATCAGCGAAACTTGTTGAAATACTATGTCATCGGAGCTTTTTTAATCTATACTTTGTTGTTTTGTGCTATTTTGTATTAACAAATTTTGTGAATTTTTACTAGTGGTTTGTACTACTTACGTATATCTTTTTCATATGCACCGTAATAGTCCACTTGCCTCTCCTTTCTTAATGAGTTTGGGGTGGGGCCCATACTCCCAAACAATCTTCCTCAAATGGTCTCAACACTCATCTATGCCGGAAATGCCGTGACCGCAGAACAACCCCTTCCAAATGGAGATGACAGCCAGGGACACCAGGGCCAAGCGGTAGTCACAATAAAGGCACAGGTGTCGGGATATGAGGATGTACAAGTAAACTGGGTATAAAGGATATGGCAATGAATATTAGTGTAAGCTACTTCAATTGGGATGTACTATAGTATTAGGTCCCATACTCACATATCAGCCAGTATGACTCCACTACTATGTGTGTCGGCCTTAAATCAGATGCTTTTCAATCTATGGAAAAAACAGTTGGTCCTCCCAGGATCTTTAACCATATAGTAACACAACTTGGCAAAAGCCTAGCCATATAACATGGAAAGGAAGGGAACAGGGCTCAAAATACCTTGATTGGCTAGTCCAGGATAAGGAAATTAGATCAGAATCATGTGTGCACAGTAACAAGGGAGGAGCGACGTGCTGACGTCACCGCGTTGACGCAGGTCCCGGAGTAACGGGCTGCAATCGAGAGCCAGCCGGCTTGTTTATACTGTATCTTTTTATCATTTTAATTTTAAGTGCAATACTCTTGTATCTAATAAAATCACCTAAGCTTTTACACTATAGAAGCTTTCATTTCTTTATGGGGATCAACTGGCAATACATGCTTTTGAAGGATAATACCTGGGAAGATGCTGGGATTAATCGCTCCATTCCTTAAAGGCCCGGGCTGGGTATTAAGCCACAAGCGTGTGTGATCTCCTGTAATAGGAGATCATTTGGAGTTGGTAAGCGGCAGTGTGTGTAGAGGTGGAGGTTATATCTTTCTCAACCACAACTCTTGGGTGCATCGTGTGTCAGTCTCAGTCTGAAAATCATCTTAATACAGAGGACTATTCATAATATGATACAATGTGATATAAACTTGCTGACCGCCTCCTGTACATAATATGTCGGCACTTTAAAGTTGGATATAGCGGTAACAGCAATAGCTGCTGCCACAACTGAGGTATCCATCTTTTCAGTGGGCGGTCCAGTTTACGATAATGGTGGTCTCTGCGGTGGATTAGCCGCGAGCTGTCCGTGGCTGGGTATGGAGACGAGTGAGGGGAAGATGGCCCCACCCGTCTCCATACCATAGCAGGGCGGAAGCGACGTCAAAATGTCACTTCCGCCCATACGTCTTAAAGGGCCATTTTTTGTTGTCATTTTTTCATTTTTTTGCATTTAAGTCCAAATATGAGATTTGAGGACTTTTTGACCCCAGATCTCATGTTTAAGAGGACCTGTCATGCTTTTTTCTATTACAAGGGATGTTTACATTCCTTGTAATAGGAATAAAAGTGACCCAAATTTTTTATTTTTTTTTTTAAAAAAGTGTAAAAATAAAATCAAGTAAAATAAATAAGAAAAAAAAAACATTTTTTAATGCGCCCCGTCCTGACGAGCGAACGCATACATCAATCATGTACTGCTGCCTACTATATCTAGCGTTTTAGCACTAGAAATAGCACCTGAAAACCACCTCCCATTCATTTCAGTGCATTTGTGGGACGTTAGAAAAAGTCCTGCAAGCAGCATCTTTGGGGTGGTTTGGGAGCGATGCATACAGCACATTCTTTGGCCGCTAGCAGGGGTTAAAATCGCAGCTTAAACAGCGGTAAAGCGCCGCTATGTTCAGGCAGCCCCAGTGTGAAATTGGGTGCCAAAAACTTGGCTTCAGCCTCCCCCCCACGAGCAGTGGCTTTCTAGCATGGAGCACTTCTTTCCAGAGACAATAAGAGACACAGAACTTCAAAACATATCTAGTGGGCCTATATATTGTAATCAATCATTCATGAAAGTGACAAGATTGGAGACCCCTGCTCTAGTGTAAAACCCTAGCATTTTTCTCTCTACCACACAAGTGGTACTTACAACTGGCCACAGAAATGAATAGCTGTACCCCATACTACTGTACTCAGATGCACACGAATGCTTTTGTACATCAGTGTTAATATATGCATGTACGTATGACATATTCCCAGGGGAAAACTGCCACCATGTTTCAAATTGTCTAAATAAACCCACACAAACACTGGGAGATTGCACAAACATCTACCCACCAGGATTCAAACCCAAGCCCCCAAAACACTAAAAAGCTAAACGCACCAGTCACTTAGCCATAATGTTGCCCCTTTATTGTTCAGTCCTTGACTTTGCTCATTGCCTGGAATTGAGCTTTACATACTGTGCAGGTTTACCTGAGTTGCTCATTCTGCCTCCTGTGTTCCCTGCATCCTCCACAGCTTCTGTAACATTGGAGTATGAGATCCGCTTTGTGTTTTGGGTAAATGCATCTCTTTCAAGACTACACATCAATGGCAATCAAGCACAGGCTAGAGGACTTGTACATGGCCAATGTTAAATGTGCTGGCACTAAGACCAAATAAAACAAAAAGCACTAAAAGCTCAGAAAAAAAGGCCGGGAGCTAAATAGTGCAATCTGAGAATGGTAACATTAGATCAGGGGCGATAACATAGAGAACATTCTGGCATCAGCAAAGAAGCCTGCAAAATGGACACATCTGATATCTGCAGTGATTTATCACTTTGAAGCCAGAGCTGTTACTGGAAAATCACAGTTTTCCATTTGTCTTCTCGTGAAGATGCAGTACACACAATAATAATAACGCTGCTAAAGCCATTTTTCCCAGAGCCCAACCGAGATTTTTTTTACTTAACCGAGTATTCTATTATCTTTTTAAAGGAGAAGGTATTCCTACAGAGAGTTTAGCTGGATATTAACATTTATAAGTCATAAAACTGGACATCGTTGATCCAGGTAATATCCGAATGCCTTTGGGGGATGATCAGGAAGGATTTTTTTCTTCCATGCTGGAGCAAGTTGGACCATCATTTACAAGGGGTTTTACCTCCCTCTGGATCAAATATGGGTATAGGGTTCTGTATATGAAGTTGTTCTGGTTACTGATCCATTATTTTTTCGATTTGTTGAAATTACATTATAACATTTCATGCATGTAATATGGTATATTTGTAGTGTGTTTAACAGTATAATTTTTATTGAGGTTTTCAACATAGGCAAGAAAACCACAATACAAGGTAATAGGAATGCTATGAAAAGAGAGCAGGAAGGGTAAAATAGAACAGTGACCTCAAGTTAAAAGGAGAATGGTTGGTCTAATAAAAAAAAAAAAAAAAAGAAATAATACTCACCTGCATGCTGCAGAATTCATGTCACATTGCAGCTGAATGCCGAGTGATCACCTGACCACTGATCAGTCATACCTTGGTCTGCTCATAGACGAAAATAGCGATTGTCAGTCAATGCTCCTCACTGGAGGGCCAGGCTGGAAAGGGGGTTGGGGTGTGGTGGCTCCAGATCTTTGCCATATCCTACAAGGCAGAGCCAGCTGTCAATAAGGCAGCTGGGTGAATCCCAGCAATATTGTAAGGATCCTTCCAGAATCTGGATGTAGCTCTGCCCCATCAACTGGTAGTAGGCATTAATTTGATGCTGGATCACAAGAATACATTAGCAAAAGTACTCCTGTAACCCATTAAAAAAAAAATACAAAATAAATTAAAAAAAAGGGTTGCCCATACTTGATTTTAATTTTACTAAATGCTCAAGTGTATTGCAGCTAGGCCAGGGCTGGGTTGCTTATCTGCAGACAGGAAAACCAGAAAAATAGTAAATATTCAATTTCTGGGGACATCATTAACGATTAAGTAATGGCAGTGAGGGTGTCTGACTTTTCTATTTCAAATTGAGAGGGAACTCCTCCACCAGGACGTAAAGTGGCCTCCTGATCAATGTTATGTGAGAGTGACATGCTTTTTAATTCCTTAATCTTTTACAATTCTCCACCCATTTTTTTTTTTTTTTTTTAAACAGATCTTGCACTTTGTTATAGTTGATCAGGAGATCTACAGAGCTCTTGTGTTGACAAAGCAGCTACTGAAATTACCCTAACCAGTCTGTGCAAATATGCTTTACAGACCCACTGATGCCCAAAACAGCAAAGATCCCCTGCCCTTGCCTTCCTACGACGCAGCCAACAAATCTTACAGTGCTTTCAGCTATGTGGGAGCATGTGACCTCCTACCATAACATAGTGCTTGGAACAGCAGCCAAACACTAGGCCAAAGCACAGTGCCATTTAGGCTCCAACACCAGTTGAAACTATTATGGTGGCAACCATGATGGCGAGAGGAGTGCCAGGGGAGTGATGGAGAGGTAGGTGTAAGTGGGTAATTTTCATGTAAATGGCCAAAGTGACAGTGTCTTTTTAAGACTGTCTAAAAACGGAGTATACATACCCAAAATTAAATGTACTTGCACATAAAATCACTTTAGTTATCTCAAAATGGTAACATAATTGTGATATCATGAAATAGGAACAAATAGCACAATAAAATTTGCACTTTCTATTTATAGTAACACTTGTTTTAAAACCATTACTAGTCAAGTGGCAAAAAACTTTTGCTACCACCTGGCTCTGTAATAAATAACATAAGAGGGAAAAAAAAGGAACATTTCAAGAACAAAATTATCCTGCTAAATATTAAGCTTTTAAATAGAACTGATAATGTGACCTCTCATATCTCAGGCAACCTTTAAGATTTTGCTCCACAGCCTTTCATTTTTCTTCTGGAGGTGCAATTTGGAGATTAACTCCAGTTAAATAGTTAGTCCTCTTTCACAGGGCGTCATAAGCACCGTTGTGAAAAACAGACGAGGGATGCAAAACAAAATTACACTTACCATGCTTCACACTCAAGTGTTGTCTAGGTTGGAGTTACAGCAATGAACACCTCCTGTCACAGCTTCTGCTTCTCCACCTTCTTACTATTGTTTGCAGATGTCCCACAGCCCTGGCCTCTCATGAAGGGTCTCATGCGAGACATTCCTTGCCATACTGACACCTTCCTACACTTTTCCTAACTACAAAATGGATGCCTTCGTATGTATACTGTATATACAGTATACTGATAACGTCAGTTGCCATCAGTATGTATGACATCAGTATGCCAGCATAAATACGGAAAAGGATGCAAACTTATTCCATATCTAATAATGGACATGGATGTATACTGATAGTCATCAGTATTCACCCGCCCGCCCACTGGCATACATTAGCATCACAGGCATGCCAGTTCTGTATTTTCCTTCTGATCTGGCCAGTAAGTCTGTTAATTTTCCTTTTCAATCATTTTTATTAGTTGTCAAAAAAAAAAAAATTACAGGTTTATATAACCATAGCAAAACAACATTAGGACTCTGAACAGGGTAGACATACAGTGCCTTGCAAAAGTATTCGTCGTCGTCCCATCCCCCCCCCCCCCCCCGGCATTTTCCGTGTTTTGTCGCCACACAACCTTGAACATGGATTGTTTGAGGATTTGCATCATTTAATTTACAGAACATGCCTACAACTTTGAAGATTTTTTTTTTATTATTGTGAAGCAAACAAAAAAAAAAAAAAGGACAAAATAACAGAAAAAGTCAATGTGCATAACTATTCACCCCCCCCCCCCCCCTAAAAAGTCAATACTTTGCAGAGAAACCTTTTGCAGCCATCACAGCTCCAAGTCGCTTTGGATAAGTCTCTACGACTGCTTCAGCTCCTTAAAGTTTTAATGGTTTGCGCTTTTAAACAGCAATTTAATGCCCCATACACACGATAGGACTTTGTACAAACTTTCCCTTGGATTTTTGTACAAAGGGCGTTGGCCAGAAGTTTGTCTTGCATACAGACGACAGGACTTTTCCAGCCAACTTTCACCAAATCACGTGGTTTTTTTCAGCTCTTTACCACCACCATTTGGTCAACTTCTGTATTGTTGTCTGATATTGTGTCAATCCCGCCACTTTTATGTGCGAGATTAACACCTTGTGAGCCGGGTTCACACTGGTGCGGGGATCCGACTTGGATCCCCGCCAATGCCAGGCACTGTGTTTGGTATGAATCTTGAGGGGGAACTCCACGCCAAATTTTAAATAAAAAAACCGGCATGGGTTCCCCTCCAGGGGCATACCTTAGGTCTGGCATGGATTTTAAGGGGAAAAAAACGGCGTGGGGGTCCCCCCTAAATCCATACCAGACCCCTATCCGAGCATGTAGCCCGGCCGGTCAGGAAAGGGGGTGGGGAAGAGCGAGCACCCCCCCCCCCCTCCTGAGCCGTACCAGGCCGCATGCCCTCAACATGGGGGTTGGGTGCTTTGGGGGAGGGGGCGCCCTGCGGCCCCCCACCCCAAAGCACCTTGTCCCCATGTTGATGAGGACAAGGGCCTCTTCCTGACAACCCTGGCCGGTGGTTGTAGGGGTCTGCGGGCGGGGGGCTTATTGGAATTGGAAAGTGCTCACATTAAAAGTGTTTGGAGACAATATGCATTTACAACCAACACAATTATCAATAAATACAGAGTCATTTCTATTTATCGCATCTTGATGTATCCCTGACAAAGATGCTTCAGACTGAAATGGGCAGGAAAAGATAACTGGCATCAAATACACTAAGGGATATAACCCTGCAGCTATTCCTGCAAACAAAGCCCCCTGCTGGATAGATGGGCCAGTAAATTTATATGCAAAAATACTAAAATTGAACATACTCAACCATTCAAAAATATAAGAATGTAAGCATCATGCGCCATGACTTTATCAATAGAAGTTCAGCTAGGTTTAAGAGAAAGGAAGAGGTGAAGTAGGGGTAAGGGGAGAGCCGGGAACTGGGAGAGGAGGAATATAGGGAGAGAAGGAATATAGGGAGAGAAAGGAAGAAAGGGAAAGAAACTCGTCCATCTGGGAGTCTGCCCTCATCCGGCCAGATACCCACCACTAGTCCGAAGGCAGTTGCAAGTATGAAAGCCAGGGATTTAAAACTTTGTCAAAAAATTATTGTTTATCTTGGGGCACACTAAATATTTTTTCATTAAGCAAGATGGAAACAAGTAAGCCAATGATCGAACCCCCACCATATGCAAGTTTGCGCTGCTAGAATACACAGTCTTCCATTGTTGTGCATAGAGCCCGATTGACTCACAGTTGTAGCCCACTTTATCTGTCCTGCAACGTAAGGGATCATGGGAAGATAAAATACAGATTTCAGGGACTTATACTAGCAGTGTTCTTAAGGAAAACAAAAGCAGATTAAAAGGGGAATTTTTAACTTTTCTTTTTTATGTCAATCTGGAGTTCAGCTTTGAATACATCAGTAAAGAAACTCTTCTCTTTGAAAGTTGTTTTAAATAAAAAATGTAAAAAGGAATCCATATGGATACACCATTGTGTCTCAATTAATTTCCTTGCTTTTTATATAAAAGCCAAAATATCTTCAAATCTTGCATTTGGCAGCAGATAAAAACGATGATCATGAGCAGCTGATATTGCATCTGAATCTTGTTGGAAGGTATTGAAGTTAATTCCCCTCTGTATGGAGACATTTATCATGATTTGCTCACACAGGGACAAAAATCACGAACTGTAATAGAATTCAAGTAAGCTTTACTCTCTAGACATCAAGATTATCAGTCAAATGTCCATCTGATCAACACCAAACACAGATTAGGTTAAGGGGAGGCACCATCCAATATGTTCTGACAATAGCTGGTTCCATTCTGATAAATAGTGTCCATGAACATATGTATCAAATGTTGCTGGATGATACATTTTCCTACAGTCAAAACGAAATTATTTCATAACAATGCTATGACCTGTTGTGGTCAGTACTCCATCCAGTGTAAAATCAACTTTCACTAGTCTGCTCACTACAAAGTTGCCCATGGACATTGTATGCATCTTGCCAATTTTGTAATGATCAAACAAAGAACTTCAGATCATAGCCAATCATTCTTGTGGAAATAGTCTAATGGTTCCAGTGTTTTAGACTGGAGTGGAGGTATCTGCTTACTGCTTAGCCACATTCACCCTCTAGCAAGCATTCATCTACTAATGTTACAAGAAAGAGTGGTTGTTGGACTATCCAGAAAAGATTGGACACAGTCATCTGTGGCCTAGACCTATGATAATTCCAACTAACCCATTACTATACACAATACCATGCAAGTACGGTAATAATGATAATAATAATACCAAAAAAACAACTTACCAAAAGGGATTTGTAGAGCAGTGGATCTATATATGTGATCCATCCACCCCTGCTGTGAACTATATGGACCTTTAGGTCTCAAAGGCAAAGATTGGGGCCATTTAGGGCTATGCTAGAGGTAATGACAAGCACTTCCAACCCCTAAAAACCAAGCTCTTACAGCCTGGGGCCCTAGAGAGTTTCAGTTACAGGGAGAGAGCATGAAAGCAAACAGTTTATGCTCTCTGACATCAGTGTCACCCTGGATTAGAATAAATCTGTACTGAAAGAAAAAAAAGATGGCTGACATTTTTTGTTTTCTCTTGAGATTACTGGTTTCCTATCTCTCTATGGCTTTATTGCATTGAATTACTAGCCTGGAATAAGCATACAGCATATCAATTCAGAGCAAAGTCAGACTACTTGTTCTAGGTCCATGACTCAAAATCAACAGAAACATAAATGTGGATCAGCCATGCAGCTAACATGTTTAAGACATCAGATATAGTAGCAACCGCTACAATTCTTTTAGTTCAGGTTTCCTTTAAAGGCCAAGTTAACCTTTTTTTTCCCGAAATCCCAAATTCTCCATGTACCATTAATGTACCTATCCTGCAGAAAAGAAAAAGCTTTCTCCACATTCGAGAGCAGGATTTACCTCAGCCTCCAGTGTCTCCTATAGAAAACTCCTCCATTACCTCCTGCTACCCGTCCCTTGGGTTAAAAAAAAAAAAACTGTTAAGACACAGGAAGTACCGTATTTTTCGGCGTATAACACGCACCCCAATTTTAAGAGGGAAGTTTAAAAGGGAAAAAAAAAAAAAAACTTACATTTTAAGTGCTCATCAATGCAGCCTCAGTGTCCATCTGCAGCCTTGCCATCCATCCGCCGCCTTGCCCCCCCCCCCCATCCATCTGCCGCCTTGCCCCCATCCAGTGTCAATCTGCAGCCTTGAGGGAACGTGCACCGCCGAGATACACAGAGCCGGATGTCCTGTGTACTCGGCTCCTCTCGCAGTCCCGTCCCTTGGCCCGGCTCCTATGATTGACATATCACAGGTCCAATGGCGGGACTGGGTGTGACTGCGAGCGGAGCTGAGAGGAGCCGAGCACACAGTACACTCGGCTATGTGTATTTCAGCGACGCTCTCTCCTCACAGTCAGCGGGGATCGGCATATAACACGCACCCACGATTTTCCCCCGATTTTAAAAAGGGGAAAAAAGTGCATGTTATACGCCGATAAATACGGTAGTTCACCGGCTGACCTCATCACACCCCCTGCACCTGTCCTTCCCCCTACAGGAGATTTCTCCGGTCCACCTCAGTAGTTACATGCTTTTCCAATGCAGGCATTGTCAGTAAGCACCAGTCTCCATGAATACACAGCCAAGTTCCTCCTTTTCTGATGACTTGTTTTGTAGGTTACCCTCTTCTTGCTAAGATAGTTTATTTGGCAGAGTGTGCAGGAGCTGAGCGATCACATAACAGCCTTTGTGGAGCAGAGCTGTAGTATTTTAAACAGGAGAAGTGTGCCACCTGGAAATCTGTAAAGCTCACCATACACTATTCCATCTGATTCTACAATCTAGAAGGCCTACCTGATTGGATACAGTGTGTTTGAATAGGTAGATTCATCCTCCTCTTATATAGTTTTGGCAAATCTAAAAAGGCGATTGTGCAATCAGATTGTATAGTGTATGGCCATCTTTATACACCCAAAATGAACTAGTTTCACTTTTGGTGCTGTTAATTGTTAACGTCACTCCAAAACAGGGAAAATCATGCATTTTGCCACATGCAAAAATGCGTGACAAAAATCGCCAAAAACGCAACAAACCAAAATGCCTCATGAGCTACCTTGACGCACTTGTTGCACAAAGGGCAGCCCATTAAAAATCAATAGGCTAACCCATTTGTATCGTGGGGGAAAAAAAAAAAACGCAAAAAAAAAATGTGCTCCCACTATACTAAATGTGAATGGGGCCTGAAAGTGAAATTGGTACGTTAACAGAAGAACTCCACTCACTCCCTCCCATGTACTTGTAATAAAGCTGAAACACAATATGCAATCTGTACAATCTCTTTACAATAATTTTCTTCAGATTTACCAAAACTACGTAATAGGGGAACCCACCTGAACAACCAATGAAATCAGGCAGGGCCCTGCAATGCATAGTTGATGGTAGATCTAAAGTGGTAAACATGCCCTATTCTGTGATGCAGTAAGGCAGCGCATGATGTGATTCGAAGTTTCCTGTATTGTCACATCAGGCTACAGGAAGTGATAGCCTCAGAATGCATCTTTTTAACATTTGAAACAGACCGGTCTGGATTCAAAGCTGCCATGGACAAGGTAAGGGTAAGGATAAGCACATTGGGATAACTTGGGCAGAAAAGACATTAGAAAGGGCTTTTATTTAATGTGAAATTTGAATTTTTTATTTTTTTTTCAGGCAGAAGGTGAACTTCACCTTTAAAAAAGTATATAAAAAAATAAATAAATAATTCAAATGGTTTCAAAACCTTAATATTTTTCTTTAATTAAAAAGTAATTTGAACGCCTATTTGTAAAGAGCTAATAATGTAGATGTAGAAAGGAATGACAGAAAAAGGTCTTTTAGTCATGTATGACAGATAGCCCATTTTAAGTACTGCAAAATAAAAGTGTTCTCGGAGAATCTCTAAAAAAAAAAAAAAAAAAAAAGTGTTTCTTTGAAGATAAGCCATGCTAAATCCTCAATTCATTCCATTAATTTCCCTACCATGCTGATATCATCTGCGTTCGGATTCTACACAATATAGCTTCAAGTACCGCACCATGTCACCTGTACTAGCTTCTTACACAGCACAGAGGCGGCCAATTATAATCACATTACATATGGCTATCAACAGACAGAAAGAGCTAAATCCTAAAATTCAACTTATGTCACCCTGAACAGACCAGCTGGATGTTAGGAAAGGATTTAACCATAGGATAATGTCTAGGCTTTTAGGTATCATACAGGCTTATATGCCTATGTGCTCAGATACTCTCTTTGCGCTATCAGAGTTGGTGAACAGTTTTAGACTAAGGAAAGCAAGGCACTTTTACACAGATCCAGTTGTGGACGTCAGCTTTTGTAAATACTGGAGATCCGCCAATCATGGTTTGGAATTACATGTGCTCTCACTCATTTAATTGTGACTGTGGATAATGGTACACACTGTAGGTAACTTGCAGTAAATACACACGCATCAATAGAATAGAAATGGAATATCTCCACAAGTGACCATCGGCAAATGAGGCATGGAACCCCATTACCGGGTGGACATACTCCTCTATTAGCAGATCCCTACCTCCATTACATGTCTGAACGTGAAAAAAGATTGAGCATCAGATAATCGGCCCAAAAGTCCATCAATCATTCTTTATTCTTGACAATAAGATCACCGTATTTACGGTCACCCTATTGTCAAAAATTAAGAATAATAGACTTGATCTGATGCTCCATCTTTTCTTGCTGATCCAGATTTTTCAGGCTGGATGGCTCCCATTTAGTCTGAACACCTATAGCTTTTTATTGTGGTCTGTGTCCCGTTAGGAAAACTCACCCTCTATTTGTTCTGTTTATCATGATCACTGAAAGTAAAGCTAAAGAAAATCCCAAGTTTTGGGTTGCCCCCAGAAAATTAAATAGGGAGGGGAAATCTTCCACTGGGGACTAGTTCTGCTGACCTGGGGGTCCTCAAGGAATTTCCTCTCTCTTCATGTCTGGCTATGGTTTAGGAAATGAAAGGACATCTCCCCAGTGGAACACAGAAATGAAGGGAAAAAAAAAAAGTTTTGGCTATAGATCTACAAAAAAAAAAAAAAAAAAATATTATATATATATATATATATATACACACATATATATATATATATATATATATATATATATATATATACACACACACACACATACATATATATATATATATATATATATATATATATATATATATATATATATATATATATATATATATATATATATATATATATATATATATATATATATATATAAAACTTTTTAAAGCTTTGGACAGATTGGAGAGGGATTAAAACAGGTTTCTGTTGCTGTCTGTGCCCCCTTTAGGGAAATTTGGGGAAATTCACGCTCTCCATTTGTCATTTACCCTTATAGAAAGAATGAAAGAAAATTCCAAAATGACCCTGATGACAACCAGGGATTCCCTTACTTTAGAGGGATTTTCTCTCCCTCCCTGTTTTGGTTATGAGACTCAAAGTTAAAGGGGCACAAATGGCAAAAAATGTTGCTTTTAGTTCTAAATAGTGGCTTTCATCAACTGGTGCGTTATGAAAATCGAGTTTGAATCCTGCAGCTCAGTCTTATTTTTGAACATCCAATATCTGTCTGCCCTGAATGTCAAAACACCATTTATATATATTGCCTTCCCACAATCTCTGCACGGCTGAAATTAAAATTGAACAAGGAGTGGTAAATTATACAAATGGGTGACAGGTGCCCTTTAATGGATATGCAGCACTCAGATTTAAGCTTTTCAGATATAAAAAGAAATACAATCTTCGGTTAACAGTGCTATTGGGCATGTGGCCATTAAGAAGTACAAAGAAGTGAAGAGTTGCCAAGTGACAGAAGGTACACGATGTGCCAACCCCGGGGCTGATTCATAAAAACTGGACTAAGAATGAGCACAAAAATGTATAGCCTGTAGTGACCAATCAGAACTCTAGTGGTCCCCTGAGTAACAAAAAAAAAAAAAATACTTTGTAGACCAATGAGTCACAGTAAAGACTTAAAAATACCACAGCACAGCTACAAAATTCAACGAGATGAAAACACTTTGCATAGACTATCGTAATTGGACTTCTGTATGTTACACTCATCTGTCCCTCCCCTACCTGAGGGCAACTAAGACGATCATGATAGTTTTGCAAGTCTAATGAATGTATTTCAGAGGTTAGTCTAGAATTTCCTGCTTCATCTTTCATTTAGCTGTCAAATTTACAACTAATGGTTTTCTTGATCCTTTATTACAACTTACGTTAAAGTGGAGTTCCACACGTTTAAGTTTATTAAAAGTCAGCAGCTACAAAATGTGTAGCTGCTGACTTAATAAACAGACAATCACCTGTTCCATGGTCCAGCGATGCGGTCGCCCGAAACCTTGCTCCTCTCCCCCTCTTGGCGGCGCCGTCATTGCGAGCATTGGCACACGGCTGTGACAGCCTGCACCACACTGCACTCTTGGCCAGGCAATCTTCTGGGACCTGTGACGTGCCCCAGAAGATTGCAGAGAGCGAGGGGGAGAAGAGTGGCCGCCTAGGCGATGGTAGAAGGAAGTGGGACAGGAAGTGCCTGTCAAAACTAGGTACACATTCCCCCCCCCCCCCCCCCAAAAAAAATACATGCCAAGTGTGGCATGTAGGGGGATGAGGAGTGCTTAAAGTGGAAGTTCCACTTTTGGATGGAACTCTGCTTTAATTGTAATTGTATCTCCAGCAAGTAAGAGTAAAGAAGGGTGACAAGGAGATTATGTGAATAGAATTACAGAGGGAAGTAGCAGTTGGTCAGTTTGTCCTATAAAAAGCTGGTCACGCGCATTACAATTTGATTGTGTAATTTCTGTACAATCTTCTTTAAATTTAGAATTTACAGTGGGGGAACCTACTTACAACACCCATTCAGAGCACCAACAATTTACAAAGCACTTTTACATACTGCACATTTACATCAGTACTTGCCCTCAAGTAGCTTACAATCTAAGGTCCTTATCTAACACACTAGGGCCAATTTTGACAGGCGCCAATTAAAATTATCAGCATGTCATTGGAGTATGGGAGGAAACCAGAGTACCCAGAGGAAACCCACGCCATTACAGAGAGAACATGCAAACTCCATGTAGATACTGACCTAGCTGTGATGAGTGCCTACCATTAAGCTTTGTACTACATAAAGTAGTACAAACCTAAAGGGGTTGTACAGTCACATATTGGTTGGCCAATGTAAGCTAACAGAGAACAAGCACCTAACTCCTGCATATACTGTGTTATCATTCCTTGAAAACATGCATCAGACTTTCTCTGAAATGTACAGCTGATGAACTTGTAAGGTATAAATACTGGATGGGCGAGGAAAGGGGGGGGATCTATTAGGAAATGGGGTAAACTGAGCCTAAAATTAAGGGATTGAGGGGAGGATACTACAAAAGTGACACTGGGGGGGTGGGGGGGTGGGATGGTGGCAAGATGGAAAAACAATATTAGGACCAGGACTTTTTCCAGGGGAACGCAGTTCCGACACCTCCAGCACTGGATGTAATGGCAAGGGGTATTGGGGTGTTTTGAAGGGTCCATTGATGCTGGGGGATCCAACTTTGCTGGGTGGGAGAATCTGTTCTTGGAGGCGCCTTGTTTCTCTGGGGGGGGGGGGTGTCAATTGTTGCTGTATGGGCTATTAATGCTGGCTGAAGGAGGACCTATTGTTGCTGGCAAGACTATTGTTTGGGGATGGATATATTGTCTCTTTGGGTCTTATATTGCTAAGGGGGGGAGTCAATTGCTGCTCAGAGGAATCTACTGTTGGAGGGAAAGGTCTATTGTTGCTGGAGGGCCTATTATTGTTAGTATTGCTGGCTGCCAGGAGATATATTGTTGCTGGTAGGGGGGCTATTATTCCTGGGGTAGATCTGTTGCTCAGTTGGGGGGGGGGGTTGTTGCAGGGGTTAGTTGTTGCTGGGGGTATATTTTACTGCTTTGCTTGTGATTAACAAATGCCATACAAATTAGGTGGGGGTGGAACCAAGGGACTGTGCTCGGGGGCAAGGATGACTTAGAAGAGTAGTACCGGCATGTATTTTCTGAGAAAAAAAGCCCCGATTAAGAATATAGGATTTCCTTTTTTTTTTTTTTTTTTTTATAAAAAGATCACAGATCAGCATGGAACCATAGAAAACCCCATTGTAAGAAACCATTTTAGCTCAACTCTAGCCAACCACCAGGGGATTTGGTGCCCTTGATGACATATGAATTCAAACGTTTTATGAACTGGCCATAAATATAGTAATTTCTGGATCAATTTAGAGATGAGCGATTCCAAATAAGTGATTTATCATTAATTAAAATATTGAATGATGTAACACACTTATTACTACTCCATGATTGTGATCAACTGAAAATCTCAATCAAAAATACGATCAGTTATAAATGTAAATGAATCGATTAAAGTGATTATTTATGATCAGTTCTCCCAAAACATGCATAAATTTGTTCAATATAATTTGATGCCACAGGTCTCTTGGCAGATTCCACTAAATTAAACAAATGGGAGTATCTTTGTTTTAATAAATGTTATTATTCTAATTGCATTGTATTATTGATTGTATGTTTGGCCACCTATAGGAGGGATGAAAACAGATGCTTTACAACCTTCAGATAAAGTTCCTATCAGTGGGATATCCAATCACCCCCCTCTCATTGGGACAAGTAGTGAGGGTACATCTTCTCCTGTGAAGAAACAGAGAGCATTTAAAAAGGTTCTACCCGGTCCATCCTGTATTAACAAAAAGAGTGGTGCAGCCATAAAGCCTGTGCCATTCTTCTAAAGCAAGAAAATGGAGTAGATCCTGCTCCTTATTAACAAAAGCAGAAAAAGCCCAGAGTGAAGTTCCCGGTTTTCTATGCCCCGAGATCAGCAGAGCTGGAGCTGCTTGCCGTGACTTCTGTGCATTATAGAAACCGGTCCATCTGTTTTGGTAGTGTGGTGCATGCCATTCATGCCAGTTTAGTGATCTATTATAATGGTGCAGGAAGCTTTGTTAATTCCTCAGATCATAAATGTTGCTTTTGTCATCCAGGTAGTGTATACAGAGTGACAGCTAAGCAATAAGAGCCTCTGGTGAGTATTAGAAGTACTTGTTATTGCTCACAAAAAATTTACAACAAGCTGGAAAACACATATGACTGATCAACCACCCTTTTAAAAAGATGTGTCACTGAAATCGGGACCTGGCAGTTTTCAGTCCAGTGTAGGACTGGCAGATGTCTTATTTCCCATCACGGTCTCAGAGAAATGTGTATCAAGGATGTGAGGCAAGTGGCTGGTGAGGCACTGGCTAGTATCAGAGCCAGATACACACAGGTTACATATGCTGCGATCGTTAGAGCGAGAGCAATAATTCTAGCACTAGACCTCCTCCAACTCTAAACCTGTAAAAAATTTTTAAAGCATCACCTATGGAGATTTAAAAGCACTGAAGTTTTGCACAATTATACAAGTGTGCACAATTTTAAAGTGTGACATGTTAGGTATCTATTTACTCGGCGCAACATCTTTCACATTAAACAAAACAATTGGGCCAACTTTAGCGTTTTTCTTTTTTAATTCATGAAACTGTTTTTTGTTTTTGTTTTTTAAACGTGTTTAAAAAAATTGCTGCGAAAATACCGTGTGACATAAAAAGTTGCAACAACCACCATTTTATTCCCTAGGGTGTCTGTGTGTGTATATATTTATATTAATTTTCTAGCAAAAAAAAGATGATTTTTCACATGTAGGAGAAAAGTGTCAGAGTTGACCTGGATGGCAAGGGGTTAATTACCATAAGTAATATACAAATAATTACTATACATTTTAAGGTAATTTACTATAATTTTTAAATCTGTACTTAAGCAGATGGCTTAAATGGACAAATTACTGAAGTTTGAAGTTATAACTTCCAACCAGTAATTTCACAGTAAATAGATAAATAATAAATGAGGTTATAACATATAAATATATGATTTAACTTGAATAAAACTGTAGCTTTTAAACAGAATCAGTTTCTCCCTCTTAGCTTTGTGAGAAAAACATGGAATTGTGGGTAAATCTTATACCCATAAAACCATATTTTTTCCTTGTAGTTAAAAGGGCTGGGCTGGAAGGGAGCATGTGTCTTTTAGACACATGCTCCTTCTATGACACTGCAGTTAGAGGCATGCCTCCACTGAAGCATTTTTATTGGACAGCTGGGACCAATGGTACTTTACCATTGGTCCAAGACGCCAAGCTGTTTGAGCTCAGGGCTTCTGACAAGAAGTGGGGAAAGGCACTGTGAGCTCATCCTCAGTCTGCTGCAAAGTGGCCATTTAAACTAGCCACTCTGTATGTAGCTTCTGACAGGCTGCACAAGGAGCCTCGTATCTCTGGAACCATAGGTCATAGGAGCCTCAAATTTTTGGTAGGACTTAGGCTACAAACCCCCAAATTTGGGGTCTTTGTGACCAGGTCGCCAAGCTAAGATCCCCAAAGCTTGCTTTTTTAAAAAAAAGGCGAGGCCATGCCTTATCTGCCTCTCCTGACTGCACATCCCTGGTGTGTATGGGCAACATTACGAACCTAACTGGGGGCACACATGCGCTTCAACTGATTCTGCGTTCTTTTCATACAAATATTACATTTATTGTCCATCTCTGCACACACCTTCAAACAGTTTACATAGTTGCTATAGAAAAGTCAGTTCCTACAGTGATACGTGGGCAGGGCTATATTTACATTCTATCTCGCCCAAGGCAAAATTATCTAATAAGCTTGAACCACATCCTTTAAGTCATGTGTCTAGCTGTCCCAAGGTACTTCTGTTTATTTTACTAAAGCAAGCATATCTAGCACGACTATACAACAAAGCATTCATGTGAGATTTCTTGGTAAATGTCTATGGAAGTTACAGTGATGAGACTTGGATTTAAAATATAATCCCATCATTAAGTCAGTGTTTAGTAATCAATGCAGTGGAACTGAAAACTTAATTGTTTATATTGCCTGTATCTCTGATGGCTTTTTCTATTGAGAGGAAAGGAACACTAGTGAAATGGGGTAACCAACGTTGTATCTCAGACTAGGTGCAGACAAGTGTGACCACTATACCTTCCTGTCTATAGTCCGTAAACTATTGTGGTCACACACTTCTCTTTTCATTTTAAAGCATCAAGCTCTTTTAACTTGCACACACCTATCGGAATCTCTGTCAGTAACCCGATTCATGATGAGACTTGCAATTCAAAGTAGCAAAACACAGGACAAGCCCACCTGCAGCCATATATAAGAGGCAGGAAACCTGTATGGATCAAAATCCTACAGCTGTGATTTTAGAGAATATAGAAGTGGAATAAAAAATTGGGGTTTAAAGTGGATATAAACTCGTACTGTATGACATTTCACTTGCTAAAGCACTGTGAATATACAGTGTACTAGCAAATAGTTAATGTGCATTATGTTAAGGCAGCCCATTCACTGTCAATGTGACTTAGGGCATGACATTAACCACCCTTCCCGACCAGGACATTGTTTGCGATATGGCACTGCGCTACTTTAAATGACAATTGTGTAGTCCTACGACGCTGTACCCAAATACAATTTATGTCCTTATTTCACATATAGAGCTTTTTGGTGGCATTTGATCACCTCTGCTGTTTTCTTTTTTTGCGCTATAAACAAAAAAACAAAAACAAAAACAAAAACATAAACAAAAAAAAAAACACAATATGTTTTAGTTTCCGCTGTAAAACATACCCAATAAAAAGAATTGTAATTTATTCATCAATTTAGGTCAATATGTATTCTGCTACATATTTTTGAATTAAAAAAAAAAAAATCCCAATAAGCGTATATTGATTGGTTTGTGCAAAAGTTATAGCGTTTACAAACTATGGGATAGATTTATGAAATATATGGGTTTCTTTTTACTAGTAATGGCGGCGATCAGCGATTTTTAGCGGTACTGCGACAGACAAATCGGACACCAAGTTGCACTTTTTGGGGGACCAGCGACACCAATAGTGATCAATGCTTTAAAAGAAAAAAAATGCACTCTCACTGTACTAATGACCCTGGCAGGGAAGTGGTTAACATCAGGGGCAATCAAATATGCTCCTAGGGAGTGCTTTCTAACTGTGTGGAGGATGGCTTAACTGAAGGAAAACAGATCAGTGTTCCTGCTTAGCAGAAACAAAAGATCTCCATCTTCCTCTCTGACAGACCGCCGTTCTGCCTCTGTCAACAATCGGCGGACAACATATCCACTGAACTGATTGGACACAGTGGGAGCCAATCAGCTACCAGGCCCCACTATGTGTACATATGACACAATCAGGGCCCGCCCCCACCCTGCTCTCTCCTCATTGGCTCACTGGCTGTGATTGACAGTAGTGGGAGCTAATGGCTGCTGTGTCTCAGCCAATGAGAAGTGAGAGACCAGCAGGTTTTTTACCTTCATGCATAAATTGCATGAAGGTAAAAAAAAAAAAAAAAAAAACCCCTTCAGCCTTTACAACCACTTTTAAGCAGAACTGAAGGCATTTTACAATTACTTGTGAGAGCACTGGACTATAATCGAACGCATCAAAAACGTACCAGACCCCAGTAGTGAAATAAAAAAAATTACCCATGACATACAGTATCTCACAAAAGTGAGTACATGCCTCACATTTTTGTAAATATTTTATCTTATGTGACAACACTGAACAAATGACACTTTGCTACAATGTAAAGTAATGCGTGTATTTGGTGTTATCGCTCTCACTCTCTCATACTGGTCACTGGAAGTTCAACATGGCACCTCATGGCAAAGAACTCTTTGAGGATCTGAAAAAAGAAGTGTTGCTCTACATAAAGATGGCCTAGGCTATAAGAAGATTGCCAAGACCCTGAAACTGAGCTGCAGCGCAGTGGCCAAGACCATACATCGGCTTAACAGGACAGGTTCCACGCAAAACAGGCATCGCCATGGTCGACCAATGAAGTTGAGTGGACATGCTCAGCATCATATCTAGATGTTGTCGTTGGGAAATAGATGTACGAGTGCTGCCAGCATTGCTGCAGGGGTTGAATGGGGGGGGGGGGGGGTGTCAGCCTGTCAGTGCTCAGACCATATGCCGCACACTGCATCAAATTGGTCTGCATGGCTGTCATCCCAGAAAAAAAAAGCCTCTTCTAAAGATGATGCAGAAGAAAGCCCACAAACAGTTTAAGACAAGCAGCCCCAAGGACATGGATTACTGGAACCGTGTCCTGTGGTCTGATGAGACCAAAATAAAAAAAACGTATTTGGTTCAGATGGTGTCAAGCGTGTGTGGCGGCAACCAGATGAGAAGTACAAAGACAAGTGTGTCCTACCTACAGTCAAGCTTGGTAATGGGAGTGTCTTGGAGCAGAGTGCTGCCAGCTACAGTTCATTGAGGGCACCATGAATGCCAAAATATACTGTGACATACTGAAGCAGAGCATGATCCCCTCCCTCCCGAGACTGGGCCGCGGGGCAGTAAAAGTAGATAATTTGCAGGATTTGAGAGCCTGTCAAACGGATTCCTTCAGAAAGATATCAAAGAGGCACATTTGTGTACACTTCTTTGCTCCATCATTGTTTAAAAACGCAACATATGGCATATAAAAAACAAAACAAAAACTACTGTAAGCAACTCCCCATTGCTGCATAATAATAATTATAAATATATATATATATATATACACATATACATATACACATATACACATACACATACACATACACATATATATATACACATACACAGTATCTCACAAAAGTGAGTACAACCCTCACATTTTTGTAAATATTTTATCTCTTAGATTGTAAGCTCTAAGGAGCAGGGCCCTCTGATTTATTTTATTTATTTATTTCAGGTACTTATATAGCGCCGTCAATTTACGCAGCGCTTTACATATACATTGTACATTCACATCAGTCCCTACCCTCAAGGAGCTTACAATCTAAGGTCCCTAACTCACATTCATACATACTAGGGACAATTTAGACAGGATCCAATTAACCTAGCAGCATGTCTTTGGAGTGTGGGAGGAAACCGGAGTACCCGGAGGAAACCCACGCAGGCACAGGGAGAACATGCAAACTCCAAGCAGGTAGTGTCATGGTTGGGATTTGAACCAGTGACCCTTCTTACTGCTAGGCGAGAGTGCTACCACTACACCACTGTGCCGCCCTGATTCCTACTGTATCAAAGTGTATTGTATTTGTACTGTCTACCCTCAAGTTGTAAAGCACTACATAAACTGTTGGCGCTATATAAATCCTGTATAATAATAATAATTATTATTATTTTCATGTGACAACACTGAAGAAATGACACTTTGCTACAATGTAAAGTAGTGAGTGTACAGCTTGTATAACAGTGTAGATTTGCTGTCCCCTCAAAATAACTCACACAACCATTCATTTCTAAACCGCTGGCAACAAAAGTGAGTACACCCCTAAGTGAAAATGTCCAAATTGGGCCCAATTAGTCATTTTCCCTCCTCGGTGTCATGTGACCCACAGTTTGCTGAAGACAAGCAGACTAAAGACATGGATTACTGGAACCATGTCCTGTGGTCTGATGAGACCAAGATAAACTTATTTGGTTCAGATGGTGTCAGGCATGTGTGGTTGCAACCAGGTGAGGAGTACAAAGACAAGTGTGTCTTGCCTACAGTCAAGCATGGTGGTGGAAGTGTCATGGTCTGGGGCTGCATGAGTGCTGCCAGCACTAGGGAGCTACAGTTCATTGAGGGAACCATGAATGCCAACATGTACTGTGAAATACTGAAGCCCGAGCATGATCCCCTCCCTTCAGAGACTGGGCCACAGGGCAGTATTCCAACATGATAACCACCCCAAACACACCTCCAAGAGGACCACTGCCTTGCTAAAGAGGCTGAGGGACTGGCCAAGCATGTCTCCAAACCTAAACTCTATTGAGCATCTGCGGGCATCCTCAAACAGAGGGTGGAGAAGCGCAAGGTCTCTAACATTAACCAGCTCTGTAATGTCATCATGGAGGAGTGGAAGAGGACTCCAGTGGCAACCTGTGAAGCTCTGGTGAACACCATGCCCAAGAGGGTTGAAGCAGTGCTGGAAAATAATGGTGCCCACACAGAATATTGACACTTTTGACCCAATTTGGACATTTTCACTTAGGGGTGTACTCACTTTTGTTGCCAGTGGTTTAGACATTAATGGCTGTGTGTTATTTTGAGGGGACAGCAAATTTACACGGTTATACAAGCTGTACACTCACTACTTTACATTGTAGCAAAGTGTCATTTCTTCAGTGTTGTCACATGAAAAGAAAGAATAAAATATTTACAAAAAAATTGAGGGGTGTACTCACTTTTGTGAGATACTGTATATATAGATCTCTCTCTCTCTCATCTTACAAGACAGACAAAGCTTAGGAAGAGTTTTACAAAAAGAGATGTACAATACTCTGAAAATGAACAATATAGACTTCAAATAAGCATATCTTAAAGGCCTACTTCTGTTTTAGAAGAATAAACTGAAGTAGATGTCTTATCTCATTCATATTTAATAACTAAAGTAGGAGAAATAAGCATCCACATACTTGAACACAATTCTAAGCTAATAAAACATCAAACAGATAAATGTGGAATTTAACATTCTGTTCTCAGAGGAACTCAGAGCTTAAATGTATAAATATTGTTCAGTGCCAGGAGATCCTGTTAACAGTTAGGATCAAGCTCTAGTGCTTGGCTTGTTTGCAGTACACGGCAAAGGTATTCTTGGCAGTATAAAAGTGAAGCCAACGTACTTTGTCACGGTGCCAGGTTCTCAACATTTTGGTTTACAAATGCTGTAACTGATGAGGTGGAATAAACCCAAGAATGGTGGGAGGTCATGTACCGTCTAAAGGGTCTCTGGTAAATTCTCCGGAAGGATTATGTGCTCACATAAAGCTATACTTGCGGGGGGCGTGGTTTCGGCATGCAGCGGTAAAGACGTGTCTTCCCTGGGCTCCGGCGCTGGCGCTACTTTTCATTAGCTTAAACCAAGACCTTTATCCGGCACAATCCCCCACACCATGCGGAAGAGATCAGGCAAGTCTCTGCCCAAAAAAGGAACCCCTTCGGGATCCATAAAACGTTTCCTAGCCACTGATCCGGAGGACTCCCTTGACCTGGACGGACTAGGCCGCTCTCCTCGAGGCGCGTGCTCCGCCTCCCGCCACAGATCTGAACCAGGGAGACAATCCCCAGCGACTTCGGCCTGCTCAGAAGGGGAGGAAGGCGCACCGAAGTATCCTGGCGTGGCGGCACTTGTAAGTGATCTCCCCACTAAGTCGGAGCTGGCGTCCCTGTTTGCGGGTCTGGAACGCTCGATTAAGAAAGAGCTCTCTGCAGTGAGATCGGATCTTACGCACGTGTTAGAGCGCGTGGAGGAGACCGAACAACGGTTGGATCGTCACGCGACCGCCATTAGGGCCTTGCAGAACACCGCCCGCACCCTCTCCATCGCACACAGAATGGCCCTCTACAAAATCGAGGACCAGGAGAACCGCAACAGGCGGAACAACATTAGGATAAGAGGGTTGCCGGAGGCCACGGGCGAGGACGACCTCCTCCCCTCGCTACGTGGCATATTTAATGGCCTGCTCGGCCAGGCCGCGGACTTTCCTTTGAAAATAGACCGTGCTCACAGGGCCCTCCGTCCCCGCAACTTGTCAACGGAGGCCCCACGAGACGTTTTATGCAGGATGCACTATTTTGAGGAGAAGGAATTAATCATGAAGAAGGCCCGGGAAAAATCACCTCTGGACTTTGACGGGGCCTCCCTCCTATTTTTCCCAGACCTAGCTAGGGAAACGCTGGATCGACGCAGGGCTCTGCGTCCTCTCACTGAACAACTCCGCGCAGCATCTATTGTCTATCGTTGGGGGTTCCCGGCGTCCCTCATTGCACGTAAGGAGGGCAAGACGGCGACACTTCGCTTCCCAGAGGACCTGGAAAAGTTCTGCGAAGAGCTTAACATACCCAAACCAGAACTCCCGGGATGGCAGGATCTCATTCCTTCTCCTACCCCCTCTACGGAACCTAGGTGGCAGAAAGTAGGCCACAGACGCAAATCTGGCTCCTCCGGTTCATCTCCCCCACAAGATGGGTGAATCACTTACGGAAACAACTGGATCCTGACTTGGGCCTGCAACAACCTGCCCTTGACGGTGGTCGCAAGTATACAATATAACGCATCTTGTTCTGACATAAAGGATCTTTTTTTTTTTTTTTTCTTTCTTTTTTTGCACTTGCAATTATGGTTATCTCTACTGTTATAT
The DNA here is from genome assembly GCA_037952925.1 of Lithobates clamitans. NCBI lineage: Eukaryota > Metazoa > Chordata > Amphibia > Anura > Ranidae > Lithobates > Lithobates clamitans. The sequence goes on from JBBGZY010000271.1 coordinate 2,463,379, forward strand.
ACAAGGAAGAGAAAGTTTTTTCTGTTGTTTCTTTTTTTTTTTTTGTTTCTCTAGTTTTTGAACTTGTGCGCATAACTTTCCTTTTCCTCTTTCGTTTTGGCGCCCTGGTTTAGGGACCCAAATCCAAACCTGCCGGGACTGTGACACTTCCAGTGTTACTAGGTTTAGAGGTTTTTGTGGTTAAATTTAAACCTCGAGTTGTGTAATAAATACCATTAGTGTTATAACAATTTGACTGTGCTGGCTCCGGAGCCCTGGGACAGACAGACGCGCCATGTTGAGCGCTCTCTGTTTGCCGCTCCAGGCGGCGGACCCGCCTCCTCAGGGGTGTCGGGGGGTCCCGTGCTCCCGTGAGAATGTCCCTCCGGAGATTGGGGCTACGGGTGTGCGGGACTCGCGATATACCCCTACTAAGTACCGCAGTGCTATGTATGATGTTTGCTACCCTGACATATCAGGGGTGGCGACTGTGGTATGGAATTTTCCTCTTTTCTCTTACTCTTTTTCTTTTTCTTTTCCTCGTCTTCCCTCTCTCTCTCTCTCCTCTACTGGTTTATCCCTGTCCTACCCTCTCCCTGCCCTAACCCTTGTATTTGTGTCTACCTCAGATCTGAAGAAGCGAGGTGCTCCTGACGGGGTCAATGGCTAAGCTCAACATACTCTCACTCAACGTCCGTGGTCTGCATGCTCCAGGTAAACGACACAATTTGTTTAGAGAGCTGAATCGCCTGCGGGCCGACATTGTCTGCCTACAGGAGACCCACCTAACACACACAACGAATGTGAAACTTTTTTCCCCAAATTACCCCACGTGGTACTATAGCCTCTCTGATATCCGCAAGTCCAAAGGTGTGGCCATTGGCTTTCGCAGGGGGACCTCGTTCTCGTTCGAGACTATGGTGAGTGACCCCTCGGGGCGTTTTCTATTTATCAGGGGCAAACTGGGCAGTATGTTATGCACCATAGCCACACTATACGCTCCCAACCGAGACCAAACTGGCTTCTTAGCTGCCACCCTCACTAAACTGACGGAGTTCGCCCGGGGATGTGTCCTGCTTACGGGGGACTTTAATGCTCCCCTGGAGCCCCCAATCGACACATCCACGGGCGCATCCTGTATCACGCACAGACGATTAACACTCATCCGTAAACGCCTACAAGATGCCCAACTAATGGACGTTTGGAGAATCCTCAACCCCAAGTCACGGGACTATACCCACTTCTCACACTTACATCACTCCTACTCGCGTATCGATTATCTACTTATTGATCATTTCCATCTTCCCCTGGTTACTGACGCCAAAATAGAAACCTCCACACTATCAGATCATTCACCAGTCATCCTCCAGATAAAAATCCCATCCATACCAATTAGGATTGCTAACTGGAAATTAAATGAAAACCTACTCACAGATGACATAGACACTGCAGCTATTGCTGGGGAATTGATACAATACTTCAAGGAAAATACCTGCCCGGAGACTTCACCGGGAGTACTTTGGGAGGCCCATAAGGCCTTCATACGTGGTAAACTGATTGACCTAGGATCTAGGAAAAAAAAAGAGAGAGCGACACAGCAAGTAGAACTGCTCAGAGACATAGGCACGCTTGAACGACAACACAAAGCGGGTCTTGCAAAACAGGTGCTTGAAGCCCTGACTAAAAAGAGAGAAGATCTAAAGAATTTTTTCCACACTGAACAAAAACAGCAATTTCACATTACAGCCCAACGTACTTATGAATGGGGCAACAAACCTGGCAGGTTGCTGGCTCGCTCTCTACAACAAAAAAAAGCAGCTTCTTTCATTGCTAAAGTGAAATCTAAAACAGATGAATTAGTTTACCACACCCCTGCAATAGCGGCTGAGTTCAGAACGTTTTATCAACAACTTTATCACGTTCAACACAACATACCAGACCAAACCACTCGCAAACAGGCTATTCAAGATTACCTCGCAAACGCTAAACTCCCAAAATTGGCAGACGATTTATTATCAACTCTAGACGGGGAATTCACCTCGGAAGAGTTACGCAAAGCTCTTAAAGCTATGAAATCGGGCAAGGCTCCGGGCCCGGATGGGCTTACGGTTTCATACTATCGTTCGTTTGCAGACATCCTGTTACCGAGATTAGCTAATTATGCCAACTCAATTTCCTCCGGAGATCCCATTAGACCAGAAACCCTACATGCGCACATTACTATTATCCCTAAAGGGGGAAAAGACCCTAGTTGTTGTGGTAGTTATCGCCCCATCTCCCTCTTAAACATCGATGCTAAATTATATGCGAAACTAATAGCCAACAGACTTCTCCCCTTAATCCCTAACTGGGTGTCGAATGAACAAACGGGCTTCATTCCCGGACGAGAGGCGCGGGATAACTCTCTGCGTACCCTTTCCCTGATTGCCCATGTACGTAGGTCCTCCCAGCCCACCCTACTGTTGTCAACGGATGCCGAGAAGGCGTTTGATCGGGTGGACTGGGAGTTCCTCATGGCGACCTTGGCCCACCTGGGACTCGGCGCCTCTCTTTTGACCCAAATAGCAGCCCTATATAACTACCCTACAGCCCAACTTAGAATTAATGGCACTCTCAGTGACCCTTTCACACTACATAACGGCACACGTCAGGGCTGCCCTCTTTCACCGATTTTATTTGCCCTTTCGTTAGAACCCTTTTTATCCACCGTAAGACACAACCCGAATATACACGGCATTACTGTGGGCTCTTTTGAACACAAGTATGCCGCATATGCGGACGATATTCTGTTCTACGTTCAACAGCCCAGAATTACCCTTCCTAACTTAATGCAGGCCTTTTCGACCTTTAGCCAAATTTCAAATTTCAAAATCAACATGACAAAATCTGAAATCCTGAACATCTCAGTCCCCAAAGACACTGTGACCCACCTACAAGAATCTTTCCCCTTTAGTTGGCAAAAAAAAACCATGAAATATTTAGGCATATTCCTTACTCCCTCATTGTCCTCCTTATTCCAGGCTAACCTCATGCCTCTTTTAAATTCGATCAAATCTGATCTCCAAAAATGGTCCCAAATTGCACATTCATGGCTGGGAAGGATTGGAGTGGTCAAAATGAACATACTGCCCAGGCTGCTCTTTATGTTTCAAATGATACCGTTTCAAATTCCAGCTGAGTACTTTAAACGTATAACAACTATGATTTGCAGATATGTCTGGGGTAGACGTAGCCCTAGGTTGTCCAGATCTCTTCTTACTAGATCAAAAGCGGAGGGTGGTCTGGCCCTTCCAGACATTAAACAATACTTTTTGGCAGTTATCCTATCCAGAATCTCAGATTGGAAATATCATAAGGACTCAAAACTCTGGGTGTCATTGGAGGTGGCGTTGGGGGGCGCTGACCTTTACCCTCTAATCTGGATACCGACGAAAACCAGGCATTTATCAATAGATGCTTCTCCTCTCACGAATTACACCTTAAGGACCTGGGACTCACTCTGTAAAAAGTACGCTTGGCAATATAACTCCCCCCTTATGCCACTCACTGGTCACATGTATTTCCCCCCGGGGAACATTGACCCTAGATTGCATTCCTGGAATCTGGGGAACTCGGTCTTACTACATCAAGTCACAAAAGACTCTGTCGTCTTGCCTTTATCCGCTCTCTCTGCGGTCCCGAACCCACCGCTTATGGATCTTTGGAGATACTTACAATTATCTGATTTCGTTAAATCCCTTCCTAAACCACTGCGGGATGTATCTAACCTGACGGGGATAGAGTCAGCCTTTGTAGGTGACAGCCCAATGGAGAAACCTCTTTCCTATTTCTACAAAGCGCTTAGATCATTGGGCACAATTGGATACCCTAGCTTCCTTTGCAACTGGGAGAAAGATCTTCATCACACCCTGACGGAAACGCAGAAGTCCTCTATACTACTACTCTCTCACACATCATCTATATCCTCGAAAACAGCTGAAGTTAACTATAAACTCTTAACTAGGTGGCACTACACCCCAGCTGTGTTACACAAGCTATTTCCCCAAGAATCACCTCTCTGCTGGAGGGGCTGTGGAGAGAGAGGGACGCATGCTCATATTTGGTGGTCCTGTCCTCTTATCAGGCCTTTTTGGCTCACCATTCTCCACTGGATAAAAGAAATCCAAGGTTCAGAGATTCCAAACGACCCCTGGCAGGTATTGTTACATTGTACAGACGAACCAGCGGGACCATATAAAAAATCCATCACACCACATTTGTTAAACGCTGCTAAAGCTCTCATACCTAGGTGCTGGAAAACCTCCAAAATTCCTTCTCTGCGCCAATGGTTATGCGAGGTGGATCACACATACTATATGGAGGATTTAACTTTTTCCCTCAGAAATAAATCAGATTTGGGGAGGAAAATATGGTCCCAATGGTTCGCCTTCAAGTATACCGCGGCGTACGCGGAAATTATGGCCGTAGCCAAATAATGTACTTGTACACTAAAATGCACTGCATTGACTGAGGTAGACACCTCCTACCACCCCCTCCCCCCCCCCCCCCTTCCCATCTCGCCTCACACCTTTGTCTCTTTTACTCTCCTTTTATTCTTTTCTCTCTATTACATCTCTTTTCTTCTTTCTTTTAATATTATGTATAAGAGAAAGATCTGTCGGGATTAGATCCTGTTTCTAATAATATATTGTACATTATAAAAATGTTGGTTACCCATAGCCTGCTTACCTACTTCTCTATTGTACTTTAGTATGATCGGGATTTTGTACCATATTATGTATGTTTATCACGCCCAAGCTTGTGATGGGTTTCTCTGTATGTACTTGGATCGTGCCTGACATTAATAAAAATTTATTAAAAAAAAAAAAAAATAAAGCTATACTTGCACTGCCGGATTCCATACTGAATTGTCATAGTTCCGACGCTGCATTTTTTCTGTGCATACTTCAAATTCTTTCATACATTGCTGGGGCTGGGTAGGAACTCTGTACAGGTTATATACAATGGCTTTCCCAAATACACTGTAATCCTTCAGAAACCAGTTCCAAATAAATACCTTGATTTTTTTTTTATTTATTTTTTTTTACCATTGGGTAGTTGGAAATGCACATCGTTTAAATTTTTCAGAACAATCATAATAACTTAGTTTAATTACATGTGCACTTCAATATATCAATTTATGATCAAATTTACCATAAAAAAACCAAACAACTTCTGCCAGCAGAGATGTAAACCAAAAGGGTAACAGAGGACAATAAATGCTAGCCTGCACAGAGCACAGAGTGCTAGGGATACCTGTACTGTACAATTAGACAGGCAGTGGGGTGCCGGAGATGCCTGTACTACAGCATAGGCATAATACTAGGACTATGAACGGTACTGTACCTTTTGACTGCAAGGATGGGGGATGCCAATTATTCTGATGACATTGACACATGCGTTCCCACATTCTTCAATACATCTGCAAAAATGTACACTTAGTTGGGCCGTGCAATTTAAATAGCATGACTGAGCAGATTTTCACATCTGCATAGAAACACATTTAACATGAGAACACCCTGAAAACGGGCCATTCTACACCAAGATTCCTCCATGAGGTTACTAGGGGTTCCTTAAACTGTGGCTGATTTGCCTACCCTTTGAGGTGCCAGCATTGTCCTATGTCCAGTGGTGGCCCATCCATTAGGGGCGCCGCCCCCCTAATCCATGCAGAGCGTCGGACGCATTGGATTCCAATGGGTTTCTTTTTCTTAGAAGCGCGATTAGAGCCGAGCAGAGCACTGTGCCTGGAGTCCACCCAGTTGTACGACATAAGCGAATAATGATTCGCTAATGTCTGCCTGTTTCTCCTCCCGGCCAATCAGGAGTCACGAGTCCTAACTCGGGAGGAGACACGGGGGGGAAGCCACCACCTGGATGGGGTAAGTGCAGGGGCTGGCGAGCGATGGGGGGGGGGGCACCCCCCCCCCCCAGGAGGCCGTTCGCTGTCTGTATGGGTGGATTTCTGACCACCAATATAAAGAGCATTTTCCCTCTAAACCCTAATGAATTGTTTTAACAGAGGTTGCCAAAGACCTGAAAGTTATTTTATGGGTACCTTTGGGGTAAATATGTTAAAAAAGGCTGCCCCATATGTAAAAAGCACTGCAAAGAAAACTACAGTGTCTATTAATAGCTCAGGTTTAAAATAATTTGTATCCACTAAGCCCTGCCTTGCCATTAATAACCGCTTCAAAGACCACTGTGATGCAACCCCACACCTCTGCAATCTTCCCTCCGGCATCACTGCACTCTTCCTTAGGCTGGATTCACACCTATGCATTTTGTGCTTTGTGCATTTTGTGCTTTGTGCATTTTGTGCTTTGTGCATTTTGCAGATTTGCACTACAGAACGTGTTCCATAGGAAACCATGTTAAATGAACTGTAGTGCAAATCTGCAAAATGCACTAAAAATACACTAAAAATGCATAGGTGTGAATCCAGCCTTATTGCATATCCAAGACCGATCAATGAACGTCAACTATTTGTTCCTTTTTGATCTAATCAATTTATTATTAAAGACAGTGTTTTTTTATGATTGTCAACAAAAAAAATATGTTGATTCTGCCAAAAAAAGAAAACGAGCTGATAACTTCCTGTGCTTTCTGTCTGCCCACTATGGTAAAAGTTATCAGTGTTCCGAGATCTCTCTGTGGACTATATAACACATCTCCCTCTATGTTATGAAGAGGAGTAGTGAGGAGGTATACTGTAGTCATAACAAACCACCTTTTCCTGGAGGTGACAACGCTGCTCCCTTATCGATACAATATGAGTGATCTTTACCTTTAGGACAGTAAAGGGTTGATTTACTAAAACGGGAGTGTGCAAAATCTGGTGCAGCTGTGCATGGTAGCCAATCAGCTTCCAGGTTTTATTATCAAAGCTTAATTGAATAAGCTGAAGTTAAAAGCCGATTGGCTACCATGCACAGCTGCACCAGATTTTGCATTGTCCAGTTTTATTTAACCAACCCCAACTAGCAAGATCACCAGGTTAGACCCCTTTCACACTGAGGCAGTTTTCAGACGTTTTAGCGCTAGAAATAGCGCCTGTAAAGTGCCTGAAAACTGCCTCCCATGTCGCCCGAATGTGAAAGCCCGAGTGCTTTCACACTGGGGCGGTGCGCTTGCGGGACGTTAGAAAAAGTCCTGCAAGCAGCATCTTTGGGGCAGTTTCCAAAACACCCCTGCCCATTGCAATGAATAGGCAGCGCTTCTGAAGCAACTGAAAAGCAATTTGGAAGCTCCATAACACAGGCAGTTTTAACAGTTTCTTCGGCCGCTAGCGGGGGTTAAAATTGCCGCTTAAAGAGACCTGAAGCGCTGCTAAAAGGAGCGGCGCTACAGCACAGATGGCCTCGGCGTGAAAGGGGACTAAAGGGAAAAAATTATGCAGCCAGCACATCTAAGGCCTGATAATCTTCAATATGCAGATCAGCTAACAGGTTTAGGAAGTAGCCTCTCTCTATGCCACTCCTAGGAAGGTGCCAATTGACAATATTCTCACTTTCTCTTGTAGTTGGATTGGTTAAAAAAAAATAAAAATAAGTTTCTATTTGTTTAACTTGCTGCTTAAATGTTATAGCATGGCCTTTCACCTTACACACAAGATTGACTAAATGGCATTAGAGATGATGGCCTTGTACGTTGCATACCAGAGATGTCTGATCAGATCACACTTTTCAAGTGAAAGTGCTTCATCTGCAAATCCATGTCAATGCTTCTAAGGGAGTCTATTGCAGTAGAATACTACAGATCTGTAAATATGGGCGGTGTCTATTGGAAGACTAGTAAAATGCCCACGGGCCTTTCAGCAGCTCCATTTCCTCACTCAGCACTCTAACATTCCTCATTTCTGTCATGTTCTTTAGTGACTAATGCTGTTACCTTGATTCTACAATTTCAAGGCTTTGTTCTCAAAGTAGGCAAACCACGCAACATTACATGATCTTGTTTATATTTAAAATTTTCACAAAGACGCCCTTTGAAAAAAAACTTACACGCACATAGTGTATACAAGTTGTACCTGCGCTCCATGTCAATCAAGAAGGCCTAGGAACATGGGGAGAGCGGTACAAAACATCAAACCATTGAAGCAATGAAATTATTGAAAAAACCTTGGGGAAGGAGAACGTAGTGGTGGCAAACATGCCGCTCTGCTACATTGCACTCTGTTTCTGTACATCAATTTGGAGTTGGTCTTAAAGTGATTCTAAAGGCCCTGGGTTTTTTACCGTCATGCATTCTATGCATGAAGGTAAAAAAACCTTTTGTGCAGCAGCCCCCCTCTAATACTTACCTCAGCCCCATTATGATCCAGCGACTTGCATGAGAGCCTCGGCTCTCCAGGGACTCTCCCTCCTTGGCTGAGACAGCAGCCAGAGCTGTTGGCTCCCGCTGCTGCTAATCACAGCCAGTGAGCCAATGAAGACTGAGAGGGTTCCGGGCTGAGCAACAGCTGTGTGTGTGAATGGGCACATACTTCAATCTATGCATAAAGGTAAAAAACCTCTGTGCAGCAGCCACCCCCCCCCCCCCCATACTTACCTGAGCCCCACCACAATCCAGCGATGTGCATGAGAGGCTCTGCTCTCCAGTGGATCTCTCGCCTCATTGGCTGAGACAGCAGCAGGAGCCATTAGTTTCCACTGCTGTCAATCACAGCCAATGAAGAGAGGGGGCAGGGCCAAACCACAGCTGTGTGTGTGACTGGGCATGAATGCAGACCATCAGCTCAGAAACAAGCTTGCTTGGGTCCCTCTCTTGCAAACTGCTTCCTCTGGGACCAATCGGCAGGAGGAAGGAACCAGGAGCACTGACGGGGGAACCAAGAGGAGGATCAGGGCTGCTCTGTGCAAAACCACTGCACAGAGCAGGTAAGTATAGTAGGTTTAATATTTTTTTAATGGTCTTTAATATTACTTTAATTACCCAGTTTAGTTATCTCTGAACTGGTGGTAATTCTTTTTGAAATTTGTTGCAGCACGTTTCGGTAAAGCTACTGAAAGTGGCAGAAGGGCTTTCATGAATCTGGTGTAAAACATTTTAAAGAACCATAATCGCCAGAAAAGTTGTTCAAATGCTTTGGGTCTCATTTACCTGTGTGATTAGGGCCATCCTACGTATTGCCATGACAAGAAATCAGTGGATTTTTGCTGCCAGAATCACTATGATTAGCTGTGATTGCTCTGCCTAGGTGAATGAATGCCAAGCCGTCAGCGACCATGGCTGTCTGTGGGTAAATGCACATACAGTGGTTACCTGCAGTTAGGGATGGGTGATTGCCGATCGAAGCAGACAGATGCTTTTCTAACAGGGAGGTAACCACTGCGTGTGTGGATACATGCAGACAGCCATGACTCCTCTCAGCCTGTCATTACTTTGTAAAGGATCAGCAGCTACCATGGTTTGCATATACTGGACATCTCAGCCACAGAAGTCTGCTGATTCTTGCCATTGGAATCCAGTGTATCCCCCTAACCACCCGTGTAAAAGGAGGCCCTATTGAATTCTCCCCAGTGTGTTCCAAAGAAACATTGCTAACACAAGAATGTATGTTCCGTGAACAAGTAGGACAACATCTCCCCTTTGTTGGCAGTTGAGTGAAAAGTCTAGGCAATGCTAGCCTCCCTTGTGTAAATTTTTTTTTTAAATGCAACAAAGTTTATTAATTAATCTAATTTGATTTTGTTTGCAGAATGAAAAGTTCTAACAAAAATAAGAAAGCAGCAACAGCAGACGTGATTAGATCTCAGCAAAAAGGAAATAGGATGGGGAAGGTTAATCAGATTTGACCCACACATGTCAAACTCATTACAGCTAAGACAGGAGATGTCACCTTAGTTCTATTCCCGCCAAAGAAAACGGAGCTGGCTGGAATCAGCTGTTTACATCTAAATTTAGATCTGACCTCACCTAGCCTCTTCTCTCAGATATGGATACTTCTAGTCTAGACCAGAGCCGGTCACTGCCATAACTCTGACATGCACAAATTGAAAAGGGGGGAAGGAAAAAAAAAAAAAAGAGAAGGGGGTCGTACATGGACAAGGATTTCCTGCTACACATCGATCAAAATCATGTCATTCTAACCCTGTGGGCAAAAAAAAAAAGGCACTGAAAACAATGGCAGACACAAACCAAGATGGAGGAGTTGTTTTAGCTCTCTAAATATTTATATTTCTCCAAAAATATCCAAGTGTGGTTTAGGCAAAATTGGTATTTTTGCACATGAAATGAAAGAAATTTTATTTCCCAAATCGACATTTTATCTCCTGAAGCTACTGTTCTTTTGTTTTAATATTTTTATTCAATTTTGAGAATTAACATTATAATGCAATACAAAAGAGTGCAATGGCTCTGACAATATAAACAGTGAACAAGAAGTCAACAATGACGACATGTTGTTAGGGTAAGGAATTAAGACATGAATCCATGGAGATCCACCAATGGGTAATAGGAACTGTGACAGAGTGCTCAAAAACCGGTACTGAGAAACCTATTTGTTTATAGTCCAGAAATGGGCCAAACAACCCATGGGCCTTACATCAGGCCAACTATGTACATTCAGCAGAGGGGTCAAGCAGGACAGCCGCTACCCACCCAACCACTAAGTGCCGGTTCACACTACCGCGACTTGGGATCCGACTTGTCAGACCTCAAGTCGCCCCAAGTCGCTTGACATCTGAAAGTCCATGTAAGTGAATGAGAGCCGTCTATATGTACGCTACTGAAGTCGCTCCGACTTCAGAAAAGGTCCCTGTACTACTTCAAGGCGACTTGTACCCATTGATTTCAATGGAAGTCGCCTACAAGTCGGATCATGGTCTATAGTGAAGCGACTTCACAGGAAGAGAAGATGGTTTTTTCAAGCAAACCCCTCCCTCCCCCAGAGCTGATTGTTGTTTGATTGGCCACTGGAAAGTTGCCTGTACTGGAGGCGACTTGAAGTCGCCTTGTAAGTCGCCCCAAGTCGCGCTGTCGTGTCGCCCTCAGGTCGTGTCCAGGTCGCCTCGCAAAGTCGCGGCCAGAGTCGTGTTGCCCCTGTGTGAACCGGCGCTAAGGCAAGATATAGACATAATAATGGAATTATAACAGTGACCTTTGTCATCTCACACTAAACTTATGAAAAAAAAAAAAAAGAAAAATCTGCTTTTTTGGTCCGTAAGTTGCGCCTCATGCACGCAAATGTGTGCAAATGCCAATCTACATACTGTGCAGAACGAGAACGCGAGAATACGTTTTCAGGCATTTGCGCAAAAATGCGTGCATGCACAGACACGAAAATACATACAAAAAAAAGCCTGAAAAAGTAGATGCTCAAAACTGGAGTATCATATGCAAGAGGCCTAAAAAGATTAAATTTTTTTATATCTTTCATATATAAAATATGGCAAAAAACAAATATGTTTGTGCTAAATAGAACCAGCATGCAATACAAAGTAATCTGATTGTGTAGTAATGTCTTTAGAGCTTATTCGCACCACTTGTGTTTTGGTAACATGCAAAAAGCACAAGCATTACAGCAACAAGTGATAAACGCACATTACATAAACTCTAAAACCAAAAGTATTGTAACGCCACATGAACTTTAACGGCATCCCAGGATGAGAGCGTTTGGGCTGGACGGACTTGACTGGCCTGCACAAAGTCCTGACCTCAACTCAATAGAACACCTTTGGGATGAATTAGAGCGGAGACTACGAGACAGGCCTTCTCGTCCACATCAGTGCCTGACCTCACACATGCGCTTCTGGAAGAATGGTCAAACATTCCCATAGACACACTCCTAAACCTTGTGGACAGCCTTCCCACAAGAGTTGAAGCTGTTATAGCTGCAAAGCATGCTGTTATAGCATGCGACTTTGAACTCTTAAGTCGCATGACAACTCGCAGCAGTGTGAACCAGGGCTTCAGGATTAAAAAAAAAAAAAAAAACCCACACCATATAAAACACACTATATTGTGTCCATTTACACCAGCCGACATTCAATCCTATCGGCTAAAAACAGGCAGATGGGGATCAGTTTTCCCATCCATCTAGCCGACTGAATGGCAGTTGGGTGTAAATGGACATGCGATCCATTTATATATGACCATAGAGGAGGGTGGGCCGTGTCTAGGTCTATGCTGCATAAAGAAGAGTGGACACAGACTAGACATCTGTCTGCTCAGCAGAGATCACTGGACAGATTACCCGCTTAACAGGCGGACTCCTGGCCGAGTCCGCCCAGTGTGTAAGAGGCCTTAAAGTTAAGGTTATTAGGTTATTTAAAGAGGAACTAAAAAGGGTACCAAAAAAAAAAAAAAAACACAACTTGGACTTTCTTTCAACGATTCCCATCCCTCATCTTTTTCTGTGCTTTTATTGGCCAGCATGGGGTGACGTCACTCCTGCACATGAAAATCATCCCTGCACACAGGGTCGGGCTGGCATTATAAGCCAATATGTAAACTGAGCTGTGCATTCACATGTCAGAAAATGCTGTGAGCAGGCATGTAGGTTGATTTTATTGCAGAAGAAACATTGCATGTCTCTACTGCAATAAAAAGCCTACCTGCTCCCAATGAGTGACAGTGGAAGTTTAGTTCCACTTTAACTCCTTCCCACCCAGCCCTGGTGTTCCTTTAATAGGGTCTGTATGCCCAGGGGCATGACTACTGTGATTGGCTGTCATAGTGGTCACACCGCTGGGAGCCAGTGTTCTGTCAAAATAGACAATTCATCGAGATCTCCAATCAGGTCACTTCCGGTTACTGTAAAGCATCAGTAATTGGAGATTTAGAGGAGTTGCTGTTTTGACACAACACCGGCAAGCGTATACACTCCGGCACACGATATGATGAGGGGGACATTGTTAGTCTGCCCTGTACTAACAAAATGGCCGCATCCAAGGTGGCAACAACTTTTTCCTGCCTAGCCGCTGTTCTGTCAAAACAGCAAACTCTTCGTGTACCGGAGTGTACACGCTTGTCAGTGTTGTGTGAAAACAGCATCTCATCTAAATCTACAATTACTGATGCTTTACAGTAACCGGAAGTGATGTAATTGGAAATCTCGATGAATTGGCCATTTTGACAGAACACCGTTTCTGCAAAATCCCGATCATTAGTACTGACTAAAGGCGGTCATTGACAGTGAGCACAGAAAGCTGACACGCATGGATGCGAGGGGTGTGGGTGTAAATCTCACATCTTTGCTGCTGAACATATACATTATGTGGGCAGCAAGAGGTTAAACTCATTCCCACCGGGTGGTGCAGAAAGCACAGCTTGCTGTAGTTAAAGTGCCATTTAGAAGTTTGTGTTTTGTGGAGTCAAATGGCTGGTGTCATAGCTGTTCGCATGAGCAACACCATGGCAACTGCAGATTAAAAGATGGCACTGTCCTTGGCTATAAAGGATTGGAGGGTTAAGCAGCACTTTAATAACTAAAGCTTTATGAATAGTAAAATATCCTTCAAAAAAAAAATATTACCCAGCACCCCTTCTATATTTAATGATTTTTCTATTAACCTTGAAGTTCCAAGACCCCTATAAATGCACTAGACCTGTGGATATAGATATAGATATAGATATGAGAGATAATATATCTCTATCTACACACACTGTAAAGTAGACCTATAAAACAAGATGTAGCCACCAATTCTGACCAGAGTCTTTGTGTTATAGTAAATGATTTTAAAAAGCCTTGTATTCCATTTTTTACAAAAGAGCAGTGAAAAATGTAGCGCTAAAAATATAAAACAATAAACATTGATATATTGTTCAAGTATTGTGTGTAAATAATAAAAACTTATAAAAATCAATCTCAAATAGAATGAATATCAAACAGAACATGTATATAATGAGTAAAAACACAGGTGAGAAAGTCCCAAAGGTGAAACAATCCTATGGTAAACATATATGGAGTCCACCACGAAAAGTTGTTGCTCAGAAGTGGGGTACAAAGACCTCAGCAGGCATGTATAGCATTAGGGATAGTGTGTCCTCCACCCGGGATAAGGGGTATACACTCTTACCAGAAATAGTGGAATGAAATGTCAGCAACGAGTCAATCAAGCGTGGATAGCCCGATCAGCAGATTTCCAAAACGATCCAGGGAATCCAAAGAGCTCCAAGAACGAATTCAGGGAATCGTGCAGGTAACCGTGAAGCTGGAACTCAGATGTTAAGTAGCCAGAATAGAAAGCCAAACTCATTCGAAGGGCTGATTACAATATCACATTGTTGAGTCATCAAAAAGTTCACATTTTTCACTTCTCTCAAAAGTGGTAGCGGCTAGTGGTTATGGTCTGCTGACATCACCAGGGTCCTTCTACTGGGTAGGAACTAGCCACTACCACTTTTTAGAGAGGTGAAGAATGAACTGCTTAACATCTGAGTTCCAGCCTCACGGTTACCTGCATGATTCCCTGGATTCATTCTTGGAGCTCTTTGGATTCCCTGGATCGTTTTGGAAATCTGCTGATCGGGCTATCCTCACTTGATTGATTCGTTGTCGCTGACATTTGAGTCCACTATTTCTGGTAAGAGTGTATACCCGTTATGTCGGGTGGAGGACACACTAACCCTGATGCTCTACATGCCTGCTGAGGTCTTTGTACCCCACTTCCGAGCAACAACTTTTTGTGGTGGACTCCATATGTTTACCATAGGATTGTTTCACTTTTGGGACTTTCTCACCTCACCTCATACACATGTTCCGTTTTATATTCATTATAATCAAGATTGATTTTTAATCACAAAGGTTTTATTATTTACACACAATACTTGATATATTGTTCAATGTTTGTTTTATATTTTTATTTTTCTTCACTAATTGAGTTAGTGCAGAAATATCCCCTATCCACATTTACAATAATGCTGCTCTGGGTCCCATAATGGCTGGACACAAAACCATATGACAAGGCTGATTTACCAAACTGGAGAGTGCAAAATTTATTGCAGCTATGCATAGAAACCAATCAGCTTTTAGGTTTTTTGTCAACGCTTAATTGAACAAGCTGAAGTAAGGCTGGATCCACACCTATGCATTTTTAGTGCTTTTTGCATTTAGTAGATTTGCACTATAGAATGTGTTCCATAATAGGAAACCATGTTATTTAGACTGTAGTGCAAATCTGCAAAATGCAAAAAGCACTAAAACTGCATAGGTGTGAATCCAGCCTTAGAGGCCGATTAGCTACTATGCACAGCTGCACCAGATTTTGCACTTTCCTGTTTTAGTAAATTAACCCCATAAGGTCAGAAGACCCTTGGCAACTGGAGTTTAGGCAAAGCTGGTCCATCATGGGCTTTGTGTTAACTCTTAGGCCTCTTTCACACGGATGATCCGTATGTCCGTTTTTCATCCTTCCGTTTTCGGATGGAAAACGGACATACATTCATCCCTATGGAGCGTCGGATGTCAGCGGTGACATGTCCGCTGACATCCGACCCCGCTCCGATCCGAAAAGTGTAACGGAGGAAAAACCTACTTTTCCATCCGTTTTCGGATCGGATCGGATGACGACGGACACTACGGACCGTCATCATCCGATCCCCCCATAGGGGAGAGCGGCGCTCTGACAGGTCCGTCGCTGCACAGTGTGCAGCGATGCACCTGTCATCTTCCTGCTCAGCGGGGATCGGCGGAGCTATCCCCGCTGAGCAAGCGGATGTTCACGGGGCGGATCATGACTGATCTGCCCCGTGTGAAAGAGGCCTTATCCTTCTATTCACCAGAGCTGACCAATTCCCTAGGCATAAGGTTGTGTGACTGTTGCATTAGCATGGAGTAGGATTTTCTGAAACATAGTACTGCAAGGCTTTTGTTTTTCTTATAATAAGGAGAAGAGGGGTCAGAATGGAAGGATTTAGCATTTTTATTACAGGTCTGCTTTAACTTGTGTGAATCCTAATATATTTAAAATTTGGAGTGGGGTATCCTAACTAGTGGTCGACCGATATATCGGCCGATATTTGGCGTTTTTTACTTAATCGGCATCGGCCGATTGTGCTGATAAAAAAGGCCGATTATAACTTCAGCCATGACTTGCAAATGACTTCTGTAATAGAAGTTAATGCAAGTTTCCTGAGGTTATCTGTGGAGAGGATTCTCTCCTCCTCTGGGCAGCCTGCCAAGTCTGATAAGAAGATACATTGTATCTTTCAGGTTCTTTTTATCAATAGACTGAACTCAGTGTGTAGAAGTTCTCAGTTTAACCATTTAAAGACTAAATCTTTTCTGACACTTGTTGCTTACAAGTAAAAATCCTGTATTTTCTGCTAGAAAATCACTTAGAACCCCCAAACATTATATATATTTTTTTAGCAGAGACCCTAGGGAATAAAATGGTGATTGTTGCAATATTTTATGTCACACGGTATTTGCGCAGCGGTCTTTCAAACGCAATTTAAAAAAAAAAAATACAGTAATGAATTAAAAAAAAAACCTAAGCAGTAAAGTTAGCCCATTTTTTTTCGTCCAAAAGTTTTGATTACCTGTTTTTGTGTATTTATTATTTAAGATAGTTTTTTTTTTTTTTTTCTTCTAAATTAAATTATACATACAAGTGAACTGATTGAAGGTTTGTTTTGTTTAATGTTTAAATGAAAAAAATTTTCTGTATTACTTAAGGCTGCTTTCACACTGGAGCGGGCATGCGTTGATGGTAAAACGCTGCTAGTTTTAGCGGCGCTTTACCGTCATTTTAGAGGCGCTATTCGGCTGCTAGCAGGGCGCTTATAACCCAGCTAGCGGCTGAGGAAGGGGTTAAATGCGCCCCTGAAGCGCCGCTGCCAAAACGCTTTGCAGGCGCTTCGGCAGCGGTGCGCATTCATTTCAATGGGCAGCAGTGGTGGAGGAGCGGTATACACCGCTCCAAAGATGCCGTTTGCAGGACTTTTTTTTTACATCCTGCCAGCGCATCGCCTCAGTGTGAAAGCACTCGGGATATCACACTGAGACTGCAGGGGAGCCGTTTTACAGGCACTTTACAGGCGCTATTTTTAGCCCAAAAGCTAAACTGTTAGATTTTATGAGATAAAGGGAAAAAAGAAAAAAAAAAAAAAAAAAAAAATCGGCCAAATATATCGGCCCAAAAAAAATCGGGATCACATATCGGCCATCGGCCACCGCGATTTCTAAATATCGGCATCGGCCAGAGAAAAACCCATATCGGTCGACCTCTAATCCTAACCAATATATTAATATTATTTTATGTAGGCAAAGTTGTCCCAAGCATGGAGGATTGAAATGGCTGT
This sequence comes from Lithobates clamitans, assembly GCA_037952925.1. Lineage (NCBI taxonomy): Eukaryota > Metazoa > Chordata > Amphibia > Anura > Ranidae > Lithobates > Lithobates clamitans. The sequence continues at coordinate 2,480,644 of JBBGZY010000271.1, forward strand.
TATTGTACTATACACAGAAAATATGACTGATTGCTATGGGTGACACCAGTTTTTCTTCCTGATTGTTTCTGGTGAACCATTCATACTTGTGAGGCCAGTACAGGGGTTGATTTCTAAAAACACTCAAGTTAGGGTAAAAGGCCTCATCTCTTTACTATATTTCTAATCCGATTGACTGAGTCAAACACAGGTTCATCGGTCTGGCAAATCTTAATAAATCAACAACATGACACAATTGAAGATAGAGATGATCTGCCCTGTGCAGTGTGCTCATTTATGCGACATCTTGCAGTTGGCTTCTTTGATTCCTTAGCTTTCACAGCATAGGATGTACCAGTCTAAGCTGAAAGAAGCAGCCATACATGGTATAAAATAGGTCATTCCCATTCTTTTAGCAATACACTCAAAACAGCACAAATGTAGCATCAGATGCTTTTTACGCTATCTGTAAGCAATAACTGAGCGCCCCATAGTAAATATATTTAGTGTCCTAAAACCTTCTCAATAGAAAAACACAAAGCAGACCCTTATTCTAAAAATAACACTATTGTATTAAAAAAATGGTCATTTATGCTCACCATATTTGATTGAATAATAATAATAAATATAAATAAGTACTTGGGCTTTCTTCTCTAACCAACCATGGCGGACTTTTGGAAAAAGGCATGTGGTGGTCAGAATGCCCCCCTTTAAGACAGCTAAAAAGATCATCAATGTCTTGGCACTGGCTAGTTGCATTTTACCTGGAGCTACCTGGGCACCATCAGATAAGAGGTCAATCAACTACAGCTCAAGCAACCCCTAGCAACTTCTGGAGGAACCCTAATTGAGAATGGCTGGTCTAGAGCAGCCTTTTTCAAACCAGGGTGCCATGGCATCCCGTGGTGCCTTGGCAAAAATGTCTAAAAATTGCGTACAAGTAGTGGGTGGATCAAGCTTGGTTATTTGTTACACAAAGCCACAGGTTTTATTGTGCAAAATTACAACCATGGGCACTGTGCAGGCCACCATTCTAACAACTGCTGGCATCATTGGTTAATATGGAGGACATGAGGCACCTGCAAAGCATACTTGTCTGACCCCCCTTCCCGTGTCCTTTTTGTCAAAACCAAGGTCACGTTAGGTGGGTGAGAGAAGATGAGGAAAAAGAAATGCTGGAATACTAGTCAGTACCAGCAATTAGAAGTGTATTTACTTGGAAAGAATAAATCACCTCCAACGTTGGGTGCCTTATGTGCACGGATGTTGCTGCAATACACACAGTACAAAACCATTAGTTTAGTTTTTTACATTTTAGAATGGGGTGCCTTGAGATTGTGCATTATTTTAAAAACGTTGAGAAACCCTGATCTAGAGGCATATAACTATCCAATCCACTTCATCTACTAAAATTGATTCACGTACACATCTTGCATGTTTACAAGTGTGTACCCATTTCGAAAGCAGGATTTGGGCATTTTTTTTAATATTGCTGAATGCTGCTTCAAGTGACAGAGCCAAGGGCCGCTATGTACAGACATGTTGTCTTAATAGAACTGTTCAGATCTGTGAAAAATATAAATATATATATATATATATATATATATATATATATATATATATATTTTTTTTTATTTTTTTTTTTTTTTTACACATATATCCACACTCCTCTAGCGTACTTACCTGTGGTATAAATCTATCAGCTTCAACTATAAAAACATGCCACTTTAACAGCTTACAGAGAACAGTAAATGGACTAAACCATCCCCATAAATTTCTGAATGACTCATTGCCTCACCCAAAGGAGTGGCGACAGTGTTACACACTGTCCATTCAGCCAGCTAAATTTCATTTTAATGCACTTCTGTACAGTGCAAATACAGCACAGTGAAAGGTAATCACTGTATGGGCAGGACAACCGATTTTTTTTTTTTCGCCAGGCACATTGCCTCTTTTAAGCTACAGGGCTTTTTGCAGTTACCTGGACATCTATACTAGAAGACAGGACCCAAATAATTGCTCAGTATTATCTTCAGTCTAACCTTTAAATGTAACTTTCAGCAGCATCGGTCTGCACCTCATTTTGTTGTATTATGTGTGCTTATTTTTGAGTAGAGCTGTAATATGCATGCTCATTTTGAGTAGTTCATTATACTGGGTACATAAACTTTTGGGTGGAGGCCTATAGAATATTAAAGAACACTGGCCAAGTTAGAACAAATCGTATTAAAGAAATATGCAAAACCGCTCATGCCACTGGATTTTGGATTTGGTATTTTACCATGCTTTTCTATGAGTAGTTAGGTGGGCCTGAACTCAAAGTGAAGATTTGCTCTGTCATAAGAGAAACATTTAGAAATGTAATTGTAACCTAAAAGATTTACCATTTCATCTGGATTTCCTCCTGAAAAAACAACAGTACGCTGTCTGGCATGTGAGGGTGTCCAGGCACCCCTGTGTCTGCAGCCTCATAGTTATTTATCTGCAGTGTGCAATCTAAGGCACTTGCTGCTAGTCTCATGAGATCTGGATAAGATTTGGTGATGTCAATAATGCACTATTCACTCTTCTCTTTGCTGAATGCTCTGACATGAGGAATCAAAGCCCTGCCTCTACAAAGATGGCCACCTCCACAGAGGAACACAGTGCAGAACAAAGCATCAGTCAGTAATGGGAGAATGATCATCTGCATGGAGACCACAGGCAGAACTGGTGACCAGTCCTTCTCCCATCGCCTGTATTTTTTGGATACAGTCTACAGAGTTGACATCCTCTTTTAATAAAGAAAGAAAAAAAAAAAGGAGAGAAGAAAAAAAAAAAAAAATAGTTGAGATCTGCTTTTTCCCACTGCGTTGTTCCATGGCCCAATGATGTGACCTACTGCTGTTTAACAATAATTAATATTTTAATGTTCCTGCAGTATATGATTTACCTCTGAAACCACCATATAGATAATGAACCAACCCTTAAAGCAGACATTTATAACAGGTGTTATTTTTTACAGGGTCTGGTGTAAGATTTTACATTGACCCAGCTATGCTCCAATTGTGAAATTGTTTCTTGCATCATTTTGGAGATGAATATTGCAGGAAATGTTCTATAACCCCATTTCTCTGGGATAAGACACAGTAACCAATTAATATAATGGTAATAAACCATAATGCTTTAAACTTTTCTGGAACAACATTGCTGTTGACCTCAGAAGACAAAATGTGGCTCCTTGAAGACTCATTCCACTCAAAGGTTTAAGGCTGGGTTCACACTTATACGAATTCGTATGACAGGTGATTGTGACCGGCTCTCAATAGATTTCACAGGAGTCCTGTGTGTCTTCTGGTCCGAATTCAAGGAAAAAATTCAGGCCCGTTTCGTCCCTGAAATGGAGAACAGGGACGCACCGGACCCCTGCTGTCAGACCCATCCGTTTCAAGTGCGAACCCAGCCTTCAGTTTACTTTAATGAAATGAAGTAAAAGCAATTTTTTTTATAGCTTTCCTTTATTTAAAATCTCTTATTTGTAGGTTCATTTGGTCTGAATATTTGATATTTTATGTCTTTCGACTTGCAGGTGAAACTATGGTTTTATTTAAAACCAGCCTTCAGGAGTATTTTTAACCAGGGTAATCTTAACAGCATTTCTGCAAAAGCGATAGCTAAAGCTCAGATTACAAACACAGCTGAATAAATCAGTGCATTGACTCATCACCCCCTCCCTTCCTCACTCGAAAATGGTCTTTAGCTTCTGCTGTGCTCTCCAGAAATTCCATCCCAGCAATAAACATTTACAAATCCAGTGTAAACATTGATTTCTAAAATAAATGTATCGAAAAATAGTCAACATAAAAATATATACAAGTAAAAATGAACACAATATAAAATTAAAAATAAATGTCCTGTATCCATTACTAGTTAGACAACAGGAAGGCTTAGCAAGGCAGTCATGCTAGAAAACTCAGCATATCAGAGTACATGTGGGCTTGTTGGATCTCCCTAGACCTGCTTAGCCTCAAGTGCAGGTAAATATAATGGTTGCAACGTTCTGTAAAATCAGTAACAATACTTCAAAGACCCTATCAGGTCTCAAAGGATTTGAATCTGTCAAGTCCCTTTAATATAGATACACAGATGAAACAATTCCTCCTAAGGTGTATCTGTTTATCTTCAGTCTTCTTGCCTCTACAGCAGTGGTTCTCAACCTTCTAGTGCCGTGACCCCTTGATAAAATTTCACAAGTTGTGGGGACCCCTAACAGTAAAATTATTTTCATAGAATGGGTTGTCAGCACCCAAGGCAAGACAAGTAATTTGCGCCCCTAACCCACGGACATTTAGCGCTCCCAGAGTCCCTTCCACTTGTACAGAATTAAAACCCTTTATGGTACATTTTACGATGTACCACTCTTTCTCTTTGTTCTCCTTTCTTTCCCTTTTATCTCTCTCTATCCTAACTTCTTGGTTTTTTTTTCCCAGCCATCTTTCTTGCTCTTTCTCTTATTCTTTCTCTCCCTTTTTCTTTGTTCCTCCCCCTCTTTTCCTCACCTTTCCATGTATTCTATATTTTTATTCCTTCTCTTACTCCTTGGTGGGGGGTGGGGGGATGGGATGAGTGGCAGTGCTGGGGGGAGTTCCGATCAGCCAACTTAGGTGCTCTTGATGAAGGTCATCTGCTGATCTGAGAACTGTAGTGGGAACTTTTAATGGCAACTCTAATCCCAGGTAGTGTTAATCACTGTGTCTCCGGCTACACTGTGTCTCTGACTTTGTGGTGTCTCGCAGCAGTGACACCTATGCCGAAATCTGGAGATAGGGTCTCCTCCAGCCCCTCCCACTTCACATTCCTCACCAGACCTCTAGTCTCTGCCCCCCAGCCATGCTGTGAACTGAATGGGCGGCTGCGAAGAGGCTGAGTGGGCGGCTGCGGGCTCCAGGAAAACAACCCAGCTGGGCATCCACAGGCTCCAGGGACAGCCCTGCTGGGCAGCTATAAAAAAGGCTGGGAAAGCAGTGCAGGCTTCAGGAACAAGCCAGGATTCGGTGACCCCTGGCAGATCATCAATCGACCCCCAAGGGGGTCCCGACCCCCAGGTTGAGAACCACTGCTCTACAGCCATTCAAAGTCTAGAGTTTATACAGCTTGTCTGAGCTTCCAGAAAAAAGGAGGCGGAGAGCTGAAATCACACTCTGCAGCGCTTAGTGAGGGGAGCTCTGAGAGCTGATTGAAGGGAAGGGACACACTCCCCCCTTCACACAGCACACAGGAATAGAGCAGAGGCTGTCAATCATAGGCTGTGTGCTGGAGCCTTCTTTTACTCTTTGTGTGAGGAAAACTTCTCAGAAGTGATTCATGCTGATAGAGCAGGGGTCTCCAAAGTGCGGCCCAAGGGCCAGATGTGGCCCTTTGCTAGCCTTCATCCGGCCCTTGGGGCACCATTTCTCCCAATGATATGAAGTACTATTCCTCCCACTGACACCAGTAATGGGGCACCATTTCTTCCACTGATACCAATGATGGAATACTAATACTCCTCCCAATACCAATAAATGGGGCACTACTGCTCCCAATACCAATAATGGGGCACTACCCCTCCTGCTGACCGACAACCCTGAGGCCATTTTTATTTCTCACTGATGCTGGGCCCAGGACATTTTCTACCCCTACTGGCCACAATCTAGCCCTCCTAAAGTCTGAAGGACAGTAGACTGGCCCTTTGTTTGAAAAGTTTGGAGACCCCTGTGATAGAGGAATGAGAGGCTGCAGACAGAAATTACACATGCACACTATAAGCGGTTTCAGCGTTTGGGGTTTTTTTTCTGCCTGTAAGCTCATATGCCTGTAACTCCTGTAGGAGCAACTTCAGCTTCTTTGAGCTGCTGTGCGCATGAGCCCTTAGTGCTCTGGATAGAGACAAGTACACACTATAGAGGGATATGCTTTGTTTATATTTCATGACTAAAGTTTACAACCACTGTAAGCTGAAAACTGCAATAGTAATTAAAATGATACGCTTACCGAAAATACACCAAGCTTCCCCTTAATGAGATACAAATTTTTATTTATTTTTTCTTTGTTTTGTAGTTTGGGTAGTCCACATTTGCATAGAATATAGTCTGCGTCCTTCAAAATAAAAACCCCACCACCATTCTTGGTCACCTGGCTGGTCCCCCGAAATCCTGCCCCCACCTTCTTGTTTGCGCTCTCCCCATCTAAGTGGTGTGCATCCATTCAAAACACACAGCGCCCAAACAAGCTACGCCCCCCGCTTCCTCTTCCCAGACAGCTACAGGAGCAGATTGCTCCCCTGCCCTCACGATCTCTTCGGCCCCCTGTGGATCATGGAGATCTCAGCTTTGGTGACAACAGGTAAGTGTTTCTTTAAATCTACAAATGTACTAAGCCCTTAGCACTACTTTATAGTTCAAGAATTACAGTGGGCGCTCTAATGTCACAAATGTACATCTTTTAGGTGGGTCCACATATCAACAGAATGCCCACCAGGTTGGAGCAGAGCCAAGCTGAAAAGGGCCACATGCCACCAAAATATCCACCATAAGTGGGGCCAGCTGAGAATTTATCTAGGAGGGTGAAACCGACATGTTAATAAAGCTAAGAGCTATGACATGTTTCGTGTTACTTTATATATACTGCTACAGAGACTAGGATCATTGATGGTTGTATTAGTTAACTGACTTGTTAATCTGAACCGTAACTCAGGGGTCAACAACCTTGTCTACTTTAAGTGTCATGTTCACAAGCATTGGACAACAGGTGTGCAAGTGAACAATACCACCTTGTAGTCTTCATTAAAATTTTTTGTATTCATTAGTTTAAGTGTTGATGGAAATTTACACTCAATAATTATATATAACAATAACTAATCAAAAATCACGTGTACATTTTTCTGCAGCACAGTGTGTTACCACGTGTTGTGGTGAGCTGCAACACAGGTGCACTGGAAAGGTGTGTCTGGGTGCTATTCAATTAAATAATAAAGTATTTATAGCCAAACTTTTTTGCTTTTTTTTTTTTTTTAAGATAGCGTAGGAAATTAACAGGGACTATTCATATCAGTGCAAGGTGGTACACATTTCCTCCCTCCCTGTACGCACTGTCCACATTGCCACCCTCCCTGAACAAACTGCCCCCTTCCCTGTATGCATCCCCCTCCCTCTACACACTGCCTCCCTCTCGGAGACAAATAGTATTTGGGCAAGATAAGTCTGGCAGGGTATATTGGCACACGCTGGCACATTTACTTGTTGCAGACCTAGGGCTCCTGCATTCTTAAAGTGATATTAAAAAAGCAATTGTATTTTAAAATTATTTTAAAATATTAAATGAAACAGGTCATACTTGCCTGCTCTGTGTAAAGGTTTTGCATGGATCGGCCCCGATCCACCTCTTCTCGGGTCCCCCGCTGAGTCTCCAGGCTTTCTGTCCTTAGTGGGCACCAAAGCAAGCAGCTTGCTATGAGGGCACCCAAGCAGGCTTGCTCCCGAGCCGCTGCGGTGTCTCTATACACACACAAAGCATGTTTCGGTCCCACCCTGCTCTCTCCTCATTGGCTCACCGGCTGTGATTGTCAGTAGCAGAAACGAATGGCTCCTGCTGCTGTCTCAGCCAATAAGGAGCAAGAAACCCAGGAGATTCGTCACTCTCTTGCACATCACTGGATTAAGACAGGGCTCAGGTAAGTATCGGGGGGGGGGGCTGCTGCACACAGAAGGTATTTTACGCATGCACGAGATCAGGTGCAGAGGTCACCAGTTGATTGGCACAAAATAAGGAAGGCGGCTGCCAATTACTTTTCTTTTTAAAAATAGCGGGGGGGGGGGGGGGTTTCGGGGGGACAGGCCATGGAGACTACAGAAAGTAGTATATAAAAGATGCTTCCCACTACAAAGTGCAGATTTCCATTTCTGAGATGCGATGGCTGCATTGGTTCGTTTTTTTAGGCTTTTATTTTTACTTCTATTTTCATCTGATGATCTCTACAGCACGTCTTGTTTTTGCAAAGAACAGGCTCACTTTCAGTTAGATACAAGACACTATTTAACACTGACATGCGTTGTTACAATTGTCAGCTGTTATTTATAGAAAAAAAAAAAGAACACACACCTGTTGCTATAACTGCTTATGCAGTACAGCACTACCTGGAGTTTGGCTTCAAATTGTTAGAGCATTTAAATCTGCTAGAACATCTAACACTTCTCCACCCACAAAAACGGAAAATGCTGCTGACCAAATTTGCTCCCTGTGCTCCTTCATCCAGAATGGGGCACTCTAATACAGGAGGTGTGAAAAAACGAATATCACCACATCTAATGGACTGGTAAGCCACAATATAATACATTTTTGGTTTGGGGTTGAACACTGCTTTCATGAAGAAAAAAAATGCACGTAAAAAACGTACAGGGGCTCGTAGAAACCAATTATATTTCACCTTTCAGGACAGAGCCGTCAGAACAATGAATGTCAGTTTCTAATTGGTTACTATGAGTTCCTGGTTTAAATACAAAAGCCATGTGCATTCTTCTTGAATTTTGATGTGCTTTGTGCATTTCTTCCAGATCTGTGCAGCAATAAATTGTGAAATTTCGTCTCTGTGCAGGAGCTTCGGTAATAAGGACCAGTGACCGCTGCTCCCTCATCTTGTGCAGGGTGATTGGTCTGGTCTCTGCCCCCTCCTTTAGTTTTCTGCTGGCAGCCTGTAATGGGTGGACCTGCTTAGCCTCTGCCACAGCTCTGCTCAGGCTATATAGTACAATGATGGCACTGTTTTTTGTTTTGTTTTTTTAGTTTTTATGGGCTTTTTTGTTTTTTCTTTAATCAAATATTTTTTTTATTTCTTTTATATACAAAACTGCTAGTTTTATAGGGTGATATCTGGGTATGCAAAGGCATTTGTTGCACAAAGTGGTTTTATATTTTTATGGTTATTGAGGAATATTTAAATGGAAAAGTCAGTTTTGCCTGGAGTTCAGCTTCAAGTACATAAAAGGAGAAACGAAAGAAACGCACACCTGAAAAAGCGCACATTTTCCCCGCTGTAAACAGAATGAAAGAGAAGAGGAAGTGAGACTACCCGCCCAGCTGTGGCCTCACACACAGCAGTATTTCACTGGATCTCACCGTCACACTTCCTCCTGCTGAGCCGCTTCTATGACACAAAACAACAGACAAGGCTTCTCCAAGCACCTCTGCTTTACAAGGCACAAGATACTCTCATTAACCCTCACTGGTAATCTGATTAACCCCCTGTGACTGCGCATCCTACACTGAAGTAGTTAACCCCACCGACACCACACAATGCAAGCACGCAAAGTAGGGTACAAAAATGTATGCATCTAGCAGAATTATTTATAATTCATTGAAAAGAGTTTGTAGAAGTCAAAGAGCTAGGTGCAAAGTGCAGTAACTGGAGTCATCCAATCAGAAATCCTCTTAACTGACCGCACAACATACTGCTCTACCTTAATAAAAAAAATTCTATATATACACACACACATCTCATTTTTTACAGCTTACATATGGTGGTAAATCCTTAACACATGATCTGACATGCTGTGCATTTATATGATGCACTTATTTTTTTTGCATTTGAAGCCAAGCAGGCTTTTTGCATATAAGCATGCACACGTGTCTGTATGGATTCAGTACCGAGATAAAGCCAACACATACACATGTTACTATTTATACATAAGTGGCTGACATATGCTAATCCATGAATGTGCTTTTCGTTATAGTAGTAATGAAGCCCTAGCTTTTATAATATAGCATTTGAAATTGAAATCATCTTGTGCCCATCCAATGGTATTCTGCATTGCTAGTGTACCTATAGTCATTATCAACAAGGGTTCCTCTACATCAGGGGTCTATAAACAAACATTCTAAACAAAGGATCTGTTTGCTATCCTTCAGACATTAGGGGGGCCAAACTTTGGCCAGTGGGAATATAAATGCCTCAGGCTTGGAGGTCGAGAGTAAAAAAATAAATGGTACCTGTGGTTAGTAGTAGTAGGAATAGTGCCCCCTACTGTCGGTGCCAGTGGAAGGAATAGTGCCCCCCCCCCCATCAGTGGAAGGAATAGTGCCCCCCCGACTGTCGGTGCCAGTGGAAGGAATAGTGCCCCCACCCCCACTGTCGGTGCCAGTGGAAGGAATAGTGCCCCCACCCCCACCGTCGGGGGCAGTGGAAGGAATAGTGCCCCCACCCCCACCGTCGGGGGCAGTGGAAGGAATAGTGCCCCCACCCCCACCGTCGGGGGCAGTGGAAGGAATAGTGCCCCCACCGTCGGGGGCAGTGGAAGGAATAGTGCCCCCACCCCCACCGTCGGGGGCAGTGGAAGGAATAGTGCCCCACCGTCGGGGGCAGTGGAAGGAATAGTGCCCCACCGTCGAGGGCAGTGGAAAGAATCTAGCCCCACCGTCGAGGGCAGTGGAAAGAATAGTGCCCCACCGTCGGGGGCAGTGGAAGGAATAGTGCCCCACCGTCGGGGGCTGTGGAAGGAATAGTGCCCCACCGTCGGGGGCAGTGGAAGGAATAGTGCCCCACCGTCGGGGGCAGTGGAAGGAATAGTGCCCCACCGTCAGGGGCAGTGGAAGGAATAGTGCCCCACCGACGGGGGCAGTGGAAGGAATAGTGCCCCACCGACGGGGGCAGTGGAAGGAATAGTGCCTGATGTTAGAGAAGGAAGTTAAGCCCCATCACTGGTGTAAGAGGAACAGTACCCCATTGTGGGTGTCAGAGTGAAGAATAGTGCCTCAGGGCAGCAAGAAAATAGTTACAGTTTGGAGACCACTGCCCTGGAAGTTTCTTGAGTTACGGTACTTGAGCTATGGCTAACTGACCTCTCATTTGGAGGGCGTCAGCATAGTTTTGGGGTCAATGGCACTTAGAGTCAGCTGCATGACACCAATCATCTTTAATGGTCTACAAGGTATTCTGACCACACTGTAAGGCAGGCATGCTTCCCACAAATTGGTTTTAGCAAGGGTTCCCTGAGACCTGAAAATGTGAAGGGTTCTCTTGGGTAAAAAGGTTTAGAAAGGTTACTAGATAGTATGTAGCACTGTGCATAAAAATCATTCTTGTAGATTAAGTAAATGAAGAAGACATATACAATTAAACAATGTTGTTTCCTAATAATTATCCAATTCATTGGACGCATTTCTTAAAAGAAAACCCTACACCACTGGTTTGAACAGAGGTAGGTACTGTAAGGGGAGGCTGATGTGCTAGTATCACACAACTCAGCGTGCTTCTCTGGCTGATGTCTTCCACCATCTGTGTTGGTTTCCAATCCTTTGTCAGCTTCCTTTGGCCATGGCTGACCACACACACTTAAAATTCTTACATTCCCGTTTTCCTATGCATTGACTGTATGTATCACCATATGCATCGTTTTACAACATTGTACAAAAAGAACGGAAAGGATACCATGCAAATCAACGGATTCCCAATCATACAATCATGCCACAGATGTCACAATCTGCTGAAATTGAATGAAAAAATTCATGGCTTGTTCACACCATGTCTGTGCTGTGTTTTTTCTGCACATGTAAGGTGTGAATGGGGCACATAGAAATCTACTATGTGCAGAAAAACACAGCACAATGGACATGGTGTGAACAAGCCCCCTAGGCTGGCCATACACTAGTAGAAGTTGCTTGGGTTATTAGTGGGGTCAAATCGACATTCATTTTTCGCCATACTGGTGAGCAAATTTGAAATTGCGGGACAGAAAACGTTTCTCAAACCAATGAATTTCTAATGTGTGTGTATATGGTTTTCCTTCAGGAAAATTCCATTCACATCAAAATTGAATGTTAAAAGCAAATTACATTTTGAAGCACCTTCAAAAAACAACACTTGTCAATGCATTATCGAATGTACTGGTGAGATTTTTTGTATGAACATTCATTAAGGGAAAAAAAAAAAAATCTATCTACCTGTGTATGGCCAGCAAATGTCTCCTCCAATTATGGCTTCGTACAACTTCATGCAGTATGTATGAGTGGTTTGGATCTATCTTAGAAAGGTTTGTGAAATTTAACTTAAAAAAAAAAGACAAAAAAAACTTTAGTGACTGAGCAATAGGATTGCAATGTGCATGGGCGGCTTTAGCATCACATATTTCCCATAGACCTTAAAGGATCCAAACCTGGCGTGGCAGGGCTGGGCTCGAAACTGCTCGTCACAAGCCATCAATATGTGACTTGACAGAAGAGAAGCACAGGACTGAGTGATGGTCACACATTACACTCTCACCTCTATGTTCTTCAGCCAAATCATTTTCAGCAAATTTCCCCTTTAAAAGTAGGTATTGCAGAGCCACCCAAGAATCCAAGCAAGGAACATTTTCTTAAAGCGCTCTTTGTTAAAAGGCGAGGTCTGACCAGCCCCCAGGAGCGCACACACCCACCCAGACGCACATTATCCTCCGAACACATGTACTTTCACCTAAAATGATCATGGACACGCTCAGCTCAGAGGCACGACTGCTCTCCACGGCAACACACCTGGCAGATCGTCTTGTAAAGTGATCCCGTACTTCATTCTCTTCCCCAACCGAGAACCTCTCACGAGCCAAGTAAGCATTTTCCCAGGATTAGCAAGAACAGCGACGATCGACCATCTTCTCAGCCTGTTCTACGTTACCGACGACTCTGCAAAAGCCAGAACGACGAGCCTGCACGAGGCTCTGCCGGTCCAAGGGGGAGAAAATACATAAAGCAGTCAGGAAATCAGTCAGTCAGAAGTGCCGCCAAAATGTGAGCTCGTTCTAAAGAAAGGCCCTCCCTTGTACAGGCTGCCAATCACACATGGGTCACGAGGCTATTTGCACAGACTGAATAGAGTTCCTATTGACACGGCTTATGTCTGCAGCATGCTACCCTCAGCAAAGCTTTCAAGAACATATCAAGTTACACAGTCCCTCCCTCTCTCCATCTACATTTAGGGACAGCCATAAAATACAATCTTTCCCAGAATACATTTTTAAGCTCTGCTGAAATAAATCTCCACAAGTGACCTGTGTTTATACAAGACACAGCAATGCATTATACAGATCAGGGGTGTTGTGTGCATGCTAGTGCAGCATGGAGTTTAAGAATTCTCAAAGCCAATTTGTAATTCGACAAGGGCGCCATACATGTACAACCGGCGTTTGTTTTAGCATTTAGCCAGTTTTCACATCGACTTATTTCATAACCAACCCCCCCCCCCCAGGATCAGAACTTGTGAACGAGGGAAATGGTGCCGATCATATGTGGTGACGGAGAATAGACATGTGCAATTTGTTTCGTTCCAAATTCCTTTAACGAATTTCGACAAATTTGTTAAAATCTGAAATATCTGAATTAACGAAAACCCATTTAACTAATTTTCCAAGTATTTGTAAATTCGAAAACACAAAAATCTGAAATAACAACTGTTATAGGTATTGGAATTTCCTTTCAAATTTGGCTGTTAGTGAACGTAACAAATACAAGTATTCAAAGTTACGTTTAGATGCAGAATTCGTTATTTCGGATAAATGTGTATTAGTTAAGTTCACTGACAGCCAAATTTGAAAGGAAATTCCAATACCTATAATTTAATAGCTAGTTCCTATTAGTTACTCTTTATTATTTTCAAATTTACAAATTGCAATCATAACGAATGACCCGAAAAAAAAACAAAAAACACAATAATTTTTTGTCAGTGCACTTGTCTACCGGAGAATTGCACTCCCCAGATTTAGAACAAGGGAAATGGTGCAGATCATATGTGGTGCCGAAGCATTGCACAGCGGCGCTATAGCTGGAAAAGAAGGCAAGGCTACAGTGATCGGAATACTGGGTGTGGCTGAAAGCCTAACTCCAGAAAACTTGGGGAGTAATCGCTCCTTTAGGTGGCATGGAAAAGTGGATATACTCGATTCTCAGCCACTCTGTGCTGCTAGACCCGTCCCCTACAGCATCTTCTGCCCCATGTTCCAGCAGGCTACTCTCCTGACATTGGGGCGCTGTCTGCCAGAGGAACAAAGGATCAGGTAAGCAAAATGCTTTACTCTACCACAGACCTAAAGTGGTTGTAAACGATAAACTTGTAAAACAGCCCATTCAGTTTAAAATGGGACTTCCTGTTTAATTGTACCTACAGGAAAGCCTATAAGGCTTACCTGTGGGTAATGTAAATATCTACTAAACTTGCACCATTTATGAGATATTTACTATATATGCCGCCATCATCAGCGCATGCGCTCCAAAGGAACAGCCGCTCATGCCTTTTTTTCCAGGGCCCTGTGCCGTGACCGGCAGCTCCCACATCAGATCACAGCGTGTCTCAGCGGTGTGCGGGCACTACTGCAGGGCTTCGGTCTAAGGTAAGCATTTCATAATGAGCTAGTATGTGATGTATACTAGCTCATTAGGCATCTGTCTTTCAGGTTTTTTTTTGTTAGGGTTTACAACCGCTTTAAGTTTCTATTAAAGAATTAAAAGAAGTCTTTTTTTTTTTATTTCCTATTCATACTTACCTATGTGGATGCAGCATCAGACCGATACTGCAGCTGTCCCCCCGCTGTCTCTGCACTGAGAACCGAGCCACCGAACACCACTGATGGCTCGGTTTTCACAGATCCAAGAGGAGAGCTGCTGACTGTTAGTCAGCGTCTCTCCTCTCTGCTTCTCCACGCTCATTGGAGTGCTGAGCTGTGGAGGAGTGGGGAGCGGCTGTCTCAGCGTCTCGCTGAGACTGCCATCAATCAAGGCAGCTGGTGGATCCAGACTTGGGAAGTCAGAATGACGCGCTGCCTCGATTGATGGCAGTGACGTCAGCAAAGCGCGGACTTCAGACCGATCTCGGCTGAAAACAGGTCACAAAACGAATTGCACTCCTGTGACCCATAGGAAAAGCCCAGCCTAAAAATCTCAGGCTGGACTTCTCTAAATTGCATCACGTCTGATCCAGCATTCCTGCATGCTACAAGTGAGCGAGTTGTCCAAGAAGTTATTGTTAAGAGAGTTCCCCTTTCAATGCCCTTTTTTGGTAAAAGGACTGAAGACTTAAGAACTCAGGAAGGTTTGCCCCAATCTTTCATTTAGAGGCTCAAGATCTTCCGATTACCCACTGCAGCAGCATGAGTGAATCAAGTGCTGCTAGAAGAGGGTGATCTCACAATTCTCCCCACAGCCCCCTTAAATTTTTAGTGTATTCAAATAAATGCACGCAGGAGAAACAAACTGACAACCAAAAGTACATGAAAAGTCAAAGAAAATGCTTCCACTGACTGGTAGGATTTTTCCTATCCGAGGGTATGCTTATGTGTTCCCTGCTGTTGTGTCTGCAAACAAAGCATTATATGCTACTGGAGACTCATGCTGTGTACATAATCATATGGACAGCAATGATAAGCACGTGGCATATACCATAGCATGCAGCACATGAACCTGTCCTACAGGACTGTATTAAAATCCATATTATGCTGTGTTTACTGACGTCTGTTATACATTTATTTTGTTAATATAATCCCTATATAAATATTGGGTTATTACGGTATTGTACAGGATTTATATAGCACCAACAGTTTACTCAGCACTTTGCAGTAGAAAAGGGAGACAGTATGATTACAATACATTTATTACTGAAGAAATAGGAAGGCCTTGCTCATAGGGCTTACAATCTAAAGGAAGAGGGAGGTGGCACAACAGGTAATAGCTGTGGGGGGTGATGTGATACAGGTAGTCAAATAGATTTTTTATTTATTTTTTAGGTGGAAGAGGGGTAAGCTTCCCTAAATTGGTTTTCAAGAAATTGCCTAATGGTGGACCAAGTAGGAGATAACGGATATACTGGAGTAGGGAGTTCCAGAGGATGGGAGGGGTTTTGGAGAAGTCCTGGAGGAGGCAACGAGGGAGCTAGAGAACAAGATGTCTTAGGAGAAGTGGAGAGGGCGATTTGGGTGATATTTGGAGATAAATGTTGGGCTAGTGAAGGGATTGGTATAGAGGAGCAGTAGCTGTGGATCGCTTAGTAAGGTGTATAAGTCTATGTTATACGGAAAACAAATTAAGTTTAAAGAATCGTCACTTCATCAGCCAAAGTGACAGTATCTACTGCTACACTCCATCACTGCCTCCCCTGCTCTGTCAGAGCCCTTGTTCTGCTACTCAAATGGAGCAGGGGGCTTCCAAGTACGTGCCTGCCCCATGTAACAGTATTCTGGCCTGAGCACCCAATCACCAGCCCTGAACATGCTCATCCACCTGAGTAAGCTTCAACACCATCCAACATATGAGCTCACCCAGACTGGACTCCTGCTGTGTTTAAGCAGCAAAGGAGCTTGAATAGGCAAGTATACCTCCTTGAAAAGCGAGCGGACTATCATGAGACACTAGAATTGTGCCCTGAATGTCTAAAGTGATAATGTTGCCTTAAAGTAGATCTAAAATCACTAAGATTTCATACAAGCTTTAATATGGTAATGCAATTTCAAATGTTTATATTATTAAATATATACAGTATACATCTTTTAAAGTACATGTAATGATCCTGCCATGAACATCCTTGTTCAGACACTCTGTTTAGGGATGACAGCTGTCTCCCAGTTGTGCTCACGAATGGTTGCCCTGTCACATGAGCCCCCAATAGAGACTACTGCCCCGATACACATTGCCCAGGCATTGTCCACTGTTGTCACTACCGGGAGGCCAGTCCACAGCAATGATATGGAATGAGCACTTTCCCTTTCATCAATACAAATAATTATATTAACAAATATTACAATGTTCCTGTACCTGTGGATCAATGCTAGGTTTCTGGTTTTAGCTGCAACTATGCCACCCACTGAATAAACACTGTAACCAGCAAAGGCCAGAAAGTTTGTGCTCCTCATTTATCATTTATGTATGTTTGTTATTTTTATCTGTGTTTTGCAGCTAACAGTGTATGGGCTCTTGTACACCATTTCTTTTGGAGGGGGGATACAAAGACCCCTCACATATATAAAATGGCATATAACCCTCGCTTTCATATACACCGAGGTGACACTGTATGGCACAGTGCATGACATTTCCCAGAACAAGAAATAACAGTCACTAACCAAGAAGTCTACTTTTGGATTCACATAAAAAAGGTAAAATAGCGAAATCTGAGTAGAAAAAAAAAAAAAACACACACTTTATGGCATCCAGAGTAAAAATAATGTATCATTTCCATATTGAGAAAAAAAAATGACCAACTGACTGAAAAAAAAATTCCTTTTTATGTGACTCATTTCCTCCAAAACAGATGGAGAGCAGGTCTGCACATCTCTTTTAGACTTGAATTAATAGGGTTGGGTTCCAAAGTCTGTAGGAGAGGAAAAGTAAAAGGTGTCGCCCACAGCAAACAATCCAATCCCAGCTAGTAAGGTTTTCCCCTTCATTGAAATAGAACAAATTAAACCAAATAACTCTCAAAAGAGATACAATGATTGTAAATGTAACTCTTAACTTTAAAACTACAACTGACCTTATTTACACATCGGTTACCTCGAAATAGGCTATCCCCACTTCAGTCCATCATGAACGCTGCTGCCAGGCTCACCCACCTCACAAACCGCTCAGCGTCTGCTATACCCCCTCTGCCAATCCCTCCATTGGCTGCCACTCAGTCACCGAAATAAATTCAAGATACTAACTATAAACTTACAAAGCCATTCACAACCTGGCCCCCAGCTACATCTCTAACCTAGTCTCAAAATACCAACGTAATCGTTCTCTTCACTCCTCCCAAGACCTCCTGCTCTCAAACTCCCTTGTCACCTCATCCCATGCTCGCCTTCAGGACTTCTCCAGAGCCTCCCCCATCCTCTGGAATGCTCTACCCCAATCCGTGCGATTTTCTCCTACTTTATCCACTTTCAGACGATCCCTGAAAACTCATCTCTTCAGAGAAGCCTATCTGGCCCCCACTTAACAACTGTACATTTATCTTCTCAATCAGCACATCACCCACTGTTATTACCTCTTGTATCTCTTGACCTTCCCTCTTAGATTGTAAGCTCTAAGGAGCAGGGCCCTCTGATTCCTACTGTATTAAAGTGTATTGTATTTGTACTGTCTACCCTCAAGTTGTAAAGAGCTACGTAAACTGTTGGCGCTATATAAATCCTGTATGTTATTAATAAAAAAAAAATAGTCTGGTTGATAAAAGATGCAAAGTCACCAGCACCCTAAAGAGATTTGTGTCCATTTACATTAGGCTACCTCCGACCAATCACGTTTAGGTCCAGAAAAAAAGTCTTTTCCATTTTCCAGACCTGGATGGACTCAGGGGTAGGTGGGTGTAAATCGACACAAGTTTGTCTACACCTAGCTGCCCATGGAGCAATCATGGCTCTATGGGCCGAATAGAGCTTACGATCAGATCCACCAGGCGGACTGGATGGGAAAGCCTGTGTGAAAGGGGAAAGGTTTTTCTTTACTTTACGTTTAAGAAAAAAAAAACTTTTAGCCAAGCTATAAAAAAAATTTACAGAAATTCCCATGAGTGGCAGTCTCTACCGTCCTCTGAAAAGCATTCCGAGGATGGTGAAGCAGCTGCTAGGCATTCAGGAGTCCATCCTGCCATCTCCTGAATGTCTTTTGGTTTTTATTTTTTTTTTTTTTTATTTTTTTTTTTACACACTGCATACCTGCAAGCCAAGCATTTGGTTTGTGAGGTTGCTACAACCATGAAGCAAAGCATCACAGCCTCAGCAGGTGTACCACCCCATCCGGTTGGGTGGTTACAGCGAGTCAGGTGGAAGGCGGTAAAAACGCAGATCAACCGCCTGTTTATACCTCCCTTTGCCACATGTGTGAAGTGACCATTAGCTCACATGCCTTTTTTTGCGCAACATAATGTAAAAGGCTTGTTTAGGTTCTCTGATTTCTAGTGATTTGTACTCAGAGTTGAAGAGACCACCATTTTTTCAAACATTCATAATTTTCAAGTTAGGTCATTGGAACTTGTGAAAAACAAATAGTCTGTCTCAGAATTTTTTTTTAAACTGCTATTTTGATTTCAACAAGTTTACTGTCCCATTAGTGCCTATTCTATAAATATTGAATACAAAACAAAAAAAGATACGGAAGAGCAGGCATGTATGCAGGTTAGTGAAAGCCACAGCGACAAAATACTTAAAAAGTAAATTTAAACCCTAAAACAATGTCATCTACTTTGATAAATAATTATGCATCATAAACAATAGCCATTTAAAAAGAATATACGCGGTTCAACTTTTTTTTTTTTTTATATTTTGTTGCATTTCAGTACTGCTGATCAGCTGCAGCCGCTTTGCCACCACTTCCTGTCTACACACATGCACTCTAGTAGTGGTTGCAGAGCGATTTTCAGGGCAAGATGTCGGATGATAAAATTAGAACATGCCCCGGTAATCTATGAGGAAACGAACACTTGTAGTCTCAGTCAAAAAGGTGACAAAGTACAATTGGGAATCTGGCACTGAGCATTTTTACACTGCAAAAATGAGAAGTGAAAATATACTATGATCTACATTTAAAACTTAACCTGTCACTTTGCTGATTCTGTTGATAAATCAGACCGAGTGGCCCGCTCATTAGAGGGGCACAGGGGTGCCGCCCCCCTAATCCATGTACCCGGCTCCTAATCTCCATGCAAGATGCCGGACACATGGATTTCAATGGGTTTTCTCTTTTTTTGTATAAGCACATGGATTAGAGCCAGAGGCTCCAACTGGGTTCAAAAAAAAAAGGGTGGGCTTGGGGCACAGAGCACTTGCCTTAGAGCCAGCGGGGGGTCCTAGGCAAGTAGGATTTAAAAAAAAAAAAATACCAAACTTCTCTTTTAAACCTACCTATACCCCAATCTCCTCAGACCTACCTACCTCAACCATTGCCTCCTTAAGCTTACCTACCTCAGGCACCATCTCCTTAAACCTACCTACCTTGAGCATTGCCCTCTCAGACCTACCTACATCAGACACCGTCTCCTTCGACCTACCTACTTCAGGCACGGTCTAAGGTCACAACCTTGTAGACTCACAACTCTAATAACCCCCTGGGTTCCTTAGAGAAGATGGGGAGCTACTTATTCTCTGAGACATCCACATACCACTTTGTGCTACAAGGGCTTGTAACAGATCCATTACCGACACGTGTGTCCACAGGTTCCATGGCTGGGTAAAACGAAATTCCAGGTAAAAAAGTTTTTAATAGAGAAAAGGATGGTTAGAACTTCTGTCAACTTGTATTGATATCTTTGTGCCCATTTGTGAGATCCCCTCGTTTCCTGTCTATTTTATGGGTTTAAAGGCAGAACAGAAGTTAGGGGAATTCCCCCCAAATGGGCAATAAAACATTTTCTAGTAGTGCATTAGTCTTTAGGGAGATAATTTTGTGTCCAGATGATAGGTGTCAGTCAGGGGTGAGGGCAAATATCTTCTATAAAGACACAGACAGCATTTAAAGTCCTTAATTACAAGAACTAGCCGGCACACCGCCCCGCGCACGGGCAGAACTAGCCGGCACACCGCCCCGCGCACGGGCAGAACTAGCCGGCACACCGCCCCACGCACGGGAAGAACTAGCCGGCACACCGCCAATGTACTGGGGGGGGGGGGGGGGCACACCGTCCATGTACCTCAACACATAGCCAGCCGCCCATGTAACTCAAACATTTCAGATCAAAGTTAATCAAAAAAAGTGTAAGAAATGTAACCATTTATTCATTTTGACCACAATACATTTTTGAAGGACAAGGACAGTGTGCTGGCTAATTTTTTTTCATAATTAATCTATAAACACATGGTTACTGTAAGCAGAGAACCTCATTATTGTGTGTATGGATTGGACTGGATGGAATCAAAAACCTCAACACGGACACAGACAAATACCTGACCAAGTTTCTAAGCATTCCTTGCTCTATTCAGGGGGGAAAAAAAAGAAGAAGTTTACGGTTGTTGGACGCTAAATCCAGGCAAAGGCATGTACTGAATTCAGTCCTAATTTTGGATCGTCAGTAACCAAAACATTGAGTTGGAACCTTAATGGAGGATGCCTATATACTCTACACCAGTGTTTCTCAACACCAGTCCTCAAGGTGCCCCAACAGGTCAGGTTTTCAGGCTCTCTATTATTTTGCACAGGTGATTTGATCAGTTTGACTGCCTTAGTAATTACCGCAGCCATTTCATCTGAGGGAAATCCTGAAAACATGACCTGTGGGGCGCTTTCAGGACTGGAGTTGAGAAACACTGCTCTACACCACTGGCACAGATCATACCAAGCCTTGAACATGCTTGCCCTCACATCAATGATATCCATCTGGCTCTGAATAGTCCTAAGCAATGCAGTGTGGAAGCTCCTGTCCTGGGATTCTATATACTAGAAGGGAGGGGACAGATGAAAGGTTTGAGGGAGTGACTCTAAATAGCAATTTAGCTTCTGCTGTAGACTCTAATATTATAAAGTAACTCTAGATAAAAAAACTAATGTTATAAGTGTCTGCATTTACCTTGGTATCAGTCTCTTGCAATCCTCTATACAGCAGCACTTAAAATTACGGGGTTAATTAAAAAAACACAATCAAACAGATACACACACACCTACCTCCATACTGCAGCATCTGTATAAATTTGGCCATACTTCCTCGTATAAACTGCGACAGGGAGGGGCAGCTCATGAAGCCAAGAAGGTGTTTTGTGTGAAAATGTGCTGACAAAAAAGTAACCTGGCGGGAGGAGAGAGCCAAAGGATGATCTCATCACTCTTCTGTTGCTCCTTCACTGTACAATCAGCAGGCTGAGGGTGTAGAGATAACACCACTGCATTCCTGCTGTGCGGAGTGGATCATAGTAGGGGTCCAGTGTGTTCCTGTTCTGTTTCAGGCGCAAATTTTTGGCTGGATTCTGACCTAAAAACGGACCAGAAGACGCACGGCACTCTTCTGCAAACCACTCCGCAGCTGGCCCAGAGCTGTGTGAATCATGCAAATTGGACCAATTCGCACTTGTGTGAACCCAGCCTTACAGTAAATAGAAGAAACTGGTGTCGTCCTCGATTTCCTGTGCTATGAGCAGTGTTAGTTTCGTTGACTAAAACATTTTAGTCGACTAAATGAATACTATTTTAGTCTACTAAAATAAGACTAAAACTAATACAACTGAGATGACTAAAATACAACTAAAACTAAAAAGCTTTTTAGTCAAAAGACTAAAACTAAACTGAAATTTGACTTCAAAATTAACACTGGTCTGTAGTGCATGTTCATACCTCAATACCATACATAATAACATTAGATTTTTAACTCCAGCAGTATATATAAATGAGTTTGGAAATTGTAGGGAAGTGTTTAACTAACGCATTACAATTTTATTTCACCCATTAGATTTTAGATGACTAAAATGAGTTTTAGTCGACCAAAATGTACTGGAGATTTAGTCGACTAAATACGACTAAGACAATTGCAGAAGACTAAAATAGGACTAAAACTTAAATGCCATTTTAGTCCTAAGACTAAAACTAAATCGAAATTTGCTGCCAAAAAAATTAACACTGGTTATGAGGCTGCATCTCAGGACTGATCGGACAGAAATGCAAATTGTTCTGCAGATAAAAACAGCTTTCACGCCTGTATTTCATTTGCACATTTAGATGTTTTCTTGGAGTTCGGCTTTTATAGTATTTTTTCACTCCTGCCTGATGTGCGCTGAAATTTATATGCTGGGAATTCTAGTTCAACCACAGCTGGAGCACCACATTTTTGCTAAATCGGTTTTAACCTCATGTGAGTCAAAACAAATTCACTAAAATATGTATGTGTGCAAGCGGTTCAGATCAAAGTAATAGCTCAAACATCCTGATACTGCTTTGCACATGCATTTCTTGCAGTTAGTTAAATGACTACAAAATGTATGTTCATCTCCTATGCAAAGATACGTTGGCATTTAAAAATGTAGATCTAAGGATAATTTGCAGGATTTGAGAGCCTGTCAAACGGATTCCTTCAGAAAGATATCAAAGAGGCACATTTGTGTACACTGTGTATGCTTTACTCCATCATGGTTTAAAAACGTAACATATGGCATATACAAAAACTCTACTGTAAGCAACTCCCCATTGCTACATACACACACACAATATATATATATATATATATATATATATATATATATATTACACACACACATATATATACATATATATATATATATATATATATATATATATATATATATATATATATATATATATATATATATATATATATATATATATATATATATACATACATACATACATACATACATACATACATACATACATATATATATACATACACACACACATATCCAAAGTCAGGTCGGAAAATGTAATTCTCTGCTTCTGTTGGTGTGCCAACACAGTTGGAAGAAGACTATAACATATCCAAATTTGGGGTCCCTAGCACCAAGTGGCGCCGAGATATGGGGCCCCAAAGTCGAGTCACAAAATGTCATTAACTGCTGCAGAAGTGCTTGACATTTTGTGACCCGACTTTGGGGCCCCGTATCTCGGCACCACTTGGTGCTAGGAACCCCAAATTTGGATATGTTGTAGTGCCATTTCCACTGTTAGCACACTAAATTTGGGGTTCCTAGCACCAAGTGGCCCCGAGATACGGGGCCCCAAAGTCGGGTCGCAAAATGCCATTCTCTGCTGACGCTTCGATGCAAACGCGGTAAAACAGGGCTAAACGCGGCATGCAAACACGGCAAAACGGGCGTTTCTAAACGCCGGTTTCAGCTTTTAAAAACATGTGTTCAGCAGAGTTTGCACCAGCGTCTTGTGTGCATGAGGCCTAAGTGAAAATGTCCAAATTGGGCGCAATTGGCCATTTTCCCTCCTCGGTGTCATGTGACCCACAGTTTGCTGAAGACAAGCAGACTAAGGACATGGATTACTGGAACCATGTCTAGTGGTCTGATGAAACCAAGATAAATGTGTGGCGGCAACCAGGTGAGGAGTACAAAGACAAGTGTGTCTTGCCTACAGTCAAGCATGGTGGTGGGATTGTCATGGTCTGGGGCTGCCTGAGTGCTTCCAGCACTAGGGAGCTACAGTTCATTGAGGGAACCATGAATGCCAACATGTACTGTGAGATACTGAAGCCCGAGCATGATCCCCTCCCTTCAGAGACTGGGCCGCAGGGCAGTATTCCAACATGATAACAACCCCAAACACACCTCCAAGATGACCACTGCCTTGCTAAAGAAGCTGAGGGTAAAGGTGATGGACTGGCCAAGCATGTCTCCAGACCTAAACCCTATTGAGCATCTGTGGGGTATTCTCAAACAGAAGGTGGAGGAGCTCAAGGTCTCTAACATCCACCAGCTCAGTGATGTCGTCATGGAGGAGTAGAAGAGGACTCCAGTGGCAACTTGTGAAGCTCTGGTGAACTCTATTCTAAAGAGCTGGAAAATAATGATAAATATTGACACTTTGGGCCCAATTTAGACATTTTCACTTAGGGGTGTACTCACTTTTGCCGCCAGCGGTGTAGACATTAAAGGCTGTGTGTTGAGTTATTTTGAGAGGACAGAAAATTTACACTGTTAGCCGCACACTCACTACATTTTATATACACACACGTACAAAATATATTTTATTATATTATATTAATATACACATACATATACACACACATACACACTTTTGGCAGACTAAGGGTTTAAAGCTGAACTGCAGGGCAAAAATAAAAAATCAATTGAATGCAATTTGTAACTAGACCTGCCTCTCATTATCCCCCTGCACTGTTCACGACATTGGAAGAGATCCTCGGCACTCTAAAGCTGGGTTCACACTGTCTGGAAATCGGCCAGTTCAGCAGGAACCAGCCGACTTTCGATCAGTGTGTACAGCATTCTGACAGAAGCCAGTCTAATGATTAAAAAAATCTAGTGCTACCCTCCTCCCGGGGGGGGGGGGGGTTGTGAGTAACAATTGTTGGAAGGTTTTTTTAGTGAAGACGACTTGCTGAATTCAAACTGAGCATTAGAATGGAGATTTAGGTGAATTAACATGGCATGGTTGTTGGTGCCAGATGGGCTGGTCTGAGTATTTCAAAAACTGCTAATCTACTGGGATTTTCACACACAACCATCTCTAGGGTTTACAGAGAATGGTGCAAAAAAGAGAATATCCAGTGAGTGGTAGTTGTATGGATGAAAATGCCTTGTTAACGTCGGAGGAGAATGGACAGACTTGTTGGAGATTATAGAAAGGCAACAGTAACTCAACCACTTGTTACAACCAATGTATGCAGACTACCATTTTTGAACGCACAACACATCGAACCTTGAAGCAGATGGGCTACAGCAGCAGACGACCACACCGGGTGCCACTCCTGTCAGCTAAGAACAGGAAACGGAGGCTACAATTCACACAAGCTCACCAAAATTGAATAGAAGAAACACGTTATCTGAGGAATATAGATTTCAGCTGTGACAATTGGATTGGTAGGGTCAGAATTTGACGTAAACCTGAAAACATGGATCCATCCTGCCTTATATTAATGGTTCAGGCTGGTGGTGTAATGGTGTGGGGGATATTTTCTTGGCACCCTTTGGGCCCCTTAGTACCAAATGAGCATCAATTTAACACCACACCCTGAGTATTGTTGCTGACCATGTCCATCCCTTTATGACTACAGTGTACCCATCTTCTGATGGCTCCTTCCAGCAGGATAATGCATCATATCACAAAGCTCAAATCATCTTATCACTGGTTTCTTGAACATGACAATGAGATCACTGTACTCCAATGGCCTCCACAGTCACCAGATCTCAATCCAATAGAGCACCTTTGGGGTGTGGTGGAAAGGGAGATTTGCATCAGGGATGTGCAACAACTGTGTGATGCCATCATGTCAACGTGGACCAAAATCTGAGGAATGTTTCCAACACCTTGTTGAATTTATGCCACAAAGAATGGAGGCTGTTCTGAAGGCAAAAGGGGGTCCAACCCGGTACTAGCAAGGTGTACCTAATAAAGTGGCCAGTGAGTGTATAACACACACACACACACACACACACACACACACACACACACACACACACACGGTGGAGGCTGTTGTTTGAAAAGGAAAAACATTGGCTGGGATTTCAGTTCAGAAAACACTAAAAGGTAGAAGCTCACTGGCTTTCTGGCAGGATTGACATGTATACAACCAATTGTATTAGTATGTTTAACAGAAGGTCATTGTTGGGCTTTACATACTTTTTTTAAACAGCTAAGGAAATGCAGAATAGTTTACACATTGCTGAAGTGTCCATGCACTTCTCACCAGCATTATATAGTTTAGCGTGTATGAACTAGAACAAGTCCCATGATGCCGCTGGAGCCTTTCTTAGTCTGCTCTTTAAGATCTAATGTCAATTAGCAAAATGCAGAGGAGAAGGGAGGGAGCCGTAGAAGACTGCATGTCAGGTTTGCTCAGACTGAAAGAAAACTAGGCTATTTTGGTTGTATTGATAGTTGGTTTTTTTAGTTGTTTTTTTGTTTGTTTTTTTAAATATAGAAAGAACAGCTCAGATTTGGATCCCTTCAGGCGTACCTATGATTAGAATGTGACTAGTTATAGAAAGTTACTATAGCTATACTAGGAGCACTAGACTCTCTGCTCCCATCTGTATGTAATTTCAGGATCTGTAATTGCAGTCTAATAGCTGGCCATGAATTTGCAAATTGGTTATTTGTGTAGTCACACCCCAGCAGATATGGTACAACCAGACACAACTAGGTACAACCCAGAACTGCTTTAAAAGAATCCACAGCCAGCATACGCCAATATACCGTACCCATTAAAAATTCTTCTCTCTAAATATATTAGTCTTTTTTTATTTTTAAGGTAAGCATCTTAGTTCACCTACTGCAGCACGTTACAGATTGTCCCACTGATTATAGTGCTGGTCCACTTGAGTCAGGCAGTCAACATCCCTGACTAATAACTGCTGTGATAAAAGGGCTAATTTACTAAAAAGGAGAGAATATTTAAATAAAATGTGAGAAGATTCACTTCAAATTATTCAATCAGGTTAACAAAAATGGTCATTTAATTTTTTTTCATCTACAAATGATTGGATAATTGAAATCAATTTTCACACATTTCATTGAACATTCTCGCATTCTTTAGTAAATCAGCCCTAAGGTCCAGGCTACAAAGAGAAAAAGGTACAAACACTGCAAAAAAAAAATATGGCTGTCCCTACATAGATGCCAAAAAAATGACTGTATAAAAAATGACTGTAAAAAATAAAAAAAATTTACACCTGACAATAGGTTTCTCTTAAAGGCAAACTGTAGCTAACATCTGGACAGGTGCACTGTAAAAATAAATGCGCCAATAGACATGTGTCACAAGTAGGCTACAGCCTTCTGAAATACTTTCATTCACCCCTTACAGTAGAGTACCGAGCTTACCGTGTTTCCCCAAAAATAAGCCAAGGTCTTGTATTAATTTTGGCAACCAAAAACATAGTAGGGCTTATTTTCAGGGTAGGGCTTGCCATGAAATGTGTGATCTTCTCTCCCCCTCTCCCTCCCTGCCTGTCAGAAATCCCCAGTGTGAACATAGTAAAAGTGGTTGTAAAATGCTAGAATCCTCTCTATTACAGGATTATAAAATGTAAAAGACGCATGTTTCTGTAATATAAAAATTGTGCAAATACCTTCTTATAGCACTGCTCGGCGCTTCCATGGCGCACCTGAGCTGTCTTCCCCGTGCCAAGTACTGCAGAGGAAGGCGGGCCGAGATCCCCCACTGACACTCAGGAGAAGAGGAGATCAGCTGAGCGCCAAGTACTGCAGAGGAAGGCGGGCCGAGATCCTCCACTGACACTCAGGAGAAGAGGAGATCAGCTGAGCGCCAAGTACTGCAGAGGAAGGCGGGCCGAGATCCCTCACTGACACCCAGGAGAAGAGGAGATCAGCTGAGCGCCAAGTACTGCAGAGGAAGGCGGGCCGAGATCCCTCACTGACACCCGGGAGAAGAGGGGATCAGCTGAGCGCCAAGTACTGCAGAGGAAGGCGGGCCGAGATCCCTCACTGACACCCGGGAGAAGAGGAGATCAGCTGAGCGCCAAGTACTGCAGAGGAAGGCGGGCCGAGATCCCTCACTGACACCCAGGAGAAGAAGAGATCAGCTGAGCGCCAAGTACTGCAGAGGAAGGCGGGCCGAGATCCCCCACTGACACCCAGGAGAAGAGGAGATCAGCTGAGCGCCAAGTACTGCAGAGGAAGGCGGGCCGAGATCCCCCACTGACACCCAGGAGAAGAGGAGATCAGCTGAGCGCCAAGCACTGCAGAGGAAGGCGGGCCGAGATCCCCCACTGACACCCGGGAGAAGAGATCAGCTGAGCGCCAAGTACTGCAGAGGAAGGCGGGCCGAGATCCCCCACTGACACCCGGGAGAAGAGATCAGCTGAGCGCCAAGTACTGCAGAGGAAGGCGGGCCGAGATCCCCCACTGACACCCGGGAGAAGAGATCAGCTGAGCGCCAAGTACTGCAGAGGAAGGCGGGCCGAGATCCCCCACTGACACCCGGGAGAAGAGGAGATCAGCTGAGCGCCAAGCGGTGATGTACCGAGGGTATTGTATACAATTATATTACATAAACACACCTTTTTCCATTATATACTACTGTAGGAGAGTGATTTCTACCATTTTACAACCGCTGTAAACTAGGGCTTATTTTCGGGATAAGGCTTATATTGTAGCCCTCCCCAAAAATCTAGGTAGGTTTTTATTATCAGGGTAGGTCTAATTTCGGGGGAAACAAGGTAGTAAATGAGGGCAAGCTCTGCTGACTTCCATCATCCAATCATAAAAGCCGTTTCCCCCGCCCATCCAATCATAAAAGCCGTTTCCCCCGCCCCCTTTCATGTGATTGAGTATTCTTTGCAAAGTGAAGCCTTCCTTACCTCATTTACTAAGCGCTAAAGCAACTATTTGCCTTTAGTAAAATCAACCCCAATGTGATTTAGAAAAAAGTACCCATCGATATTTAGATGGCCAACAAAAAAATAAAATTTAGGTTTCAATTAAACTGTCTATGGGGCACAGGAGACTGCAAAAAAAATAAAAATCTATGGAACAATGCCAATGTATAAAAAGGTCAAATGTCTGAGTTTTGAATATCTTCAAGTTTCCCCAACAAAGACTGCCATCAATTACATGCCCAGTGCCTTCATAGGATATAAAAATGCATTTTTATATGAGCATTGAGAAACAATTTATAGTAGACAGTTTCCCAAGTACTAAGCAATGTTAATTCTACACCTAATGTGTACCTTAAGCCAGTGGTCATCAACCCTGTCCTCAGGGCCCACTAACAGGCCAGGTTTGCAGGATAACTGAAATACATGACAGGTGATATCATTTGCTGATCAGTGATGGCAGTATTCTAGTCTGCATCTCCCCAAGGCAATGCATAAAACCTGGCCTGTTAGTGGGCCCTGAGGACAGGGTTGATGACCACTGCCTTAAGCTACAGAAAGAGAAGTATTATGTAAGATGGAGTAGAATAGGCAACAGTAAAACAAGGATGATTTAAAGGTAGAATGGGGCCTAGGCAAGGTAGCAGCCTTGGCCCCCCAATCCCTTCAACTGATAGGATTGCAATAGGCACATGTGATAGTCTATACTAGCATGGCTATCCTTCCAGACACAGACTGCCTACAAGTGCATCCTCCCTTTTAAAGTGACAAAATGCTCGGGTTCACTGCAAGAGCAAAAAAAAAAAAAAAAAAAAGGGGGAGGTGTGGCTGCAAGAAACCAATCGGATGCATGCAGCCTTCCTTTAATGCGTTTGCTCTCATATGATTGGCATACTATAGGTTCTGTAAAACTACTTCCTGCAGCTTGAGTGTCTGTGGTTAGCACATCAGACACGTCTAACTAACCCTGCCAAGTGCTACAAGACACTTGATAGTGTAAGTAAGAGTGGGTGACTGGTTGACTCTAATTACAGGATTAAATGACAGGTTCAACATGTAGTGTAATTGTCTCTAGCCTGATATGCAATCTGATCCTTAACCTCTACTTAACTACAATTTAATGCTGCGCAAAGAACCAACTATAGGAAAACCCAGATTTACATTGCCATGGCTTGCTTTGTATCTACAAATAAATATGGCCTTCCACAGCATTTTTATATTTGATAAATATTTATTAATGTACAACTTTGTACATCCCAGCAGATGTGTGTTTAGTGATTCACTAGCTTAAAATAATTGCCATATAAAATAAAATAAAAAAATAAAGTCTGCTATGAAATGGGAAAATTGTTGAAAACCATGACCATTTAGAACTTTTACCCATTTCCCTTGAAACTGAAGCACAGCGAATATATACACAATACTTACATAATTAACTAGGTAAATAAAAGACACATGCAAGTCCATCCTTTTACAAAGACCTGTTTTTTCCATCCAGAGAAAGTCAAATCTACCCCCCCACCCCCCACCCCGCATTTTTATATTTACTGGGCACTCTGCTGACATCAGCGCCACACTGCACTGCCAATGTAGCCTGAGGACATGGCATGCAAAGCCCAAAACTGGCTCTTTCCTGGTGACATGTACATTTTTTAAAGGATGGCCCAAACACTAGAAGAATTTCATTCGATGAAATTTATTTTTTGGAACATTCCATTTGCTTAATATGGGGTTTTCGACCAGTGACGAAGGAAAAGAATGGAAGATTTTTCTTGAACAAACAAAATTCTAACTGTGATTGTGGTTTTCATTTGAGAAAAAGGATACTTATTGTAATGCACATGTGCATTCAAAAGTCGCAACATTGGCATGGTAAACTAAATATTTCAGGGTTTTCATACAAAAAGTTATTGACTCCTTATCGAATTCTCTGAGAACAACTTTTTGAATGAATGTACAAACATGCAGGCAGGCAGGGCCACTGATAGAAATCATGGGGACCCGTACAGCCTACCTGATGGGCCCCACTCCTGGTCCCTCCCCAGACCGCGCCTTGAAAGTTTGTATTCAAGTGATATTTCTCCAGCCAGTTATAAGTTTTATTATCCAAAAGAAATACTGTGACGATACAAGAGATGGTCAGAGACTGCAGACATGATACAAGAGATCGTGGCAGCCTCACTGTGCCCATCAATGCAGCCTCACACGGAACACTGATCCACGTTTGTTTGGAATAAGCAGTTCATGTCCATTTTGGTAATTTTCCCTGCTCTATATACAATACAAATTCCATCCTCCATAATCTGTAGTACATCTCAGGAGCAAGCAATAGAGGGTGGCTAAGTCACAATATACAGTATTTCACAAAAGTGAGTACACCCCTCACATTTTTGTAAATATTTTATTATATCTTTTCATATGACAACACTGAAGAAATGACACTTTGCTACAATGTAAAGTAGTGAGTGTGCAGCTTGTATAACAGTGTAAATTTGCTGTCCCCTCAAAATAACTCAACACACAGCCACTAATGTCTAAACCGCTGGCAACAAAAGTGAATACACCCCTAAGTGAAAATGTCCAAAATGGGCCCAATTAGCCATTTTCCTTCCCTGGTGTCATGTGACTTGTTAGTGTTACAAGGTCTCAGGTATGAATGGGGAGCACGTGTTAATTTGGTGTTATTGCTCTCAATCTCTCATACTGATCACTGGAAGTTCAACATGGCATCTCATGGATTTAAAAAAAAAAAAAAGACCCTGAAACCAAGCTGCAGCATGGTGGCCAAGACCATACAGCAGTTTAACATTACAGGCCAACTTGTCTTAAATAGAGGTATTAGTGCTGCCATCATTGCTGCAGAGGTTGAAGGGGTGGGGTGCTCAGACCATACGCCGCACACTGCATCAAATTGGTCTGCATGTCTGTCGTCCCAGAAGGAAGCCTCCTCTAAAGATGATGCACAAGAAAGTCCACAGTTTGCTGAAGGCAAGCAGACTAAGGACATGAATTACTGGAACCATGTTCTGTGGTCTGATGAGACCAAGATAAACTTATTTGGTTCAAGCGGGCGTGGTGGCAACCAGGTGAGGAGTACAAAGACAAGTGTGTCTTGCCTACAGTCAAGCATGGTGGTGGGAGTGTTATGGTCTGGGGCTGCATGAGTGCTGCCGGCACTGGGGGAGCTACAGTTCATTGAGGGAACCATGAATGCCAACATGTACTGTGACATACTGATGCAGAGCATGATACCCTCCCTTCAGAGACTGGGCCGCAGGGCAGTATTCCAACATGATAACCACCCCAAACACACCTCCAAGATGACCACTGCATTGCTAAAGAAGCTGAGGGTAAAGGGGATGGACTGGCCAAGCATGTCTCCAGACCTAAACCCTATTGAGCATCCTCAAAACGGAAGGTGAAGGAGCGCAAGGTCGCTAACATCCACTAGCTCCGTGATGTTGTTATGAAGAAGTGGAAGAGCAACCTCTAAAGCTCTGGTGAGTACACCTCTCACATTTTTATTATATCTTTTCGTGTGACAACACTCATGCAGCCCCAGACCATGACACTCCCACCACCATGCTTGACTGTAGGCAAGATACACTTGTCTTTGTACGCCTCACCTGGTTGCCGCCACATACACTTGACATCATCTGAACCAAATACGTTTATCTTGCTCTCAGACCACAGGACATGGTTCCAGTAATCCATGTCCTTAGTCTGCTTGTCTTCACCAAACTGTTTGCGGGCTTTCTTGTGCATCATCTTTAGAAAAGGCTTCCTTCTGGGGCAACAGCCATACAGACCAATTTAATGCAGTGTGCAGCGTATGGTCAGCGCACTGACAGGCTGACCCCCCCACCCCTTCAAACTCTGCAGCACTCATACATCTATTTCCCAAAGACAACCTCTGGATATGACTGAGCACATGCACTCAACCCCTTTGGTTGATCATAGCGATTCCTGTTCTGAGTGGAACCTGTACTGTTAAACTGCTGTATGGTCTTGGCCACCATCCTGCAGCTCAGTTTCAGGGTCTTGGCAATCTTTTTATAGCCTAGGCCAGTGACAGCGAACCTTGGCACTCTAGAGGTTTTGGAACTACATTTCCCATGATGCTCATGCACTCCGCAATGTAGTTGAGCATCATGGGAAATTTAGTTCCAAAACATCTTGGGTGTCAAGGGTCTTCATCACTGGCCTAGGCCATCTTTATGTAGAGCAACAAGTCTTTTTTTCAGATCCTCCGAGTTCTTTGCCATGTGGTGCTATGTTGAACTTCCAGTGACCAGTATGAGAGAGTGAGAGCGATAACACCAAAATTTAAACACACGCTCCCCATTCATACCTGAGACCTTGTAACACTAACAAGTCACATGACACTGGGGAGAGAAAATGGCTAATTGGGCCTAATTTGGACATTTTCACTTAGTGGTGTACTCACTTTTGTTGCCAGCGGTTTAGACATTAATGGCTGTGTGTTGAGTTATTTTGAGGGGACAGCAAATTTACACGGTTATATACTGTGTATAATATATCCGTATTTATCGTTTTAATTTTATTTTCATTTTAAGCGGGAAGTTTCAGGGGGAAAAAAAAAAAAAAACCCTTACATTTTAAATAAAGAACTTTGAAGCAAAATTAGGATCACAGCTCATCAATGCAGCCTCACCAGTGCCCATCTGCAGCCTCACCTTTCCCATCATTGCAGCCTCGCCAGTGTTGGATAATCCCTGCTGTCTCCGAGGCAAGAGTTGGAGCGACCACCGCTGAATTAGAGTCGCGATCTCCTGTGTACCCATCGCTCCGTCATTCACAGCCACGCCTCCTGGCCCTGCTCATATGGAGGTGTGAATGTGCATGACGGAGTGCCGGGTACACTGGAGATCGCGACTCTTCCCTCAGACAGCAGGGATCGGCTTAGAACACGCACACACGATTTCCCCCTGATATACGCCAATAAATACTAATAGAGAGATTATTATATATACATACACACACACACAAACATATAAAATTAACAATGACCAAAAAAAAAAAAAAAAGAAGGTCAGAACACTTCTTGGCCTCTTGGCTTCACATGGGGTTCAAAAGTTGAACAGGCCACAAACTACAGAGAGATTAAGTAGAACGCTGGAGGAAAGACACCATGCAGCAAATGGATTAAATAAAGTGACAAAGACGCTGTGTCAAAAGTCAAGTGTTGCAGTCGTCAAAAACCTGTCATGTATTGAAATGTTAGTGAATTCAGCTGGAATCCATCTAGGATATAGGACAATGAGAAAATCACTCGGCACATTTCTTTTCTGGGACAGACACTGCTACTATGTACTTTATGAGGAGCCCCGTGGTGAATAGGTCCAATGAAAGCAAAGGGGGGAAAAAAAAAAAAAAAGAAGAAGGTGAAACATGTGAAAATCTAGCCTAAGCATACTAGCTAAATTAAAACCAAACTTGTCAAACAGATAATGAAGCCGTTGGTATACATTTATGCAAATTGTTTTATCTAATAGTTTTGTTTATTCTGTGCAGCTGCTTGAGATTCTGAAACCCCAGCTATACCGTAAAGCAAGTAGGCTGACACTAATCTCCCATTACCGTTAAGACAGTAGTGACAGCCAGGGCCGCCATCAGGGGGGTACAGCCGTTACAACTGTAAGGGGCCCCGGGGACCGCCCGGGCCAGAAGAAGGCAGGATGGGTGAAGGGGGATCAGTGCTGTGCAGTATAGAAATGATCTCACAGTTTCTGCAATTATCGTATCACTGAGCTCAGACATCGAGCTCTTTACTGACACCTCTGGCTACTATGTGCATGTGCATCCCTCTTGTGACAGCGATCTGCCTGTACTATGCTTCTCAGCAACATGTCAGTAGGAAGTTACAAGTAGGGGCTGTGAAGGAAAGGGAGAGGGGCTGTTTGTGTACAGGGAGGGGGCCAGAGGCTTGTGAATATACAGATTTGTGTATGTGGGGCTGCCAAATATACAGGTGTGTGTGTGTGTGGGGGGGGGGTGGTTGACATATATACAGGTGTGTGTGGGGGGGGGCTGACATATTTATAGGTGTGAGGGGGGGGGGCACCGACATTTACCTAGGCACATATATGTAGGGTTTACTTATCTTTCTGCCGTGTATTTCTGCTGCTCCATTCCTCTGTTATCAGCAGAGTCACTTCTGACAAGTTCTCCGACACATGAGATGAAAATTTGTGTGGGGGAGGGAGCTTAGAGGAAGATAAGCAAAAGAGCTTATCTATTCAGACTATACAGCTCTGCATGTTCCTTTGCCTATGTGGAGTGGGGGTGTGTCCCTTTCCTCCAATCAGCTCACACAGTATGCCCAGACTCCCCTCCCACTGCTGGAAGAGGAAGAAAGATTTATAACAGATGTGCACTTTCCAAAGAATGTAGAAAGTGAAAGACAGCAGATATACAAGTAAAACTTATGTAGGGAGATTTGTTTTATCTGTGTATCATCTGAGGCTGTTCACTTCACTGGTATAGGAGAGAGCGTTTTCAACCGCTTTAAGAAATGCCATAAACTGCTGAATCCTGCATGAAATTCCATGTCCAATACTGCACATAGACTGGGCCATTTTAAGGACTACCAAGTGTGGCAGGATTATAGGAGTTTCCCTTCATTGAAAGCAATCATTATTGCGCCCAAAGATTTTCCAGTTGACCTGGCTAAACCTTCCCTAAAGAAGTACTAAACTATTTGTATACCACTTCAGTTTAAGTCCTTAGGACAGTGCTCTTTAATGCTAAAGAGGACTGCCAGAGGATGCCCCATATGAAAAATATATCTGCCAGTCTATAGCCTTGCCAATTAGAAAATTTTCTCTTTGGAGTGCTATAGGGCCTTAAACAAATAAAAAAATAAATAAGTGTAAAATGGGCTTTTTTGCAGCAACTCATAAGAACCAGAATCCCTTTTTCTGTGTGCATTCCAAATTTTAGGTGTCATTTTTTTTAATGAACCTTGAACTTGGTTTAGCTCAAATTGTATGTTGATAGAATGGAAAGTTTCCAAGCCTGCCTTTCCCTTTTTACTACCTATGCAGCTTTGCCCATGTAACACAGTGTTTAGGCAGCAAGGGAAGGAAAGGTGTAATTATGGTGAAAAATATGCCTCAGATCTGATTGACCAGTTATCTTACAACTAAAACATTTTAAAAACAAGTCACATTTACAAAGTTGTGACATCTAATAAAATGTGGTTCTAAATAAATGTCATTGTAACTACTGTAGGTGGGGGCTGAACAGCGGATGAATTATAGTGGGATCCAGGCAGGATTAAAGCATATTCAAACCCAAAAACTGATACAACTACAGCTTACCAGTCTCATTGGATGTGGTGTTGCATTCGTCTTTTTTCCTTTATTGTAACCTGGTAATACTGCCATTAACACTTCTCATCTTAGGACGACACCTGTACTAAGCAGCATTCTCACCCTAGGAAAGGGAGTGTGTTAGGCCACGAGCTCTTGTTCATAAAAGCAGGAGGTGTTTTGTAGTCCCCGGAGATAGCTGGGAACAATGCTAACTGGTAACAGCCCAGAGGTTGAGAGCACAGCTTTTTTTGCACTTGAACAGATATAATAAAACCCTTTCAACTGTATTTGGTCGTGGTAGGGTGTGGGTTGAGCGACCTCAATGAATTCGGCACCTCGTCCTTGATTTAAGAGGCTATAGATATAGGATTCGAACTAGGGGTTTTAACGGTGCCCAGCATATGATAACAAACAATTCTAATTTATAGTATAAAATTACGTTTTATTACATAAAAACAGCAGACAAATCAATTCATAGGTACGCAAGATAGAGTATTTCAAGTAATACCAGCCAAGGTATCCATGTATCAATGGCAATTCTTGATAGCAATCCCTACATGTGTCACCAATCATTGGCTTCTTCAGGGGAGTATGTAATTGGCTTCTTCAGGGGAGTATGTAATTGCCAGTCTACGATAGTGGCTCTAGTAACAATAAATGCAAAGAGACAACCAATTACCATTTAACACAGCAAATTATCACACAACGTACATAAGCAAAAAGAACATAATTAGTTAATACATTGATCGTGCAGGATGGCTCATAAACCGTCCTCTCAATGGTCCACAAATCCACCTTCCTCCAGGCATTCCCAGCCGAGCGGCGCACGCACCTGGGCCGTCCAGGGACAACAATATTGGGCACCATAGAGAACTATTATTATTATTACCCAATATTGTAAACATGCTCAAGTGAAAAACGTTTTGACCAAGTTTTCGCCCCTTCTCACTGCTGACCCCATCAATAAATACATAAAATCCTACCCTGAAATCACGTAGCGACGCGCACCTTCCCTCAAGGACCGTTTGAACAAAAGTCACCACTCTCTCCCTATCTCAGACAGTACATCTCATGCGTGCACTTTTGTCAGAGATGCTATACATGTCGCTTTACCACTAGTGGTCCAGAAACAATTCTCCCAAATGGTTATGTTCACAGCATCAAGTATAGAGTCACGTGTAATACCATAGGTGTTTAATTACGTGCCGACGTGGATGTTTCTACATCTGAAAAACCAAGTGCCCTTTTTTTTTTTTTTAAACGGATCAGAGACCATACAATACCCATCCCCAAACGTTTTATGACTAATGCCATCAGTAGACATGTTTGACTCCAACATGACTGATTCCAGTACGATTAACTTCACCGCCCTTGAGCATGTACCTTTATATGTTAGGATATGATCAATACCTCCGCCCCTATTACAATTATAGACCCACGGAATCCACAACTTGGATGCCACGAACAACCCGGGCCTAAACGAATATAATCAGTTTTAAATCATTTCTATAATTGATACAAAAGAATGTATATCCATTCTAATATTGTCCATGGTAGATACATCTGGTGTTTGATCTTCTGATATTAACCGTTTTGGTCATAACTAGACTCCTCTACCAAGCCCCTCCTTCCTTTCCTTCCCCCTTTCCACCTCAACCGCCATCTCTTGGCGACTTCCTGAACTGGTTTAAATCTGTGCCATATTGCTGTATTCATATCCGTATGGTCTTGTTATGTCCGTTTTTTGTATAGTTCTTTAGAATCCATTGGATAATTTTGACTCTTATTGATATTGTTATTATTTTTTGTTTACATTATATACCATTGAGAGGACGGTTTAGGAGCCATGCCGCACGATCAATGTATTAACTAGATATTCTTATGTACATTGTGTGATAAATGGCAATTGGTTGTCTCTTTGGATTTATTGGCATTAGAGCTACTATCGTACGCTGGCAATTACATACTCCCCCAAAGAAGTCAATGATTGGTGAAACATGTAGGGATCGTCATCAGCAATTGCCATTGACACATGGATACCTTGGCCAGAATTTATTACTTGAAATACTCTATTTTATGCACCTATGAATTAATTTGTCTGCTGTTTTTACGTAATAAAACGTAATTTTACACTATAAATTAGAATTGTTTGTTATATAATAATAATAATAATAATAATAATAATAATAATAATAATAATAATAATCATATGCTGGGCCCCGTTATAACCCCTAGTTCGAATCCTATATCTATATCCTTTCAACTGTATATTTAACAGACTAAAATGTAGCAAATAAGAGAGATGTATTGTTAGATTGTACATAGACTTTAGGGGTACATACAAACATTAAATTTCTGCACGTAAAAACTCAGCCATGTGACCCACCTTACTATCTGAGTAGTAACCCTGTTCTCCAATTCTGTGTGGCTACAGTTTGTGAATGACCTTAAAGCTCAACACCAGACTCATCTCACCTCTACAATATATTCTGCATCTCTGTACTGCCACCATACCCACTTTATTCATTGTTATCTTTTACTCCTAGCACTATACACAATGGTTTAAATTGCCTGCGATTAGCGCCTCTATAGTGTTGTTCACAAGTCCGGGTTACTGGAGAGAGTTCCTGTTTGCTGCCAACTTCCTTAAATGACATGTTCCATGATTGTTTGTGACTTTTCCAGTTTCAGGGCGATTTGGAGCATTGCTCTAGGCCCGGGGTGTCCAAACTTTTCTCAAAGAGGGCCAGACTTGATGAAGTGAACATGCGTGAGAGCGGACCGTTTTGCCTGACATTCTTTGAACCATTAAAATTTGGTCTAAGTGTGTTCGTTCGAGCACTAATACACTGCCCAACAAGAATTCTCTTGCCTTTGTGGATGTGTGTGAGTAAAGAGATGAGCTCGGGCATGTTATTTGGATATACCGTATTTATTGGCGTATGACACACGCCTTCACTTTAAGAGGAAAGTTTCAGGAGAAAAAAAAAAAAAACTTACATTTTAATTAAAGAAATGTGAAGCAAAATAAGGGTCAGTGCCCATCTGCAGCCTCACAAGTGCCATGAATGCAGCACCCACCACTGCCATGAATGCAGCATCCACCACTGCCATGAATGCAGCATCCACCACTGCCATGAATGCAGCACCCACCATTGCCACGAATGCAGCCGATTGATGCCCATCCATCTGCAGCCTTGGAGGGGACAAGGGGCAAAAGATTACTTACAGGAAAAACTCCTGTTTTCTCGGCAGCTTCTTTAATAGAAAGTCCCGCCTTCTATGATGGACAGAACAGTAGTCCAATGGCAGCGCAGGAGACGGGACTTCCTATTACAGAGGCTGCCGAGTAACCAGAAAATACTCCTGTGTGTACGGCACTCGTCCCTCCTCCTCCCTGTCCCCTCCAAGGCAGCCAACATATATATCTTTTGTGGCCCTGGTGCTGGGAAATCGTTGGGGGCCACAAAAGATATACATGTCAAAATAACCAGGCGGGCCGTTCAAAACCAGAACGCGGGCCGGACTTTGGACATGCCTGCTCTAGGCAGTGAAGTAATGAGCTCCATTATCACCACCCACAGCCATAGCCAACAGCATACTGACCATAGGGCTCAGGAAGTAGACATTACATGGCAGGATTCTATGGTAATTGTAACACAATGAATCTGCCAGCATGAAGGTGGGTAATGTCTGAAGTCACCTATCTAGTCTAACTTTGCATTTTGAGAATTGAAATGAGTCCACTAACATTTCGAACGATCGGGCTGATTAAACATTTTTTGACTGATATTCTATCCATGTATGGCCAGCTATAAGGATCACTCAAGAAGGGTGCCCAAATGGCTTGGCTTAAGACAGAAAGTGGCTGTGCAATACTTACTACTGCACAGCCCAATGTAACAATAAAATGAGAGGCAAATGAACACCAGGAAAAACTTCAGAAGCGGTTTTCAAAAGCAGCCATATTTTTTTATTAAATAAACTGCAGTTGTGCTTTAGATCTGACCCTGCAGAAATGTGAGTGAGTGGGTTCACTGGTTCTGAGCACAGCTCTCTGAAATTCTTAGCGGGGAATGCTGAACAGCATTAAAGCGCACGGACATGAGCATATGGGTGCACTTTAAATCTGACTGTAGTGGACCAGGGCTGCCTACCCTTTGGGACCCCTAAACCCGGGGCATAAGGGGGATGTTCAAATATTATCTTCCAGGTCTACAGTTGGAGCATTGTCATTTTCTTCTGCAATGCATCCTTGTGCTGCAAAGGCAGTGGTCAGGGGTATACACATGCTGAGGCCAAAATGCTATGCGAAAAATGATCCCAGCTGTTCTGTTCTTGACTCATTCTACTAAATGGAGGTGCCCCCCGCAACCGCGTGCAATGCATGTGTGAGGTACAAGGAGTTAAATCAGGTGGCAGTACTACACACTAGAGATAGGCTCAGGCATGCAAGATCCTAATCCCAACCCACTTGCCTGATCCCACCAGGAATGCCAAACTGCACACCGCTAATCACAGGCAGTGAGACATTTCCTGGTCCGCAGACTGGGAAATGTCTTAGGCCCCTTTCACACGAACGGACCGTTCAGGTCCACCTGTCAGTTTTTTAGGCGGACCTGAACGGACGCTCCATGCAGGTCTATGGAGCGACGGATGTCAGCGGTTACCATGTCCGCTGACATCCGATCTGATAAAATCAGATGTATGGCGATACTTTCGCATTTGTCCTGGCACATCGGATCAGATGAGATCTGATGAAAACAGACATGCTGTCCGTTTTAGTCAGATTCCTCCATAGAAAATCGGCGGTGCTCTGTCAGGCCCCTCCCCGCTCAGTGAGCAGAGACGGATCTGTCATCCGCCGGCTCAGCGGAGAGATCTCCTTACTGAGCCGGCAGACTCTGCTGAGTGGATCCGCCTTGTGGAAAAGAGGCCCAATGTGCAGGGTTAGCTTCCTGTTGGGATTGGGCACGTGGGTTGGGACTAGGATCAAGAACTTAACTGAGCCCATCTCTACTATACACATTACTGCTTGTCAAATGCTCTCCGAAGAGCAATCTGAATGTAGATTCCTCTTCAGAGAGCACTGCTAGTGTCAATTAGCTTTAAGAGCGTTTGCAACAGCACCAATGGTGGTGCTAGTAGTTGCCATATTCATACTGAACCCTCAAGTTTTGGGGGCTCCAGAGGTACTTTTGAAGAAAAGGAGATACACATTAAAAGTAGTAATAAAGTCCAAAAAAAAAAAGAGAACATAAACATATGATGCAGTCTATTACTAACATTAAAAAGCAGACCCCCGTGTAACTTTAGGTACCTGCAGTTATTTTTCAACTACTTTTGACAGAACAAAGTGTGCCGTAAAAATGGCAGTTAGAGGGTTAAGACAAATCATTTAACCCTGACAGGGGAGGCTCACAGTCAGTGTTCAATAATTTAGATAAAACCTTTATTCCAAAAGGACATTTTTTTTCTATAACTGCTTAAAAAGCGTTAGCTGGAGTTAGGCTTCAACGCCATCTAATACTACCCTCTTCAGACAATACTGCTGATTAAGGGTGGCTCGATTGTTCCTTCATAGATAGCAGAGCCACCCTAAGACAGGATGTCAGTTACAGGTCAGATTACCAAGTGAAAAGAAAAATTAAAAAAAAAAAAAAAAAAAAAGGAATGCAGTTTCCACACCTAGGGATTGGTAGGCTGCAATATTTCCTTTTTTGGTTTGTTTTTGGGTTGAATATTGCTTTAACCAGTTGGTTTCAGCGCTAGGCAGATATACAGCAAAATGATTCAGCTTACAAAAAAAAAAAAAAAAAAAAAAAAGAGTATAAAGAAATTTACCAAAATGAAAATGTATCAAATATTATAGGAAGGGGGGAGAATTTTGAGTGTCTGTCCTTTTCTTTGACCAGAAAACCATGCAGCAGTATTTCTAGGTGGAGTCACACAAAAAAAAAAAAAACCCGCTAACTTTCACGCCGAGACTCGACGCCTGCAGACAGGGAGATGCATCTTCAGTCTGTGACAAGCCTGAATGCTGAATCCCACATAACAACATTTGGCCAAGTGCAGAGCAGATTGCAGTGATTTCTCAATATCTGTCACATCCCTGTGTCTGTATATGAATCACTTCCACAGCAGTAACCTTCAGCGTCTAAGTGATACGCTCACCTTGAGCCAGTCACGCCACATTGTGCCCTGATAATGTCACAGCTGATCTGAAAAAGCAATCCGCTGGGATTCTGCTGCCCATGTGCCATCACTACCAGGAAACATTTCCCCCAGATTTATCAAAAATTTTGCCACGTAAATAGTTTAAAAAGAGAGAGACTGAAAGATCATATATAGATTGCTCCCACTTTATATAGAGTACTTAGAAAGAGGTGTGGCTTTCGTATTAGATGGGCTAACAATAAAAACTGCATAACTTATCTACAGTTTAATGTAATTTGTGAAAAAAAAAATGCACTAGGGGTGAATTAAATGGTATGAGATTGACTGTAACATTTGATAATAAAAAAAAAAAAAATAAAAAAAAATTTGAATTTACGATCTAATTTAAGCCCTATCAAAATACAATTTAAGTGCTTATATGCTGACGTGACCATATTATAAAAACGTGTTTATACATTGTACCAAAATCAGATATGGAT
Organism: Lithobates clamitans; assembly: GCA_037952925.1. Lineage (NCBI taxonomy): Eukaryota > Metazoa > Chordata > Amphibia > Anura > Ranidae > Lithobates > Lithobates clamitans. Next base: position 2,523,577 of record JBBGZY010000271.1, read on the forward strand.
CCAGAGTATCAGCGTGAAACCGCTGTTCCATTCCAAAAAAATAAATAAAATGATATGTATTATATATTGAAAAAAATAAAAAAGGATTTCACAAATCTGAGAGGTATATTGAATTCTGCAATATGACAGTTGTGATGCAACAAACGTAGACAAGGCTGCAGAGTGATTTTAAAGAACAGAACACTCGTCAATGATTCAGCAAGAAAGACAAACGTTTTATACACAAATAGACGTAAAAAAAATAAAAATAAAAATATACAAAATGACAGTCTATTAATTTAACAATTGCCCTTTGGGATAGATATTCTGTATGATCAGTGAAATAGTCTGCAATGCGTTTTGTATTTTATATACACAAAACGGTACAAAGGTAGTAAACTCTTCTACGCAATAGTCTATACCAGCCAGTTTTTATACTAATAAAGCATAACTATAATGTATATTCAGATATCGGCACTCCTACGGGTTTACTATAAAAGCAAAATAGAAGTGAACAATCAGAATTAAAAGTTATCGGAAAGTCTTTAAAGGACATATCCATATGCAGCGTAGGTTCTTTGGAGATCCGTTTAGTAGACATGCTAACACAACTTCATACTTTTTTTTATTCTTATTAAATCGCCTTTAAACATCTTACAGACTGAGCCACATCAGCAAAGCATTACCGGCAATGTAATTAAGCACATATGTTAAGAGAAGACACTTTATGCCATTATCTGATTATTCTAAGACACTAGAATAACTTACTGGAAAAAGACATCATTTTGGACTTTTCAAAAGCTCATACTGGAGAGAACAGTGATGAGACGTGACATGACACCTCCACACCTGCAGAGGTCTGCACCAGCACAGCAACACACAGCCCACTGGTGGACTCCAAGGGTTAATTCAATGCAAGCTTCACCTTATCCAGGATCCCATTCTTTGTTTCCAGGCAGAATACAGTGCAGATGTGAGAGCGCTCACACTGCGCATGCACGATCAAACTATGCATAAAATTGAGGGGGGGGGGGGGTAATGTCTCTGAAAAGTAATCAGGGATGTACTTTCTGCAGATCCAACAATATGCCCGTTAACGCTTTCTAGCACGGTGTCCCACCTTTAAGCTGGGTCTGTATAGGAGCTTCTTTTTTTTTTTTTTTTACTGCATGTGAAATGTTTAACTCCTTTACTGACAGCTGCCTCATTGGAGTTCCATGCACACTGCACATGATACAACTCAGCAATTCAAATTACAGAGAACAACTTCTTTAACCACACACACACGTTACAATCTGACCGTACAATCAATGTTATGGTGGCCATGCACACTTCAATTTAAATTACTTAAAACTAAATTGAATCAGAAGTCGATCAAATAGCCATAACTTCCCTTCAGATTGATTAGACTTGGTCTAGATCGAATTTGGGAGAAGTTAGTTGATCGGCCACATCGGAAAACGATTGATTCTTTTGCATCAATCGGGCAGCATATCAATTGAATGGGCTGTCAACTAGACATCGATTATTCCCTTTAGGGGAAAAAAAAAAAAAATGGGATTATCCAATCAAAGTGCATACGGCCACCATTCGATTTACCAGAGCTTTGTAGTAGGAGCACCTACCTGATCTATCCAATCTGTATAGAGACAGACGGGCCCTTGTACTACATCGTTTTTGTAGATCTAAAGGCGATTGTAACGTGTGTGGTGAAAACAAGATGTGACTTTCAATGGATGACACTGACAGGTGGGAGGTATATGATTACAATGTAACACACCATAGAGATAGATAGATAGATAGATAGATAGATAGATAGATAGATAGATAGATAGATAGATAGATAGATCTACACCCCTAGATTAGACTGCAGCATTATGTAGAATCCTCATCACCTTCCATAGACACAAGTTATTGGACAAGATACAGCACAAGAGGATCGCAATGCATTAAAGGGGCGAATTTCTAAAGCAGTGAATGTGACTTACACTATAAATGCACTGCAGGTGAATCTCTGCGTTTCAAACGCTGGTGACTGATTGACTGGTGAATGTTTGATGAGACAGATTTATACACATGTTCTGCCCCCCCCCCATATGTTTGCAGAAACTACAAATGATAAATAATAACAGTATCTCCTGATAGAAGAAATGTGAAGAAGAATCTCTCCCAAAACATAAAAGGAAATAGTTTTTACCTCCCTTTTAGAGAAGTGAGATAAAAGAGGGCAGGTCTGCGGAGTCCCTGGCAGCGGATGGCATTTCCCGAAGTGCGCAGTAAAATATGGAGCTGGCGTGTGGGGTGGGAATGGGCACTTAGCGGGCGGTGGGGTGAGAAGCACGCTGGTCTGCACACTGAGGAAGCTCCAAGTGCACATGTAAGACTCGGCTGTCTCCCCCACCCTGAAAGGTGGACCGGCTCTGTCCCGGATGGGTTTGGCAGCTGGTACCGTGCTTGTCAGAAGAAAACCAGGACTGGCTTACCTTATATGCTGACTGAGCAACCCCAGAAGACCCGATCCTCAGCTGCGGAATGCCATATGGGGGGAAAAAAGCAGAAGCAGCACTAAGCGAGACAGACAGAGTGCTGGCTGAGGCTTTAGCATGGGTGTATAATGAATGCCGCCATTTTAAAGCCTGGCTCTTGAAATCACTAGGCATAACGAAATTAAAGCACGCCCCACGTACATAACTTCATTGCTGGGACGTGCAGCTGGGATGAAACTATACAGCCGCGGGGGGTGCGAGATGTCAACTAGGAAAGCAGGAGCCTCGTCTGAGGGAAGGGAAGTGAACGCAAAGCGCTCGCCTCAATGGCACCGAGCCGGGCAGGTGAATAGCAAGGCTCGGGTTTGTGACAGCTGTGCCGTGCGGCTGCTACAACAAGCACTTTGCTGCAGTGAAATGTCCACAGGCTCGTCACAAGCGATTTCCTGTCTCCCTCTGCTGCGCCGACTTGGTACAGTCCACAAAACACAGCACCTAATGGCCTTTGGGAGCTGTGTCGTATTGTGGAGCTCTGGCTGGCTGCTGCCATAGCAACATTGCTAAAAAACCTACACGAGATCTGCACAATCCATCCACCAGTAGAAGGGGAAGGTGACTCCGAGCAATTAGTACCAGTGTATTCGCTCGTTCGTGTGAAAGTTGCAGGCTGCACGTGCTATGGAGAATGTCCCCCCGATGGGAGACGCGTGCACGTCTATATACGTCCCCCGAGAAGAAGCAACAGTGCTTCATAATCACCGGACTCCGTCCTTATCATGACACGAGAAGGGGCTCTGCAGTCCTAATAGGTCACCTTGTCCTACCCAATAAGAGGACTAAACTGACAATTAGTGACCTTTAGTGCACAGAACTAGGACTGAAAACTGGAACGTGCAAAACCTGTGCATAGAAACCAATCAGCTTCTAGATTTTCTTGGCAAAGCTTAATTGAACAAGCTGAAGTTAGAAGCTGATTGGCCACCATGCACAACTGCTGGGGGTTCCAGTTTTATTAAATCTCCCCCCTAAAGCTGGCCTTACACCTATAGATTATCTGCAGATTTTCTATGGTTAGATGGAAAAAGTGCAACGGATTTCTCCATGTTCGCTAAACTGTGTGGATGGAGGAATCTCCCACTTTTTCCATCTAACCATAGAAAATCTGCAGATAATCTATAGGTGTATGGCCAGCTTAAGTCTCCAATGTCCAACAAGCAGAGGACGTTATTAACTCCTACAACACCCAACTGCAATGTCACAACGTTGTGCGAGCCAACACCCCCCCCCCATGGACTTTAACTTTCTAAGTCCAGGATCAAGAGCAGACCGAGGTTATGACTGGTTAATCATTAGCTTATTTTCATTTATATGTTGTTATAACTCATACACAGAACTATACAACAGACTGCAGCTGCACGATTCTGGCAAATTACAATCACAATAAATAAACATTATACAAAAAAAAAAAAAAATTGTGCTAACTTTACTGGTTAGGTGCGTTTTGTTTTTTTTCATTAAAGTAATTTTTTTCAAAAAAATTGCATTTGAAAGACCGCAACTTTTTGCTTACAAAAATGCGCGAACGCACATAAGTGAAAATGCACATAAATACGCGCAAATACATACAACAAAAAAAAAAAGTAGATGCTCAAACAGAGGTATCATGTGCAAGAGAGATTCCCTTTCCTCTCCTGTTTTGGTGACAGTGTTTTCACTAGACAGAGTGCAGGAAACTCCCTAAAATGTCAACAATCCGTTTATATATATTTTTTTTCTTTCCCGGTTTGTTTCTGTTTCTTTTGAAATGTATCCAGCCTCAGCCCCCACCCTAGGGAAGAATGATGTCCCGGCTTCTTCCTAGGATATCCCCGGAGGCTGCAGAAACAAGGACAGATCGCCTGTCAGCAGAGCAGGTGCTCATCATTGGGCAGCTGGTTTGATGAATGTGGACCAAAATGGTGGCACAGGACCCCGGTTGTGGCACCTGAACAGTTGGTCACAGCAGGGCATCACTGGATTCACTGGGCAGGTAAGTATCAGAATCAAATTCAGGATAATAGGCAGTGGAAATAAAAAAAAGTCGATCGCAGGTGGTAGGGAAGGGGGAGGGGAGGTTGCTCTTTACTCAAGAAGTGAAGAACCGCCGGTTTGTTCCCTCCCACCAGTCTGTGGCTGAGTTAGGCTGGATTCACACCTATGCATTTTTAGTGCTTTTTGCATTTTGCAGATTTGCACTACAGAACGTGTTCCATAGGAAACAATGTTAAATAGACTGTAGTATAAATCTGCAAAATGCAAAAAGCACTAAAAATGCATAGGTGTGAATCCAGCCTAAGACAGGCCATAGATCAGGGATATGCAATTAGTGGACCTCCAGCTGTTGCAAAACTACAAATCCTGCCTCTGGGTGTCATGCTTGTGGCTGTCAGAGTCTTGCTATGCCTCATGGGACTTGTAGTTTTGCAACAGCTGGGGGTCCACTAATTGCATATCCCTGGTATAGATGATAAGTTTTTCTTTCCTGCAACCATGGGTTGCAGGAAAGAAAATCACTTGATTTCCCCATCAACGCAGACACTGTTGATGGGGGAATCCCTCCCGTGGAGCTATTGTGTTCTCCCAGCGAGGGGGGGCGGGGCGGTGGGAGCCGTCCCTGCCGGGAGAACACAGTGATTATTGTTAGTGGCTATAGCCGCAGGCCCTAATCGCTTTGCTGAAAATCCCACATGCAGGTTGTATCCAAGTCCATCGATGGATCAATTTTAGTTCAATCAGCCTGCCCATAGATGGGTTGAATCTTTAGCGGTCCCTGCTTTACCTCTTTTGGGGGGGGGGCGTATTGATTTTTACATTTCATAATACAGATTTTCAGGAAAGTAAACAAACCTTTACCTCCACATTAATGTGTTGCAGTAATGCACAGGTTTATGATGTATATCTGTATCACATGGTACTGTGTGGTCCATGTAGATCCCGTTTTGATGAACCTGAACTGCAGAACACTACAAGCACACACCATGCATTGTGGTGTACGAGGTTAGGGTGCAGGTTTGGTTTTTGTTCCTTTGGTATGCATTGGCAGCCTATTCAGAATGAATGGACTGCCTTAATGCAATGCATGTTAGCAAAAAAAAAGTATGGGTAAAGTAACACACTGCAATGAAACAGGAAGATGAAAACTCAAAATGAATATTTAATTTACTAAAACACTGTATATCATAAACAACTGCCATCGTTTTTTTTTTTCTTGTTTTCATCTCTTTAAAATCTTTTTATGCATCTCAGTGTTGCTTCTCCCCTGCAGCCTCTTTGCAGCTACTTCCCATCTACATTCATGCACTCCAGTGATGGTTGAATGGCATTTGTCAGAGAGGGTCTCCTGATGGTGACAACAATGGACCATACCTGCATCATTTATGCTGGAACAACCACTTGTAGTCTTTATTAGAAGCCCTTGTGACACAGCAATACAATTGGCAGACAAGAACGAAGATTTATGATCCTAAAACAGGAAATGCCTGAACAAGAACCTTCACAGTCGGATCAACCCAAATTATTTTAACTACTTCAGCCCCGGAAGATTTTATCCCCTTCCTGACCAGATCACTTTTTGCGATTTGGCACTGCGTCACTTTAGCTGACAATTGTGCGGTCGTGCGACGTTGCACCCAAACAAAATTGACCTCCTTTTTTTCCCCACAAATAGAGCTTTTTTTTTTGGTGGTATTTGATTACCTCTGTGGTTTTTATTTTTTGCGCTATAAATAAAAAAAAGCAACAATTTTGAAAAAAAAAAAAAAAAGCAATAGGTTTTACTTTTTGCTATAATAACTATCCCCAAAAATATATATATAAAAAAACTAAATTTTTTCCTCAGTTTAGGCCGATAAGTATTCTTCTACATATTTTTGGTAACAAAATCGCAATAAGCTTACATTGATTGGTTTGCACAAAACTTATGCTTGTGCTATAAAAATGCACTGATTACTGTGTAAATGACACTGGCAGGAAAGGGGGTAAACACTAGAGGGCGATGAAGGGGTTAAGTGTGTCCTAGGGAGTGATTCTAACTGTGGGGGGGGGGAATGAGCTACCACTCACATGACAGCGATCATTGCTCCTGATGACAGGGAGCAGTGATCTGTCATGTCACTAGGCAGAACGGGGAAATGCCTTGATAACATAGGCATCTCCCTGTTCTGCGGCTCTGGGACACCGGGTCCAGCGGGGACGGTCACACTGTGCGTAAGCCCACTAGCCCTGCCAATTAAAGGGGACGTACAGGTACGCCCATTTGCCCAGCACTGCCATTGTGCCTACGTATATCGGCGGTAGGCAAGTAGTTAATGAAAACTGCGGCTTTGAAAATGGCATAGACATGTTAAGCTGGCCATACTTTATACCAGTGATGGCGAACCTTGGCACCCCAGTTGTTTCGGAACTACATTTCCCATGATGCTAATGCACTCTGCAGTGAAGTTGAGCATCATGGGAAATGTAGTTCCCAAACATCTGGGGTGCCAAGGATCACCATCACTGCTCTATACAATCAGACTGTACAATTGCTGTACAGGGGATCCTCTTTAGATTTACCAAATATATGTAATATAAAAACAAACCAAAACATTCTATTCGATTTGCATGCATTTAGGCAGACCCTTGCACTAGATAGTTGATGGTAGATCTAAAGGAGATTGTATAGTGTATGGCCAGGTTTAACGCATATAGGGGAATTTAGTGATTGCATTTACGTAAACTTAAAATTACAGTATCACATTTATCTGCCTAGTCGTAAGGATAACTATAATATTACTCCACCGGACTGAAGTATTACTTGCTACAAATAGGTGGTGTAAAGTAGACTTGTATTTAGAGAAATATATGGACTGCCATTGCTGATCTCCTGGAAATGCTAGTTGCCTGGCTCTCTGCCTGTTAATACATCACTGAGAGCCGTGAGTGAAGTGGGAACTCTTGATCTACATTCTGGTTGGAGGTCTAGGCCTTGGAAAGCAGTGAAGTCTCTGAACAGCAGGACAGCCAAATAACTAACGTTTTCAGCAGCAGTCCTCCCGATATGATCGAGCTGCAAGTCATCAATATCTGTGTGTGTTTGGAGAGAAGGTACTCACAGACTTAGTAGGCATCATTCTTGGTAACAGATCTGCCCACCTACAGTCCCATTAAAATAAGACCCAATCCACCCAAATGTGTATTTCCAGTTTGGGGTGGATGGAGGAGCTGAATTTCGTCAGTGAGATCTCTGAACCTGAGATGAAGGTCCGTCTACCCACCATAGGAATCATAAAGAGGTGTCATTCTCTATGCAGGATTCTTTTTTAATAAACAATTTTCAGGCCATAAGTTTTGTGAAGGAAAGTACACTTTCTTGTATTCTGCCTATCCTTTGTTGTGCTATTTGGCTGCATAATTTATAATATGTAATATAAGGAGAGTGAGAAAAGATTTCAGGTAATTGTACTAGCTGAGGGGAAAACCCTGTTAATGTCATTTTCAACATTTTTAAATGTTTATTTTTCATGAAAAATAATTTCGGTTGATCCTGCCATATGGGTTCAGGCACTTCCTGTTAAAAAACGCTCTGTTCCTGTCTCCCAGTTGTATGCCTGTGGCTGTACTTTTTGTGGACCATTTTTAGCTGACAGTGGGCTAAATCCAGCTGTCTGAAGTCACAGAGCCAGTCCAGGCTAGGTAAAAGATTGCGACCATATAGTCGGGATCCACCCAGATGCTTGGACCGGCACCTGGCTCAGCCTCTCAACAAGCCACTGAGAGCCTAAGCCGGCTGCTCCTGCTTAGGGGGAGGGGGGGGGGGCAGACAGCGGTGACTGACAGTCAACAGCTCTCTGCTCACAGCACTGAGAACCAAGCGATCAGCAGGTTTTGATCGCTCAGTTCTCACCAATAGAGCTGTCAGGGGACAGAAGCAGCATTGAGCCAATACTGCATCCACCTTGGTAGGTATGATTTAAAAAACAAATATATACCAACCTTCTCTTTTAACTGTGTCACCGTGTCCAAAGGGCACTACAACACACATTACACAGGCAGGCTTGGTCCACTGTCACCACCAGGAAACCCACTCTAATGCCGCGTGCACACGAGCGGACTTTACAGCAGACTTGTTCCAGTGGACCAAAGTCCGCCGGACAATCCAATCGTGTGTAAGTTCCCGCTGACTTCTTTTTTCCCCAAAGAAATGAAATGAAACATGTTTCAAATCTCTCCATCGTAACTCCGCCAGGCTCAGTTCCTGACAGAAAGCCTGTTCGTCTGTAGGCTGGTCTGATGGACCAGATACGACACAAGGGCAGGGTACTGCATCTCACGCTCGCTGCAATAGGAAAAAACAATGTTCCTATTGCGGCGAGCGCGGGGCATACCAAAGCACCCACCCCCCATGGTAAATGCATGCGGCCTGGCACGGTTCATGGGGGGGGGGGGGGCACTCGCTCCTCCCCACCCCCTTTTCTGACCGGCCGGGCTGCGTGCTGAGATCGGGGTCTGGTATGGATTTTGGGGGGACCCCATGCCGATTTTTCGGCGTTTGGGGTTCCCCTTAAAATCCATACCAGACCTAAGGTCCTGGTATGCCCCACAACGGGGCTCGCAAGGTGCCAATCTCGCCGATAAAAGCGGCGAGATTGACTTCCTTTTCTAGTCCCGTCGTACCCGAGTCACGTTCAAAATGAACGGACTTGTCCGTGTGTGGGCAAGTCTGTTCATTCTGAAAGTCCTCCGTAACTCCGGCGAAAGTCCGTCAGGAAGACCGGCGGACCTAGTCTGCCGGAAAGTCCGGTCGTGTGTAGGCAAGTCCGTCCGTTCAGGTAGTCCGGCGGGAAGAACGTCGGACCTAGTTTCCCAGAAAGTCCGGTTGTGTGTACGCGGCATAAGGAATGTCATCTAGCCATCACTGGAGTGCTTGTAGACAGAAAGTGGTGGAAAATAGACTGCAGGAGATCAGCAGCACTGAGATCCAATAAAAGATTAAATAAAAAAAAAATAAAAAAAGGAAGGATGAAAACAAACATTTAAAAAAAAAAAAAAAATGGTAGTTGTTTATAATGCCTAGTGCTTTAGCAAACTTAATGTCAGTTAGCCAGAGTCTATGTCTGCTTTCAGGGCCCCTTCACATCTTCCTGTTCCACTGTAGTGCTTTACCTTTATACACCGATTAGCGGGTGCACCTGACTGCCTGCAGCCACTGATCGATGAAAAATGTTCCACCGGGACATTGTATTTGACAGCGGTACACGCTAATCAAAAACTAACAGTCTATTGTCAGCTTAAGAACTGGTAAGCTTACAACATATTTTAGTGTTTGTTCTTGGGTTTAATTATTCTTCAAGGAAAACTAAAGTGAATTTAACCACTTCAGTCCCGGAAGGTTTTACCCCCTTAATGACCAGGCCATTTTTTTGCGATACGGCAATACGGAACTGCGTCGCTTTAACTGACAATTGCGCGGTCATGCGATGTTGTAACCAAACAAAATTGATCTCCCTTTTTTCCCCACAAATGGAGCTTTCTTTTGGTGGTCTTTGATCACCTCCTGTGGTTTTTATTTTTTGTGATGTAAACAAAAAAAACAAAAAAAAAACACAATTAAAAAAAAAAAAAAAAACGAAAAAAAATAAAAATATTTTTTATTTTCTGCTATAAAACGTATCAAAAAAAAAAAAATCAAAATTTCTTCCTCAATTTAGGTAAATATTTTTTGGTAAAAAAAAGTATATATTGATTGTTTTGCGCAAAAGTTATAGCTTCTACGGGGATATATTTATGGCATTTTTAAAAAATTTATTTTTTATTTGTAGTGGCGATGATCAGCGATTTTTAGCGGGACTGTGACATTGCGGCGAACAGATCGGACACCTAGCTGACACCTTTGACACTTCTTTGGAAACCAGTGATCAGTGCTAAAAATATGCATTAACACTGTATAAATGACACTGGCAGGGAAGGGGTTAACATCACCAGACAATGCTAGATTTAAAGGACGTGAGTATGTTTTTTTTTTTGTACAAGCCAGGGGTATCAAAAATGATGGAAAGGGAAGAGAAGGGGGTAAAGTTCATCTTTAACCACTTAAGGACCAGGTATTCTTCTGACAGTGTTTTTTGTTAGAAAATTGCTTATAACCCCCAAACATTAAATAGATATATATAATATCTATCAGAGACCCTAAAGAATAAAATGGCGATCGTTGCAATTTTTTGTCACATTGTTTTTGCGTAGCGGTATTTCAAACGCAATTTTTTTGAAAAATATACACTTTAATGAAAAAAAAAAAAAAAACACACAATATACATCCCAATTTGTTTGTAAAACATGAAAGATATTATGGCAAGTAAATAGATACCCAACATGTCATGCTTTAAAACTGCGCACGCTCATGGAATCCTGCCAAACTATGGTACTTAGAAATCTGCATAGGCGACACTTTAAACATTTCTACAGGTTACCAGTTTAGAGTTAGAGGAGATTTAGTGCTAGAATTACTACTCTCACATGTGTGGCGTGAACACAGTTTACATATGTGGGCGTGACCTGCGCATGCTTTCACCATTGTGTGCGAGCACAGGGGCCCCTTTAAAAAAAAGTTATCGCTATCGCAAGAAATGTAAACATCCCTTGCGATAAGAATACAGCATGACAGGTCCTCTTTATGGAGAGATGTGGGGTCTATAAGACCTAGAGTTGCCACCTTTCCTTCAAGCTAAACCCGAACAATTTAACAGCACACATTAGTATTTCCCTATACATCAGGAGTCACCCTTTACATTAGGAGCTCTGTACTGAGCATGCGGTAGTCCCCTATATTAGATCAGAGTCAGTCCCCCTTTACATCAGGAGCGCCCCCCCCCCCCTTCACATCAGAGTCATCCTTCACATCAACAAGGGACCCTTTATATCAGTACTTCCTCTTATATCAAGAGCCCCTTTACATCAGGAGCCCTCCTTAAATCAAGAGTCCCTCTTTTCATATCTCTCACTCACATTAGTAAGACACTAGAGGGTGGCAGTGTGTGACAGGAGGGGGGGGACAGAGTGTGACAGGAGCGGGGAGGGGGGGGGGGGGACAGAGTGTGACAGGAGCGGGGAGGGGGGGGGGGGGACAGAGTGTGACAGGAGCGGGGAGGGGGGGGGGACAGAGTGTGACAGGAGCGGGGAGGGGGGGGGCAGAGTGTGACAGGAGGGGGGGGGGACAGAGTGTGACAGGAGCGGGGGGGGACAGAGTGTGACAGGAGCGGGGAGGGGGGGGCAGAGTGTGACAGGGGGGGACAGAGTGTGACAGGAGGGGGGAGGGGGGGACAGAGTGTGACAGGAGGGGGGAGGGGGGGGACAGAGTGTGACAGGAGGGGGGGGGTCAGAGTGTGACAGGAGGGGGGGGGTCAGAGTGTGACAGGGGGGGGGGGTCAGAGTGTGACAGGAGGGGGGGACAGAGTGTGACAGGAGGGGGGGACAGAGTGTGACAGGAGGGGGGGGACGAGACAGAGTGTGACAGGAGGGGGGGGAACGGGACAGAGTGTGACAGGAGGGGGGGGAACGGAAAAGAGTGTGACAGGAGGGGGGGGGAACGGGACAGAGTGTGACAGGAGGGGGGGGGAACGGGACAGAGTGTGACAGGAGGGGGGGGGGGACGGGACAGAGTGTGACAGGAGGGGGGGGGGCAGAGTGTGACAGGAGGGGGGGAGACGGGACAGAGTGTGACAGGAGGGGGGGGGGACGGGACAGAGTGTGACAGGAGGGGGGGGGGGCAGAGTGTGACAGGAGGGGGGGGCAGAGTGTGACAGGAGGGGGGGGACAGAGTGTGACAGGAGGGGGGGGGGACGGGACAGAGTGTGACAGGAGGGGGGGGGGACGGGACAGAGTGTGACAGGAGGGGGGGGGGACGGGACAGAGTGTGACAGGAGGGGGGGGGACGGGACAGAGTGTGACAGGAGGGGGGGGACGGGACAGAGTGTGACAGGAGGGGGGGGGGACGGGACAGAGTGTGACAGGAGGGGGGGGGGGACGGGACAGAGTGTGACAGGAGGGGGGGGACGGGACAGAGTGTGACAGGAGGGGGGGGACGGGACAGAGTGTGACAGGAGGGGGGGGACGGGACAGAGTGTGACAGGAGGGGGGGGACGGGACAGAGTGTGACAGGAGGGGGGGGACGGGACAGAGTGTGACAGGAGGGGGGGGACGGGACAGAGTGTGACAGGAGGGGGGGACGGGACAGAGTGTGACAGGAGGGGGGGACGGGACAGAGTGTGACAGGAGGGGGGGGACAGAGTGTGACAGGAGGGGGGGGGACAGAGTGTGACAGGAGGGGGGGGGACAGAGTGTGACAGGAGGGGGGGGACAGAGTGTGACAGGAGGGGGGGGACGCAGAGTGTGACAGGAGGGGGGGGGCGCAGAGTGTGACAGGAGGGGGGGGACGCAGAGTGTGACAGGAGGGGGGGGACGCAGAGTGTGACAGGAGGGGGGGGACGCAGAGTGTGACAGGAGGGGGGGGGACGCAGAGTGTGACAGGAGGGGGGGGGACGCAGAGTGTGACAGGAGGGGGGGGGACGCAGAGTGTGACAGGAGGGGGGGGGGACGCAGAGTGTGACAGGAGGGGGGGGACGCAGAGTGTGACAGGAGGGGGGGGACGCAGAGTGTGACAGGAGGGGGGGGACGCAGAGTGTGACAGGAGGGGGGGGACGCAGAGTGTGACAGGAGGGGGGGGACGCAGAGTGTGACAGGAGGGGGGGACGCAGAGTGTGACAGGAGGGGGGGACGCAGAGTGTGACAGGAGGGGGGGGACGCAGAGTGTGACAGGAGGGGGGGGACGCAGAGTGTGACAGGAGGGGGGGGACGCAGAGTGTGACAGGAGGGGGGGGACGCAGAGTGTGACAGGAGGGGGGGGACGCAGAGTGTGACAGGAGGGGGGGGACGCAGAGTGTGACAGGAGGGGGGGGACGCAGAGTGTGACAGGAGGGGGGGACGCAGAGTGTGACAGGAGGGGGGGACGCAGAGTGTGACAGGAGGGGGGGACGCAGAGTGTGACAGGAGGGGGGGGACGCAGAGTGTGACAGAGGGGGGGGCAGAGTTTGACAGGAGGGGGGTACAGTGTGACAGGAGGGGGCAGAGTGACAGGAGAGGGGTACAATGTGACAGGAGGGGGCAGTGGCAGTGTGTGACAGGAGAAGGGCAGAGTGACTGTAGAGCATACACTATACCATACACTGGGCACTGTGCAGAAAAGTCAGGAATCTGCTGTTGCAGTGTATATAGTTTTGAGTACCGGGTGGGAGCTGCCTAAGAGCAGCAGAAGACTCTCTTACCTTACAAGCTTGACAGGAGCAGCATGGCTAAAGGGAAGATGTGGGAGCCGGAGCTGGGAGGCGGAGCTGTTCTGCACAGAGATACAGAGGATGAGAGACGCAGTCTAGCAAATGGGAGCAGCATGGCTGAAGGCAAGACGTGGGAGCCGGAGTCGGGGGGCGGAGCTGCATGGAGAGGTGCAGTATGAAGAGATCATGCTGCCAAGTATCGTATAGGACAGGGATATGCAATTAGCGGACCTCCAGCTGTTGCAGAACTACAAGTCCCATCATGCCTCTGCCTCTGGGTGTCATGCTTGTGGCTGTCAGAGTCTTGCTATACCTCATGGGACTTGTAGTTCTGCAAAAGCTGGAGGTCCGCTAATTGCATATCCCTGGTATAGGGTGAAGCGCCTACACAGTATAGAACAGCCTCACCCATACAAACCCCTCCATTCTCACCCACCCTTCATCATCGAGCAGCTCATCTCCCCACCCTCTGAATGGCAGTCGCGTTTCCCACTTCCCCTCCCAACTGACAGCAGAGACGTCTGCTCTGTCTGAGTGTCAGGCACACTGAAAACCGGACACGTATCAAAACCCGGACTGTCCGGGGTGAATACCGGACAGGTGGCAACCCTAATAGGACCCCACATCTCTCCTCTAGAAATGAAAAGCATTAGATTAAAAAAAAAACAAAAAAAAAAAAAAACACAAAACACATTGATCTAACGATACTTAAAAAAAATGACCTTATTTACATTGGGCACAAACTAGAAGTACGTCATGACATTGTTCCGGTCCTCCCAGGCCATAGACCTGAGTGGAGACCATCTTTCCTTTTGCACATCTGACCAGCTGCTGCCAGCGGCAGATCGGTTCCCGGGACTACCGATCATCTGGGTAAGCTCGGGGACCACTGAAAAAGCAATGGGGGGGGGGGGGATGGGGGGGGCCCTCCTCCTGCCGCTTCTAAAAGATTCATCGGCGAATCCGCTCACTTTTAACAGAGACTGGCGCCTGGGGGAAATTTCAATATCAGGGTTATGGCATCTAGCTACAATTACAAGTATTAAATGTCAAATTTATGACCATTTTCCTAGTTAGGCAGTCGGCAAGTGGGAGATTTTATATATTTGCCAGAGTTATCCTTTGAGCAGAACACAATGGGGACAGAGATAAGAACACAGAGGGCCCCCACAGCCTTGCGCGGTGTTTTTACAAGCAGGAATCCAGTGCACTGCCAATATTCTTTGCATTAAATAGCATACAAAAAAAATGCAGAAACATGCATATTTAACAAAGCCATATTAATGACAATGAAGCGCAATTTCTATTAATTACACTTACATGCAATATCAGATATGATTGTTTTGCAAGGCGTGAAAAATGAAATAATGCATATTTAATGGCCTTCTGACAGCATTCATTAATCTGCTTCCTATTTTCAGCGTGAGCCTGACTTCATAATGGAGACATGGACAAGGCTTCACTAGATGAACACTGAGCCCAGCCAGAAAACTGTGTAAATAAATTATTGTCTGACCCGTGGGCACATTTTATTTCACGGGATGCTTATCTATTCCAGGTAAAAAGAAAATCGAAGCTACACAGAGCTAAAGGGGTTGTGATAGTTGAATGCACAATGTGAGGGCAAAGAATTATATCCGATGCCTATGGTGTCAGCCTTTAGCTACTACTCATTGATATCCTGGGGGGCAGGGGGCAGCCTGGGAGAGCAATTAAAATAAACTGCAGTGTCTAGCTGCATTGGATACCGCAGTCCACTTTTATTCTGATGCAGCAAAGAGTGATGCAAAAAATCTTTTTTCCAAGTGAGTGCATTAGGGCAACTTTGTGCCCTTTGTATCAATCACTCAGTGGGTTGTACAGTTAAAAAAGAAAAAAAAAATTAAAATATCTATTTCTAAATATTTAACTGTAGAAACATATGCATAAAGACAAAAATACCAGTGTCTCAATGCTAAGCCTATCTCCTGGGCAAGGGTTCATCAGCCTGCATCTGTTTTGTAGGTAACATGCGCTTTAATGCGAGATGTCCTTTTTCAGGTGTTCCCAAGAAAGGGTATCCCTCGCAAAAGCATCTCTGCCTAATAACCCAAATAAGTGAGCATAATCTCCTCTTTGCACACTTCTTAACCGCTAGCTGAGAAGTTAGTGGAATCCCGGTTGAGGAAACACTGGGTAGGTGTCCCCCCTGGGTTTCTTTCCAACATCCCTGGCAAATATCTCTGGCAAGTACCAACTATGGTGAAGGTTGCATACGTGTGTGTGTGTGTGTGTGTGTGTGTGTGTGTGTGTGTGTGTGTGTGTGTGTGGGCTGAGTTTACACACAACCTCCACTTGCTCCCACCCTCTACTGGGTGCCGAAGAGCCCGAAACCAACCAGACCTTGCTGTTGCCATGGCTGGCTTGTGTCAGACTACCCTCTGCGCTGGGCGGGTCACAAGATGGGCAATTCCGAAAATTAACCAAAAAATAATACTTTAAGCCTTCAGTCTGTATAACAATACACATGATAAGCACAACTACAGGGGTTGGCTTCAGATGTACTATAGATGAACATAAAAATTCTAATTGAAAATATGCCAATGTGCGAGTCCTTTCTCTTCCAGTGGGATGGTATGCCAAGGGCCATGAGAAGTTAGCTTCCCTTACTTCCAACATCAATTTAGGGTGCATGTGCATCTCCTTGGGATCATTTTGTCCACTGAAGGCATAGAGGAAGGAGTAGATTAGGCAGTTACAGAACTGTCAAGTACGAGATAGCTGTTAATGTCTCAAGATATAGGTTGTACAAACATAGTGGAAGAACACATTTCTGTGCCTCCCATTGAAAGAGAGTGGGAGGTCATTTGTGAAGGTTGTGTTGAGCCTGGTCCATTTGGTGGCTGCTGATCAGCAGGTTTTAGTGTTTAGCATTAAGACTTTTGACGGGGATACTCCCATGTCCAAATCTAAGCCCGACTATCCTTTAGCGGTTTGGCCTAACCTAGTACTGTCCATCTGGCGTAGAAGTGGTGTCTTCAAGACTGTGCTTCCAGATTTCTCCACCTAGTAAATAAACCCCTCAGGAGGCAGGAGTTGTGCTGTTTTTAGCAATTAATACAGCACCTATGGCAAAGAAATAATTTCTCAAGTGTTGCTAACGAAGTTTTCAACTAAGTGAATGCCAGAGAAAGAAAAAACAAACATTTCAGACTTAAAGAGGAGTTCCGCCCCCCCATGAAAAAATTATGTTAGCAGCTACAAATACTGTAGCTGCTGACTCCTAATATTAGGACACTTACCTGTCCAGGGTCCCCGCGATGTCTGAACCCCAGCCAATTTTCGGATCGGCTCTCGGGTGCTGCCGCCGCTATTTACAGCCGGTTCCCTACTGCGCATGCATGAAGTGCGCTGCTCTAACTGGCCCGGCGGCAGGGGAAGGAGGAGGAGGGCTAAACTTCCGAGGGACGGCGCCGGAAGTGGGGGAGGGTACCTGTCAAAAACAGGTACCTGTTTTCCCCTCCCCCCTGAAAAAAGTGACAAATATGGCTCCGGAGGGGGGGAGGAAGCAGATAAGCGGAGGTTCCACTTTTGGGTGGAACTCTGCTTTAAGCTGGCGATACACAGTTCATTTTTTTTTTTTTTATTCAGCCAGGGAGCATATCCCTTTATCCACAAAAAAGTGGATGGAGGAATCCCCCGTCGAGACATTGAATTCTAACAGCGGTTCCTAATGCTGTTAGAATACCCCGATTGGCGCCTGCATCCACTGGTCGAGAAAAGTTTTTAATGACCTCTGTCAAATGGGACAGCCACACATTGATCAAACTTCATTTGGTCCCTGCTTAACCAGCTAGATTTAGATCAGTGTATGCCCAACTTTAAAACCTGTAACTCCAGGCTCCCATCTTTCACCCCGAGTGCTCCTTCCTGCCCATTTGCTGTATTTTATGCATTTTTCTTTAAAATATACTTATTTCAGATGTCTTCAGGATGGTAACGTGATGTGCAGGGTCCTCTTCCTTTTCACCTCTTTTCCAGTAGTGGGTGGTCCTCAATGATGCAGAGAGCAGGGCTGATGTGATGGCATCAGAGCCATTTTCTTAATGTTTGTATGTGAGTGCAGGGTGTTGCCACCGGGGCGTCATTCAGTCTGGAAAACTAAGAACATCTGGTGGCAGAAAGGAATGAATGTGGGAAGCAACACCAGAATCAAGTGAGCATTGCAGCTAGAGCTGATTTTTATGTATTAAAGGCATCTGGTGGACTCTCCAAATTGTTACCCACAGTTGAGATTTAAATAATTTTCAATACATTAAATGTCTAAAATAGGTAACGGAAAAAAATTTACAGCATTTACAGGTCCTCCAAAGGAAGCAATGGGTAAAGGTTTTTGGCCATACTTCTTGTGGGTCACAGGAGTGCGCTTATGTTTACTCTATTGTGTGACAAAATCAGTCGAAAGTAGGCTAAAGACCGCTGCCAGCTGACATTAGCTCTGGAAAGATCCTGGCAATTTTCTCGGGATCCACCTAGCTGCCTGATTGAAAGCTGTCTCTGAGAGCCGGTGCTAGCTGTGCTTGCCTTCGTCTCCTGCCTGACGCTCAAGTGAGCACTGCCGAGCAGATAGACTGACGATCACTTTTCTCTGCTCCAAGCGGACTAAGAACTGAGCAATCCGCAGTCATGTGATTGCTCAGTTCTCAGGCTTAGAGACAATGTGGGAAAGCTGCAGCATAGAGATGAGTATATATGTTTATTTCCCTTTTTTTTTTTTTTTTTTTTTTTTGCAATCCTAAAAACTTTGCCTTTAATGATTCCCCTCCTTTGAGTAGCAAATATCAAAAAGAGAATCAGGCTATACAGCTGTTACATTTTCAGTATTATAAATATAGCAATCATAACTGAAACCTGGATTTCCTGTTAAAGAATAGGGGATCCAGATGCACCGCAATAATAACCGTACCCAGCCAACAAGCATGTTCATTATAAATATGGGTATCCGCTCGATGGATGAACGTACAGCACATGATTAACAAACTTATAAATATGCCCTATGTTTAAAATTTAGTTAATTTTGTTTTACATTAAACAGTACTTCTATAGTTTTATGCCTGAGACCTTTAGCAAAACAGGGCAAAGGAATGAGTATGTAATGTTATGAATTGCGTGCAATGTTTTGTAATCCTGCCCAATAACATTTATAATATTTGAATTTCTAGAAGTGTTGTTTAGAGTAGAAACATGCTGAGCAGTTTAAAAGATTGCATATACAACAGCAGGAAATATCAGTTTTAGGTCTCGTCATCTCGATTTCCATTATTCAGATATCAGTTTAGCAAAATGTTAAGAGCTTAAAGAAAGTGTCATTCCTACCGATGGTCTGTAAACTTCTTGCATTTTCCACTTGGGCTCTCATCTTGCAGTTTAGTACAATGAAACCACAGTTGTGCCAAAAAAAAACTATTTGTCTGCACAGATCCTAAAACAGTATTCCAGTCAGTTTAACGTTTGGAACTTGCTAATTCGTTTTGTGAAGACCAAAAACTTCATCCGTTTAGATATTTAAATGTGATTGTAGAATGCCTTCTTTTTTTTTACTATGTCTCAGCTGAATTATTTTTGACCAAGCTGTGTGGGGACAGCCATTGTGCCTAAGAAGGGTGGGAATTGGAGACCCCAATGTGTTACTACACACTGGGCATCACCTAAGTGGTTAGATAGGGAGGGAGGTGAAAGAGAGAAAGGGAGGGGCAGAGAAAGAGGGAGAGAGATGAGAGAACTTATTTATAGCAGTGAAGTTTGGGGTCCTGTCACCTACCCAGACCAATCCAAATGGGACCCCAGCCCAACAGAAATATTCCATTTGGAATTCTGTAATCACCTCCTCCAAGTCCATCGGAGCACCTCCAACACCTCCTCCCTTATTTCTCGCAGTACAGAAGAGGGCGCTATCATACTGGGACCACCTACAAAACCGCAGTCCCAACTCATACCACCATAAAGCCTTACTGAACAGTAAAGACCAGTCCAAGCCGTGTGGCCTGCAACAACTCATCAACACCTCGTCTATCCCAAACTCTCAACAATCCAGCCTGACAAAATCTCAAATAAAAACATAATGAATGACTCCAAAAGAAAAATATATGTTGGAGAATGGAGAAATTAAATGAAATATCAAACTCCAAAAAACTAACTGTCTACCAGTCACTGCAGAGAGACTACAAACTGACCCCGTACCTGGAGGTGCTACAAGACCCCAAAGACAGACAGACCCAGAACCTGTACAGACTGAGTGCCCACAGCCTGGAAATCGAATTAGGATAGCACAGACAGACCTACAAGCTAAGGGAGAGTAGATTGTGCCAGCAATGTGACCAGGGGGTCCTGGATGATGAGGACCACTTCCTACTACATTGCCCAAAGTATTAATCAGTGGGGAACTCTCACTTCCAGAGACTCTCCGCTTTCATCCTGGACTTCAGAAGAGAAGAGGAAACTCCAATTTCTACTGGGAGAAGAGGAGCCAATGGTGAAAATAGCTGCCCATGACTGAGAGGGACATGAAAAACTCAGGACTTAAAAACACTTTACACAGACTTATGCCCATTCCCCCTTTGGCAATGCTAAATGTATTTGGTCCTGCCAATAAAGCTTATTTGAATTTGAAAGATGAGAGATGGAGAGATGAAGGAGGAGAGAGGAGAAGGGAGAAGGAGATTTTGATCCTCTTTAGCAGGTAGCACTGGAAACTTGGCTTGTGATGGTGATAGGGCAGGGGGTCTTCTCACTGGATTATAAAGGGCAATAAAGTTCTAGGAAACTGGTGATCCCTGTCTTCTTCCACTCAAAATATAAAACACGTTTTTGGAATTTAGTTCTCTACTTCCCAGTTACAGTTTTCCGTTACACCCCAAGGCAGAACACCGCCTTTCTCAGCTCACAAAGCCAGTTTATGCCTTGCTGGGGAGTATGGCAACACCCTCCACAATTAAATGAAATTGTGAATTCTAATTGTGTAAAAATATTGTCACTTTAAAAATTGCAGGCAGGGGAAAACAGTCACACATGAAACTATGAATAACTGGTACAGATAAACCTGGCGTTGCTGTACTATAAAAATATTTTTTCTCTTGAGTATTTAGCCCAAATGTTTTGTTTCTCTTTAGAACATCTTCAAGCAGCACTGCATCCCATAGAGAAAGCTTGCCAATCTGTATGGGGGCATAGACAGGAAAAGAACACAGGAAAGATACACTCTATTTCTGAAATTTAGCCTACATATGATTGAATTTTTGTGTTCACTTCACTGCATTTCATAGTTAGTAAAAAGAGCCCTGAGGAAGGGGAGGACAGCAAAATGTGTAAGTGGAAGCAATCTTTCAGAATAATCAAAAGCAGGAGGTAGGTGCCACTGGTTGCCTTGGTAGTACCTCATTTTGGAATAGGATTGTGGTGGCTACCATCTACAGCTTCTGTAGTAGTTAGCGAGAATATGGTTAGGTTGTCCCATCTGAAACCAGGCTGTCCACCTGCCGTGACTGATGTATATTAATGTAAATGCAGTCGCTTCTTGTTTAATTATTAAAAGTTTAACCTGCACAATTCTCTGTGCTTATAATTCAGCATTGTATCTACTTTGGGTACTTGTCAAGAGACACAAGAACTGGTGGTGCCTGCATCCTTTCCCCAATGTGTTTTGTGATACGATGGTAACCTCTGGATTTTGAATCTGGATGAGTGCACCCAGTTTGGCTGTTGTTGGTTCCCTTCACATGTTCGTTTTATTTATACAGGATATACTGTATCTTTTGATCATTTATCAGATATTACCACCACTGTTTTTGGATTCTGTTTTCTAAATATTTCATGTTATCGAATTGTTATCTAACCATTTGTTAGTACTTAGTTGAGTTTAATTAGTAATGGTTTAATAAATTGTTTGTTTATTGCTATGCATTTCTCTCTGTTCATTTCTTTCTATTCTTTAACTTTTTTTTTTCCAATCCTTTGCCAATGTTCTAGAATGTGTTATTTATACATATTGGATTTTTCAGGATTTAGTTTTATATTATTTAGCTTCTGCTTTTTATGCATCGGTCTATGAAGTGTTTACGTTATTTGTTGAATTCACAATATCTTAAATTTTGTTTCTTCTCTGTTTCTGTAATTTGTTGCCATGTTGTTACTTTTTAGACAGTTCTTTGCAGTTTCTTTTTCATAAAGCAGCCCTCCCCCTCCCGAACACACATATCATATGTTATTTAGCTTCAGCATAATTAAATAGCCTTTTTGCCTTAAGTTTTAAAGGGGATGTAAAGGTTTGTGTTTTTTCACCTTAATGCATCCTATGCATTAAGGTAAAAAAACACCTGTCAGTGACTGACCCCCTGTTTTACTTACCTGAACCCTCGAACTTGTCCCACGGGGACGCAATGTCTCTCTGCTAGGGGGTTCTAGGCTGTTGATTGGATAGATTGATAGCAGCAGTCATTGGCTCCCATTGCTGTCAATCAAATCCCAGTGATGCGGCCGCCGGGGGGCAGGCCAAGTCCTGCATTGGGCGTTTATGGATGCCGAATGTTGGATTTGGGAGCACGCCGCAAGGTAACCCTCCGGGAGAGCGCTTCTCCCAGGGGGTTATCTGATGTGGGGAGGAGCCGAGAGAGTCGCCGAGGGACCCCAGAAGAGTAGGTTCGGGGCTACTCTGTGCAAAACAAGCAGCACAGTAGAGGTAAGTATGATGTTTGCTATTTAGGAAAAAAAAAAAAAAAAAAAACCACATGGACCTTTAGTGTCACTTTAAAGGTATATATTAGGTCCCACAGCTCTGCCCACTATACACTCAGGAAGCCCACATCGCCACTTTTTTTAGGTCAAAGACAAACTGCTTCTTCTGGCTGCTTCTTGGGGGTCAGTGCACAGATGATATTTGCCCCAGATCTTATTTATTTCATATATATATTATATATATACACACATATACATACACACACACACACGTTAATTTACGCAGCTCTTTATGTATGTCATGAGATCCGGTGTTTACATGAACAGAAAGAAACTTGCTGGCTTGATAACAAGAGCAGCTTGGAAAGCAGCTAGTGAGATAGCCATGCCTCCCAGTTTCTTCCTGGGAAGACTATGTCACCAGTGCCTCAGGAAACAAGGTAGTGGCAGAAATTTAAGTTGATTTTTTTTGTTTTTACAAATTTTTTATTTAGTCAGTCAAAGGGCAAGGACATACAGTGAAAAAGATGAACATTCTTGGTGCGCCATACAACATTACAGGCATACATTACAGACAGAGAGGTTTCGCAAATCCAAGCCGGCAACATATACATTGGCGATCTGGGGAATCACATTTACATTAGATTATACATGCAAGTCATAGCTAATCTCTCGATATATGTCGCTAGAGTGTAACCCCGCATCTCGCCCAGATAGTTTTATATTATTATATAGAAAGGAGAGAATTAAGCTTTTAGGTCAACTTTCAATAAGAAAAGAAAGGGAAAAAAAAAAGGGGGGGGGGGAATAGTAGGTTGTAGGGGGGTATGAGCAAGGGGCGGGGGGGGGGGGGAGGGGCGATGTTTAACGTGACCTCTCCGATCACAGAGTCGGTCGATGGGATGTAAGATTTGATTTTTTTTAAAGATGGTGGGTTTTACATTTTTCATGTACAGCTATTACAAATGTATAGGTAAAGATTAATTCAACTGTGGCATTTTTAATATTGGCGAAGGGGTGAACCTAAAAAAACATAGCCAAAATGCAGTGTAAAATCCTACACTTTGAAGATTAATCTATAAATTATAAAACAAATCTGAAAAGGGTTTAAAAATGTTTATCATTAAAAAAGGTTTACACCATGCTCATGGAGGAAAGGCAAGCTAAAGAAATAGACACATAGGAAAAGCATGATAAAATTGTGATACATTTGGATACATTACTCAACCTCAGATAAGTTCTGTAAATGATTTGCAAATAGATAGGGTGTACTTTACTATGAGACCTTCCCTTACACTCATTTTTGATTTCTTAGGTCTCCTTTATTTAGAATTAATACCCGGGAGTACATAGGATAGGAGGTCATATGATTTGTGATTTACAATATCATATCAATTTAATATTTTGTCTTTCTATTCTTTTTTTTTTTTCACTCTTTCCTTTTTTCAATTGCATTCCAATTGTATGATGGTTAACTGATAGGGTTTTTTAGTTGGGATTCATTGTATTTGTGAAGTCATTTTTTTACTAGAATGAAAACCATTATACCTTTTTATCTCCCCCTTTTTCTTTTTTCTGTATCCCGATTTGTTTTCACATGACGAAAATAATAAAAATATATTGAACTAAAAATATAAGATTTTTTATTATTCGCATTTCATTTATAGGTTTACTTAACTTATACTTTAAAGGTATTTGTTACCCCTGGGTTATAATACCGCCGTTTCCCAATGTTTATATGACTGCCACCATTATTTTTATGGTAGTGTTTAATGATTTTTTTTGTCTGTCATATTGAACCTGATTGGGCGCTTGACACATATAATGAAAAAGAAGCGCATGAACCTGTACCTTTTAGAGGCGTGCAACAGCTTGATCAGTTGTTTCACTATTTATTGTTGAGAAAGAGTCCATCATATCTTAAATGGTACCTCTACATTGCATTAAAAAAAAAAGTCATTTCTGTGAGCTTTTTTTATAATTGCAAAATCAATAAACTAGACTTGTTATTAGTCCGGATGTGTCCATTCTAATCCAAATCTATTTGCACAAGCAAAAACAGGACAGTCATTTAGAACACAGCTATTAGTATAGATTTCCCATACGGTAGTTTCAAAATACACTTTTCTGTAAATTGCCCTAAGCAGCTAGGAAAAAACAGTATTAAGCACTGTCACTGCAACACAGGATGCAAACATGCAGTATAACTCTGGCCCAGAGACTACGGCAGGAAAAATATGTATAACACTGCTTAAAGTTGTATTAAACCCTCAGGATTTTTTTGCATAACACATTGAGCACTAAAAAATAAACATTCCCCATCAAATATTTGTTAATCATTATTACCCCAGCACTTGCAGTTTACAACTTTAATGCTGCTGGATCCCGCGCAATCAGTGCCGCTTCCCTGAACTTCTGGTCCTCACAGGAAAATTAACAGTGGACAATGCATTCTCCAGCCAGCTTAGCTTGGAGGAGGAGGGATGAGCAGGAGAGTGCATTTTCCTCTTCGGTTATGGGGCTGGATGTTTCTATTGATGCACACAGTGTAGAGAGTCACAACTCTAGTCCCTGCATGCGAGGGGGCTTCGTAGGATGGAATCTGGAATTTTTCTTGTAGAGGATGCGAGGACACCCAAAATCTGACTTCGTGCAGACTTCTGGGAAAATCAGTGAGCCAACCACACAAGCGGGAAATGTCATTTCTACTGGGAGGTCTGTATATCATCTGTGTGCAGAAGGCCTTGAGGATGCCATATTGCATCTTACAGAAAATTACAGGCTGAAGATTGAAAAAGAAGGTTAATCTTTAATAATGTTATAGTACCAGGGCCGTCTTTAAGGCAGGGCAAAAGGGGCAGCTGCCCTGGGCCCTGTCATTGTTGTGGGGCCCAAAGCAGCTGCCTCATACTTGCCAACTATCGCAGTTTAAATTCCCTTTTCCCCTTAAGTTTTAGTCCTGTGCTGTGTCCCAATATCTCAGTGTGAAGTGCTGGTACTAATGCTGCCCAGCTCTGCCCTATTGTTGTGTACAGATGACTCACCCGCAGACCCTGTGTTCACATGTAAATAACCGGCATTCATATGTAAATAGCGGCAACATTACTAAAGCGGGATTCCATCCCTGTAAAAAAACAAACACTGTAGCTGCTGACTTTAAATAAGTACTTACCTGTCCTGGGTGCCCACGATGTCGGCTGCCCAAGGCCGACCCATCCCTCAGCTCTCAGGTCCCGGCACGGCCATCCTAAGTAAGGGAAACAGGCAGTGGAGCCTTGCGGCTTCACTGCCAGTTTCCTAC
Source organism: Lithobates clamitans (assembly GCA_037952925.1). Taxonomy (NCBI): domain Eukaryota; kingdom Metazoa; phylum Chordata; class Amphibia; order Anura; family Ranidae; genus Lithobates; species Lithobates clamitans. The sequence goes on from JBBGZY010000271.1 coordinate 2,549,397, forward strand.
TTCGCACGCGCGAGCGGCACGACGCTCTGAATGGCCCCGTGGTGTTCGGGGAACACACAAAGTTCCCAGAAGGCAACGGGGCCGCTCACCGAGGAGCAGAACACGCCGCGGAATAGGAAGAGGCAGATTAGGAAAACTGCCTAGCAACAAGGGTTTAGGTAAGTTTAAATTTTTTTTTTTCAAATGTTTTTTACATTTTTTTAGGATTTTTCATGCAATTTTTTTTTTTTTTTTTAGGGTGGCCCTCCACTTTAGTAAATAGCTGCGGCCAACGGCATTGATATGTAAATAAAGGCAGCATTCATATGTTTATCGTGCTCCCCTGCGGTGAGGAGATAATGTGCTGTAACCTCTAGCAACTAATCAGTGAGCCGTAATGTGTGCTGTAACCTCTAGCAACCAGTCAGTAAGCAGTAATGATATGCTGTAACTGCTGGCAACTAATCGCAATTTCTGCCTGATCTGATACTGTAAACTGATTTTAAGTCTAGCTGCTATTTATTGTATGTCTCAGAGCAGGTGGAGAGTGAAATTGGGGGTGGGGGGGGGGGGTACGGTTCACTTATGGGAATAAATTGGGCTATAAAGCACAGTAAGAAGAAAAAAAAAAAAAAACAAGTAGGGACGTCTTTGTTGTTCTATGCTGGGCAGGGCTACACAGTGAAGATCGCTGGAATGGGGAGGAAGGAAAGCATTTTACCAGGCATGCTGCAATATGGGGTGGGGTGATTGATTACAAGGACAACTCTGCATTTAAAAAAAAAAAAAATAATATATCACTTTTGACTATAGTTATCCTGTATACTATTTTTATTTAAGGCATTTAAAAATATTTTATTTGCAGTGTAAGCTGTCATCCAGTTTATCTAAATGACCTGAGCTAAAGCCTGGATAAATATTGCACTGCAGTCACCTTGTCTTAGACACATGTTCAATAAATATACTTGCTAGACAAGCAGATTCTGCACAGAGTAGAAACAAATCCTGTCTCTCTATCAGTATTAAATCCGGACTAACCAGCATAATTATCCGTGTCCCTGGGATAGACTTGCTAAAGGTTTACGTTCCATTTGTTTCAGATGGTGCCTAGCTGGGCACTGTGCCCTCAGCAATCTAGAACAATGCAGGTACATTGAATCCATTACCATCTATTTATAGAAGCTAATGCACATGCAAAATGATGACGTGTTCCAAGGTCGCAAGAAACAAACACAGAAGCTTCAATCTGGTCATTCTTCATTATATTACAATGAGAAGAAATTCATCCTTCAAATTGTCCCAGTGTTTATGGGACCAACACAAATTTCAAACATAGAAATGGGCAGGGATTAGTAAAGTGATGTTTTCCACCATTATGAAAAATGTAACGTAGGATTGCAGTGATTTAGGAAAGCTAGTATTTAACATGTCTCAGTTTAGATTTTACTAGTAAAGCAAGTCTGTTTCTTGAAAGATAAATACAGTATTTTTCATTTAAAGTCTCAAACATGAAATGGTGTGACAGGAGATCATTTAATCCCCATCCCAGAGGAAATATAGATAAAAAATATAGGGTGGCAGAAATGTTAAAGGGCAAAAAGACACGATTGTAAAAAAAGAACTACTTTATTAAACTTGTATTGAGCTAAACAACACATACAAAACACAGGCTCATAATTAAGATGTGAACAATAACCAAAAGGTTCAAGCAGAGCCAGTTGACCATATGATGTAATACAGAACCCCTTAATACAACATAGGCTGAGGAGTTGGTTATGGTCCAGATAGTGTAGCTCCAGAGTCCAACACATTTCGAGACTTAAGCTCTTCTTCAGCGACAGTCTGGAACCTTGGCATTCAAAAATGGACACTCATCAATACCAATTATTAAAGCAGCCATCAATATATGAAACAATAATGTTCATCACTTACAACACTCAGGAGTATGGTCAAGGATCACATGCAAGGATAAAGCCTGCGAGAAATTCTTAAAACAGCCGCAAAACATCCAACATAAGGTGAGCATGCGGCAGGGTGTGTCCCCTTAATACAAAAGACACAGGAAGAGGAAGGTAGGTACACCATAGAAAAACCAACAAGTTCAGCCCTGATAGACTGGACCAGCGGGTAACCACAGCTCTCATAGAATGGCGGCCAACAGCACTGCCCTGTTGGATCCCCCAACCTAACAAACTTGTTTTTTATTACAAACAAAATAAAAAAAAAAAAAAAAAAAAAAAAAGAAAAAACAAAAACACCACACCTGTTGCCAATCATATGGGTTCCCCGGGTGCATGGCTGACACTGCTCAACGTATGTTGGATGGTTGTGCGGACATGTGGCCAGATTGGTTTCCTATATGAATGGCGACAGGTAGATTTTTCTCCTTTTATTTGTTTGCAATAAAGAGTGTTCAAGAGGAAGTTTGCTAGGTTGGTTTTTTTTGTCATTTTCTTTTCTGATGATATTGTTTGCTACTGTAATGGTTCTCTGTTGGCGTCTCCTGGCCATGTCTGTCAGCCCTTCCTCACTGTTGGCTTGATTGAGCACATATGTATCACACATTATCCTTCCATGTGATCCTTGACCATACTCCTGAGTGTTGTAAGTGAAGAATTTAATGTTTCATATTGATATCTGTATTATTACATGGTATTGATGAGTGCCATTTTTGAATGCCAAGGTTTTGGGACTTTTCCTGAGGTAGAGCTTCAGTCTCGAGAAGCGTTGGACATTGGAACTACACTATCTGGACCATAACCAATTCCCCAGCATATGCTATATTACATCATATGGTCAACTAGCTGTTTGAGCCTTTGGTTATTGTTCACATATGTGATTTCTATGTTTTAGCTTAATACATGTTTAATAAAGTATTTCTTTTTTACAATCGTGTGTGTTTTTTGCCCTTTAACATCCCTGCCACACCAATTTGGCAAAAACATACCAATGGTGTGCTCACAAATATGCATGTCCACTTCTGGCTGCCATTGATATAGCTTCCCATTAGTTTATCAAACTGAAAATATTTATTTGAGAAATTTGTGCTACGTACAATTTGTGCTGCATATTCTGTATGCATTTTGTGTACATGCTGTGTTATGTGCACTGTGTAGCTGAGCTGCTGTGCTGAGTGCGCTCTTCGTATCTTATGTGTGCTCTCTTGTGAACCCCTGCACATGCTAGATGTGCTATTAGCAGGGGCATATCTACAGAAAACAGCTCCTATTGCAATTGTGTCCCTCCCCAAACACGACACCCATACTTTAGATAACTTTACCATTATATCAACTCAACAAAAGTCAAACTCGCTAAACTTTAATTACCAATTATTAGTAACAGAGAGTGTTTGGTTCACTGCCCCAACACACTGTAAATGCAATATAATCTACCTCTGCATTGTGTGACAGTGCAGTTGCTCTAACCTATTGCCTTAGCAATGCCCTCACTGCGTTGCTGTGAGTGTCAGTCTCTCCCCTGTCTCTGCATTATATGTGAGTTGGCAAACGTTTACATCAGAAGCCCCCTTCACATTAGGAACCCTGTCCTGTTTCACATCAGAAGCACCCCTTCACATCAGTGTCCTGAGAGAATTCCTCACGATAGAAACCCCCTCACCTTGGCATCCTCAGGGTCCCCATCACTGCAGTGTGCTCTGAGCCCCCCTCGGATTGGAGTCCTCAGAGTTCCACCGCCCCAGAATCCTCAGAGTCCCCCTCATGACAGTGTTCTCAGAACCCCACCACATCGGTGTCCTACCTTATAAGTAGTACCAGCATTGGCAGCATGGCACAGAGCCAGGCAGAGCAGAGCCAGGCAGAGCAGATCTGAACAGAGGTGGATTTCCATCATCTTTTGAACACTAAAGATGATACTGGATGCCGTTCCTTCTGGGTCAGTGTTAGGTCAACATCATGGAAATGCCTACCAACCCACCCACACTGTGGAAATACATGATGCCGAGTGGTGCCATTAAATAGAGGTCTCTGGGATTTCACAATAAAATAAGGGTGCTTTGATCTGCAAATCTGATGAAAATGCTTGAAGCCCCCTTTAGGTGGCACAATCCATACCCCAGCTACTATTCGTCTTTGTAGACTCAGAAGTGTCATAATCTTATCCTTTAAACTACACCAAAACTGAAAATTAAAACATGAGACGCATACAGATAGCATTGCCTACCTGCTCAGTAATTAGATTTTTCATCCAAGCATAGCTATAGTACTCCAGTCTATTGCACTCCCTTATCAGTAATCTTGTGATCCTGGAACACACCTCTTTAAGATGCTGGAACATATACTTCAGGCTCCCTGCTGCTGCTCACTTAAAGAAAGCCTGATGTAAGAAAAAAAAAATGAGAGTAATAAGCAGTTTTATGCACCAAATATACACAGAAATTTGCTTTTAGCATATTACTTATGGGTGAGTAGTAGTTGATGTTATTGCTCAAATCTGCAAACCTATACCTATGTATTTTTTTATGCTGGCACCTGACAAATCCTTGTGATTTTTCTAGGCTTGTAGTAGACTTTCAGACTTCAACTTTTACTACTGAGAGCACTGAAGTAAAGATGATGCTCAATTACCATTATGGCTTCTCAGGGCACAGCAACATGCATATAAAAATGGAGATGGAATTATCTTTAAAATCACTGAACAGAGATATCTAGTTAGAGATGGGGACTGACATTGAGATTCCTTACATGTGTACAATATTGCTCATTTATGAAAAAAAAAATTAAAAATTAAAAAAAAAAAAAAAAAAGGGAAGAAGAGCAGAAATTGTGCTTCTGATTTCTTTAATCAAATATTTTTGATTTTGAAACATTCATAGAAACATAGAAAAAAGGGGAGCATTAGCCAGACTGAGCTTTATTGGTTGCCGATTGCCACCTTAAGCAACGCTTCCAGTTTCCATGGCAGTAACTTTTCCTGTGTTTCGTATACAGATCATAAATAAAGGTGCACAATGGTTATGCGTTTAGCATAAATTCATAAATATAAATAACGATCATGACATTAGAAATTGTTGTGTAACTGTGGAGAGCAAGACAAGAACAGAGATAGAGAAATGATACTTCCCATTTTATATAGACAAGCACTCAGCAGGGATATTCTCGTTATACTTATACATTTAGCTGGGATAGAGAGATATTTATATATATATATATATATATATATATATATATATATACATACATACATATATATACATATATACATACACACACACTGAGGATGGAAAGTATTCAGACCCCCTTAAATTTTTCACTCTTTGTTATAAGAAAAACTGAAATATCACATGGTCCAAAGTATTCAGACCCTTTGCTGTGACACTCATATTTAACTCAGGAGCTGTCCATTTCTTCTGATCATCCTTGAGATGGTTCTACATCTTCGAGTCCAGCTGTGTTTGATTATACTGATTGGACTTGATTAGGAAAACCACACACCTGTCTATATAAGACCTTACAGCTCACAGTGCATGTCAGAGCAAATGAGAATCATGAGGTCAAAGGAACTGCCTGTAGAGCTCAGAGACAGAATTGTGGCAAAGCACAGATCTGGCCAAGGTTACAAAAAAATTTCTGCTGCACTTAAGGTTCCTAAGAGCACAGTGGCCTCCATAATCCTCATATAGAAGACTTTTGGGATGACCAGAACCCTTCCTAGAGCTGGCCGTCCGGCCAAACTGAGCTATCGGGGGAAAAGAACCTTGGTAAGAGGTAAAGAAGAACCCAAAGATCACTGTGGCTGAGCTCCAGAGATGCAGTCGGGAGAAAGTTGTAGAAAGTCAACCATCACTGCAGCCCTCCACCAGTCGGGGCTTTATGGCAGAGTGGCCCGACGGAAGCCTCTCCTCAGTGCAAGACACATGAAAGCCTGCATGGAGTTTGCTAAAAAACACCTGAAGGACTCCAAGATGGTGAGAAATAAGATTATTTGGTCTGATGAGACCAAGATAGAACTTTTTGTCTTTAATTCTAAGCAGTATGTGTGGAGAAAACCAGGCACTGCTCATCACCTGTCCAATGCAGTCCCAACAGTGAAGCATGCTGGTGGCAGCATCATGCTGTGAGGGTGTTTTTCAGCTGCAGGGACAGGACAACTGGTTACAATCGAGGGAAAGATGAATGCGGCCAAGTACAGGGATATCCTGGACGAAAACCTTCTCCAGAGTGCTCAGGACCTCAGACCGGGCTGAAGGTTTACCTTCCAACAAGACAATGACCCTAAGCACACAGCTAAAATAAGGAAGGAGTGGCTTCACAACAACTCTGACTGTTCCTGAATGGCCCAGCCAGAGCCCTGACTTCAACCCAATTGAGCATCTCTGGAGAGACCTAAAAATGGCTGTCCACCAACGTTTACCATCCAACCTGACAGAACTGGAGAGGATCTGCAAGGAGGAATGGAGGAGGATCCCCAAATCCAAGTGTGAAAAACTTGTTGCATCTTTCCCAAAAAGACTCATGGCTGTATTATATCAAAAGGGTGCTTCTACTAAATACTGAGCAAAGGGTCTGAATACTTAGGACCATGTGATATTTCAGTTTTTCTTTTTTAATAAATCTGCAAACATGTCAACAATTCTGTGTTTTTCTGTCAAAAAGGGGTGCTGTGTGTACATTAATGAGGAAAAAAAATGAACTTAAATGATTTTTAGCAAATGGCTGCAATATAACAAAGAGTGAAAAATTTAAGGGGGTCTGAATACTTTCCGTCCCCACTGTGTGTGATTATATATATATATATATATATATATATATATATATATATATATATATATATATATATATATATATATATATATATATATATATATATATACACACACACACATACATACTCTCTCACAAAAGTGAGTACACCCCTCACATTTTTGTAAATATTTTATTCTATCTTTTCATGTGACAACACTGAAGAAATGACACTTTGTACACTCGCTACTTTACATTGTAACAAATTATATAACAGTGTAAATTTGCTGTCCCCTTAAAATACCACAACACACAGTCATTAATGTCTAAACCACTGGCAACAAAAGTGAGTACACCCCTAAGTGAAATGTCCAAATTGGGCCCAATTAGCCATTTTCCCTCCCCGATGTCATGTGACTTGTTAGTGTTACAAGGTCTCAGGTGTGTTAAATTTGGTGTTATCGCTCTCACTCTCATACTGGTCACTGGAAGTTCAACATGGCACCTCATGGCAAAGAACTCTCTGAGGATCTGAAAAAAAGAATTGTTGCTCTACATAAAGATGGCCTAGGCTATAAGAAGATTGCCAAGACCCTGAAACTGAGCTGCAGCAAGGTGGCCAAGACCACACAGCGGTTTAACAGGACAGGTTCTACTCAGAACAGGCCTCGCCATGGTCGACCAAAGAAGTTGAGTGCACATGCTTAGCGTCATATCCAGAGGTTGTCTTTGGGAAATAGACGTATCAGTGCTCCCAGCATTGCTGCAGAGGTTGAAGGGGTGGCGGTCAGCCTGTCAGTGCTCAGACCATACGCCGCACACTGCATCAAATTGGTCTGCATGGCTGTCGTCCCAAAAGGAAGTCTCTTCTAAAGATGATGCACAAGAAAGCCGCAAACAGTTTGCTGAAGACAAGCAGACTAAGGACATGGATTACTGGAACCATGTCCAGTGGTCTGATGAGACCAAGATAAACTTATTTGGTTCAGATGGTGTCAAGTGTGTGTGGCGGCAACCAAGTGAGGAGTACAAAGACAAGTGTGTCTTGCCTACAGTCAAGCATGGTGGTGGGAGTGTTATGGTCTGGGGCTGCACGAGTGCATACTGAAGCAGAACATGATCCCCTTCCTTCAGAAACTGGGCTGCAGGGCAGTATTCCAACATGATAACAACCCAAAACACACCTCCAAGACGACCACTGCCTTGCTAAAGAAGCTGACTAGCCAAGCATATCTCCAGATCTAAACCCTATTGAGCATCTGTGGGGCATCCTTAAAAACTGAAGGTGGAGGAGCTCAAGGTCTCTAACATCCACCAGCTCTGTGATGTCGTCATGGAGGAGTGGAAGAGGACTCCAGTGGCAACCTGTGAAACTCTAGTCAACTCCATGTCCAAGAGGGTTAAGGCAGTGCTGGAAAATAATGGTGGTCACACAAAATATTGACACTTTGGGCCCAATTTGGACATTTTCACTTAGGGTGTACTCACTTTTTTGCCAGCGGTTTAGACATTAATGGCTGTGTGTTGTTATTTTGATGGAACAGCAAATTTACACTGCTATACAAGCTGTACACTCACTACTTTACATTGTAGCAAAGTGTCATTTCTTCAGTGTTGTCACATAAAAAAGATATAATACAAGATTTACAAAAATGTGAGGGGTGTACTCACGTGTGTGTGTGTGTCCATCTCTCTTGTGTTGCATATGGCTGCAGCAAAGCTACGGATTCCAGCATGCTCTGCATAATTGAAGGGCGCATGCTTTGCTTCAGAGCAGTGAATTTCTATTATGGCTGTGCTTGTCCTGCCCTGTGTAATACTGGCCTTCCCATGACACTGATAGAATATGTCACCAGAGGAGGGAGTACGGTTAGCATGAAAACTGCAATAGAGCGCACCTTCAGGCTGCAGAGCACATGGTCTGTGCATGATCTTCACTCAGAAATAAGAAGCAGATTTATTCTAACAGCTGACCTCGGGGCAGCTTGACATTATGTATATAAACAGAGAATTGTGCTTACATCCGATGACTATGCAGCAAAGGCAATAAAAGTAGATTTAAAGCTAAACACAAAAGCAAACGTATATTGTATTGCAGCTTACCGATTCTTAGATGTGGTGGCTGCATTACTTTTCTTTTTTAGGCTTTCTTTCCCTTATTTTCACCTGGGGATCTGGCCATTCAGTTTGATGTTTTTAAACAGCACAAGCTGTCCTGCAAATGTATCAGTTTAAGCGGAACTAAACCCTCCTATCGTTTTCAGCCAAGGAAGATGCCATCTTGGTCTCTGTTTGACCTGTAACTGCCAGGATGCTGCACATGTGATCAGTTATGACACCAGCCATTAAGGCCCCGCTCACACCTGAGAGATTTTCTGCTTGAAGCTTGTAGCTCGAAAACCCTCAACAAGCCAAATCCCATTAATTTCAATAGCCCCTTTTCACATATGAGCGTTCTGTCGCCTGAAGCAAAATGCCTGTCACTCAAAAAAGTACATGAGCTTCTTTCTGGCAGATTACAAGCGTTTCTGGCCCCATAGACTTCAACAGAAACGCCTGACTTGAGCTTTATACATGCCTTCTATTGCTCGTTTCCTGCTCAAACAGCAGCCTTCCACCTCTAATTGTCAAAGCCATAAAACACTTGTAATACAATTTAAAAAGCTTCAAATACGCTTTAAAAAATGCCCCAAACAAATGCCAGTAAATTGCTACGCTCAGGTGTGAATGGAGCCTTAAGCCTCGTACACACGGTCGGATTTTCCACAGACAAAGCCAAAAACTGTTTTAATTGGCCAAAAACTTGTCTTGCATACAAACGGTACACAATTGTCGGCCAACAAACACGAACTTAGTAACGTACTACGAGACGATAAAGAGGAAGTTCAATTGTCATGTGCCACCCTTTGGGCTCCTTCTGCTAATTTCGGGTTAGTAGAGGTTTCTGAACAGCTGTTCGTCAACCAGACATGTTGCGGAATCGGAGGAGAGAATGTGTTATTTATTATTGGCCTTGGAGTTATTGCTTTGACCCAAGTCCAGTCCAGGAACCAGAGGAGAAGGAGGATTTCTTGGACCAAAAATTGGTTGCTTTATTAATTGTGACCAATTAGGTCATATGCCTTTGCTGCGGGAGCTCCAAGAGAATAATCCGAATGATTTTCGGATTATCTCCGGATGACGGACCCTGCTTTCACCAACTCTTGGCATTGGTGACCCCCTATATTAAGAAGCAGGACACATGCATGAGTCTTTTATTTTATTTTTTTTGGTTGAATAATGATTTGATTTGGTATATTTTCGGATGCATAGAATGCACTTTTTGGTTAAGTTCAATTAGCAGATAGCATGTCTAATTTTATTTGTTTTCTTTTTTTAATGCACAATAAAAAAAAATTGTGTAGAATAATATTTGGCTACGTGTTCTACTTCAAATGACAGTTTGGGAGTAGGCAGTTACATTTAAAAAAATACCCAATGTAAAATTGACAAGGGACACCAACATAGTTGTATCTTTGATCTTAAAAACTACTGGATAATGGTGTTGGGGTAACTTGCCCAAAAAAAAAAAAAAACCCACCACACAAGCATAACAATATTATTCTTGATATCACTAGAAAATAAAAGCCTTTTAAAATACATTTGCAATAACTCCATCAGCATCACCAGCAAAGCAGCTTTATTATTATCCCATTAAAGAAGAAGAAAATCATAATTTGCCGCGTCATGAATGTTAATTCTCCATTACGAACGCTAGTTTACAAGACTGACCGATTCTGGCTCGTCCTTGCTTCCGAGCTTGCTTGTTTGTACTTTGGAATTTTGTCCGACGGACTTGTGTACACACGCTCGGAAAATCCGACAACAGACCGTTATCCGCTGAAAATGTATAAACCTGCTATCCAACATTTTTCTGTGAATTTTTGCATGAACTACTTTAAAGTTGCTCCACCTTTAAGTCACACATATATGAATGGTTATCATTAGAAAACATGGGGAATGACTTGTCATGCAACTTTGACATCCAAAGTGTGAATGGAGCCTTAATAGTTTGACAGTTTGGTTGAGAGCACAATGCAACTGTTTTTTGAAATTGTTAAAATCGACAGGGGTGCTTACAATGATCAGCTTTTATTTATGTAAAACCTTTATCTCAAAGGGAACAAACTTGTGTAACTAGAGTGCGAGTTGGAGTTTGGCTTCAATTTGTTAGTGCATCTAAATCAGCTAATACATCTAACCCTACCCTTCCCCCCAGACTGGCCAGAGGGGCCCCTATGCACCTTCATCTAGAGTGGAGGCACTCTAATACAGGAGGTGTGTTACTAGACAGATCACCAGAGGAAAACAGAGGGGAAAAACAAAATATAACTAAATGCAGCCACTACATTTAATGATTGCTAAGCTTAAATATATAATCCATTTTTGGTTTGGGATTTATTATCGTTTTAAGGCTTCATTTCCACTACCGTGAGTTGTTGTGCGACTTGACACATGTGAAATCGCATGACAAGTCAAAACTCCATGTATTTCAATGGTCCGCGTTCTAATTGGTGCGACTAAAGTCGCAGCAACTCAAAAAAAAGTTTTGCACTACTTTGTTCCGACTTTGGTGCGACTTGTTCTCGCATGGTTCTCACCGGTCACATGACATTGCATCAAAAATCGCATTGCAAAACCGCACTGTAAATCGTGCAACTTTGGGTTCGCAATAGTGGAGACCTAGCTTAAAGGGTTTTTTCACCTTTTTTTTTTTTTAGTATCTCAATGCTGCTGATCTCTTCCAGTCTGTTTCAGCGACTTGCTTAATACATTTGAAGCTAGAGCAAGCGCTTGTACAATGTACCTCATTCTAGAACAGCTTCCTGATAGTGACAGCAGTGGACCATGTTCTATTGAAAATGTTGATTTGTGCAAAAGCCATACATCCTGCGACCAAGTCAGTATGGACAGTTTGGCAACCTGCTGACCCGACAAGATCCACAGGCAGTGTCAGCTCACCAAGACGACACAGAAGCAACATTCAATGTCGTTTATACCAGGCTGACATTCTCAGGATTGTTTTTTTCAAAGTATTTCTTGCCAGTGCAAACACATTCCAATATTGTAAACCACCTAACTATCTGAAAGTCCCTTTATTTAGCAATGATGAAAATGAAACTAACTAGGGAAGGAGAGGCTGGGAGTGTGACTAGAGGGCTTGTCTAGGAAATAGAAAGAAGAGAACATTCCAAGTGCAATACAATTAACAAAATAAACAGGTTGCTGTGGCATCACGGACCATGCCTGCCTTGGCAGAGCCACTTGTACTCTGGTTAACAGTTCAATAACTATACAGCAAAGGAAAAGCTTTCTCTTGTGGCAACTTCACCATGGTAGAGCAGATTTCTTTTCTGAAAGTAGTAAACAATACAGCTCCCCAAAGGGGTCTTACAAATTCCTTGACCAAACTGCCCTCTCCTAGCGTTCCAGACTATACATTTTTTCTTTCTTACTGACACTGGACTTAAAGCAGAGTTCCACCCACGACTCACGCATGCGCAGTGCGCACCCAGCTGTCACAGCCAGGTGCCCACACTTGCAATGCCAGTGCCGCAGAGAGGAGTGAGGCTTCGGGCAGCCACATCACTGGATCGAGGGACAGGCGAGTGTCTGCTTATTAAAAGTCAGCAGCTACACTTTTTGTAGCTGCTGACCTTTAATAAAGTTATAAACGAGTGGACGTCTGCTTTAAACAGGCCGGTGTCTTGCCGAGAATGTTCCCTCAGGGGATAAGTTCCCCCCCTGTACTGCGCAGGCGCAGCGCCCGCGCGGTACATACTACTTTCAGCCGCCGGAGATAGCCGAAGCTCAAATGCTTGAATCAGCTGTACACGGCGCCTGAGCTCTGGGTCCAGGTTCCTTCCCCACCATCCAAGTGGACCTAGAGGGGGAATCTAAAAGTGCCGAGCGCAGCGAGGCCGTGCCTGAAGTGTGGCGAGCGAAGCGAGCCCGCAAGGGGCCCTCTTACAGGCGCCGTGTACAGCTGATTTTCAGCTGTTCTGCTTCGGCTATTTCCGCCGATACCTACTGCGCAGGCGCAGTAGAAGGGGAACTTATACGCCGAGCGGAACTTTCTCGGCAGAACACCGGCTCCTTATACTTTCCTGCTGCCTCTTCTAATGGATAGCATATCACCCATATTTCTCAGGTGGGAGATATGGATGAGGTCTCCCAAGTGCTGTTATGTTAGGAGGCCCCTTGCTCCACATGGAGGATCAGTGACGCCATCTCCTTGTCTCGATTTCACAGAGGAGACATGCTTGATAGTCTCAGGGGGAGTATAGCTAATGATGCCACATTCACTCCGTTTTGGGGAGACCAGACCCTGACTATGCAGCATCTTCACATTCGCCAGCTCCATGGAGAAAACCAAGGCATGATCTCTCACCCTCCGGGTCTCCTCTCATCTATGCTACACCATGGGAATCCACAATTCACAGAGAGGACAGGCCACACAGGGAACTCGTCAAAGCTGAAGCTTTTTTTGGGGGGGGGTACAGCTTCAGTAACATAATTTACCTGCAATAAAGTGTATCCCACATCCTGCAGTCTGTTTCCTACAATCAAAAATCTCCTCCTCAGTAAAGTCGCCAGGTCCTCCTCACAGCACTGAATTTACAGTACGAAGCAGTCAGCAAGACATGGGATACATTTCATTACAGGTAAGTTATTCACCTAAACTTCAGATGAGGTCAACTCTCAGCGTACTCTGCTCTCTCCTTCTGCCAGACTGACTGTCGCCTTGTGCTGGTCCTCCCTCTGCCAGTTTTAACTAGATTGTTACATAGACACAGGGCCTTTTTTCAGCAGGAACGCGGGGGGACGCAGTTCCGGCACCTCCAGCACTGAATGTATGTAATGGCAAGGAGTGCTGGGTTGTGCTACAATGTCTATTGATGCTGGCTGCTGGTGGATCTATTGTTGCTGGAGGGGGATCTATTTCTGCAGAATGGTTGATTGCTGCTGGGGAGGTTTATTGTTGCTGGTGGGTGGATCTTATGTTGTTGCTGGGGTGGATCTTATGTTGTTGCTGGGGTGGATCTTATGTTGTTGCTGGGGTGGATCTTATGTTGTTGCTGGGGTGGATCTTATGTTGTTGCTGGGGTGGATCTTATGTTGTTGCTGGGGTGGATCTTATGTTGTTGCTGGGGTGGATCTTATGTTGTTGCTGGGGTGGAGTCAGTTGTCGCTGGGAGGGATCTACTGTTGAGGGAGCAGTCTATTATAATTGGCTGCTAGAGGGTCTATTGTTGCTGGGGGGTATTTTGTTGTAGGTGGTCCATTGTTGCAGGGGGGGGGGGGGGTTATTTTACTGCTTTTCTTGTTATAACAAATTCCATACAAATTACTTAGTACCACAAATGTTACTTGGTTCTGTATTCTCTAAAAGGGGCAATGCTGGGAGGTGGTTAGGGGGTGGAACCAAGGACTGGTGCTCAGAGATAGGTAGGGGCAAAGACAATGGGTAACTCCCAAAAGGGGGAGTTCCTGCACCTATTCTCTGAGAAAAAAAAAACCCTGCAGAGACATATTCCATTTCTTAACGTGAATAGTGTTCAAATGTTAGGTACAAATACATAAGAGCATTATATAGTACTTTAATCTGCCCATAGTTCAGATTTAAAAAACAATTGCAAAGTATACAAGATTGCAACCATGCTGCTGCTCTGCTAATTCCAATAGATAATCAGATGACATTCCCTATAGGAATCCTGCAGAGTTGCAACTAGACATCATTACCTTGGATGCCAAAGCACCTTGTCAGACATCATTCAGAGACTCATTAACAAACACATTCTTGTCAGGCTAGGCTGTCGCTGACATTTGATTACTGGAGCAAAATATGTCATTTACAAGCATCCCTTTAAAATAGTAATGTTACTTCTGTAGATATGAAACATTTATTAGCGTTTGGCATTGTTATAAAAAACAACTCACTTTGTACACATACAAAAACGCTGAGGACTCCAGAGCCAAACTAGAAAATATTACCAAACGCAACTGATATACAAGGCCCCATACACACTATTAGATTTTCTGCAGATTTTATATTAGATCAAACCTTAAAAGTTTCAATTTGTATGCAATCAGACAGGCCCTTGCACTACATGGTTTTGGTAAATCTGAAGACAAAAATCTGCAGAAAATCTAATAGTGTGTATGGGGGCTAAGAATTTTAAATCATTCTCTTCATTCCTCCTGCTCTCTAGTTCCCTTTTCATCTCCTCTCATCTCCAGGACTTCTCCCGAGCCTCTCATCTTTTGGAATTCCCTACCCAAATCTGTCCGACTGTCTCTTACTCTATCCACTTTTAGGCGATTCCTGCAAACTTTTCTCTTCTGGGAAGCCTATCCTGCCTCCACCTAACAACTGTACTTTTATTTTCTCCATCTCCCACAGTTATTACCTTTTTTATCACTTGACCCTCCCTTCTAGATTGTAAGCTCTAATGAGTGGTGCCCTCCGATGCCTCCTGTATTGAATTGTATTATATTGTAACTGTACAGTTTTCCCTAATGCTGTAAAGCACTGCGCAAACTGTTGGTGCTATATAAATGCTGTATAACAATAATAAAAATAAAATAGTATACACTATTAATATTTCATGTTCACATGCTGGAAAAAAAGAATCAAACGTTTCTGATAATTATATTGGTAATTAAATAAACTGCATTGGTGAGATACACTTACCAATCCACGCTTCTTTGCCCTGCGAGTGAATGCCTGAATAGACAAAATGATGGCTTCATGACCCTGAGCCCTGCCTATGCACATGTAAAACAAGTATTTACAGATTCTAAACCAGCAGTAAAAACACTTTAAAACAAACTCACTCACCCCCGTAGATATAACCTTTTTGAGGAAATTCAACTGCAAAATTCACTATAGAGGTTCTGAATCTTTGTAACCTGCCAACCCTCTAATGTAAACACACAGCTGAGATTTTCAACCTATTTGTTAAAAAAAAAAGTCTGAATATAGCACTACAAAACATACAGTGCACAGTCCACATGTCTTTCTTCAGACAGGAAACAGGAAACCTTTTTATTACAGGGAAAAGAGATGACATTTAACCATAGAGCAGCTACAAACTTATAAACACTGCCATCTACTGGTTGAAGAATATACTGATCCTAAATACTGATGTACAGTTATTGGTGTGCACAGGCTATTACATTATGGTTTGCTCCCCAGAGCACAAATACATATGCGTGTATATCAGTAGAGCAGTGGACAGTGTCAGCAGAGAAGAGATTGGTGTCAGTAGTTTTTATTATTATTATTTTTTTTACAACTTTTTTTAGGAGGCCCATTGGGGGACTTTGATGAAATATCAAGGGCCTAAACAGAGAGAAAGGGACTGAGGACAGAGCTTTCCCGGTCCTTTTCTCTGCAGCCTCAGCTGCACAGAGGTTCATTCCCAAACTGAAGCATAGTAAATAGTTGACTATGATTTAGTAAATAATGAACACAGGAGAGATCGGTACAGATCACTCACTGTGTTCATTCATTCATCCATCCTGAATCATCCACCGCAGCAGTGGGCAGGAGATGAGGGAAGCTGGCAGCACTGCAGTGGGGAGACAGAGGGCGACAGAAAGGAGGGGGAATCAACACTGCACAGGGTTTTTTGGGTGTGCCCAGGCACACCTGGCACACCCTGTGCACACGCCCACAGTATTTGTTGCACAAAATACATGAACATTGTATTCCAACATAATTATAAACTGACTGGGCTGGAACCTGATTTTTAGAGGCTTTGTTGTGATCTTTGAGAATTAATAACTTCACAGTACAAGTAGCTAGAAAGGTCAGAGATGGCTTGTTTTAAAGCTCTTTCACTACTTGTTAACATTATGGCAATGTGAATATGAATATTTCCATAGTCTGAACCCAGGTGAAATTTATGGGGAATGGGGCTACCTTAATGGTTAACCAGCTTTTAATTTATCCATTTTCTCTATCTATCCGTGTCCCAGAAGACCATATAGTTTGGAGTTAAGGACCACACATTTGCAGCAGTGTGACTTCAAATATGTTTTCAACTGTACACAGCTAAAAACCACTGTTTTTTTAATACAAGCAATCAAAACATTTTTCTTTTTCCTGAATAGATTAATGGAGTGCTGAGGGATTTTGGTATCGTTCAAAAAAATTAAATAAAAATGCACACACCAATGTCTGCTGCTCAGTGATTTTTTTTATTTGGATCCCCTGCTTGTGATTTGCAGTACTGTGCTTAGTCAACTGACTTCGTACCTGCAGATGTCGGGGAGGGAGCTGTCTGAAAAAGTATTCTTTAATAAGTGTAGCGCTGGTAGATTTACAATCTACCGCAGATTAGGTAAATTTAGTAAATTGTGTGTTAGGAAGGTTAAAAGTTCGCCTCTGGTCCAGCTTGGCTGACGTTGTGTGTACTTCCGCGCTGACCGGTGGGTGTCGCTGTTACCATTAGTCAGTGTCGAAGTGTATAGATGCTCCTCTGTCTCGGAGACAAGCTCGGTTGAGGTGATCCTCCGAGTTGCATTCTGGGAAGGGGGTATTTATGGGACAGACGCCATGTTCTAGGGGTTGTTTTTGGTGTTCAGCCACCTGCTGGCCCTCCTGGCCGACAGGTATGCGTTAAGGAGCTACCTCGTGGTCCTCCGATCGGGAGGCCCACGATGCTGCGGCGCAGGGGTGGGTCCAGAGGCTTGTCTGGGGCCTACCACCGCGGCCGAGGAATGGTCCTGAGTGACGAAGATGGACAGCCGAGGAGATCCCAGGGGAGGACCCGTCTTGGAGAGATCACGCAGCGTGCTGGTCTATAGAGGGGCCTGGTGACTCGGTTGCATGACGTATCCAAAAGAAGTAATTCTACAGCATAGTGTCGCCGGTTCGGCTTAAAGGTTCAGGCACTGTGACTGACTGTTCACTGCAGAAGATCTGATACATCCTGTGGCAGAGGATCGTGCAGATTTACCCCCCCAAACAAGTCTGTGGCAGAGACTTTAGATTCGTGCTGTGTACTGGCTGCTAGACCGGTGAGAGAGGCCTATCCAGGCGAGCAAAGAGTGTATCCCATGAGGGGAATACATTCCACATAATTATCTGAATTCTACCGGGACATTTGTTGCTGAGATCTTGTAAGAAGATATTTGTGTTTCTCCTGAAGGTTTCCTTTTCCGTCTCTTTCCTGCTACTTCCTAAAGTTTGACTGTTTAATAAAGCATTGAAAACGTACTCCAGTGTTGGTGCGTGTGTCGTCCAACAGTAGACTCAACGGAACCCCTAGACCCGGTGCCGGCGAAACAGAGGGAAGCAAAGTGAAGGTAACAGACCCGCTTAAACCAGCAGCTCCACCATGAGTTATTGCTACATAAGGTTATAAACATGGATGAAGGTCATGAAGAGCTGGGTCCTACAAGCCGCTGCACTGAGCTGTTCCAGTCCGGCCTTTAGCAATTTGACAGCTGAGTGGGACTTTTGTCGTTCATGGTGGAAAACATACAATATCCTCCTGCAGGTGCGATTTGTCACCGGCTGTGTTCAGTGGACAAAGCCGATGACTGATCAGTGTACCGGCCTGCTACTGGTACCATGTGATCACTGTGACCAATCACAGCAGATCACATGAGAGTTGTAAACAATGAATGTCTTCCTTTCATGCTCATCATTGTTATAATTATGTTTTTAACTGTGATTGATCACAGTGATCACATGGTACAGACAGGGCCAATCACAGCTGTTCCCTGTGATTAGCTGTGGCCAATCACAGCTCATCACAACCAAACAAACTGAATGAATCAATTTCATTCAGTAAAATGCTTGCTTATAGCAATGAAATTTACTGCTATAAGCAATCATAATGTGTTAAAAAACAAACAAAATCCTGGTCACTTCCCCAGAGTAGTACAATGTTACCATTGTAACACTATATTGCTCTGGTCACAGTGTGTTAAAAAAAAAAAAGAAAATCATTTAAAAAAAGAAAATAAGATGTAATAAGAAAAAAATTTACATTTTTTTTCGTACTGTCACCAGTCAGCGTCCCTGATCACCAGCATACCAGTTCAGTGGTGTATTTAGGTTTTGTGCTGTCCTAGGCCTGACTAAACTTGTGCATTCCCTAATTTAAATATGACCCACCCCTCCCTGTCAAGACCACACCCCTTCCTGTTGAAGACCCACCCTATAATCTGCAAACCATACCCCTTCCTCATCTGCGCCATTCAGAAAGCGTAGCACGCTTCAATAAGCAGCAGGGAACCGGCCATAATGACGGCGGCAGCACCCAAGAGTCAACCCCAAAAATCGGCTGGGGTGTCGACAATGTGAGAACCCTGGACAGGTAAGTGTCCTAATATTAAAAATCAGCAGTTACAGTATTTACAGCTGCTGACTTTGTGCCCTTTCACACGGGCTGTCCGATCAGGTCCGCCTGTCACTTTTTTAGGCGGACCTGATCCGACGCTTTATTCACTCCTATGGAGCAGTGGATGTCAGCGACGACATGTCTACTGTCACCCGCTGCTATCCGATCTGATTCTGTCTGCAAAATCCAGACGGATGGAAACCCTATTTTCCATTTGTCTGGCGGATCGGATGAAAATGGACAGGAGGTCTGTTTTAATCTGATCTCCCATAGAGGAGAGCATTGCTCTGACAGGTCCATCTCAGCACAGTGAGCGGACATGGACCTTTCATCCGCCTGCTCGGCGGGGATCAACGAATCGCAAAGCGGAGTCCATCGGGCGGACCGCCGTGTGAAAGAGCCCTTTTAATTTTTTCAGGGGGCGGGGGCGAACTCCTCTTTATTGAGTTTACATTGATTTCAGCATGCATGGAGCACTTTGCACATGCTGAAATCAATGCAAACTCATTAAACAGTCCACATTCAGTGAAAGTTCATGCACTGCAAAGTGTTTAATGAGTTTGTAGCATGGATCACTTTGCAATATCATGATCTGTATATTATTTCCATATTGAGCACTCTGTGATTGGCTGCTTGGCACATGCACATTACAATAGTAATATAAATTAATTTAAATAAATGAGATCCAAACATAAAAATATAGCAGAAATGAGCACTGCACATTTCTGTGATAGTAATAGAAAGTTATTTCACCTGCTGCACTGGCGCCGCCTGGGGTTCCCCTCATGCTCCTCTCTCTCTCTCCTCCTCCTCCTATCCTCACAGACAGACCCGGGCCGGGGAGAAGATGCAGCCAGTGAACGGAAGCCGCACCGAGGGGGGTAGGCGGAGCATTAGGCTGCGCCTTCGGCAGTCAAATGGAATGCAGCCAGTCACCGGCCGCTTATGGGGATGCCAGTCGCTTCCCCCCCCCCTCGGCTATGCACCTCCATACTACTACTGCCCATAATATTTACTAGTGCTGCACTACAACAAGACGGCTGTATTTGTGTGGGCTGCGGTCATGGGGGGAGGGCGCGGGAGCCAGGACTCAGTAGGACGAGTCGGGGGAGGCGGCTTTCTTGCCGCCCCCCGCAGAGTGCCGCGCTAGGCCTGGGCCTTGATGGCCTAGGCGAAAACACTGCACCAGTTATATGATGACGCTGTACTGCACTGGTGACAGTATATGTAAAAAAAAAAATGTGAAATTCGTTTTTTAATCAAAAAAATTCTGACAAAAAATTACAACTTAAAAAAACTCACCATGCCTCTTGTGATTTGGGATCTCACTAAGGAAAATATAAGGAGCTCAGGAAAACACAGTAAAAATTGATTTAATAAAAAATAGATTACAGGGCCATTAGGTAGTGGATGTATATGGATTATTTTTCAAGAATAAGAATATCGTTAATGTCACTTTAACCAAAAGCTCTCTCCTGTAATACACAGCATTCTGCATATCCTTTTCTTTTATATTCCAAGTCAAACTAGTATAGGAATGTATATTTTCTTTTCTACTGAACAGCAGTTCTCCAGCTATAAGCACATATCACTGAAATCTGAGAATTGCTTATCTAGTTAGCTTATTGTTATGAAAATAACAATTACTGCAAAACGCTGTATACAGATGTTGTATGTACAGATCAGATAAGTTGGGTGCATACAAGTGTACATACTTAGTATGCTCTGCTCTTATTTTGAATTTCATAAATGCATACCTTTCCACTATACCAATTCTTTTATGTTTGTAGCCATGCCCCAAGTGAGTACATCCTTCACTTTTTTGTAAATATTTTATTATATCTTTTCATGTGACAACACTGAAGAAATGACACTTTCCTACAATGTAAAGTAGTGAGTGTACAGCTTGTATAACAGTGTAAATTTGCTGCCCCCTCAAAATAACTCAACACACAGCCATTAATGTCTAAACTGCGGGCAACAAAAGTGCACCCCTAAGTGAAAATGTCCAAATTGGGCCGAATTAGCCATTTTTCGTCCTCGGTGTCATGTGACTCGTTAGTGTTACAAGGTCTCAGGTGTGAATGGGAAGCAGGTGTGTTAAATTTGGTGTTATCGCTCTCACTCTCTCATACTGGTCACTGGAAGTTCAACATGGCACCTCATGGCAAAAAAACTCTGAGGATCTGAATCGTTGCTCTACATAAAGATTGCCTAGGCTATAAGAAGATTGCCAAGACCCTGAAACTGAGCTGCAGCGTGGTGGCCAAGACCATACAGGATAGGTTCCACTCAAAATAGGCCCCTAAGCAGGGCCGATACAAGGCAGGGGCAGAGAGGGCACGTGCCCTGGGCGGTACCATTTAGTATGGGGGGGGGGGGGCGCAGCTGTGCGCTCCTGCATGATTCTCCCTTCCCTTCCCTCAGCTCACAACTACACTGTTACTCCCCTACGGAGGAGTCCCGTTGTCTCTGCCAGCGCTGTGACGTCACTCACGGCCGGAGGCGAGGTGGGAGGACGCAGAGAGGAGCGCAGGGAGGCGGGAGCTGTGCTGTGTCGTGTCGGCGTCTGTTATCTCAAGCGGAGCCGAGCTGAGGAGCTGCTGGCTGGATTCAATCTGGAAGGTAGAAGAGCGCAGTGCCAGTGTTCTGACTCAGATATTTAGCAGTGGTGGTCACTGGTCATTAACCTCGCCTTAGCCTCCTCCCCTCCCCCCAATCCAGACATTTATTAATCTGTTTTTTAGTGTTTACTTACACAAGTTCAGACTCATAACTTCTGAGTCTGAACTTGTGTAAGTAAACACTAAAAAACAGATTAATAAATGGCTGGATTGGGGGGAGGGGAGGAGGCTAAGGCGAGGTTAATGACCAGTGACCACCACTGCTGAATACCCCACAATACTGTGCAATACTCTGCAATACCCCACAATACTGTGCAATACTCTGCAATACCCCACAATACTGTGCAATACTCTGCAATACCCCACAATACTGTGCAATACTCTGCAATACCCCACAATACTGTGCAATGCTCTGCAATACCCCGAAATACTGTGCAATACCCCGCAACACTGTGCAATACTCTGCAATACTCCACAATACTGTTCAATACTCTGCAATACCCTGAAATACTCTGTAATACCCCACAATACTGTGCAATACTCTGCAATACTCCACAATACTGTGCAATGCTCTGCAATACCCTGAAATACTCTGCAATACCCCACAATATTGTGCAATACTCTGCAATACCCTGAAATACTCTGCAATACCCCACAATACTCTGCAATACTCCACAATATTGTGCAATACTCTGCAATACCCCACAATACTGTGCAATGCTCTGCAATACCCCGAAATACTGTGCAATGCTCTGCAATACCCCGAAATACTGTGCAATACCCCGCAACACTGTGCAATACTCTGCAATACTCCACAATACTGTTCAATACTCTGCAATACCCTGAAATACTCTGCAATACCCCACAATACTGTGCAATACTCTGCAATACCCCACAATACTGTGCAATACTCTGCAATACCCCACAATACTGTGCAATACTCTGCAATACCCCACAATACTGTGCAATACTCTGCAATACCCTGAAATACTCTGCAATACCCCACAATACTGTGCAATACTTTGCAATACCCCACAATACTGTGCAATACTCTGCAATACCCTGAAATACTCTTCAATACCCCGCAACACTGTGCAATACTCTGCAATACCCCACAATACTGTGCAATACTCTGCAATACCCTGAAATACTCTGCAATACCCCGCAACACTGTGCAATACTCTGCAATACCCCACAATACTGTGAAATACTCTGCAATACCCTGAAATACTCTGCAATACCCCACAATACTGTGCAATACTCTGCAATACCCCACAATACTGTGCAATACTCTGCAATACCCTGAAATACTCTGCAATACCCCACAATACTGTGCAATACTCTGCAATACCCCACAATACTGTGCAATACTCTGCAATACCCTGAAATACTCTGCAATACCCCACAATACTGTGCAATACTCTGCAATACCCCACAATACTGTGCAATACCCTGAAATACTCTGCAATACCCCGCAACACTGTGCAATACTCTGCAATACCCCACAATACTGTGAAATACTCTGCAATACCCTGAAATACTCTGCAATACCCCACAATACTGTGCAATACTCTGCAATACCCCGCCATACTCTGCAACACCCTGAAATACTCTGCAATACCCCGCAATACTGTGCAATACTCTGCAACACCCTGAAATACTCTGCAATACCTCGCAACACTGTGCAATACTCTGCAATACTCCACAATACTGTGCACTGTGCAATACTCTGCAATACTTGTATTGTTTTAAGTATATTCTTGTTTTGAAACGACAATACTGTGCAATACTCTGCAATACCCCACAATACTGTGCAATACTCTGCAATACCCCACAATACTGTGCAATACTCTGCAATACCCCACAATACTGTGCAATACTCTGCAATACCCCGCAACACTGTGCAATACTCTGCAATACCCTGAAATACTCTGCAATACCCCACAATACTGTGCAATACTCTGCAATACCCTGAAATACTCTGCAATACCCTGAAATAGTCTGCAATACCCCACAATACTGTGCAATA
Source organism: Lithobates clamitans (assembly GCA_037952925.1). NCBI lineage: Eukaryota > Metazoa > Chordata > Amphibia > Anura > Ranidae > Lithobates > Lithobates clamitans. The sequence continues at coordinate 2,573,128 of JBBGZY010000271.1, forward strand.
CTCTGCAATACCCCACAATACTGTGCAATGCTCTGCAATACCCCGAAATACTGTGCAATACCCCGCAACACTGTGCAATACTCTGCAATACTCCACAATACTGTTCAATACTCTGCAATACCCTGAAATACTCTGCAATACCCCACAATACTGTGCAATACTCTGCAATACTCCACAATACTGTGCAATACTCTGCAATACCCTGAAATACTCTGCAATACCCCACAATATTGTGCAATACTCTGCAATACCCTGAAATACTCTGCAATACCCCACAATACTGTGCAATACTCTGCAATACCCCACAATACTGTGCAATGCTCTGCAATACCCCGAAATACTGTGCAATACCCCGCAACACTGTGCAATACTCTGCAATACTCCACAATACTGTTCAATACTCTGCAATACCCTGAAATACTCTGCAATACCCCACAATACTGTGCAATACTCTGCAATACCCTGAAATACTCTGCAATACCCCACAATACTGTTCAATACTCTGCAATACCCTGAAATACTCTGCAATACCCCACAATACTGTGCAATACTCTGCAATACCCCACAATACTGTGCAATGCTCTGCAATACCCCGCAACACTGTGCAATACTCTGCAATACCCCACAATACTGTGCAATACTTTGCAATACCCCACAATACTGTGCAATACTCTGCAATACCCTGAAATACTCTTCAATACCCCGCAACACTGTGCAATACTCTGCAATACCCCACAATACTGTGCAATACTCTGCAATACCCTGAAATACTCTGCAATACCCCACAATACTGTGCAATACTCTGCAATACCCCACAATACTGTGCAATACCCTGAAATACTCTGCAATACCCCGCAACACTGTGCAATACTCTGCAATACCCCACAATACTGTGCAATACTCTGCAATACCGTGAAATACTCTGCAATACCCCACAATACTGTGCAATACTCTGCAATACCCCACAATACTGTGCAATACTCTGCAATACCCTGAAATACTCTGCAATACCCCGCAACACTGTGCAATACTCTGCAATACCCCACAATACTGTGCAATACTCTGCAATACCCTGAAATACTCTGCAATACCCCACAATACTGTGCAATAGTCTGCAATACCCCACAATACTGTGCAATACCCTGAAATACTCTGCAATACCCCGCAATACTGTGCAATACTCTGCAACACCCTGAAATACTCTGCAATACCCCGCAACACTGTGCAATACTCTGCAATACTTGTATTGTTTTAAGTATATTCTTGTTTTGAAACGACATTGATTCTTTATTAAAACCGGGGAGGGGGGGCGCAGTTTGCCATCTTCGCCCTGGGCACCAAATGGCCTTGTCCCAGCACTGCCCCTAAGTGAAAATGTTTAATCTAAACAACTTAACACTAGGATTTTAACACTGGCTTTTTCCTGTGTGCTGTTTGTCCACTAAGGTTCTCTAACAAACCTCTGAGGGCTGCACAGAACAGCTGTATTTATACTGAGAGATTAAATTAAACACAGGTGGACTCTATTCACTAATTGGGTGCCTTCTGAAGGCAATTAGTTCCACTAGCTTTTAGTTAGGGGTGTCAGAGTAAAGGGGGCTGAAAACAAATGCACACTTTTCAGATATTTATTTGTAAAAAAAATTTGAAAGCCATTTATCATTTCCTTTTCTACTTCACAATTATGTGCCACTTTGTGTTGCTCTATCACATACAATCCCAATAAAATACATGTACATTTTTGGTTGTAACATGACAAAATGTGGAAAATTTCAAGAGGTATAGTACTTTTTCAAGGCACAGTACGTAGAGTTTAAAGGGAAGCATTTTTCTTAAGCTTTTCAGGCACTTTTAACTCAAAAACTCCCCCAGTGTGAAAGCAGCCTTAATGTAATGTACCCAATAACAACTTAGTACATGAACCACAGACATCAGATTCACATTACAGTCTTAGATCCAATAGTGCATAAAACTTCACATGTCTTCACCGTCCATTGCCGTGAATACCTCCACCATCACAATGCACTTACCAAAGCAATAGACCTTGCATTACAGAGGTCAAATCACATAAATCAATGACATAGTTACATAGTAGGTGAGGTTGAAAAAAGACACAAGTCCATCAAGTCCAACCTATGTGTGATTGTGTCAGTATTACATTGTATATCCCTGTATGTTGCGGTCATTCAGGTGCTTATCTAATAGTTTCTTAAAACTATCAATGCTCTCTGCTGAGACCACCGCCTTTGGAAGGGAATTCCACATCCTTTTCGCTCTTACAGTAAAGAACCCTCTACGTAGTTTAAGGTTAAACCTCTTTTCTTCAAATTTTAATGAGTGGCCACGAGTTAAACTCCCTTCTGCGAAAAAGTTTTATCCCTATTGTGAGGTCACCAGTATGGTATTTGTAAATTGAAATCATATCCCCTCTCAAGTGACTTTTCTCCAGAGAGAATAAGTTCAGTGCTCACAACCTTTCCTCGTAACTAATATCCTCCAGACCCTTTATTAGCTTTGTTGACCTTCTTTGTACTTGCTCCATTTCCAGCACATCCTTCCTGAGGACTGGTGCCCGGAACTGGACAGCATACTCTAGGTGTGGCCGGACCAGAGTCTTGTAGAGCGGGAGAATTATTGTTTTATTTCTGGAGTGGATCCCCTTTTTAATGCATGCCAATATTCTGTTTGCTTTGTTAGCAGCAGCTTGGCATTGCATGCCATTTTTATTCCCAGCTGATCTGCACCCTCCTCATTTGAGTGCAGTCCGTCCCTTCTATAGTACCGGTTATCGACTGAGAAGTCGGCCCAGTCCTCCAGGAACCCAAACCACTCCTTACTACACCAGCTCTTCAGCCACTTGTTTAATTCCCTAATCTCCCTCTGCCTTTCTGGTGTGGCTCGATGTACCGGTAGTATTCCTGAGAATACTACTTTGGTGGTCCTTTTCCTCAATTTAGCTCCTAAGTCCCTAAAATCGTTCTGTAGGACACTCCATCTGCCTCTGACTTTGTCATTGGTGCCAACGTGCACCATGACAGCTGGGTCTTCCCCAGCCCCTCCCAGTAATCTGTCCACCAGATCGGTGATGTGCCGAACCCGAGCGCCCGGTAGACAACATACTGTTCGGTGTTTCAGGTCTTTGTTACAGATTGGCCTCTGTGTCCTTCTAAGAATTAAGTCCCTACCACCAGAATCTGTCTTACATTTCCCTTCGCTTCCCCCCCCCACTCTCACTGCAGGAGTTCTTCCCCCGGCAGCTAGGAGAATCCCTCAACTCCAGCAGTGCTGGTCCCTGATTGGTTACACCAATGTCACTCAATGGAGCATACTTATTGGGATGCTCCAGCCCTGGATCGGCTGGAGCATCCCTGGCACTTCCCCCTCTACAATTCCCGACTGTCACCCATATTCTCTTTGCTAGTGCCTGCACCTCTTTGTCTCCACCCGCCTCTGTGCTGGCCCCAGCTGGTACCTGCCGTGTACGTTCCTGGCTCTCTTTTAGTATGGAGGGACTTCTCAGTGCTGTCAGTTGCTTCCCCAGATTCAGAACCTGGGCTTCCAGGGAAACAATGGGCTTACATTTTGCACAGCAGTATTCACCCTCGATCGGATGATCAAGGAATGCATACATGCTGCAAGATGTACAACGAGTCGCCTTTCCACACCTGCTGGGCATCGTACCTATTACATTTAATGAGGATTGGGGATTATACCTTGTCCAAATTACCTAACAACTAGCTTCTTGATACTAATACTCAACAAGACAATACACAGGTACTCAACAAGACAATGCACAGGTACTCGCAGACCTACGTGCACTCGCAGACCACTCGCAGACCTACGTGCACTCGCAGACCACTCGCAGACCTACGTGCACTCGCAGACCACTGGCAGACCTACGTGCACTCGCAGACCACTGGCAGACCTACGTGCACTCGCAGACCACTCGCAGACCTACGTGCACTCGCAGACCACTCGCAGACCTACGTGCACTCGCAGACGACTCGCAGACCTACGTGCACTCGCAGACCACTCGCAGACCTACGTGCACTCGCAGACGACTCGCAGACCTACGTGCACTCGCAGACCACTCGCAGAGCTATGTGCACTCGCAGACCTACGTGCACTCCAGGCTGGTGGCTCAAGGAATCCTGCTCTGTTTGAAAGGCATCCACTCTCATACTAAGGAGAACTGCTATCACAAAGAAACAAACTCTTCTGTGCTTCCAGAACTCAGCATTCATCATTCCAAAAGAAAGGAGAAAAGGGAACCCCATAGTGTACTAAACTTGGATGCATTTATTTAAATGAGTAAAATGATACTTACAATTGCGAGAACATTAAAAACACGTAAACATGATACCACCGGACCTTGCTGGCGTTTTGTTCCACAGAACTCCCGCGGAGGATTTCCATGTGAATTGTTATGCACTATTGGATCTATTATTCACGAGTGGATATATGCACTATTATTATTGGTTATTAATGGATTTATGATTTATTGCTATATGGGATTTTTTTATGTTTTTAAATGGGTATGCAATAGGAATAGAATGGGATTGTACACCCCATTAACACCCATCATACCTAAACAACATACCTAAAATATAAAATAAACACACAACAAGGATTGTGGAAAAGTTTAGGCTGTGGCCCCTTTATTGTGTTTAAAACAATTTTAATTATGAAATGAACTTTAACCTTTAATACCAAGGAGAACTGCTGTTAACCATTAACAGACCAACATGGTTAGTCACTAAGACTCAAGCAGCAATATCTTATACCAACCAAATAACAGTTTACCAACCACTGTCCACCCACAAAGTGGGCGACATTACCCAAAAAGATAGACTTTCAATATCAATCAGAACTGTTGTTAACCAATAACAGACCAACATGCTTAGTCACTAAGACTCAAGCAGCAATATCTTATACCAATCAAGTAACAGCGTACCAACCACTGACCACCCACAAAGTGGGCGACGATACCCACATAAAGAGGGACCGCGACAAGGGCAAATAACATAGGGGAGGGAGGGTGGGAGAGCAGGTCAAAAAATTCAAAAGGAAGGCTGAGGAGAATCCAGAGGTGAGTCCAGCTGAGAGAGGTAAATGCTGACTCCGCCAAGTGACAGGAGAAGATATAAGTAAAAGGCTACACTCGTTGGCTAGGTGTTTCCCGCCAAATGATTTGTCACCAATCCAGTGCTCGGCAGCTGAGGTAAATCTTCCTAGCAACAGCAGGCAGCTTGTCACCTGAAACACAAAACATAAAGAACCAGCAAAGCAGCCAAAGAGAGTCACGTACTTAACAATCACTATAGCCCTCTATTAAGAGTCAAATTTATTTATAAAACAAATGGGTGTCAGGGGTGACAATCCCATGGGGCCACTTTTCTATTTTATTCTTTCATGGCCCTGACATTCTTTGTATACCAAGGTATTGGAGGTACTTGTGAGTGCTGCTATTGCATACCTCCCAACTTTTTGAGATGGGAAAGAGGGACACCTATGAGCAAAAGTATGTAGGCATAGTACACACACCTTGCCACGCCCCCTTAAAGGAGCATTATACAAAACAAAAATTATTAGTTAAACCCACAAGTGCTTTTTTACCACTACTATTCCTTTATATTGGCTTTTTAAATGTACAAATACAGCAATTTAGAAATTGGATGAAAGGTTTAGCAAAGGAAAACACTTTTTAAAAGCTAAAAAGTGAGGAAGGGACAGAGGGACTTTGTTCCAAATCAGGGACAGTCCCTCGAAATCAGGGACAGTTGGGAGCTATGCTATTGTTTGTGTTTTGTAGATTTCTGTGCACAGGGCACAGAATTGTAGCACTAAGCACAATTTCTCCATGTTTCTTCACATTATAGTCTGTCTCACAACAGCTCATTTTCTTTCAGCAGTCAGTATGTAAAAAATAGAATTCAATGTGGCAGCGCTATTAAAAAAAATGAAAAAACTCAAAAAAACTAATCCCAGCAGTGAATGTATGTGAACTATAACACACAATAACATGTGAAAAATTGATCAACAGTCCATGAAAAACACATCAGTGCAGGATCTTGTGAAATACACCTCTCAAAGACAGTGCACCTCCACCACATAGAAAGCGCGCTTACCAAAAGGCAAGCCTTGGTAAGCCTGTGGCTAAATTACCCAGCCAGGTCCTCTATCTGGAGAGATGTTGAATGTCCACAGGAAGGGCAACTGGAACAAGACACCAGAACGACCAGGGAGACTCGAGCATCAGCCACCAGGAGGGTGGATCAGACGTTACCCAGAAAAGTAAGAAGACTCTCCATAATGTAAAAACGTAACAAAAATTTATTCAAAACTAATAAAATTGCACTTACAGAAATGTAGTAATAACGATCAGAGAAAACAGCTGGCGAACACCTGTACACTAGATAGGCGTGATGACGTCAGCACATCAACCTCCCTACGCGCATTTCATTGTATACTGAGGTAGTCTTGGGGAACGTTCCCCCGAGACGACAGTTTTCGCAAGCCGGCCGGCTGTTTTCTCTGATCGATATTACTGCATATCTGTAAGTGCAATTTTATTAGTTTTCAACAAATTTTTGTTACGTTTTTACACTATGGAGATTCTTCTTGCTTTTCTGGGTAACATCTGATCCACCCTCCTGGTGGCTGATGCTCGAGTCTCCCCGGTCGTTCTGGTGTCTTGTTCCAGTTGCCCTTCCTGTGAACATTCAACATCTTCCTGGATAGAGGCCCTAGTTAGATAATTTAGCCACAGGCTTACCAAAGCTTGCCTTTTGGTAAGCGCGCATTCTATGTGGTGGAGGTGCACTGTTTTAGAGAGGTGTATTTCACCAGAACCTACACTGATGTGTTTTTTATGGACTGTTGATCAATTTTTCACATGTTATTGTGTGTTATAGTTCACATACATTCACTCCTGGGATTAGTTTTTTTGAGTTTTTTTCATTTGTTTTTTTATAGCGTTGCCACATTGAATTCTATTATCTGTATTTGTGTGTATCTCACAATTTTGGCAGCTGCTTTGTTTTATTTTATTTATTTCTGATTTTGTTGTTAGTTCTTAGCGCGGTAATCTTCCTTTTTCTAGTATGTAAAAAATGTTGGTGCAACCTACATGCGTGTAATGTACAGTGGTGATGGTCATCTCCATCTTGCGGGTGACGTGCACACTACCTAGTTCAATGTTATCCCAGTAAAGTGCATGCGTGAAAAACCTCCAGAACCTTGTGAGGAGTGGCCCCAAGGTTTTGACTGCCTAGGGGCCTCCACAGAGCTTATTCTGGTATTGCGGTTATCAGTAAGCATTATTAACAACTATCTCTGTGGACTTTAGAACACTACAGAGCACCTCCCCCTCTGTGAAATGAAGCAGCTGTGCAGGCACAGCCAGGCAAATCTGCCCAAAATTGAAAAGTTGAAGGTTGCAGCTGGGGAGAAGAAACCCCACACACTTGCAGAAGGAGGGCTGGTTTGGGGTGGGGGGCGCATGTAGGTGAGACATATAGCATAGCCAAAAAGGGGGATTTCAGTTTTAATGTCAACAATTTGAGGGAAGTTGGAAAAGTTGGTTTCTACTTGTATTTGAAAACTGAGTGGCCTAAATTCAGCTTCACATTTGATATTCACATAAACTATTTGGCAATGGCTTGCACATCCCAACTTCAATCTCAAGCCTTTAATTCATGAAACAAACTCCAATGCCCCATACACATGATCGGAAATTCGGCCAGCAAAAGACCCATGAGAGCTTTTGGTCGGAAAATGCGACCGTGTGTATGCTCCATCGGACTTTTGATGGTGGAATTCCAGCCAGCAAAAGATTGAGAGCATGTTTTCAATTTTTCGGTCGGAAAAAGTTCCGATCGGAAATTCCAATCGTCTGTAGCAATTCCGACACGCAAAATTCCTACGCATGCTCGGAAACAATTTGACGCATGCTCGGAAGCATTGAACTTAATTTTCTCGGCTCGTCGTAGTGTTGTACGTCACCGCGTTCTTGACGGTCGAAAGTTCAGCGAACTTTCGTGTGACCGTGTGTATGCAAGCCAAGCTTGAGCGGAATTCCGTCGGAAAAAGCGTACAAGATTTTTCCGACGGAAATTCCGCTCGTGTGTACGCAGCAGAAGTGTATTTTTTTTTTCAGAGACAATTATATTTTGATTCTGTGTAATTCAAGATCTCTTCTGGAAGTAATTAGAATTTTCTGCTTCTGTCCAAGTTAGATGAGTTAAACAGTGCAATTATTTCTGCTGTTTATTGCTGCTGGATATAATGAAGTCAATCAGGATAATTTATTAGCAATGCTATTGTAGCGTTGAAAGAGGAAACTGTATGCAAATAACATATTAAGAGCTGGACTTACTTCCTGAGTAATGAATACAATTTTGTTAACCTGCTTTTCACAGAACATTATATAACTAGGGAGGGTCACCTTGCTAAAAATAAGAGGATGAGGAAATTTGCATCAAAGCACTTTAGGGACTTTAACGTCTAAACAAAAATGTTTCCGTAGATCAAATATTGTAGTAGTTTTAAAATTAGCCTGTTAACAATTTTACCTAAGTGTCTGTTAATATGCAAATTAGCTGAGCTCCCAAGCCACAGTATTAAAGCATAACTAATGTCTCAGTTTCAAAAACTGCGAGCAGGTAGGTTCTTTATTGCAGAAGAGAAATAAAATAAGTGCAGGCCAGTTTACATTCTGGCACAGCTCTTGTGTGCTGTGATGACTGGGCTCCTGCGCATGTGCAGGAGTGACGCAATTTCCTGCCTGCCAATGAAGCGGGGCCCAGCCTGGAACTAAGAAGAAGATGGGTAAAAGATGCCAGCGTTGGCAAGGGATATTGATCCAGTGAAGGAGAGGCAAGTATTGAGGACTTTAGTGATGGTCAGATGGGCACTTGGAAAGTGGTTCTGAGCCCCGCCAAACACCAGAAGGGTAAATAGATAACATGGCTTTGCAGTGCTGTGGCCCCAACATTGACTACAGAATTCATACATTGGCCCCTTAGTGACCTCTACTGCTTCTCCCTGCCTTTCCCCTGCCCCACTACACGAATTGCAAACTATAGAGAGCACCTCCATACAAGCTGTAAGTTTTTATGCACCCAGTACCGTTTTGAACTAAATCAATCTTATGTAGCACCTTCTAGTGTGCTAGATTGTAAATAGTTAGTTTTGTAGTGTAGAAAAATTTAGCCTGGCTGAGTTGAATCTGGGTCAGGGTGAGTGACTCAGTAAGGCTGGATGACTCACCAGGCAGCACCTCTGGTACCTTCCCCTACTTGCTGGAACCTTGGAGAAGTTTCCAGAAGAATGGGTGGCAGGGTAGTAGGAGCTACCTGGAGTATTGAGGAGGGGCGCAGCCAATCCCCAGTAAGTGGGCTGGCAGGGGAAGTGCACCTTTTAAATAATCTGAGTCCTGCCAGAAGGGGCAGTTGGGTGAAAGATAGAGGTGGAGTGCTAAGGGAGCTGTCGGTGGCCCTTGCGGAAGATCCCTGGTCTGGAGAGGGGGGGGTGGCCTCCAGCCTGGGTGCTGGAGGGATCCTCCAATAACACACAGAGGAGTCCTGTGGTGGATGCATGGGAACAGGTGTGAGGACAGCGGGAGAGAGTCAGCACGTCCGGGAGATCTCCAGGGAGAAGTCAGCCGGGTGACTGGTGAGTGTACATTCTGGGAAGATTGTAGAGAAGTAGCCAGGTGGGCTAGTGAAAGGGGCGGCTGCAGCCAGACGGGCTGGCAGTGCCTGAGGAGGTGGTTCTGGGATCAGAAGCCACAGGGATGTAAGCTGGACATTGCAATTTTTCTACATAACCCAAAGAGCCAGAGTCCCTGTCTGTAAAGTACTTTTGATACAAGATCTGACTTGCCTTTTTGCCAGATCAATTATCAGTGTGCCAGCTAGGATTTCTGCAAGCAAGTGTGCTGGAGGAAGCAGAGGAGTGTTTATAGATTGTATATAGGAAATGTGTCCCTGAATAATTCTTTAAAGTCAAGTGGCCATCCCATAATGACCCTATTCCCTATCCAAGTTTTATCCCCTCAATAAAAACACAAAAAACAGGCACTAGACTGTTTTTTGATTCTGGGAGCCTGTGAAGATTTGGTGTGCCTGGCTGTGCAGGGTGGGGGATCCCTATTCACCAGCGGCTCCTATGTGGGGTACGCTACACTTACTAATGTAAAATGGCGAATATAATACTTGTAGAAAGTTTAAACCTTCGACTTCCATGCAGATATAAAGGACCCAACTGGATGCAGATCTGTATATATTAATATATCATGAAAAGGTATCAGCCGTTAGCAATCCCAGAAGAGCATAGACTGGGAGTGGAAGAAGCAGCAAAATGAGGCATTTGTGTTGCAATGTAAGGGACATATTGATAGCAGGAGAGTGCAGAGTGCCAGGGAGATGAGCTCAACAGTTTGCTGCTTCTTCGTTCACTGTCCAGTCACAGACTGGGGGAGAGACAAGACCTGTAATGCCGCGTACACACGAGCGGACTTTTCAGCATCAAAGGTCCTACGGTCTTTCCGACGGACTTTCGACGGAGTTATGACGGACTTTCGAACGACTGGACTTGCCCACACACTAAAGTCCGTTCGAAAGTCTGTTGGTTTGAACGCGATGGCGTACGAAGGGACTAGAATAAGTAAGTTCATAGTCACTAGCCAATAGCTGCCCTTGCGTTGTTTTTTGTCCGTCGGACTAGTATACAGACGAACGGATTTTTCGACCAGACTCGAGTCCGTCGGAAAGATTTGAAACATGTTCTAAATCTAAAGTCCATCTGATTTTTCGACAGCAAAGGTCCGATGAAGCCCACACCAGATCGGATTGTCTGGTGGATTCGTTCCGTCGGATCATTCCTGTCGAAAAGTCTGCTCGTGTGTACACAGCATAAGTGTTACTTAACTGCAGCAGAGAAAAAAACGGTCTCCTGCCTTGCCAAATAGAACTGTGCTGTGTGGCAGAGCTATGTACCTTTCATGACTGGATAGACCAAAAGGCCTTATGCACACGGACGGCTCGGATGAGCACTTCACTGGATCCTGGGACAGGTGAGCATGTGTTTATTAAAAGTCAGCAGCTACAGTTTTTGTAGCTGCTGATTATTAATAAACACAAACAATTACTGGACCTCCACTTTAAGTTTTAGTAAAATGTCTACAAAAAAATTGAAGCTGTTTTTTGACCAACTGTCCATTGAAAAAAATCATATTTTTGAACACCAGAAACATCTTAAGGCTGGGTTCACACTAGTGCGAATTGGTTTCTCCGCATCCAATCCGCAAGACATGAGACTGTGACCGGCTCTCAATAGAGTCCATTCACACATCTCTGTGGCAGCCACGGAGCGAATCACGCAAGGGTTCTGTGCGTCTTTGGCTCCGTTTCAGGTTCAAATTCAGGCAAACATTCGGGCCTGATTCATCCCTGAAATGGAGAACAGGGACGTACCAGACCCCTGCTGTGAGCCGCATCCAATCTAAGTGTGAACCTAGCCTAAAATTCGAAAACTCATTTAGAACAGTGGAATACTTTATAGATTTTTAATTACAAATGTTAATGTATTGAACACACTTTTTAAAAACGGAACTAAAGTGTATCTGAGCACCACAAACTGAAAACATAATTTTTCATTTTTAATTATCAAAGCACACTCATCCATCCCTGTCTCTACGCTTTATTTTGTTCAGAGATATTACTTTGAAAAAAGCCCCCCCTAGCATTTCTAGCTGTGGCCTTCTTGAGTAAGGGCAGGTGATTCATGTAGCATTTACTTCCTGGAATCCATCTGCCCTTAGCTCAGGCATGCAGAAAGGAGGGTGTGACTACCTGAGAAAGCCTATTCTCCAGATGAAAAAAAAAATGCCCATGAAGACTCTTGGGATGTATGACATAATTTTGGTAAAGGGCCAGAAAGGAGGAAGCAACAGAAGAAATGTAAAGAAAAAGAGGTTAAAACAAGTAAAAATAATACCATCCATCTATATTCTAAGGCTAGTAGCAGAAGGAATGAAAATAGTCAATATTTATTGAGAGAGTTTAGTTCAGCTTTAGCCATTTGTATGGTACATGACAGATTACCAGGAAATACAAAACAATACATTAGGCATGGCTAGACACTACAAACTGATTTATAATAAGTTAAAAGGAATGATAGAACTTCTGGGTTTTTTTTTTCTTCTTTAGGTTAGCAACTACAAATACTGTAGCTGCTGACTTTTAAAAAACAGGTACTTACTAGTGCCTGGAGCCCAGAGCGGTCTTCCTGCAGCCAATTTTTCTTACTGCTGCGGGTCTCTGGTGCCGCCATCTTGAATTCCACAGCCGGCTCCCCACTGCGAATGCTTGAGCTTTCACGGCACTCTGTGAATGGTCCTTCAGCCTCCTGGGACATGTGATGTGTCCCAGGAGGCAGTGGGAGGGGAGGGGCAGGTGCAGGAGGCATCATCCCTGTCTAGGTAGACAATGTGGAAGTGGGAGCGGGTACTTCTAAAAATCTATACTAACCCCCCCTGAAAAAAAAACTAGCAACTCAGATACAGCCTGGAGGAGGGAGAAAAAACAATGGTACTTCACTTATTGAGTGAAGTTCCCCTTTAAGTTTTAATGGTTATCCTATATCTTTACTACTTAAACCCTAATAAAATATTTTTTATGTATACTGTAATGTAGAGCGGGCAGCATATACAGTAATAAGTATGCATCTTTTTCTACTTTGTTTTCTACCTAAATGCTACAGAAATGGTTAAAGAACCCTGTGTTGGCAGCACCTAGAACAATCTTACACTCAAGAAGCCGCTCAGCTCTCCAACACCCCCATGAACATTTCTCTAATCAATGCTGGTCGGGACAGAAGAGCGATGTTGATTTGAATAGCATTCAATGGGTGAGTGGGACCACAGGAGAGCTTGTGTGTGAGATCCGTGGTCAGACATTCCAATGTGGTGATGGCACAGAAGTTCTTTAAACATTATTGCAGCACATAGCTTCTAAAAAAGAGCCATGTTTATTGTAAAAGCAACATGACCACATTTCCATCATAAATTAACAGGGTTCAGCTGGACTTATGAATCTTTGACCTTGGACTATCAAGGTCCAAGGTCAAAGATTGCAAGAGACCGCTTGAAACTGAATTTAAAACAGATCCATTAAATATCAACCATTTTCAACTTTTAAAATGATATTTCCTTTCTAATGGCAGGTACGAATTGATGCCCAATATTACATTTATTACCTAGAAAGCCTTCCTCCTTTTGCTTTTCTGAATACATTTCAAGTTGTGACCAGTGTCCTAAATTCTCTGACATCTGAAGTGATCACCTGTCATCCATCCATCCATTTAATGCCCACCATTGCTGATCCTACCAACACTAGTGGCTACTTCCTGAATGTTATATAAAGACATACCGCATGGCTTGATCAAACCTCAGCCAAAAGATCATCCAGTGCTCTTGTTGCACTCTCCACATTGATATACAGCCACAGGAGCACTGGTGTTCCAAGTCACACTGCTACAAAAAGGTCGTAGGTTGGCCTGGGGCAATAACGGTCCTCCCCGTGGCAAGTAGCACTGCTCTCATATGCCTTGATCCATTGTCTAAGAACTGGCAATGCCATATGGTTTCATACAAGGAGATAGGAAAGAACAAAAAAGTGGCAACCATCCCAATCTATAACTAGCCTTTGCAGTAAGGTGAACATGGAAAGGCAACACACATTTTAACGTAATTTTAAGAGGATCAATTTGGTTGTTTTGCAGGCTGGCTGGTAACTAGTGTGCTGGAAAATCTTTTGTTTGCGATGTTGATAGTGCTCAGCAGGTGCTACTCCTGCCCAAGAAAAGAATATGTACACCAGGGTTTAGCTGGAACATGATGGAACACCACCACCTCCAGCACTGGCTCTGTGCTCACCACTATCTACTATGACTTGTAAACACAGAAGCCAGGTAATCTGTGTTTACGAGTGACAGCACACCTCTCCCGATGGCTCCCACAGAAACCTGCACTATCCCTATATTAGCAGATGAGGGGGGGGGGGATGTATGCAGTCGCACTGGTCTCGCAGCAGCAGCTCATCCTAAAACCTGAGCAACCAAGCTAGACTCTCCTGCTGTAACTTGTACCGGCTCCTCCCTGATACCCTCTATGTGAAGGGGGGGAGAGAGGTGTTGGTGTTGGGAGTTGAGCTCTGAGCTGGAAGGGGGCATTTTGGGGAGGGGGCTTTGTACTGGGGGGAGGGTTGGGGGAGAATTTGAAGGGAGGTATTTTTTTTGTTGTAAACTGGCCTGTGAGATATACACACCTGAACCCTGCAGTCAGTGTGTAGTGCATTCCTGAACCCTGCACCCTGTGTGTAGCGTACTCCTCCTTAGGCCTGTGCGTGGCGCACTCCTAAACCTACATGCTGTGCGTGGCACATGCCTGAACCCTGATGTGGTGCACTCCTGAACCTTGTGTGTAGCGCACTCCTGAAGCATAGACCCTGTGGATAATACATTCCTGAATCCTGCACTGAGCATAGTGCACTCCTGAACCCTGCAGTCAGTGTGTAGTGCACTCCTGAAACCTGCACCCTGTGCATGGCACACGCCTGAACCCTGCACGTGGTACACTTCTGAACCCTGCACCATGTGTGTAGCGCACTCCTGAACCCTACACCCTGTGTATAATACACTCCTGAATCCTGCACTAAACAGGATTGCACTACTGAACCATGTGCGTAATTCACTCCTGATCCTTGCACCCTCTGCGCAATGCACTCCTGATCCCTGCACCCTGTGCATAGTGCACTCCTGAATCCTGCTCCCTGAGCATAGTGCACTCCTGAATCCTGCTCCCTGAGTATAGTGCACTCCTGAATCCTGCTCCCTGAGTGTAGTGTTCTCCTGAATCCTGCTCCCTGAGCATAGTGCACTCCTGAATCCTGCTCCCTGAGCATAGTGCACTCCTGAATCCTTCTCCCTGAGCATCGTGCACTCCTGAATCCTGCTCCCTGAGCATAGTGCACTCCTGAATCCTGCTCCCTGAGTGTAGTGTTCTCCTGAATCCTGCTCCCTGAGCATAGGGTGTCCCTGAACCTTGCACCCTGTGTGTAATGCACTCCTGAACCTTGCACCTTATGTGTGGTGTATCCCTGAACCATGCACATAAAGACTTGCCACAGACTTGATCAAACCTCAGCCAAATATCATCCAGTTCTTTTGTTGAACTCTCCACACTGATATAAAGCCATAGGAGCACTGATGTTCCATGCTGCTCTGCAACAAAAAAGTCATAAGGAGAACTGATAGGGTTCCCACCTTTTCTTTAAGCCAAACCCAAACACTTAGTAATGCAGTGCACATAGCGTGCTGCAGCAAAATGTAGGTGTGGCCTAATTGCTTTTGCTGACATCATCACCCTGCCCCCCAGCGAGGCCGAACCTGCTCCCAGACAGCCACCTGCAGCTCCCGGATAGCATCTGAATCCCGGACAGGTGGCAACCCTAGTTCCAGCAGTGCCATTACTCCAGTCAATTTTAGAGTAGTTAAATTCCCCATTATTATCATTGTCCCAGCCCTCCCAGCCCTTTCTATCAGTGCGAGGAGCTGAGTCTTCAACTCCTTGTTAATACTGGGTGACCTGTAACAAACTGCAATAAGTGACTTTGAAGTATGCACACCCATTCAGCCAAGTGCTCTAGAAACCCAAATCCTTCCCTCTCCACCAGGCCTTCAGCCATGCATTCAGTTCTTTAATCTCACCGTCTTCCCTGTGTTTTGCATGGCACAGGCAATATTCCAGATATTATATCTTTGGAGGTCCTTCCCCTCAAATTTAAGTTGAGGCTTTAATTTAATTTTTTTCAACAGTAAACTTTTTAATGGCTTGTAGACTTTTTGTGATGTTGTGCAAGCAATTTTTATACAGTTCCGCCTGTCACGCATAGGGCAGCCTATTCACTTCAATGAGCTGCCCTGTGCGCGTTTTTTTTTAGCGACAAGCTTCATGCGTTTTTTATAGTCATGTCTTGCTGCAAGTGCAGCGACAATCGCCGCAAAATTGCACCGCGTTCAGGGTGCCATTTAAAATTGCGCGTTTTGCACCGATTACCACGTGATTTGGAATCACAGATGGAATCGGGGCGGTTCTGCCCACAGTTCCAAACCGCGAAGTGTAAACGGAGCCTAGAGGCATTTCCCAAGCATGTCATTGAAAGGATTGGTGTTTTTCTCATGTTGTCCTCAAAGTCCCAAAAAAAGTGATCTCCTTGAATCCTCTGGCTGCCTGCAGAAGGGACAAGGAGGTGGGCGGAGCCTCCCCATTCCCTGCTGCTCTGCTGGAATGTGTGCAGAGATCGCGCTGGGACTGGAGCCCAGTTTGTAAGGTAAGTTTTTACCATCCATGTCAGGATTTCAAAGTACACTTACCTCTCCCCCCCACCACCATACACTATACATACATACATACATACATACATACATACATACATACATACACCCCCCCTCCCCCCACCATACACTATACATACATACATACACCCCCCTCCCCCCACCATACACTATACATACATACATACATACACCCCCCTCGCCCCACCATACACTATACATACATACATACATACATACATACACCCCCCCCACCATACACTATACATAGAGTTCTGCCGCCCCCCTCCCATATACCATCCATTCATATAGTTCTCTCTCTCCTCCTCCTACACCATCCATATATACAGTCCCCCCCATATATACAGTCCCCCCATATATACAGTCCTCCCCCCATACACCATCCATATATACAGTCCCCCCCATATATACAGTACCCCTCATATATACAGTCCTCCCCCCATACACCATCCATATCCATGTCAGCTCTACTGACACCGTCCACTGCTCTACTGACACTATTCACTGCCCTACTGACACCGTCCTCTGCTCTACTGACACCATCCACTGCCCTACTGACACCGTCCATTGCTCTACTGACACCGTCCCCTGCTCTACTGACACTATCCACTGCCCTACTGACACCGTCCACTGCTCTACTGACACCGTCCTCTGCTCTACTGACACCATCCACTGCCCTACTGACACCGTCCACTGCTCTACTGACACCATCCACTGCCCTACTGACACCGTCCACACCCCTACTGACACCGTCCACTGCTCTACTGACACCGTCCACTGCTCTACTGAGACCGTCCACTGCCCTACTGACACCGCCCACTGCTCTACTGACACCATCCACTGCTCTACTGACACCATCCACTGCTCTACTGACACCATCCACCGCCCTACTGACACCTTCCACTGATATTCTGACACTGTCCACCGCTCTACTGGCTGACAGTGTCCACTTTTAAGGTAGGCTATTTTCATATTTTAACTGACTAAATATTTCTTTTATTAATCGAATCATATTTTCTGGGTACATTAATGCTTTTGTTTTATTTAACCATGCCCCCTTAAGCCCCCCCCCTCACTGTTAATGCAATTGGGCCACAGCCACTGTTCACTGTAGCACACCTCATTACTACTCTCTTTGGGTAACCCAAGGTATTTTACAATCCTATAGCATGTACTACAAAAAAATTGCCGTGCGCCATGAAAGTGTTTGGGTTTGGCTTGAAGAAAAGGTGGCAACTAGAGACATTTTGTATTCTCATCATAGGTGTGTGCAGCCTATTGTATTATCATGTACAGCCCAAAGCTCAAACACACATCCGTGTATATCTATAGAAAGATATATACAGTGGGGCAAAAAAGTATTTAGTCAGCCACCAATTGTGCAAGTTCTCCCACTTAAAAAGATGACAGAGGTCTGTAATTGTCATCATAGGTATACCTCAACTATGAGGGACAAAATGTGGAAACAAATCCAGACAATCACATTGTCTGATTTTTGAAAGAATTTATTTGCAAATTATGGTGGAAAATAAGTATTTTGTCAATATCAAAAGTTCATCTCAATACTTTGTTATATATCCTTTGTTGGCAATGACAGAGGTCAAACGTTTTCTGTAAGTCTTCACAAGGTTGTCACACACTGATGCTGGTATGTTGGCCCATTCATCCATGCAGATCTCCTCTAGAGCAGTGATGTTTTGGGGCTGTCGCTGGGCAACACGGACTTTCAACTCCCTCCAAAGGTTTTCTATGGGGTTGAGATCTGGAGACTGGCTAGGCTACTCCAGGACCTTGAAATGCTTCCTACGAAGCCACTACTTCATTGCCCGGGCGGTGTGTTTGGGATCATTGTCATGCTGAAAGACCCAGCCACGTTTCATCTTCAATGCCCTTGCTGATGGGAGGAGGTTTGCACTCAAAATCTCACCATACATGGCCCCATTCATTCTTTCATGTACACGGATCAGTCGTTCTGTTGCAGAGAAAAGCCCCAAAGCATGATATTGCCACCCCCATGCTTCACAGTAGGTATGGTGTTCTTTGGTTGCAACTCGGCATTCTCTCTCCTCCAAACACGACGAGTTGTGTTTCTACCAAACAGTTCTACTTTGGTTTCATCTGACCATATGACATTCTCCTAATCCTCTTCTGGATCATCCAAATGCTCTCTAGCAAACCTCAGACGGGCCCGGACATGTACTGGCTTAAGCAGGGGGACACGTCTGGCACTGCAGGATCTGAGTCCCTGGTGGCATAGTGTGTTACTGATGGTAGTCTTTGTTACGTTGGTCCCAGCTCTCTGCAGGTCATTCACTAGGTCCCCCCGTGTGGTTATGGGATTTTTGCTCACCGTTCTTGTGATCATTTTGACCCCATGAGGTGAAATCTTGCATGGAGCACCAGATTGAGGAAGCTTATCAGTGGTCTTGTATGTCTTCCATTTTCTAATTATTGCTCCCACAGTTGATTTCTTCACATCAAGCTGCTTGCCTATTGCAGATTCAGTCTTCCCAGCCTGGTGCAGGTCTACAATTTTGTTTCTGGTGTCCTTCGACAGCTCTTTGGTCTTCACCATAGTGAAGTTTGGAGTGTGACTGTTTGAGGTTGTGGACAGGTGTCTCTTATACTGATAACAAGTTCAAACAGGTGCCATTAATACAGGTAATGAGTGGAGGACAGAGGAGCCTCTTAAAGAAGAAGATACAGGTCTGTGAGAGACAGAAATCTTGCTTGTTTGTAGGTGACCAAATACTTATTTTCCACCATAATTTGCAAAAAAATTCTTTCAAAAATCAGGCAATGTGATTGTCTGGATTTGTTTCCACATTTTGTCTCTCATAGTTGAGGTATACCTATGATGACAATTACAGGCCTCTCTCATCTTTTTAGGTGGGAGAACTTGCACAATTGTTGGCTGACTAAATACTTTTTTGCCCCACTGTATATGTACATCAATAATCTATATTGCAGACACGGTTCAGTGGCTTTAAAGGATCCAAGCGGAACCCTAGACCGACCCACAGATGCACACATCCAAAAGAATCGCAGTCTATAAATAGCAGGGAAAGTGGATTGGGTAAGACTAGTGTCTATATAGTCAAACATAGTTTAAGCGGCTACAAATGTTAAGAGTAAAATATGTATCAAAAATAGCATTTACCTGAACCGATATGCATCGCTGATATGTTGCCTCATTGAGAGCCACAGCACTAATGCACCCTTGATAAATCTCACTATATATAGGAGCTAATTAGAACACACCTTACCCTCCTAGCAGGTGTGGGTGATGATAATCAACCACACATATGTCTATGCTGACATTGTGGTCCCCTGAGTGCGAGGCACACGGCGCCACCCCCTGCCCACATCCGAGATGGCGATGCAGGAGGAGAGACGTCATGCATCCGACACACAAGCGCGGTCACCCGGGGAGCCACAGAACACGGGAACGAGAATGAAGAGATGTGACATTTCATCTCCTGCACAGCAGACGGCGCCAGCTCGCGGTCTCGTGACTGTGGAAGGTGGGACATAGATGAAAGGGGAGAGAGGATCATCAACCCCAAAACCATAGGGTTGATGAATGCCCACCAATAACTTGGGAGATCGCAGGTGGAATGCCGACCAGATAAGAAGTGTAGATCGGTGAGAATTTCACTCGATCTAGATAACTCCGTCCAGAACGGCCCATGCGTGCCGAGATCGCACACAGATGAATCATGTAACCCACTGAACATCCCACTATCAGAAAGTAAATGTAAAAGTAATGAAGGGTTGAAAAACCCCATTGGAGAAAAAAAGGGAAAGACAAAAAGGAAAGGCAAAAACAAAAGGGAAGAAAGAAAGAAAAGAAAAGGAAAAAAGAAACAGGACTGATTTGTTACCCAAAGCTCTGAAGGCATATGGGACATGTGCATACAGCAACAGATATATGAATCAATGTACAATCAAAGGCAAAAACATGGATATACATATATCAATCACAACACATATCCCCATATTGATGAGTTTATAAATTGTATATACAAATGGTGCATCATATATATAAGATGAAAAGATAGAGCAAGTGAACAGGATGGCTACACTGTCCCATAAAGGTAGTCCCTTCAAGGTCCAATGAACAGCAAGGAAATGTATATAAATCTAAATATTTTTCCATTCCTCCAGATAAAAACCCCTCAAGAAAGGGCCTGTAATTGGCTGCCTCATTAAGGCCTGGAAAGGTTGTAGCATGCAGCAAGAAAATCCATTTTAGTTCTTTTTGTAATATAATTTTATTCCAGTCCCCCCCCTCTTGCACTTGGATGGACTCTATCCAAGACCAAAAATTTTATCTTCGGAAAGGCGCCATTGTGCAGGGATGCTCCAGATATGTTTGGACATCCTGGAACGTAGTTCAACCTTAGTTCAACATAAAAAGACCCACAATCGCAGAGTAGCAAGTATACCACCCCCTTGGTCTTACAGTTAGCAAAGTGCGCTGCTTTAAAGGGCCTTCCATTCAGCAACACAACATGTGGGTCCCACCTGTATTAACTGGCAAAAGGTGCAGCCCCCACATGTATATGTAATTTTGGTTTTACAGGGGTCAGCCCGATTCTCACCTCTAAACTCACTTTGAACAATGCAACCCCTAATTGATGTAGCACGTTTGAAAGTGATAAGTGGTTTAGTTGATACAAATCTGCCCAAATTTGAATCCATGGACAGAAGGTACCAATACTTTTGCACTATATTGCAAATTTTGTTGTGTTGGTTAAAATAGGTTATTATTATGGTCGCATTTTCATTTTGACCATCACTCTTTTGTTTTTGGGGATATAGAAGTTCATATCTGTTTTTTTCCAAGGATTTTCTGTAGGCCTTCTTGAGGCATGTTTTTGAGTATCTTCTCTCCAATAGTCGAGTCTGTAACTTTTTTGCTTCGATTTGAAAAATTCGTAGCAATTTCTTCTAGTACGCAAGTACTGGCTAAAGGGTATGGAAGTTATAAGTGGACGTGGATGGAAACTAGATGCGTGGAGTATAGAGTTTCCCGCTGTCAACTTCCTGAAGAGACGAGTCTGGATGGCACCGCCCTTCCCATGGAGGACCCTGACATCCAGAAAGGTCACCTAATAGGAGTGATGGGTCATTGTAAAAGTTAGATTAAATTGATTCTTGTTGGGCCTGGCTAGAAAGGCAGATAACATCTCTACTGGGCCGTCCCAGATTAAAAACACGTCATCGATGTATCTTACCCACATCGTAATGTGGTCAGTGTACATCGTCAATTGCTCATCTGCCATCAGAGATCACTCCCCCTCCCCCAGGTACAGATTGGCGTACGATGGGGCACAGCATGTCCCCATCGCAACACCCTGTACCTGGAGGTAGTGGGAGCCTTCAAAGGATAAAATATTGTAGTTAAGTATAAAATCCAAGGATTGAACAATGAAATCGCTATATGGCCATTCATCATCTATTTGTTGGGATAGAATATGACGGATCGCAGCCAAACCCAGCGTGTGTGGAATGGAACTATAGAGCGCCTCAACGTCAATTGTCACTAACGTTGAGTGCTCTGAAATGAAAAGACCATCTAGAATTTTAAGAAAGTGGATCGTATCCTTTACATAGGATGGGAGGCTGATTACAAAAGACCTAAGGTGTTCGTCGATTAATCGACTAAGTCTTTCAGAAATGGAGCCATTTCCTGAAATAATTGGAGGGCCAGGTGGATTATTTCTGTCCTTATGGATCTTTGGATCGTCATAGCATGTCTGGGGCATGCTATGACGTCATTATATGACGAAACGCGTGTCGAGTGGACAGGACATGCTGACGTCATCGCGTTTGAGCTTCAGAGCGAACGGGCATTCACAAGCCGGCACGCTATCCCCACTGTTTTTAACTGTACTTTTGTAAGTGTGTTTTCACTTTTCTTTATTAAATGGTATTACCAGTATTACACTATGGAAAGTTCCCTCTCTCTCATTTTTGGGTCATACCTGTTGTCCATTCGTGGGCCCTCTTTGAATCATACCACTGGTCCATTGGCTACATATTGCTCCTGTGTTTGATTCCATTTGAACTGCTGCCCTGGATATCTGTGGATAAAGGCCCCAGCTGGCTATATAGCCACAAGCTCGTGTTGCTTGCCTTTTGGTAAGCGAGCAATTCATTTGGTATCTGGCACATTTTGGTGGTGGAAGGTTGCACATTTATCTTCTGTTTTATTTCAATCAATGCAATTTGTATATTCAGCATTACGCGATTCATGGACACTGTTCAACTCTTTTTATCCATTGTTCATTGTTGGGACTTTCTAATTTAATATATTTTTTTGGGGGATTTTCAATAATATTTTTGATACGTCACACATGTGTTCATATGTTTATCTATCACCAATTTTCAATTCAGCACTGGTTCATCACTGGTTCTATGTTTCACTGTTAGCGCAGCTATTTTTTCCCCTTTTTCTTTATGATTTATGTGTGTATCTCAGATTATTAGTTGCTGCTGTGTTATAGTTAATTTTTTGTGTTAGAGCATGGTATTCCCTCCCCTTTATTCCTTTACTTCTAATATACTCCTTTGTGTATATATATATATATATATATATATATATATACACACAATCTTTTGCATGGCTTTTTCTAGTATTAATATATAAGCTTTTTGCTGATCCCTAGGCCAGGGTCTCTCTGCGAGAACATTTGGCAAGAAATTAAGGTATTTAGAAAATTAAAAATGCTAAATATAGCTGCAGACCGTTATAGCTGTCTCCTTTTCACATTCCCAGCCTCCTGCTGATGCGGTCCCGGGTTGCGCTTAGGTGATCATTGCGCCCTCTACCCTCATCAATCAGGACATTTTTCTTTTAATCCTTCTCTCTGTACTTATCTGTGCCTCTCTGGCCCACCCGGCCATTTCTCCATGACTTTTTTGGACTGATGTTCTGTTGGACATGTGAGTATATGAGCAACACATATATATCTCTGTCTTTGCCTTGATCCATCTGTTGCCATCGGATGGACATAAATACTGATCAAGTATATGTTGTTGTTGAAAATATGTATCTTTTTTTTATATTTTAGATTGCTACATTTAGAATAAATTGCATATCGGATTATCCCTGAAGAAGGAGTGTATGATACTCCGTAACGAGTAGGAAACATCGAATGCATCATTTGTTACATGTTCATATTTTGATTTTTTGGGAATATAATGCGCTCGAAAGTGATTTGTACAGATATTTCTAAATACGTTTGTATGAGTATTAAGTCACTGTTTTTGATATTTGTTAAATAAAATGACTTTATACTTTTTCACTAAATTGTTTGTCTCACAGTCTATGCCTATAAAGTCCCGCCCCTAAGAGGAAATTTTGTACTTTATATGAACAGTAGTAAAAGGCTCTGCAAGGTTTGAGGTTACCAGGTCCAGCAGAACATCATTCCTAGTCGGGGCCTCTATGAACTATGTACCATAAAATTGTCTTATACATTTCCACCCTTTTACCGTTCCAAGCTAGGGTTGCCACCTTTTCTTGAAGCCAAACCCGAACACTTAGTAATGCAATGCACATAGCGTGCTGCAGCAAAATGTGGGTATAGCCAAATAGTTTTTGCTGACATCATCACTCTGTCCCCCCCAGTGATACGGAACCTGCTCCCAGACAGCCGCCCGCAGCTCCCGGATAGCAACAGATTTGTGTGTGACTATCTTGGTTACTTGGGGAGCCACAGCCTAGTCTAAATAATGTGTCCAGGTTTCAGGTGGACTGAAACCCAGACACATGATTCAAAACCCGGACTGTCCGGGTGAATCCTGGACAGGTGACAACCCTATTACTGGGGCAATAATTGTCCTCCAAGTAGCACTGCTCTCATATGCTCTGATCCATTGTTTAAAAATTAGCAATGCCACCTGGTTGCTTGTAAGAAGACATTAAGGAAGAAGCAGTGGTTAACAGATGGCTACTCCTGCCTATGAAAAGATGAATACATTCATTACCAGGGATTTTTTTTTAGCCGCCACCTCTGGCACTGGCCCTGTGCTCACCCCTAACTACTAGTGATTTGTGATGAAGCAGCGCTAAATACCTCTTAAAAAATACTAAATATAAATGACTAATAATAAAGTGCTTAATACTGTTCCCAGGTGTCTCTAAACCAATCTTGCAGTATAAAGTGCTAATAATAAAGTGCTTGTAACAATATAAATTTTCAATGTGCAAAATAATGCAATAATAGTGACATCAAAAAAATATAATTCGCAGAGATGACTGATGTAACTTCAAATGCTAAGCAGATATTCTCTATAGCTTTGAATGTAAAGCAAATAGTCTCTATAAGGGTATGTACGTCAAAGAAAGGAAAAAGTTCTAATGCAGATATTATAATGACTTGTAGGAATCCTTCTCCAATCCACACCCTGTGTGTGCTAGCCTCTCACCTCAAGGGAAGACCCCTAAATGGGTCTAGTCGTCCATCAACAGACCAATAGATATCCTTTTTGTCAGGGCTGGGCTCAGCCCTTCCTTCTCTGAGCTGCCGCTCAGCTGTCAGCTAATTGCCAGCTCCTTTCTCTCCACAGTGACTCAGCTGTTGATGATCTGCTCGTCAATCCTGGCTACTTAAAGCTGTCCAGCTCACTTCAGTTCTGCCGTCGCCTTTGGTCACATCTCAGAGACTTTCTCCTGCGTTCCTGTTGATCCTGCTTGCTGTACTACTACATTGATCTCTGGCTTTCTGACATTGGCATTGGCTGACTACCCGATCTGGTTACTGAACTCTGGCTATGTATTGACTATGCTTACTCTGTTTACCTTTTTATTATTATTAAACAAGTGGGATTAACTTCTGTCTCGGTCTGATTCATGATTTCTGACACTTTTCCTCCTCCTTGGGTATATCTTAAATGAATGGTCACTGCAGTCTCCAGGCTATTTCTCCACAAACACCGAATTCCACGACCAGCTCCTTTTAAAAAATTGTCTCCAGGGATAAAAGGTAGAAGAGAGGAGCCTCCAAAGTGTAGTAGTAAAAAACTTTTATTTATTTTAAAAAATATTGGTACAACCGTCTAAAAGTGGCCAAAACTCCATCAGCAAAAAAACATGTGCCAAACACAGAGACTTCCGGTAACGGCAGTAACCGGAAGTGACGCAATCAAGCTCCTCCCTACGCGTTACGTCACACCACACGCATAACTATTCACCCCTCCTAAAGTCAATACTATGTAGAGCCAACTTTTGCAGCTATCACAGCTCCAAGTCGCTTTGGATAAGTCTCTATGAGCTTGCCACATCTTACCACTGGGATTTTTGCCCATTCCTCCTTGCAAATCTGCTCCAGCTTCTTCAAGTTGGATGGTTTGCGCTTGTGAACAGCAATCTTTAAGTCTGGCCACAGATTTTCTATTGGATTGGTCTGGGCTTTGACTAGGCCATTCCAACACATTTACATTTTTCCCCTTAAACCACTCAAGTGTTGCTTTAGCAGTGTGTTTGGGGTCATTGTCCTGCTGGAAGGTGAACTTCCGTCCTAGCCTCAAATTACACACAGAGTGGTACAGGTTTTGCTCAAGAATATCCCTGTATTCAGCACCATCCATCTTTCCCTCAACTCTGACCAGTTACCCAGTTCTGACTGCTGTAAAACATCCCCACAGCATGATACTGCCACCACCATGTTTCACTGTGGGGATGGTGTTCTTTGGGTTATGTGATGTGTTGGGTTTGCGCCAAACATAGCGTTTTCTTTGTTGGCCAAACAGTTACATTTTAGCCTCAGACCAGAGCACCTTCCTCCATACATTTTGGGAGTCTCCCACATGCCTTTTCGCAAACTCAAAACGTGCCATTTTGTTTTTTGCTGAAAGTAATGGCTTTCTTCTTGCCACTCTGCCATAAAGCCTAACTCTATTGAGCGTACGGCTTATTGTCATCCTATGTACAGATACTCCAGTCTCTGCTGTGGAATTCTGCAGCTCCTCCAGGGTTGCCTTAGGTCTCTGTGCTGCCTCTCTGATTAATGCCCTTTTTGCCTGGTCTGTGAGTTTTGGTGTGCGGCTGTCTCTTGGCAGGTTTGCTGTTGTGCCATGTTCTTTCCATTTGGTTATGATAGTTTTGAAGGTGCTCCTAGGGATCATTGGATTTGGATATTTTTTTATAACCTAACCCTGACTTGTATGTCCAGGGCTGTGTTTTGGCCTAGGCCTAGGGTGGCACTTTGTGGGGGGTGGCAAAGAAAGCCGCCCCCCGCATGAGAGAAAGTCCCCCCACCCGATTCCCAGCTCTTACGGCCGCCCCCGCACACACGCAGCCCACGGCGGCCGCCTTGCTGTAGCGGCGCCGCTGTGTATGGGCGTGCTTGGCAGTGGGTGGAGGGGCGTGTCATGTCCCTCCACCCTCTGCCAATCACGCCCATACACATCGGCGCCGCTACAGCAAGGCGGCCGCCGTGGGCTGCATGTGTGCGCAGGAGCTGGGAATCGGGAAGACGGGTGGGGACTTTTTCTCATGCGAGGGGGGCGGCGTGTGACTCACGCCCCAATAAGCGGCCAGGGACTGATGGAGGTGGAGCCTTATGCTCCGCCTACCCTCCTCCGCACTGCCTTCCTTGCATCTTCTTCTCGGCACTGGGGTGGGGTCTGGCAGTGACGTCAGGAGAAAGGAGAGAGAAAGAGGAGCACGAGGGAAACCCCCAGGACAGCAGGTAAAATTATTTAATAAATTATATCTGTGTTATGGGGCACAGTGTTGGCATTTGATGGCACAGTGGCTACAATTGATGGGCCCAGTGGCTACAATTGATGGGCACAGTGGCAGAATTTGATAGGCACAGTGGCTGCGTTTCAGGGCACAGTGGCTACAATTGATGGGCACAGTGGCAGCATTTGATGGGCACAGTGGCTGCGTTTCAGGGCACAGTGGCTGCAACTGATGGGCACAGTGGCAGCATTTGATGGGCACAGTGGTTGCGTTTCAGGGCACAGTGGCTACAATTGATGGGCACAGTGGCAGCATTTGATGGGCACAGTGACTGCGTTTGAGGGCAGTGGCTGCGTTTGATGGGGCACAGTGGCTGCGTTTGATAGGGCACAGTGGCTGCGTTTGATGGCACAGTGGCTGCAGTTGATGGCACAGTGGCTGCAGTTGATGGGCACAGTGGCTGCAGTTGATGGGCACAGTGGCTGCGTTTGAGGGCACAGTGGCTGCAGTTGATGGGCACAGTGGCTGTGTTTGATGGCACAGTGGCTACAATTGATGGGCACAGTGGCAGCATTTGATGGCACAGTGGCTGCGTTTGAGGGCACAGTGCCTGCGTTTGAGGGCACAGTGGCTGCGTTTGATGGGGCACAGTGGCTGCGTTTGATAGGGCAGAGTGGCTGCGTTTTGATAGGGCACAGTGGCTGCAATTGATGGGCACAGTGGTGGCATTTTGATAGGGCAAAGTGGATGCAATTGATGGGCACAGTGGCTGTGTTTGAGGGCACAGTGGCTGCAGTTGATGGGCACAGTGGCTGCATTTGATGGCACAGTGGCTACAATTGATGGGCACAATGGCTACAATTGATGGGCACAGTGACAGCATTTGATGGGCAAAGTGGCTGCGTTTGGTGGGCACAGTGGCTGGGTTTGATGGCACAGTGGCTACAATTGATGGGCACAGTGGCTTCATTTGGTGAAACAGTGGCTGCATTTGATGGCACAGTGAGGCTGCAATTGATGTCTTTTTTTCAGAATTTTTTAGTTTGTTTGCGCCTCCCCCAAAACAAATCTTGAGCACCAGCTGCCACTGGCATGTGCAAAGTGCTCCATGCATGCTAAAATCAATGCAAACCCATTAAACAGCCCACATTTAGTGAAAGTGCATTAATATGCAGATCATGATATTGCAATAAAGTGCTCCATCAATGGTGAAATCAATGCAAACTCATTAAAGAGGAGTTCCGCCCCCACCCTGTGAAAACATTAAAACTCAGCAGCTACAAATACTGTAGCTGCTGACTTTTAATATTAGGACCGCGATGTCGACACCTCAACCGATTTTCAGATTGGCTCTCGGGTTTTGCCACCATCATTCATGGTAAGGGAAACCGGACAGTTCACTACTGCACGTGTGCGAAGCGTGATGCACTTTCTAAATGGCCCAGTGGAGGAAGGAGGAGGGGGGCTGAACTTCAGAGGGGGCAGCGCAGTCTCCCGGGAGTGGGGAATGGTACATGTCAAAAACAGGTACCCGTTCCCCCCTCCCCCCTGTGGTTTACAGATGATAGGGTGGGTCTTAAACAGGAAGGGGTGTGGCCTTGACAGGAAGGGGTGGGTCGTATTTAAATTAGGGGGTTGCATGAGTTTAGTCAGGCCTAGGGCAGCACAAAACCTAAATAAACCACTGTGTACGTCTCAACAACATTGTCCCTTACTTGTTTGGAGAGTTCCTTGGTCTTCATTGCAGTGTTTGGTTAGAGGTGCCTCTTTCTTAGGTGTTGCAGCCTCCGGGCCTTTCAAAAAGGTGTGTATATGTAATGACAGATCATGTGACACTTAGATTGCACACAGGTGGACATCATTTCACTAATTATGTGACTTCTGAAGGTAATTGGTTGCACCAGAGCTTTTTATGGGCTTCATAACAAAGGGGGTGAATACATATGCACATGCCAATTATCAGTTTTTTATTTCTGAAAAATAGTTTTACAACTAAAGGCTGTAATGTAACAAAATAGGTAAAAACCCAAGGGAGGAGAATACTTTTGCAAGGCACTGTAAATGTACTGTATATGCCTGTGTAGCCCAGTGCCCGATACACACGATGAGACTATCAGATGAATGGTCTTTGTTTTTTTTTGCATGCTAATCTCATATCGAAAATGAAGCGTTTACTGAAGTTCCAAAAATTTTCATATTACAGACTAAAAATTTGGAAGTGATGTAATGTGTTGTAGTGTATTTTTATTGGATTTTCGAACGACAACTGTACTGATTAAAAGAAAATCGTACGATCTAGTATCGTTCAAGAACAATTTTCGTGCTTGTCCCATCAGATCCTTTTGCATGAATTATCGTGATTGGCTCTCAAAAGCTGTGTATTATTGATCTGATTAT
Source organism: Lithobates clamitans (assembly GCA_037952925.1). Lineage (NCBI taxonomy): Eukaryota > Metazoa > Chordata > Amphibia > Anura > Ranidae > Lithobates > Lithobates clamitans. The sequence continues at coordinate 2,602,643 of JBBGZY010000271.1, forward strand.
TGTACGATCGCGTCAGAAACAGTTTTTTTTTGTCTGTCTTTCTGATCGTGTATACGGGCCATAAAGCTGGGTTCACACTTGTGCAACCTGCATTCATTTCAATGGGCTACCCTACCCCCAGAAACATGAGTAAAGAAGTCACGGACCCTCTTTTTAAAATCGCACCACATGGAATTACATGATGTGGAGTAGGGTTGCCACCTCATCTTTTTAAAACCGAACACATATTATTTACACAGCTTCTGAGGTCAATTTACTGCAGGTAAGGCACTGAATGAATTTACCACCTTAATAAGCTACAGAACCTGTGTAATTAATATGTGTTCGGTTTTAAAGGGATGAGGTGGCAACCCTAGTGCCGAGACGGTTATGTGCCTGTTAAAATGTTTCGCCAATGCATGTGGATGCCATTAATGTCCTGTACACATGATCGGACATTGATTGGACATTCCAACAACAAAATACATGGATTTTTTCTGACTGATGTTGGCTCAAACTTGTCTTGCATACACTCGGTTGCACAAAGTTGTTGGAAAGTCCGATCGTTCTGAACGCGGTGACGTAAAACACGTACTTCGGGACTATAAACGGGGCAGTAGACAATAGCTTTAGTCTCTTAATTTATTCTGAGCATGCGTGGCACTTTGTGTGTCGGATTTTTGTACACACGATCAGAATTTAACTGATCGGATATTGTTGTCGGAAAATTTTATAGCCTGCTCGAGGTGTAGGAGAGCTGGGTGCAAATTTGGCGCTAATGGGGTCAAACCAGGCGCTAAATAGGCACTAATAGATAAAAACTGGGCGCTAAGTAGGCAAAAAATAGACGCAACATAGGCGTTAATAGACACAAAACGGGCAACAAATAGGGGCAATAGGCACAAGAGGCAAACCGGGCGTAAGACTGGCACCAAATGGGCGCAAACTAAGTGCTAATTAGGCATCCAATAAACAAAAAATGAGCACTGTGCACTAATCCCAGGACCTCAATTAGCCGTCCTGTACATCAGTTATCACCTGGCAGTGTCTGGAGCTCCGCTCCGGACAGCATATGAGGGCAGCTGAAGTGTGAATACCAGACAACTTATTGGCTCTTAGGTCTGTCAGTCTGTGCTAACTGGGCGGAGAACTGAACAGGGCAGCACCGCCCCCACACAGGTAAAGTAGGGTGCTGTGCAAGTAAGTGCGGTGTATGAAATCCTCTATAGTACATAATATTACTTCTGTGTCACTCTCATTCACTATTACTACATAACTACAGTGGGGACAGAAAGTATTCAGACCCCCTTAAATTTTTCACTCTTTGTTATATTGCAGCCATTTGCTAAAATCATTTAGGTTCATTTTTTTTCTCATTAATGTACACACAGCACCCCATATTGACAGAAAAACACAGGATTGTTGACATTTTTGCAGATTTATTAAAACAGAAAAACTGAAATATCGCATGGTCTTAAGTATTCAGACCCTTTGCTGTGACACTCATATATTTAACTCAGGTGCTGTCCATTTCTTCTGATCATCCTTGAGATGGTTCTACACCTTCATTTGAGTCCAGTTGTGTTTGATTATACTGATTGGACTTGATTAGGAAAGCCACACACCTGTCTATATAAGACCTTACAGCTCACAGTGCATGTCAAAGCAAGTGAGAATCATGAGGTCAAAGGAACTGCTTGAAGAGCTCAGAGACAGAATTGTGGCAAGGCACAGATGTGGCCAAGGTTACAAAAAAATCCCTGCTGCACTTAAGGTTCCTAAGAGCACAGTGGACTCCATAATCCTTAAATGGAAGATGTTTGGGACTACCAGAACCCTTCCTAGAGCTGGCCATCCGGCCAAAGTGAGCTATCGGGGGAGAAGAGCCTTGGTGAGAGAGGTAAAGAAGAACCCAAAGATCACTGTGGCTGAGCTCCAGAGATGCAGTCGGGAGATGGGAGAAAGTTGTAGAAAGGCAACCATCACTGCAGCCCTCCACCAGTCGTGGGTTTATGGCAGAGTGGCCTGACGGAAGCCTCTCCTCAGTGCAAGACACATGAAAGCCCGCATGGAGTTGCTAAAAAACACCTGAAGGACTCTAAGATGGTGAGAAATAAGATTCTCTGGTCTGATGAGACCAAGATAGAACTTTTTGGCCTTAATTCTAAGCGGTATGTGTGGAGAAAACCAGGCACTGCTCATCACCTGTCCAATACAGTCCCAACAGTGAAGCATGGTGGTGGCAGCATCATGCTCTGGGGGTGTTTTTCAGCTGCAGGGACAGGACGACTGGTTGCAATCGAGGGAAAGATGAATGCGGCCAAGTACAGGGATATCCTGGACGAAAACCTTCTCCAGAGTGCTCAGGACCTCAGACCGGGCCGAAGGTTTACCTTCCAACAAGACAATGACCCTAAGCACACAGCTAAAATAACGAAGGAGTGGCTTCACAACAACTCCGTGACTGTTCTTGAATGGCCCAGCCAGAGCCCTGACTTAAACCCAATTGAGCATCTCTGGAGAGACCTAAAAATGGCTGTCCACCAACGTTTACCATCCAACCCGACAGAACTGGAGAGGATCTGCAAGGAGGAATGGAGGAGGATTCCCAAATCCAGGTGTGAAAAACTTGTTGCATCTTTCCCAAAAAGACTCATGGCTGTATTAGATGAAAAGGGTGCTTCTGCTAAATACTGAGCAAAGGGTCTGAATACTTAGGACCATGTGATATTTCAGTTTTTCTTTTTTAACCAACCTGCAAAAATGTCAACAATTTTGTGTTTTTCCGTCAATATGGGGTGCTGTGTGTCCATTAATGAGGAAAAAAATGAACTTAAATGATTTTAGCAAATGGCTGCAATATAACAAAGAGTGAAAAATTTAAGGGGGTCTGAATACTTTCCGTCCCCACTGTATGAGGACTGGGAGCCTGGATTTTGTAATGGCAAGGTGTCCTCGTTTTTTTAGTGACTAGGGGAAGGTGCCGGTTTATTGAAAAGAATGAATGACCACATTTCTAGAAAAATTTCATTAGGGATGTACAACACATTATACAGTGATCACAAGTCTGGGGTGTTACAGTCCGGGGGAGCCACATGTAGCTCACTACAAGATTTTATCAAACCCACAGCTGATGTGCACAGTCTCTGCTCTGATGTAAAGAAGACCTCTGGTGTAAGGAGGACCTCGGATGTAAATGGGACGCTGATGTAAGGAGGACCTCTGATGTATGGAGGACCTCTGATGTAAATGGGACTGTGATGGGAACCCAGATGAACACTTGACATTAAAGTGGTAGTAAACTTGTTTTTGTGATTCACTGTATACCTACAGGTAAGCGTATAATAAAGCTTACCTGTAGGTAAAATTAATATCTCCTAAATGCATAGTTGTCAACATTGTAAAAAAAGATATAGGGACACTTTTTTGTCTGTAGACGGAGTCTTATTATAATTAGGAGGCAGGGCATTCATTATTAGGCGTGGTGTAGCAGGGAAAGGAAAATGCGGCGCAAAAATGGGCATGGTTTAAATGTAATAGTGGGCGTGGCTTAAAGGAGCATGACTCAAAGGAGGTGTGGTCAAAGTCTGAGAAGAACGAGGGATGAAGGGAGAAAGAAAGAAATAGGGAGGCAAGGTGAGAGAAGGAAAGAAAGAAAGAAATAGTGAGGGAAGGAGAGAGAAGGAAGGAAAGAAAGAGGTATGGAGGGACAGCAGGTCCAGATCCTACACCACAATACAAATATATGTATTCCATAAAGATACTCCAAACATCTGGTGTTAGCGCTTCAATCATCTCGGCACCATTCTTGTTATGGTGTCGGGATGATTGAAGTGCATTAATTCTATTACTACATTGTAATATAAAAGGAAATAGTTCAACTCACCATAATGCAGAATCAGTGGGAGCCCTGAGCGTGTAACTTGCCACGTCGCCTGCCACCAGATGCCATCAAGTGTCCCCAGCAGAGTCCCTCCTTACATCAGGCATTCCCAGCAGAGTCCCTTCTTACATCGGGCATCCCCAGCAGAGTCCCTCTTACATCAGGTGTCCCCAGCGGAGTCCCTCCTTACATCAGGTTTCCCCAACGGAGTGCCTCCTTACATCAGGTGTCCCCGGTGGAGTGCCTCCTTACATCTGGTGTCCCCAGAGGAGTGCCTCTTTACATCAGGTGTCACCAGTGAAGTGCCTCCTTACATCAGGTGTCCCCAGCGTAGTGCCTCCTTACATCTCAGGTGCCCCCAGTGCAGTAAAGTCCCTTGGCTCTGCCTCTCATAGATCGCAGCAGGCCACGGGGTGGAGGGTTGGCGGCAGCTCCATGTGTCTTTGTAGGTCTCTTTGCCCTGTGTTCAGTGGAGAGGGGAGGGGCCTCTGGTCATGATCTTTCCGAAGCCTGGACCGGTTCTGTGATGTCAGCCGACAGTGGACCTCAGCCCGATGTCTGCTGAAAACGGGTCACAGGAGTGCAGAATGAACTGCACTTCTGTGATCCACAGGAGAAGTACAGCCAAATGAGCTTTGGCTGTACTTCTCCTTAAAAGAGGACTTTGAAAGGTGCAGACTGACCCTAGGTTCACACTGGTGCATGGAAAACACTGCATGTGATTCACACAGGAATCGCACCGCATTCCTGTGCACATCACATACGATGTCTGTGCGGTGCGATTTGAGCCATACAAACTGTATGGCTCAAATCGCATCCGCACCAAACTGGTGCAGGACCCTTTTTTACCCAGCACCTGAATCGCATCGCATGCGTGTGAATACCCATGCGATGGGTTTCTGGCAATCGCACTGTGTTTTGCAATCTGTTTCAGGGTGTCGTTAATTTAACACTGACACCCACAGCAGATTGCACGGACGCCGGGTGATTGCCAAGCGATGCATTGCAGGAAAAACAGCGAATCTTGTGCGTTTCCCTTATCGCATCAGTGTCAAGACTGAATGTATTTTTGTTTGACCCTTATTAATCCCTTCCTGCTGACCATATACATATATGCAGCCTCACAGAAGTGGGTCTTTTTCCATGGGGCCGCATGTGTATCTCTTTTTGTGCTGGGAGCTTGCTACACAATGCACTCCCAGCACAGAGACTGGTCTCTCACTGAGAGTCCCAGGTCTCGTACTAACGATTGTGACCCGGGACTTCCGATACCGGGTCACCTGATCACTTTGATAGCCAGAGGCTATCACAGTAATCAGCCACTGTAAGCCCGCCCCTGTGTTTACTTCCTTTTCTGAATGAAAGGAAAAGTACATTGTATCTTTCTCCTCTTGTAGGAGGGAAATATATACACAAACAAGTGTGTGTGTGAAAATAAATAAAATTAATTACAAATAAAGAATAAAAAAAAAGAACAAATAACTAGATCAAGGTTTTCCAGAGTTAGTGTAAGGGTCAAGCCCAGGGTCAAAGGTCAAGACCAGGGTTAAAGGTCATGGTCAACATATTTTGGGTAGAATTTTTTTAACTAGTATTAGTGTCAGTTAGTGCCAATGTGTTTTAGACAGGATTGAAAAAAATGCAAAATGCGCACCACTGTTTCTGGGCCCTACTACGGGTACAAACAACAACTGTCATACACATATGTGGTATCGCTGCGATTGTCAGGTGCAGCAGAATTTATTTTGGGTTGTTCTTTGGTGGTAAATTATGGTAATAGCAAAAAATATACAGCTAAATTAAAAAAAAAAAAAAATATATATATATATAAATATATAAATATTTTTAACTATTTTGTGTCAGAATTCATTTGATAATTTGATCTATTATTATTTACCACCAAATGAAAGCCCAATTTATCCCAAAAAAAACAAGGTATAATCCACCTGGATACACAAAGCAGTTATGACGATATGTACAGTTTTAATAACACATATCAAAGTTGCAAAAAGTGCTTAGGCATTAACATTTGTTTTACCCTTAGGCAGGAAGGGGTAATGGTTTATTTGGAATTTCTCTGTTGCTGTAAAAAAAACTCTAAGTAAAACTTATGCCGCCTAAACACGACCGGACTTTCCGGCAGAAAAGGTCCGACGGAACAAATCCGTCGGACATTCCGATCGTGTGTGCGCTTCATGGGACCTTTGCTGTCGAAAAATCTGACGGACCTTAGAAATAGAACATGTTTCAAATCTTTCCAATGGACTCGATCCCTTTCGAAAAAAACGTTCATCTGTATGCTAGTTCGACGGACCGAAAACAACGCAAGGGCAGCTATTGGCTACTGGCTATTGAACTTCCTTTTCTAGTCCGGTCGTACGTCATCACGTTCGAAACGATCAGACTTTGGTGGGATTGTGTGTAGGCAAGTCCGTTTCGTCGGAACTCTGTCGAAAAGTCCTTTGAAATGCAGTCCGACGAGAAGTCCGCTCGTGTGTACGCGGCATCAGTCTTTCATTTATAAAACAGATTTTTTTTCAGTCCACAAATACATGTACAATATATAATGTGGCCCTGTACTGAAAAGTTTGGAAACCCTTTCTCTAGTTTATTGTATTCCTTGGATTTTCACCTGGCATCAGTTTAGAGAACAATTAAAGCTGACAGCTGATGTTTGTTCTTATTGCTAAAAGCCATTAAAGCGGTTGTATACCTGCTCACATTTTTTTTTTTTAAACCTGTAAGGCAAAAGGCATAATGAGCTAGTATGCACCACATACTAGCTCATTATGAAATACTTACCTTAGAACGAGGCGTCGGCAGCTGATCCTGGTCACCACCGAGGGAGCTGACATTTCCCCTCGGCGTGTCTTCTGGGTTTGCGGCTCTGGCGCTGTGAGTGGCCGGAGCCACGATGTCGTCACTCCCACGCATGTGCACGGGAGACTTCTTTCCGCCAAGGTCTGGCAGCGTCTGCACGTGCGCGGCTGCATGCAAAGTGGTTGTCTCCTAAACCGTACAGGTTTAGGAGATATTCATTTTACCTACAGGTAAGCCTTATGATAGGGTTACCCTGTAGGTAAAAATATAAAAAAGGGAGTTGCGTGACGTCACTCCCTCGCATGCGCGCGGGAGCCGCTAGTCATGGCATGATCAAGCACCTACAAGTAAGCCTTAATCTAGGCTTACCTGTAGGTGAAAGTGGTCTGTAAGGGTTTACAACCACTTTAACTACTCCTGTGTAACCAAAGCCTAAGTTGATTCAAAAGATAAATCAAAGTGGGGAAACAGAGTTTATGTGCCAAATGACATGCAAGTATCAATGTCAGTAGTTTAGCTAGTTTTGTGTATTTGTGATTTTTCTATAAATAAATATGACTACAGCAATACCTCAGTTTGCGAGTAACGCGGTATACGAGCTTTTCGCAAGATGAGCTATATTTTTTATAAAATCCTGACTTGATTTGTGATCACTGTCTCGCAAGACTCGAGCCGCTGGTGTATATGTTACCGTGTGTGGCCAGAGGTCCAGGGGCGCTGGTGGCTTCCAGCGCTTCCTGGAGAACTAGGAGATGCTTGGAGACACTTGGAGACACTCCCAGCTGGATGGGGCTGGAGTAATGTGCGTCGGAGCACCCGAAAGTGTCAACAGTTCCCAAGTATCTCCTAGTGTTTCCAAACGTCTCCGAGGGTCACCAGCGCTCCCGCACCTCTAGCCACATACAGTGCTGCATACACCAGCACCCTCGCACCTCTGGCCACATACAGTACTGCATACACCAGCAGTGATTGTGGAACGAATCATCTGCGTTTCCATTATTTCTTAAGAGGAAACTAACTTTGATATACGAGTGCTTCAGATTACAAGCATACTTCTGGAACAAATTATGCTCGTTATCCCAGGTATTACTGTATATCCTTATGCCTTTCTTTCAGCTGTTTTGTTCCTAGGTAACATTTTTAAAATAAAACCATGCTATTGGCATCTTTTAAGTCCCATTCACACTTGTGAATGGGGCTGTTAGCGAATATATGTGGGAAACCCAGCAGAGAGAGTTCCTGGCGATTAGTGGTGGACAGCATCCCAATTGAAAGCAATGGGCGGCTGGCAGCTCCTGTAGCTAATCTTGGCTGCTCCCAATAATCACTTATGCAGGTAGGTCTCCCAAATATAATCGCTAGTGTGTGACTGGCATCCTAGAATCCTGCTGGTCAATAATAGGACTGGTGATGAGAAGGATTTTGACAGTTTGGTGAAGGAGGAATGGGGAAACATGTGCAATCTCTTGGGATCTGTATTTGTAAAAAGGTTATGTATCCAATCGTATCTAATAATTCTGCCTCCTTACCACAGGTAATGATAATCACCTTTCACAACAAATTCAATCTGCTCTCAGATTTTGCTTTATTGCATTCAATAATTTACTTTTTTTTCTGGGAGGGGGGGTTGCTCAAATTCTTATTATGTGCCAAGTTTGTGATATGTTACAACACACTTGTTGGGGCCCATCTCCAATTAACAGCATTATTTTTGGAAAAATGCATGTTGAATTGTTTTAGCTATCACAGTATGTGTTGTTCATATAAATGATTTTGTTGGCAGTCATATCTCATTGAGTAGACTACTGACACAATCACACTATTGTTTAAATTCCAAGCAACACCCATTGAGCGGTATGCAGTACATTAGCACTAACCCCAAAAATGGAAAAAGATTATTATACTACTGTGAAAGAAGACTGCGTGTTAGAATACCTGTTCTGATTAGATGCAGCCATTGCTCGGGTGACAATTTTCCATCTGGCTCCTTCAACAAAAGCCAATTGAACAGCCAACTTTATGACTGGTACACACAACCCAGTGGGCTGAATAAAAAAAAAATTACAGAGGAACTTGGGAGGAGCCGCTGTACTAACGTTTTGCGATGTTAGTACAGCGATCTTCCCGGTGAGCTATTGTTTTCTGGCAGGGGGGCTGCCCCCCCCCCCCACCAGAACACACTGGACAACACTCGCAGCCATTGTTGCCAGCACTGATCGAATGCAGATTCGATGGGAATATGAAGTGGCCTAAATGAACGCCTACCCGATACAAGAATCTGTTTACACCGTCACCCGGAGGTGTTTGGTTTTCCAGCATGCCAGCTTCTAAAGGACAGGCTGATGTACACACAGGTGGAAAGTCGGCTGGTTTCTGGTAAACCGGACGATATTCAGGCCGTGTGTACCAGGCTTTAACTGATCTGGGTGGTGATCAATGGGGCACCCACAGCTGGAGTTTTGGCCAATTTAACAGGAATTAGCCAAAATTTAGGCTGTATATGCAAATCCTAGTTTTGACCATCCAAAAACTGCTTTGAGAGTTAGTTCCTTCCTTCTATCTCTCTTCCTTCACCTTTTCTCCCTTTTTTTTTATCTTTTCTTTTTTCCTTTTTTTTTATCTTACTTCCTTTCCTGTTCATATGACACATTTTGATCAGCAGACAACAAGTTCGGGATATGTACACTAATGCAGTGATATGAATATCATGTGATGTGTGTTAGCCATGCAGATAATATGTCATAGGCCCATACTTTGGTGAACCTGTATTGTTTACACTGAAGCAGCGGGGAAGCAGAAATAGGTCTTGATGTTTCCATGGTGCGTGTTAACCAATGCTGCAGCATCTATAACTGCACAGCCCAGGTACATCCAGGCACACACATAAAAGAGATGTGTTCCAGTACGGAATGCAAAGAGTAAACCCTTCACAACGTGATAGTGACCTCTTTCCTCAGACATGGTCAGATACTGTATATGCATCCCAGAGCTGTAATAATAAAATATTCTCTGTAGGTCTTACAAACAAACAGGACGCTCATAACTAACCCACCAATCTGGCTCATATCACTTATGTTTTCATGAGAGACAAAATATTCTTTATAAATGGACAAAAACCTGTTTTTAATAAGAAAACTTTACTGTCAATTTTATTAAACTTTGTTTACATTTTGATATTTTAAATTTTTTTTAGCATATATCATTTTTTTTATGTAATCTTTATTTTATTTTATAGAGAACATACAAAACACATAGTGTACAGTTGGTCTTTCCACATAGCGGTGCGGACTATACATTGTAGACCTAAGAGTTTAGACAAAAAAAAAATATAAAACAGAGGGGCAAGGGAAGGGAGGAAAGGGGGGTGGGGGATTAGGTTATCTCAACACCATTCCATACCGTTAAAAGAGTCATAATGAGTTACAAAGAGTTTCCTGCCCCCGCGGCCTCAGCCCAGAGCTATCTTCTCCCAGCCCCCCACCTATGTACTGGGGGGCACGACTTGGCCTCGGGGCCATCAAAGACCCGTTGGGTGGGTCCCTCGGGAGGGGGGCTACAAGCCTCCAACTGACCTCCAACAAGAGGAAAGCACCCCCCGGGCCTCCTACAAGGCCAATTCGGTCGCTAATTTCACTAGGGTACCGAGGCCGCCAGGCGGAACCCCCATCTAATACATCCAAACGAGTAACGACATGGTGATAACTAAAGAGAGAAACATAGGAACATGCCTTTAACCACTAGCAGTGCATAGCGCCTCAGATTAACCTTCAACTGTAGATCTTATAAGCCACGTAAAGAAAAAGGAAAAGTATATATCATTGCGCTACCAGTAGGGCAGTGAGACATAGTAGTCAGGTACGCACATCACCATTCACAGGCCTCCTCAGCTTCAGGGAAGGCTCTGCTAGCTCCAGCAGCGCGACATCCAGGCTAGATGACACAGGGTTAGCGTCAGTGGTATACTTCCGCCACTGGGCCCAAACACCATTGAAATGCTCACTCCTATCTTTGCACCTCGCCACCCACTCCTCCGCCTCTCTAATATTGCCCACCTTCTGTAGCCATTCTGTTAAAGTAGGGATCTGCGGACGTTTCCAATAGAGAGGTATAAGCCGTTTAGCGGCATTTAGTAAATGAGGAAGGGCGCTTTTTTTGTAATGGCTCAAAGGAAGGGCAGGGAGGTGCAAGAGGAAGTGCGTAGGGGAGAACGGGATTTAGATCTGCAAGGCAATGTATTTCCATCCAAAAAGGCTTGATTGCTGAGCATTCCCACCAAATATGAAGGAGGGTGCCTTTCTGACCGCAGCCCCGCCAGCAACGGTCCGAAACCGAGGGGTAAATACGTGATATGATAGCTGGTACGCGATACCAGCGAGTCAGAAGCTTATAGTTAGTTTCTTGCGTTCTAGACTCTATGGAGCTGGAGTGTGCTAGTCTGTACATGTGCGAACGTTGTTCCGGTGTGAACTCTACCCCTAGGTCCCGCTCCCATTCCCGTATAAAATCCGGCTTGCTGATGGCGGATACTGATCCCAAAAGCCTATATATCTCAGAAATCAGACGGGGAGTGGGCTCTTCCTCTATGAACAGTCTTTCTAGTGTGGTGATAGTGTCCAGCCCCCTCACCAAGGCGCCCTGGGTCGCAATGAAATGTTGAAGCTGTTGGTGTCTCCACCAATCCATGGGGAATCTGCCATGACTATACCGTAAAGCGTCTAGGGGTATCAACTTGCCCTTATCCATAAATTTGCCACAACTATAATTGCCGTTGTTAACCCAAGTACCAAAAAAGGTCCTCTGCTCCCCAGGAGGAAACCACCTGAATCCCCCCAGCGGTGCCAGTGGGGAGCCAGGGGGCACCAGGGCATACAGAGCGTTTGTGCGGTCCCAGACTCGTAGGGTGTGGGTGGTCAGCGGGGAAGACGTCTGTGAGAGTCCCCTGTATTCGCGGGGTAACCAGGGGGCGTATGACAGGTCGCGGCCAGCTAAGCTCTTCTCTAAGGAGACCCACATTTTTGAACCCCCATGGTGGCGCCAGTTGAGGATGTGTTGGATCGCAATGGCTCTGTAATATCGTTGTATGTCTGGAAGGCCCAAGCCTCCCATCTCTTTGGGTCTCTGCAATAGGGACACAGCCAGTCTTGGTTTTTTACCATGCCAAATGAAGTTAATCATTAGGCTTTGAAGCTGTGTGAAAAAGCTCCTGGGGGGGGGGGGGGGGATGGGCAACATCTGCAAGTAAAAGAGCACTCTAAGGAGGATGTTCATCTTAAGTATGCTAAGTTTACCTAGCCATGTGAAGGAGGTCTTGGCCCAGTTTTGTAAGTCTCTACGCACCAAGCTCAAAAGGGTAGGGAAGTTAGCAGAGTATATAGTGTCAAACTGGTTTGTAAGTTGGATACCCAGATACTTAATAGAGGTTTTAGCCCAGCTAAATGGGAAAGCTTGCTGTAAGTCAGTAGCCATCTTTGCGGGAATGGTGATGGGCAGAATTTCGGATTTCGAGAAGTTAATCTTAAAATTTGATACGTGTCCCAAAATTTTGAGTTCCCTCATAAGGTTTGGCAGCGACACAAGAGGTTGGGTCAAATGAAAGAGCACGTTGTCGGCATAGGCCGACAGTTTGTGTTCCGTAGACCCCACCGTCACCCCTCTAATATCAGCGCTCGCCCATATTGTTCTAAGCAGGGGCTCCATAGCTAGAGCGAACAAAAGGGGGGAGAGGGGGCACCCCTGTCTCGTGCCATGCCGTATGGGGAACCCCAAGGACAAGTGGCCATTTACCTTGACCTTCGCACTGGGGGTCGTGTAGAGTGCCATGATTGGAGCATATGAGGGCCCAGTCCTAAAGCCTCCTAGACCACCTTAAGGTATGACCAATCTATTCTGTCAAAAGCCTTTTCGGCGTCCGTGGACAGAATGAGGTAGGGGTTGGAATTCCTGTGGGAACGGGCCCACTGTATGAGCTGCATGGCCCGGATGGAATTATCCCTAGCTTCTCTACCCGAGATGAATTCCGTTTGATCAGGGTGAATAAAGGATGGTATGACATGTTTAAGTCGATTTGCCATAATTTTAGCAAAGATTTTTTATCGACATTAAGTAGCGATATTGGTCAATAGCTTTGTGGGAGAGTGGGATCTTTGCCTTCCTTAGGAAGTACAGTGATATGGGCCAGCAATGCCTCAGGGGGAATCTGGTGGTTTGTGGCTAAAGAGTTAAAATACCTACACATATGGTTTTGTAGCAGGGGGAGAAATTTTACGTAATAAGCTTTGGAATATCCATCTGGGCCAGGGCTCTTCCCGTTAGGTAGGGCCTTCACTGTTGCGGTGATCTCCTGAGGGGAGACGGGAGAGTCAAGGTCTAGCTGCTGCTCGGGTGTCAGAGAGGGGAGTCCGGCCGAGGCGAGGTAGTCGCCAATGGCTTTCAGTTTAGCCGTCCGCCCGGTTTGGGGGATATCTTTATCTAAGTGATATAAGTCTGCATAGTAATCTCTGAAGATGGAAGCAATCCCAGAGGAGTGTAAAGTTGCCATACCATCGGGGGATCGAAGCGAGTGTACTGTCGCTGTCAGTCGTCGCTTCCGAAGCGCTCTAGCTAGAATTCTGCCACACTTATTTCCCTGTTCATAATATTTATGTGATAGGTAGCGTAGTTGTCTACGTGCACGACGATCAAGGAGGCGTGAGAACAGCTCCCTCAGCTCGGTCAACCGCTCGCGGGCCTTAGCATCTCCCTGACATTTGTGTCTAAGTTCTTCCTCTTGTAAGGCTGTCAGTACCCTCTTGAAGTCTATCTGTCTTTCTCTTTTGAGTCTAGAACCCAGGGAGATTAGTTCTCCCCTGAGTACCGCCTTATGACTTTCCCACACAACTCCTTCCACCATGTCCTATTTCTGCAAAATAGTGCGTGATGGTTTCAGAGACCTTAGCTACCACAGAGGCATCGTCCAAGAGGTTTTCATTGAGTCTCCAAGACCAAGCCCTAGGCGATCCATCTGGAACCCTCAGCACAGCCCACACAGGGGCATCTGATATACTGATATTTCCTATTACAGCTGACTGCAGTAGCTCAAGGGTATCATGATTCACACACAAGAGATCAATGCAAATGTAAACGTCATGTACCCCCGAGTAGTAGCTGTAGTCCCTATCCGACGCATGAAGAGCTCTCCACGTGTCTATAAGGAAGCTATTGTGCAGTGATTTGCGAAAATGCTTGAGGAAGGTTCGGGAGTGCGTAGGGCTGCCGCGGGACGTGTCTATTAGCAGGTTGGGGCTCACGTTGAAATCCCCTCCAAGAATTAAGTGTCCCTCCCTAAATTTGTTCAATTTGTCTAGCACGGAGTCTATGAAGGGGAGTTGCTGAGCATTGGGTGCGTAGAGAGTCGCAAATGTGAATTTTGTGTTGGCCAAGACCCCCTTCACGAAGACGTACCTGACCTGTGGGTCAACCTGACTCTCCGAAAGTTGGAATGGGCAGGATTTATGAAATGCAATGGCGGTACCATGCGATTTGGCCACCGGGGAGTTGCTAAAGACCCATTGGGTGTAAAGGTGCGTGGGTATCTTGGGGAGGGATTGTTGTCTGAAATGGGTCTCCTGCAGGAAAACCACCTGAGCCCCCAGACGCTTTAACTCTAGCCAGAGCCTGTTGCGATTGTGTGGAGAGCAGAGCCCCCTGACATTATAAGACAGTACCTTTAGTGATGGTGTACCTGAAGTCGATGATAACCGATCAGTCTCATCCCCTCTAGGTCCTCTACGCATGGTTCAGTTGATAAAGAGGCAACCTGAAGGTCAAAGCAATAAATGTTAGCTCTCAAAAGCAATATAAGGCACAGTAGTGGTATAAGAGGGAGAAATGGGGGAGGGAAGGGGGGGGTAGCGGGGGTAGGGTAGGGAGGGAGGGGGGGGGGATTTAGAAAAGGATAAGCGGGGGGTAGGGAGGAGAAAGGAGGGAGGGAGGGAAAGAAGAGGAGAATAAAACAACAGCACCACAGGGCCGAACCGTGTCAAACAGGCTCGGTGTATTGCACCGTGGTGAACTACAGAGCTCACCCGGGAGGGGGGTATCAACCCAAAAAACGCCCGGGTGGAAACTCGGAGTCCCTCTAGGGACTATCACCTGGTAAGGTGAGGCCTAAGTGGGGTACGTGGGCAACCACCAAGGGGACAAGTAGCCCATTGTTCCGTCCAGTCCATTACAACATGTAAACAGGGTGAAAAAATGAGGTGCAAAAAAGAAAAACAACAACAAAAAGAAAAAAGAGTATATGGAACTCGAACTCCCAAAAAGTGCAAAAACAAGGCAGCCAGGCAGAGGGCTGAGTAACAGACCCCCCAGTCCATCACAGTGCATAAGGTGTAGCTCGAAGTTGGGTAATAATGCAGAGGACCCAAGGTTCAGTGTCCTGCAAGAGGAGGTGCAGTGTTAAAGCAGTGCGTCCATTGAGTCCAGTGTCCCGGCCGAAATACCAATGATGGAGAGGGGGTAATCCGTGGTCTCGTCCAGAAATTAGAGAAAGGTTGGCAGTAGCGTATTCAGTCGCTGGTTGCAGAGGTGCCCGGACAGGGGCCATCTATCTGCCTGTTACCACCACGGGAACGCCTGCTTCCAGCCTGGGGTCCATGGCTGAGGTAGCTGGGGGATCGGGATGTCCGGTGTGGTACACCAATCCGGGAAATCCACAGGGTTAAGCTCCAAGGTGTGTAAGAAGCGGGGAGGTCATCTTTCGTACATAATATAGCCCAACGGCCATTTTTAGACGCCTGGAGGCTGAATGGGAAGCCCCAGCGGTATGTGAGGCCTGCCGCTTAGATTTCTGCCAGGAGTGGGCGTAGGGCCCGTCGCTGCATTAGGGTGCGCCTGGAGAGGTCCTGATAGAACGACAGCTGAGCTCCATCAAAGTCAAAGACTGGTCTATTGCGCATCTTTTGCATTATGCGATCCTTTAGTGTAAATTTATGCAGCTTGCAAATCACATCTCTGAGGTTTTCGGGGGTCTTCTGATGGGGGCCTGAGTGCCCTGTGAGCTCTATCTATCTCAATCGGCACCGACGGAGGCAGACTCAGGATTTCATGGAACACTCCCTGCAGCGTGGGAACAATATCTTTAGGCGTGGTGGCTTCTGGAAGGCCTCGTATGTGAATATTCACTCGCCTGCTGCGGTTCTCCATGTCATCTAATTGGCACAGGAGGGCCTCAATTTGGTGACTGTGGGTTACGGTCTGTTCTCTGAGCTGGGAGATGGCGGGTATAGTATCGTCGAATTTCTGCTTCAAAGTCTCTACCCTGTGACCCAGCTCAGTGGTGTCTGCTTGCAATTGTTCAATATCTTGCTTGAAAGCCCTTTCAATCCTGCTAGTAAAATGCTCCAGGTCCTCTTTAGTAGGGAGAGACCATAGGTGCTGTCTGATATCCCTGTCCTTTGTCAGATCTTCCAAATCTGTACCCCTGTCTTGTGGTGATGTGGAGCGGGGGGATGCAGGGGGGATGGAGTTGCTTACCAGCCTGGGAGAGGAGATAGGAGATAGTGCTGGAGGTGCAGGCTGAGTCTCCTGTTGCTGCAGCGTGGCCGTTCGTTCCGGCGCCATCTTGGATTTTCCCCTCTGCTGATGAGGGGTATCTGAAAGGAAGGAATCCAACGATCCCTGGCCGTGAGAGTGGGTTTTTTCGGCTGTGATGAAGCCCGCCGCCGCTGTGACATGCCCTGGGTGGAAACCGGGGGGTAATCACCCCTGTAGCTGCTGTTATAGCTGCGGACTGGACGGAGCTCGGGCTCAGCACATCCTCACTCCTCCACAGTCAGGCCACGCCCCCCTAGCATATATCATTTGTAATTATTCATATAAACTCTTTATTTTACAAGTAAATATTTCATAAGAGGTGCACCCATTAAAGGTTCAGCAAAGCATTCTGGGTTTAAAAAAAAAACTTTATATGAATCTTAACAAAGAGTGCATGGGTGGTAAATCACACCTCATCTCATTTAGCTGTGCGTGTAATTTGAACTTCAACTTTTCAGCTTTTAAAAAAAACAAACAAAAGCATTTTAAGCAAAGCAGTTACATTATCTATAAGGCTCTATTCACACTAGTCCAATTTCAGATGTGACTTGAGTCACACAGAATTGTATGACAATGGAAACCACATAGTTTTCAATGGTTCACATCAATGCAACTCAGCATGGTGCGGTTTTGTAAGAGGTTCCTGTACTACTTTGGTGCGATTTCAGTACAATTATGGCCCCCTAGAGTATGCAAACTATTTCAAAGTAGCATTCAAGTTTCACCCAAGTTGTACTACATAATGGCACTGAAAGTTGGATCAAAATCAGATTGCAGCAGTGGGAATCAAGGCTAAACCTTTATTCCCTCTCCTGGTATGTTATTATGGCACACAATAAAAAAGCAACTCCTGATTTTGTATGTTAGCTTTGGCCCAGTGAGAGCATTGTCACCAGAATGGGAAGTAGAGAGAGATCTCGCTAACAAGGCCACAAAAAAACACTTTTAACCAGTTTCCCACCAGCCTATAGTCAAATGATGGCTGGGCGGGACCTTTTACACTGCAGGTAGACATCATATGACGTCCTCTCAGGATGGGCCACGGTGCGGCGCGATTTGTCACAGTCTGTGTCCACTGGGTTGTGTCAGCTGATGACAGATCACTGTATCGGGCCACTGCTGGTACCATGTGATTGCTGTGACCAATCACAGCAGATCACATGACAATTATAAACAATACATGGCTTCCTTTCATGCTATTCGTTGTGTACAATTGTGTTGCTAGCTGTGATTGGTCAAAGTGATTCCATGGTACAGACAGGGCCAATCACAGCCCATCTGTGCCATGTGATTAACTGTGGCCAATCACAGCTAACCACAACAATACACGGTGAATGAATCATTTTCATTTCATTTCAATTTTTTTCTTGTAACTACTTGCCGACCAGCCGCTGTTGGCTCCCCTGTGCGAATCGCCGTAGCTGTACGGTGGCCGCTTTAAGGGCTATGGGCGTCGCGCGACGCCGGAGCGGATGCGTGTGGCTGACCCGCGATCGCTCCTCAGAGAGCAATCCAGAAAGATCCAGAATGGGGGATCTGTTCCGCGCAATTGTCAGTTAAAATAGCGCAGTGCCGTATCGCAAAAAATGGCAAGGTCAGGAAGTGTGTAAATCCTTCCAGGGCTGAAGTGGTTAAATATTGTCACTAGTCAGTGTCCCTGATCACCGCCACACCAGTTTTATGAGAATACTGGACTGCACTGGAGACAGTATGTAAAAAAAAAAACAAATGTGAAAAAAAAACAATTCTTTTTCATTTCCTTTATTTTCCCAAAAATTGTGACAAAAAATGACAACTTCAAAAAACTCGCAATGCCTTTTGCTGAATAATTTGGACGGCATACTTTCCAAAAAGTTCATTTGGGGGTATTTGTACTGTCCTGGTGTTTTTGGGCCTCAAGAAATGAGATAGGCCATCCATACATCCGGATTGATCAATTTTAATATATACAGTTGTGCTCATAAGTTTACATACCCTGGCAGAATTTATGATTTCTTGGCAATTTTTCAGAGAAAATTAATGATAACACAAAAACATTTCTTTCACTCATGGTTAGTGTTTGTCTGAAGCCATTTATTATCAATCAACTGTGTTTACTCTATTTAAATAATAATGGCAACAGAAACTACCCAAATGGCCCTGATCAAAAGTTTACATACCCTGGTGATTTTGGCTATTAAAGGTAATTATCCTCACCTGTGATCTGTTTGCTTGTAATTAGCATGTGTGTATAAAAAGTCAATGAGTTTCTGGACTCCTGACAGACCCTTGCATGTTTCATCCAGTGCTGCACTGACGTTTCTGGTTTCTGAGTCATGGGGAAAGCAAAAGAATTGTCAAAGGATCTGTGGGAAAAGGTAGTTGAACTGTATAAAACCGGAAAGAGATAAAAAAAAAATCCAAGAAATTGAGAATGCCAATCAGCAGTGTTCAAACTCTAATCAAGAAGTGGAAAATGAGGGGTTCTGTTGAAAACAAACCACGGTCAGGTAGACCACTAAAATTTCAGCCACAACTGCCAGGAAAATTGTTCGGGATGCAAAAAAAAACCCCACAAATAACTTCAGGTTAAATACAGGACTCTCTGAAAACATGTGGTATGGTTGGTTCAAGAAGCACAATAAGGAGGCACTTGAAGAAAGATGGGCTGCATGGTCGAATCGCCAGAAGAAAGACATTACTACGCAAATGCCAAAAAGTATCCCGCTTACATCAGCCAAACAGCACAGAGACAAGCCTCAAACCTTCTGCCACAAAGTCATTTGGAGTGATGAGACCAAAATTGAGCTTTTTGGTCACAACCATAAATACTACATTTGGAGAGGATTCAACAAGGCCTATGATGAAATGTACACCATTCCTACTGTGAAACACGGAGGTGGATCGCTGATGTTTCAGGGATGTGTGAGCTACAAAGGCACAGGAGATTTGGTCAAAATCAATGGCAAGATGAATGCAGTATGTTATCAAAAAATACTGGAGGAACATTTGCATTCATCATCCAGGAAGCTGCGCATGGGGCGTACTTGGACATTCCAACATGACAGTGATCCAAAACACAAGGCCAAGTTGACCTGTCATTGGCTACAGCAGAATAAATTGAAGGTTCTGGAGAGGCCATCTCAGTCTCCTGACCTCAATATCATTGAGCCACTCTAGGGAGATCTCAAACGTGCAGTTCATGGAAGACAGCTCATGAATTTATCAGAACTTGGGGCTTTTTGCCAA
Organism: Lithobates clamitans; assembly: GCA_037952925.1. Lineage (NCBI taxonomy): Eukaryota > Metazoa > Chordata > Amphibia > Anura > Ranidae > Lithobates > Lithobates clamitans. The sequence continues at coordinate 2,622,126 of JBBGZY010000271.1, forward strand.
GAGGAATGGGCAGCTTTACCATCAGAGAAGATAAAGAGCCTCATCCACAAATACCACAAAAGACTTCAATCTGTGATTGATGTTAGGGGGCAATACACGGTATTAAGAACTGGGGTATGGAAACTTTTGATCGGGGTCATTTGGGTAGTTTTTGTTACCATTATTATTTAAAAAGAGTAAACACAGTTTATTGATAAAAAATGGCTTCAGCCAAATACTAACCATCATTCATATTCTCTGAAAAATGGGCAAAAAAATCATAAATTTTGCCAGGGTATGTAAACTTTTGAGCACAACTGTATATACTGTCAAATATATATATATATATATATATATATAGACAGTATACCATTGTGGACATTTTGATAACTTTCTTACAGTCTTACAGATTAAATAATAAACACTGATTTGGGTTATTTTCACCAAAGAAAATGTTCTAAATTTATTAAGAAATATTATTTGCAAAATGTTATAACAGAAACAAAGAAACATTTTCAATATTTTTTCATTTATTTAGCAAAAAATAAAAATTTCAGTGGTGATTAAATACCACTAAAACAAAGCTTTATTTATGTGAAAAAATAATAAAAATGTCATATGGGTGCAATGTTGCATAGCCACTCAATTGTCATTCAAAGTGCAACAGCACTAAAAATTGGCCTGGGCAGGAAGGGGGTGAAAGTGAGCAGATAATGAAGACCATCAACTCACTACTGTATGTACACTGCACCATCCAGTAGCTGTGCATAGCAGGTACAGCGTCCCTAAAATGCAGGCTCACCAGTTAAGGTGTGGTCTCTGAGACTTAGAAATCAGGTAAGAAAAATAATACAGGGGGAAGAAGAACTCCCTGAAAAAGAAGTCACGGGAGGACCAAGCTGCTTATATGAGGGAAACTATTTATTGCACAATGAAAAAATAATACAAAGCTATACAGAAACTAGGCACCCAACACCTAGACTACATTAAAATAAGACAACGTTGTCTGAGTAAAAGCAGCTGTGTCACACATACAGCAAGTACACATCATATATCCAAATCAGTTGTAATATAAAGTGCTAGAAGTGACGGTTAGGTAGGCACATAGATCCTAGTGTGTGTCACCATAAATCACTGTGCATATCCCGTCACTGTATGTAAACAGGCCCTAGTCTAGGGGATACCAGGGTATTGATTCTAAAGTTCACACACTTGAAGAGTAAACCCCATAATAGACATAACACTGGGTTAGCTAAATTGCTGTTATTTAGCTGATAATATACCCTGTGTAGAAAGCGGTATATAGCCACTGATAGTTATTTCAGGTAGTCTATATCAGGCCGTTTAGCAGGGCTAGTCCGGTATGGGGTTATAACATTGAACAGTGGGTAGACGTTATCTGCAGGTGAGCACAGGCATGTTATGCAAGATTTAAAAAAAAGTCTAAGGGCCAGTGGCGGAAGTATAGGGGTCGCTGAGGTCGCCATGGTGACTGGGCCCCATTCTGCCCTTGAGGGCCCCCTGTATACCTCAATAGGTGGAGCGACAAGGGCGGCTGAGACTGATTCTCAGCCGAACTGTAATCGGCACTGCAGGGAGCTCGTCACACTGATAGACCTAAAGTGAAAGCACAGGGTGTGCTGTGCTCTGCTCTTTGTCTCCCCCTACAGTGCAGTACCTGGCAGGAAGAGGTAAGGTAAAGCGATTTTTAAAAGGCTATCTCTATGTATGTGTGTTTATATGTGTGTGTGTGCATGCATGTATGTGTGTGTGTGCATGTATGTATGTGTGTGCGCGCATGTACATGTATGTATGTATGTTATATGATATGATATGTAATGTAATACTGACACATAATCACACACATAGGTTGGACTTGATGGACTTGTGTCTTTTTTCAACCTCACCTACTATGTAACTATGTATGTATGCAGGTGTGTGTGCATGTGTTTATATGTGTGTGCATATGTGTATATATATATATATATATATATATATATATATATATATATATATATATATAATGTATGTATGTATGTATGTATGTATGTATGTATGTATGTATGTATGTGTGTGTGTGTGTATTTATATATGTAATCCGGCAATGCACACAGTTGCGGGGTGGTTGCAGTGTAGCCCCATTCACCTAGGGGTAAACTTCAAGGGTGCCCTGACTGGAAAAAGATTGAGAAACACTGGCATAGAGAAACCCATCTCTCCATTTTCCTCCTGCAGCCGCTGAATGCCTGCGGGAGGGAGAGGAGGAGAAGCAGGGGGGAAATGGAGAAATCGGTTCCTCTATATGCAGCCATCCACTTGCGACTGGGCCCTGTTGTTCCCCCACCGGGCTCGGAGGAAAGGGTCCTGTCCAGGGGTCAGGGGGGGCCTTCATGGTTTCTTGCATCGGGACCCTCAAGGTTCTAGTTACGCCACTGCTAAGGACCAAAGGGCCCGCTCATCCGACCGCAGGGGGTGAAAGTGCCCTGTATTGAATGATTAGTAGAAGCAGGAAAATTATCTCCTCCGTTATTTTATTACTGGCTGTGTTAGAAATTTTCCCAAAGTGGCCAAAGACTGCAATAAAAAAAAAGAGGATTTAAACTTTTCCCTCCCCATCCAAAATTAGATTAGCAAACCCAAAGAAGTCATCTAGTTCCCAAAACACAAAAAAAAAATGGAAAAAGAGCTAGTGACAGCATTTACAAGAATGTCAAAGTTTCTATGCCCACACACAATCTTAAATACTTTAAATGTATGCAACTGGTTTTGTTAGCTGCTTGGGGGCAAAGGAAGAAGGCAATAAAATGACAGTTGGTGGTTTTGTTCCATGGAGTTACAAGGCAGGAAGTTGGTTAAAGGTTGGTAAATATTGCTTCTCACTGTACTACGTTTATTCTGAACACCTCTAGTTCTGATAAACCTGAAACTTTTTTTAGATCTATTCATAAATGTTATTGAAAACTTTATACATTAACCAGTTCATGCAAATGATGTATGGTATAGTCCCCCGTTAACAGATTATATGGGCAAAGAGGCCACTAAGGTAATCAGGGAGGTTACATTGAGCTAGAGATGTGTTTCCATAGTAACCAAGCCTTTATAATGCAAAGACCAGCAGCTGCTCCAGCTGTCACTTGTGAAGTTATCTCCAGTCCTTCAGGATGTCTTTTCCCATCAGGTCATTTATTACATTTATAAACTTTCTTAAAAGCTGGTACATTTAGTTAGCTTATATCAGATCATAAGACCCAGTGGGCAGGATTCCTCTCATTAGACTCTAAGCCTTCATGTACATGGATTTTCAATGTTCCACCATATACTATATTGTCAAAAGTATTGGGAGTGTGTCTATGGGAATGTTTGACCATTCTTCCTGAAGTGCATTTGTGAGGTCAGGCACTCATATTGGACAAGAAGGCCTGGCTCACAGTTTCCACTCAAATTCATCCCAAAGGTGTTTTATCGCTTTGAGGTCAGGACTCTGTGCAGTCCAGTCAAGCTCCTCCACTCCAAACCCACATATCCTTGTCTTTATGGACCTTGCTTTGTGCACTGGTGCACAGTCATGCTGGAGCAGGAAAGGGCCATCCCCAAACTGTCCCCACAAAGTTGGGAGCATGAAATTGTCCAAAATGTCTTGGTATGCTGACACCTTAAAGAGGAAGTCCACCTAAATCCACCTAAAAAAAAAAATATTAAAAGCCAGCAGCTACAAATACTGCAGCTGCTGACTTTTTTAATAAATGGCCACTTACCTGTCCCAGGGTCCAGCGATGTCGGCAGCCGACGCCGATAACCCGCTCGATTCTCGGCAGCTGCCACCGCCATCCTAGGTGAGGGAATCAGGAAGTGAAGCGTTGCGGCTTCACTTCCCGGTTCCCTGCTGCGCATGCGCGAGTCATGCTGCGCATTGTAACTGGTCCCCGCTATCTCCTGGGACCTGTGTGTTTCCAAGGAGACAGCGCGGAGGGACAGGAAGAGGCATAGACTCCCGTGGGAGTCAATGCCGGAAGTGGATGCAAATACCTGTCTTAGACAGGTATCTGCACCCCCCCCCCCCTGAAAGGTGCCAAATGTGACACCGGAGGGGGGGAGGGTTCCGAAAAGCGGAAGTTCCATTTTTGTGTGGAACTCCGCTTTAAGAGTTCCCTTCAGTGGATCTAAGGGGCCAAGCCATGCCTGGAAAACAACCCCACACCATAATCTTCCCTCCACCCAATGATTTAGACCAGTGCACAAAGAAAGGTCCATAAACACATGGATGAGCGAGTTTGGGGTGGAGGAACTTGACTGGCCTGCACAGAGTCCTCACCTCAGCCCAATAGAACACCTTTGGGATGAATTAGAGCGGAGACTGCAAGCCAGGCCTTCTCGTCCACCATCAGTGCCTGACCTCACAAATTTCTTCTGGAAGAATGGTCAACCATTCCCATAGACACACTCCTAAACCTTGTGGGCAGCCTTCCCAGAAGAGTTGAAGCTGTTAAAGCTGCAAAGAGTGGGTCAACTCAATACTGAACCCTATGGACTAAGTACGGGATGCTATTAAAGTTCATGTGCGTGTAAAGGCAGGTGTCCCAATACTTTTGAGAATATAGTGTATATTAGATTGTTTCTTTTTGGGTAGAAACTTCCATTCAAAGTTAGATTATGAAATTGATTTACTAAAACTGGGGAGTGCAAAATCTGGTGCAGCTGTGCATGGTAGCCAATTAGCTTCTAACTTTAGCTTGTTCAATAAGGCTTGCATAATAAAACCTGGAAGCTGATTGGTTTCTATGCAGAGCTGCACAAGATTTTGCACTCCCCAGTTTTAGTAAATCTTCCCCTATGAGTCTGAATATGCACCATTTCTCTAAATGAGCTCTAAATCAGGGCAGGGCTGTAGATAATTCTTTTTTTCCTGGGGGGGATCAGACTCGGGCATCTGAAGAATAATCAAGTGGTGCATGAAGCATCCCACTGCGGATTATGGGTGTGGCAAAATTGTGCTAACAGTGGGAGGGGCTTAAAATATGAGCCTACTTACTGTGTACAAGGTGGCATATGGCAAGGTCCTTTTACCTACAAATATGCTGTAATAATCCTGACAAAACCAAGCATCTATTAGGTGTGTACAAGCCCCAGTACAATCATATGTGTTTAAAGTACTTAGAGTGCAGTGATCAGGAGAATGTCTAGTCAGTCCAGTACAGTGTGCTGTGGTCAGAATAATGTCATATACAGCCCAAGGTACAGAGTGCAGTGGTCAGGGGTATCTCAGATACAGCCCAAGGTACAGAGTGCAGTGGTCAGGGGTATCTCAGATACAGCCCAAGGTACAGAGTGCAGTGGTCAGGGGTATCTCAGATACAGCCCAAGGTACAGAGTGCAGTGGTCAGGGGTATCTCAGATACAGCCCAAGGTACAGAGTGCAGTGGTCAGGGGTATCTCAGATACAGCCCAAGGTACAGAGTGCAGTGGTCAGGGGTATCTCAGATACAGCCCAAGGTACAGAGTGCAGTGGTCAGGGGTATCGCAGATACAGCCCAAGGTATAGAGTGCAGTGGTCAGGGGTATCTCAGATACAGCCCAAGGTACAGAGTGCAGTGGTCAGGGGTATCTCAGATACAGCCCAAGGTACAGAGTGCAGTGGTCAGGGGTATCTCAGATACAGCCCAAGGTATAGAGTGCAGTGGTCAGGGGTATCTCGGATACAGCCCAAGGTACAGAGTGCAGTGGTCAGGGGTATCTCAGATACAGCCCAAGGTACAGAGTGCAGTGGTCAGGGGTATCTCAGATACAGCCCAAGGTACAGAGTGCAGTGGTCAGGGGTATCTCAGATACAGCCCAAGGTACAGAGTGCAGTGGTCAGGGGTATCTCAGATACAGCCCAAGGTATAGAGTGCAGTGGTCAGGGGTATCTCAGATACAGCCCAAGGTATAGAGTGCAGTGGTCAGGGGTATCTCGGATACAGCCCAAGGTACAGAGTGCAGTGGTCAGGGGTATCTCAGATACAGCCCAAGGTACAGAGTGCAGTGGTCAGGGGTATCTCAGATACAGCCCAATGTATAGAGTACAGTGGTCAGGGGTATCTCAGATACAGCCCAATGTATAGAGTGCAGTGGTCAGGGGTATCTCAGATACAGCCCAAGATATAGAGTGCAGTGGTCAGGGGTATCTCAGATACAGCCCAAGTATAGGTTTCAGTGGTCAGGAGAAAATCATATACAACCCGGTGTGCAGAGTGCATGGTCAGGAGCATGTCATACTGTACATACATAGCCCACTCTTCAGTGCAATTTGCCTCCAAGTTCTCCCCTCCCTGCACAGCTCCACTCATGTCTCTCTCTTCTTCTCTTCTCGTACAGCAGCTTTCTCTCTTCTTCCTATGATTTCCTACACCATACAGCCTGCACTGTGTCCAGGGGTAGGACTAAAAGTTTAAGCATCTATGCATCCAATCAGGTTTCTCCTTTCCCCTATCCCAGCCGATCTGTCCATCCACCCCCAGGGTAGGCAGAGTAAGCAGACATAAGGCTGAATTCACACTTCAGCGTTTTGAATAGGGGGCAGATTTGCAGTGATTCTGCCTGCAATTTGAAAGTGCTGATTTGTGAATGCAAAAAAAGTTCAGGAGCTACTTTTGGGCAAAATGCTTCCTACGATGTGGGTTGCCGCGATTGCAGCGGAATTTATCGTGGCGAGAATAGTGGCAGACCCACACTGTGATTTTAGGTGCCATTCAAATGATTGGCATCTCAAATGCGAGTGTTATGCCCTGTACACACGTTCGGACCTGTCAGTTTTGACGGCGGACCTGAACGGGCGCTCCATGTTAGCCTATGGAGCGACAGATGTCAGCGGAGACATGTCCGCTGACATCCGACCCCGTCCGCTGACATCCGACCCCGACCCCATCCGGATGTCGGATGGCCCTACGTCCAGGTCCGTTGCTGGCAGATCGGATCGGGTGAGATCTCACGAAAACGGACATGCTGTCCGTTTTCATCCGATCCCTCCATAGGCAGCAGCGGCACCTGACAAGCCCCTACCCACTCAGTGAGCAGAGAGGGACCTGTCATCTGCCGGCTCAGCGGAGATCAACGGAGAGATCTCCCGCTAGCGGGCGGACCGAGGCGGACTCCGTGGAAGCGGAGTCCGCTTCGTGTAAATGAGGCCTTAGAGATCCATTGATTCCTCCCTAAGTTTGGCCTGGTTGCACTTTTCTCTTCTTCCACTAGGTGGCCAGGTACTTGGTGGTACTAGATACAAGAGGGGCAATGCAAGGTCAGATTATGGGTAAATGGGGCATCTCAGTCAATGGGCAGGGGTTTTCTTGAATCCCTTGGCCTGCTGGGAGAATCTATATATTCGGGTGGAGTCAGGTGATCTATGTTCAGTGCCACCTGGACGGCTGTCTGGGTGGTCGTGTGTTGTACTGCCCGGGCTGCTAGGCCGGAGATTGGGCCTATCTCGGGCACATCTGGCTGCTAGGCTGTCTGAGGGCCTATCCAGAAACAAAAGAGCAGCACAGGGTTGGGACTGCGGCTTGCAGTCCAACCAAAAGTGGCGGTTCTGCCGGCCGGAGAACCTGTCGTGGTCGGAGGTAGAGGGGAGGCCACCCGCCTTATTACCAGGGACCAGAGTGAGTAACTGAAGCAAGTACCGGAGCAGTATTCTCATCGACCGGGGACGGTGAAGAATCTGAAAACTTCAGTGGGTATCAAACCAGGGAACCAGCCAGTGGAGGTGACGTTTCAGAGCAGCCTTGTGTGTCAAGCTAGGGACCAAGCAGGCCAGTGGGGTGAAGCTTGAGAGCTATCTTGAGTGCCAAGCTAGGGACCCAGCAGAGAGGCAGGGGTGACACTTGAGGAAGATACCACCTTGAAGATTGGAGGAGCTCAAGGGATTCAGTGGCAGTGAATCAGCGGGTCTAGTGAGAGACCGGGAGCTCAGTGGGCTGAAGAACTACAAGGAGTGATTGTAGTGGAAGCGAAGAGGAATTGTTAAGCTTTGTGTTAGGAACTGTTAAAGACTGTTGCCATGGGAGACAACATTCCTGCACATGCAGATGTGGTGTCTTGCTGGATGCCTTTCCCTGCATGGCTGTCCTCCTGTTGAAGTTCCGGAATCTGCCAATTAATCTTGCAGCTACCTAAGGGTGTCCTGGCCCTAACCTTTTCTCCCCTAAAAAACTTTGTTAAGAGAAATAAACTTTCTTTTGCATTCAAGAAGTGCCTGGCGCCCTATAACTTTAATTACTCTGCACCCACCATGCCTCCCAACCCACTACATACAGAAGGATGTCAGCCCTGGAGGTTCTCATTAGCCTGAAGGAGGACTGAGACCTTACTACACGAGTCCCGCGATTTGTCATTCACACATCGGCGCTTTCAAATCTGCCCGCGATTCAAAATGATGAGGTGTGAATGCAGCCTAAGAAAGTCCAGGTTGTATAGCTCCCTCCCCTTAAAGTGACCACTAACTAGCCTGCACAATGGACAGACTCTCTGGAGGGGTGGGTTGGACCCCTGTACCCCCCTATATATGGCCCTGCTATAAGCAGTACTGTGTTTCAAACAATTCAGGAACAAATAAATGTAGCTGTTTTATACCAGATGATGAATACCAGATGTTCGAATCTTGGCCAGTTCAGCAGGGACGAGCTTAGATTTGAACCATGTATGGGCAGGCTGATTGTACCCAAGTTGATCGATCAATCAACTTGAGTACAACAAGCCTATTGGATTTTTCATGTGACTATTGCCAGCTGCTATAGCCGCTATAATCACTGTGTGTTCTCACGGCCGGGACAGCTCCCCCCGACCCCCCGCCGGATTCCACCATTAACAGAGACTGTGGTTGCAGGAAAGAAAATCGCACCATCTGTGAATGGCTTTGCTAGGCATGATTCACCTTACTAGTGAAAATACTGAGAATACTGTTATTTTCCTTCATACCAGACCTTAGTCCTAATAGGCAGGATTCCTCAAACTATATCTTATGGCATCGTGATCAGAGATATCCCATGGTACACTAGATCATTTCCCTGCATTGTAGAGCCTAAAAGCATCTTCTGAACAGGAAAGGAACACGTGTTTTTTTCAGCACATGGTAAAACATCTGTAGTTTCTAGGCTGTGGAAAAAAAAAGGGAACTGGAATGTGGTTACCATGTGAATCACCCAAGCTGTCCTTGTTCCTGTTTTCATAGTTCAGCCCTATACAGGTTAATGGATTGAATGCAATATGTGAAATCACAAATGGTGCGATGTTGCTTTAGAAACCAAGGTTTTATGTTGGAAGATTTAGGCTCACCATACACATTACAATCTGACAATACGATCTCTGTGCGATCAAATTTACACCTACCAAAACCTAATAATATGAGAACCTACCTAAATTATCCATTCACTCTGTATCTGATCAGGCAGGTTGCACTACATACTCGTTGGTAGATCTAATGGAAATTGTACAGTTAGATTGTACCATCATGTATTGTGAGCCTTAAGTTTGCCATACACGTTACAATCAAGCTGTACAATCCCTGTAAATCAACCTTAGATTTAACCAAAACCATGTAATATGAGGACCTACCTAAACTTTTCAATCAATTTATATCCAATCAGGCAGGCTCTTACATTGCAAGCTTGTTAGATGCATGAGTGCTCAACCTGTGGCCCTCCAGCTGTTGTAAAACTACAAGTCCCATGATGCATTGCAAGGCTGACAGTTACAAGCCTGACTCCCAAAGGCAGTGACACGATGGGACTTGTAGTTTTGCAACAGCTGGAGAGCCACAGGTTAAGCACCCATGAAAGGAAAGGAACAATCAGATTGTATAGTGTATGGTCATTTTTACATGAAAACCTGGATCTTTATCCGTCGTCAATGGGGGAATTGTATTTGCTTTTACCTTTTATTATTAGCTTTAGAGTGACTTATATTTCAGTAATGAGAAGCAGGTCTTAAAGGTGTATATTCATATACAGTATATACACTGTGCAGACACCCCCAGTCCTACCTTGAAATAAGTGATCGGGCACAAAAGAAATCGAATCGCCAATTCACATCTAGGCGCTATGAAAATGCACTAAAAGTGCAGTAAACACACACATATTGCGATCGCGCTGCCATTATTTGTTAATGGCACCCCAAACTTGGGTAGCAATCCCACAAATGCATGACACAACATGCAAAAAGCGGTAGAGCAGCATTAGAGTGTTAAATCAGGTGGTGAGGAGGCAATATAACACCACCTCATTGCCTGTCAAATGCCCTGTGACTGAAAGGGGAGAGCCTGAGATCGGTACAGCGAGGATTTCTGCAGATCCTGACCTGGTGTGAAGAACAGGTACATGACTCCTGGGGTCTGCAGGCACTAACACAGGAAGAATGTAGTCAAGCCAGGTAGCAGAGTGGCGGGCTATCTCCTAGGAAATGCTCTTCCACCTGACCAAGGCTCCCGTTGTATCGATCAGCTCCTCAGGCCCTCTCCTTCCAGTTCTTTCAGCTCTCCACACAGACATTTATCAACATGAGTCTCTGAGCTTGTCAGTTTCCTCAGTTAGTGAGGCTCAGAGAAGCATGCTGACAGTGAAGGCATCACAGGCCAGATAGGGACAGCCAAAGAGCCAGGTCTGGTCCTGGTGCCGCAATTTGCCCAGGACCCTGACCACACTTAAATCTTGTTTCCACCTCTCCTTCTAAGCCTACCAGGACGCCGGACACATGAATTACTATGTCGGGGATAGGCAGGGGGGTGTGTATTTTGAAGCATGTGATTATAGCCAGAGGCTCTAATAGGCTTCAAAATAGGGTGGGCTCGGGGCGCAGAGCACTGCGTCCCGATCCCACCCTGTTGTGTGACCATAGCGAATTAATATTCGCTATGGTCACACTACAGTTCCTCCCCACCAATCAGGAGGCAGGTCTGTGAGATCTGTTTGCCAAATGGCCAAAGCACCAGGCGATCCTATTGGATGCCTAGCGCTTTGGCAGGAGAGGAGACATACAGGGGAGGAAGCCTGAGGAGCAAACACCAGAGCCGCCACTGCCCGCACTGGAGGAGAGGGGGAGGACAGCCCCGCCACTGCAGGAGAGGAGGAGGACAGCCCCGCCACACAGCGGGTAAGTGCCGCCAGGACCAGCCGGGGGTGGTTAATGCTGCGGGTGGTCAGTGCTGCGGGTGGTCCGGTGGGTGCCACAGGTGGTCAGTGCCGCTCCACCAGTGGCAGGGGGGTTGGTTGGTGCATGTTTGCCACCCCCCCCAAAAGGAGAACCCACCAGCTGCCACTGGTAGAAGTTCTGTTGAGCTATCACTTAATTATCTTTCTTTGTTTATTTTTGATTGAATTCCACTGTTTATTATTTTTTTGGGTTGGTAATATATTTTGTTCTTGAAGATTGATTGTTGGATTGCTACATTTTTCTTATATTTAGGCCCCTTCTGTCCGTTGATTCCGCTGAGCCGGCGGATGACAGGTCCCTCTCTGCTCACTGAGCGGGGAGGGGCTTGTCAGGCGCCGCTGCCGCCTATGGAGGGATCGGACGAAAACGGACAGCGTGTCCGTTTTCGTCAGATCTCACCTGATCCGATCCGCCAGCGACGGATCTGGACGTAGAGCCATCCGTCTGCTTTTAGCGGATCGGACGGGGTCGGATGTCAGCGGTCATGTCTCCGCTGACATCCGACGCTCCATAGGCTAACATGGATCGCCCGTTCAGGTCCGCCGTCAAAACTGACAGGCGGACCTAAACGGTCCGATCGTGTGAAAGGGGCCTAATACACATTCACTTGTAGCACTTGTTAATTTGTTGCTAGTTGCACTGCACTATGCACAGTGGTTTATTCAGATTGAACACTTTTGAGTGTCAAGCAGCAACTGGATCATTTATTTATATTCACGTGATGTTAGTATATGAAGCATTTGTTGATTGTTTTATTTATTTGCGCTGATTAACCACTTCAATACCAGTTACTTATACACCTTCCTGCTCAAGCCAATTTTCAGCTTTCAGCGCTGTTGCAATTTGAATGACAATTGCGCAGTCATGCTACACTATACCCAAACAAATTTTTTTTTATCATTTTGTTCCCACAAATAGAGCTTTCTTTTGGTGGTATTTGATCACCTCTACGATTTTTTTTATTTTTTGCGCAACAAATAAAATACTGAAAATTTTGAAAAGAATAAAGTTTTTCTTCGTTTCTGTTAAAATAATTTTAATTTGTAAATAAGTAAGTTTTCTCCTTCAATAACGGGCACAGATATAGCTGCACTGATGGGCACTGATAAGGCGGCACCGATGGGCACCAAGGAGGTGGCATCAATGAGGTGGCACTGATGCTAGGCACTGATAGGCAGCACTGATGGGCATTGATAGGTGGCACTGGTATGCGGCACTGATGGGCACTCATAGGCGGCACTGATGGGCACTCATAGGCGGCACTGATGGGTACTTATGGGTGGCACTGATGGGTACTTATGTGTGGCACTGATGGGTGGCACAGATGGGCACTGGTCACTGATAGGTGGGCACTGATGGGCATGGATGGACACTGAGAGGTGGCACTGATGGACACTGATGGGTGGCACTGATGACACTGATGGGTGGCATTGCTGGGCATCACTTATCTGGTCTGCTGAATAATGTTTCCAGTCAGTGCCCATTTGTGGGCACTGATTGGCATATATTTAGCATATTTTTGTATATGTGGATGGCCATGGGGTAAGTACCTGGCCATCCACATGTTGGGGGCTTCCCTAATGGTCCTGGTGGCTTCCCTGGTGGTCCAGTGTGGGCATCCAGGGGGGGGCTGCGCTGATAAACAATCAGCGCAGACCCCCCCTGTCAGGAGAGCCGACGATCAACTCTCCCCTACTCGCGTCTGTCAGACGCGAGTGAAGAAAAGCCGATCAACGGCTCTTCCTGTTTACATCGTGATCAGCCGTGATTGGACATGGCTGATCACGTGGTAAAGAGCCTCTGCAGGAGGCTCTTTACCGAGATCGGTGTAGTGGTGTGTCAGACTGACACACCACACCACGGATCGCCGCGATGCGCGCCCCCACGGGCACGCAGTGGCTGTTATCCTACTGGACGTCATACGCTCAGTCAGGATAACTGAACCACTGCCTGGCCGTCATTCTGCCGGGCGGGAAGTGGTTAAGATAGAGGTTAAAGGAGTTAATTAAGGCTGATTAGAGTAAATAAAGTGTTAAAAAGGGGTTAAACAGAGAAACATTTCATAAAAAATATTATTTTTACTTGACAGGTTGCTGTAACCACTTGACCTCCGGAAGGTTTACCCCCCCTTCATGACCATGCCATTTTTTGTGATACGGCACTGCCTTACTTTAACTGACAATTGCGCGGTGTCATGCGACGCAGTGTCATGCGACACTGTACCCAAATAACATTTTCATCCTTTGTTTCCCCACTTTCTTTTGGTGATAATTGATCACCTCTGTGGTTTTAATTTTTTTGCACTATGAACAAAAAAAAAGACTGACAATTTTGAAAAATAAAACTATTTTTTGCTTTCAGCTATAAAACACCTCCAATAAAAAAAATGTAAAACATCAAATTTCTTCATCAATTTAGGCCAATATGTATTCTGCTTCATATTTTTGGTAAAAAAAAAAAAAATCACAATAGGCGTATATTGATTGGTTTGCGCAAAAGACAAAAGTCTAATTATGGGACATTTAAAAAAAAGGGCGCTCCTGAGCAGGGGTGGCACCAGGTGAGTCTGTATACTGTCTGTATATACCCTAGCCTGTCTGTATACTACACTAGCCTGTCTGTATACTACACTAGCCTGTCTGTATACTACACTAGCCTGTCTGTGTACTACACTAGCCTGTCTGTGTACTACACTAGCCTGGCTGCATATATACCCTAGCCTGTGTATATACTACACTAGCCTGTCCATATACTACACTAGCCTGTCCGTATACTACACTAGCCTGTCTGTATACTACACTAGCCTGTCTGTATACTACACTAGCCTGTCTGTATACTACACTAGCCTGTCTGTGTACTACACTAGCCTGTCTGTGTACTACACTAGCCTGTCTATATACTACACTAGCCTGTCTATATACTACACTAGCCTATCTATATACTACCCTGTCTGTATGCTACCCTAGCCTGTCTATAAAATACACTAGCCTGTCTGTATACTACACTAGCCTGTCTGTATACTACACTAGCCTGTCTGTATACTACACTAGCCTGTCTGTATACTACACTAGCCTGGCTGCATATATACCCTAGCCTGTGTATATACTACACTAGCCTGTCCATATACTACACTAGCCTGTCCGTATACTACACTAGCCTGTCTGTATATACCCTAGCATGTTTGTATACTTCACTAGCCTGTCTGTATATACCCCAGCCTGTCCATATACTACACTAGTTTGTCTGTATATACCCTAGCCTGTCTATATATGCCCCAGCCTTTCTGTATATACCCTAGCCTGTCTGTATACTGCACTAGCCTGTCTGTTTACTACAGTAGCCTGTCTGTATATATCAAGCTTGTCTGAATGCTACACTAGCCTGTCTGTATACACCCTAGCCTGTCTATATACTACAGCAGCCTGTCTGCATACTACACTAGCCTGTCTGTATATACCCTAACCTGTCTATATACTACACTAGCCTGTCTGTATACTACACTAGCCTGTCTATATACTACCCTAGTCTGTCTGTATATACCCTAGCCTGTCTATATACTACACTAGACTGTCTATATACCCTAGCCTGTCTATATACTACACTAGACTGTCTATATACCCTAGCCTGTCTATATACTACACTAGCCTGTCTAAATACTACCCTAGCCTGTCTAAATACTACCCTAGCCTGTCTAAATACTACCCTAGCCTGTCTATATACTACCCTAGCCTGTCTATATACTACACTAGCCTGTCTATATACTACACTAGCCTGTCTATATACTACACTAGCCTGTCTATATACTATACTAGCCCTTAATCTAGGTTTCCACTTATGTGTTTAGTGAAAAATCTGACTTCCTGATGAATTTAATCTTAGTTTTAGTTATCATGATATAAAATAATGGATGTGGGGGCCTTTTGGTAGGTGTGATT
The DNA here is from genome assembly GCA_037952925.1 of Lithobates clamitans. NCBI lineage: Eukaryota > Metazoa > Chordata > Amphibia > Anura > Ranidae > Lithobates > Lithobates clamitans. The sequence goes on from JBBGZY010000271.1 coordinate 2,637,212, forward strand.
TTTTTTTGGGGGGGGGGGGGGGGCAGCATTTCATTCTTGGACCCAGACAGCACAATGTCTTGGCCCAGCCCTGATCATATGTCAAAAGGGGTAGTAAGTTACTAGTAACATAGTTATGACATTCTGGTGCTGGTCCCATATCTACTACAGCTACAAGATAGGTTTACCGGAGACTACAGACCTATAGAAAAGCTTGGATGAAGAATGTCTTTGAGGCTATACTTCTATACTTACAGGAAATAGTAAAAAACAGAGGCTCCAGGTGTGTGCCCTAACACTGGCTCAGATTTGTAAATGCAACTAAAGATCCCAAATAACATTGGAGACAAAAAATAAAGGATAAAGGAAATAAAGAGCTTTGGACCAGCCATCAACTAAAGAAGCCTGATGGTGAGGTGTGGAAGGCCTTGCTTAACCACAACATAAAAAGAGTCAAAAGATGGGTTGAACTTTAAAGCTTTCCTCTGGAAAAAGGTTTGCAAAGAAACATAGAAGAATGCTTTCAGGCAGAGGCGTAGCTGGAAGCTTGTGGGCCCAGATGCAAAAGCTGACCTGGGCCCCCCCCATTACCATCTGCTGCTTTTACAGCGTGTTTGCCCCGTCAGTCCGTCTAGGTGAAACTGGACACTTGGCAGGCCCCTGTGTTTACTGAATTACCTACACAAGGTGACCCAGCGAGCACTTTTCACCAATGACACTGTGTAATCCGCATCAGACAACCTCTGAGGAGTGGAGACCTACCTGAATAATATGAAAGTTATCAAAGATCTCCGGGGGTTCAGCACCCTTATTTAAGAAATTAACCAGCAAGGCCAAACTTAATATTAGGGAAAACTTAGGCTACTTTCACACTGGGGCTGCTCCGTGTTAGCGGTAAAGCGCTGCTCATTTTAGCGGCGATTTACGTCTGTTTTAGCTGTGCTTTTCGGCTGCTAGCAGGGCATTTTTAATCCCTAAGAAAGGGTTAAAAATGCCTGTGTTGTGGCGCATCCGAAGCGCTTTTCATTACAATGGGCAAAGGCGGTTTGGGAGCGCTGTATACTTGCAGGGCTTTTTTCACCGTCCCGCAAGCGCACGCTTTCACACTGGGGAGGCATGAGAGGCAGTTTTCAGGAGCTTTACAGGAGCTATTTTTAGCAGTAAAACATCTGAAAACTGTCTTCAGTGTGAAAGGGGTCTGAGAGAAAAGAATAAAACAAATAACGCTGCAAAAATCTAAACTTACCCCACCTTAGTGGATATTGTAAGTCAGTAGAGCAATGGACAGAGCCCCCATTATCACATCAGAGCCCCCATTATCACATCAGAGTCCCCATCATTATATCAGAGCCCCCATTTCACATCCAAGCCCCCTCCATCACATCAGCGCCCCCATTATCACATCAGAGCCCCCTTCATCACATCAGAGCCCCCATTTCACATCAAAGCCCCCTCCATCACATCAGCACCCCCATTATCACATCAGAGCCCCCTCCATCACATCAGAGCCCCCATTATCACATCAGAGCCCCCTCCATCACATCAGAGCCCCCATTATCACATCAGAGCCCCCTCCATCACATCAGAGCCCCCATTATCACATCAGAGCCCCCTCCATCACATCAGAGCCCCCATTATCACATCAGAGCCCCCATTATCACATCAGAGCCCCCATTATCACATCAGAGCCCAGATTTCACATCAGAGCCCCCATTATAACACCAGAGCCCCCTCCATCACATGAGAGCCCCTTCTATCACATCAGAGCCCCCATTATAACATCAGAGCCACCTTCATGACATCAGAGCCCCCATTTGACATCAGAGTCCCCATCATCACATCAGAGCCCCCATTATAACACCAGAGCCCCCTCCATCACATGAGAGCCCCTTCCATCACATTAGAGCCCCCATTATAACATCAGAGCCACCTCCATGACATCAAGCCCTCATTTAACATCAGAGTCCCCATCATCACATCAGAGCCCCCATTATAACACCAGAGCCCCCTCCATCACATGAGAGCCCCTTCTATCACATCAGAGCCCCCATTATAACATCAGAGCCACCTCCATGACATCAGAGCCCCCGTTTAACATCAGATTCCCCATCATCACATCAGAGCCCCCATTATAACATCAGAGCCCCCTCCATCTCATCAGAGCCCCCATTATAACATCAGAGCCCCCTCCATTACATCAGAGCCCAGATTTCACATCAGAGCCCCCTCCATCACATCAGAGCCCCCATTATAACATCAGAGCACCCTCCATCACATCAGAGCCCCCATTTCACATCAGAGCCCCCTCCATCACATCAGAGTCCCCATTTCACATCAGAGCCCCCATTTCACATCAGAGCCCCCATTTCACATCAGAGCCCCCATTTCACATCAGAGCCCCCATTATCACATCAAAGCCCCCATTTCACATCAGAGCCCCCATTTCACATCAGAAAGGGGTCTGAGAGAAAATAATAAAACAAATAATGCTGCAAAAACCTAAACTTACCCCACCTTAGTGGATATTGTAAGTCAGTAGAGCAATGGACAGAGTCCCCATTATAACATCAGAGCCCCCATTATCACATCAGAGCCCCCATTTCACATCAGAGTACCCATCATCACATCAGAGCCCCCATTATCATATCAGAGCCCCCATTTCACATCAGAGTCCCCATCATCACATCAGAACCCCCTCCATCACATCAGAGCCCCCATTTCACATCAAAGCCCCCTCCATCACATCAGAGCCCCCATTATCACATGGAAACCTAGATTTCACATCAGAACCTTTATTTCACATCAGAGCCCCCTCCATCACATCAGCGCCCCCATTATCACATCAGAGCCCCCTCCATCACATCAGAGCCCCCATTATCACATGGAAACCTAGATTTCACATCAGAACCCTTATTTCACATCAGAGCCCCCTCCATCACATCAGCGCCCCCATTATCACATCAGAGCCCCCTCCATCACATCAGATCCCCCTCCATTACATCAGAGCCCAGATTTCACATCAGAGCCCCCTCCATCACATCAGAGCCCCCATTATAACATCAGAGCCCCCTCCATCACATCAGAGCCCCCATTTCACATCAGAGCCCCCTCCATCATATCAGAGTCCCCATTTTATACCAAAGCCCCCATTTCACATCAGAGCCCCCATTTCACATCAGAGCCCCCATCCATCACATCAGAGTCTCAATTTCACATCAAAGCCCCCTCCATCACATCATATCCCCCATTTCACATCACAGCCCCCTCCATCATATCACAGACCTCATTTTATATCAGAGCCCCCATTATCACATCAGAGTCCCCTTCATCACATCAGAGCCCAGATTTCACATCAGAGTCTCCATTTCACATCAGAGCCCCCTCCATAACATCAGAGCCCCCATTATCACATCAGAGCCCAGATTTCACATCAGAGCCCCCATTATCACATCAGAGCACCTCTCAACATCAGTCCCCATTTCAGGTTGGTGGGGGAGGGGGCCCCTTAGGAGGTGTTAGGAGTGTTTACATTAGAAAACTTTTCTGTCTGTGAGTCTGTGTTGTGTCTGTGCTGGCAGGCCAGATGCAGTGTCAGTGTGCCTGTTCTAATCTGTGCCCACATGAGAGAACTCTCTATCACAGCAGAGTGTCTAGGCTGCTAATTAACTCAGACTTCTCTCCTCCAGCCAATGAGAGCAGGGGAGGGGTGTGGTCTGGGGTCTAGGAAGAAGGCAAACTAGAAGCTCTGGACTGGATTACAAAACTCAGCTGGGGCGCCATGGGGAAACAAGGTGGATCGGACCGGGATTCTGTTTCCAGGATTTTGTGTTTGAAAAAAACAGCGTGTATAATGAGAGCAGGGAGCCACGGCCCCCTGGAGCTAAATACGGGGTCGCTATGGCAACTCCTGCACCCCTTCATGCTACGCCAGTGCTTTCAGGATTTCCATACTATTTGTCCCTTATAATCAAGTTTTTATTAAATTTCCAAAAATGTTTTAAGTAATTATTTGTCCTTGGTGGATTCTCCAAAGAAATGTAAACTGAATGCACTCCTGCAGGAGACTTTGTTCCTCATCTCGCAGCCAAGCAATAGCTGCCATGGCTGGTGTAGGTATGGAGAAAGAACAGTAATAAACTGCCAGGGGATTATCTAAACAGCACCCTTATGATTTTCTTTGCAACACAATATTTTATAAGATACAAAAAGATGAAAATGACTTTTAACTCCCGCTGGCCGCCAAAGGGTTAATAGTACCTGAGAAGCGCCGCTGCCGAAGCACTTTGCAGGCGCATCGGCAGCGCTGCCCATACATTTCAATGGGCAGGGGTGGTGGAGGAGCGGTGTATACACCGCTCCTCCACTGCCTTAAAGATGCTGCTTGCAGGATTTTTTTCTAACGTCCTGCAAGAGCACCGTCCCAGTGTTAAAGCACTCAGGCTCTCACACTGGGGCAGCAGAGGAGCCATTTTTCAGGCGCTATTTTTAGCTCAAAAGCACCTGAAAAACGCCCCAGTGTGAAAGGGGTCTAACTAAGTATAATAATGTCATGGTAGATTTACTGGGGCTCAGTGGCAGAGGAAAAGTGAACATGATCATCAGGGTTTAATAAAACATCACACACTTGAAATCACTTTTTTACTGAGATTTCCCGAAACAGACATAAAATAAAGAGAACAAGATCCTTGTAGAGCCTTGATGTGTGTATTTGGCACATGCTTAGGTTGTACATATCTTGTTTGAATATCAGGACATCTAGTGGCAAAGTCAAGAATTACATGCCAGGATATCTAGGAGTAGTTCAAAGAGAAGTATGGATTTTGAGTTTTTCCCGATGTAGTAGTGCCCCTACCATTTTGGTAGATGCTTAGTGGTGTTTTTGATAGTGTAGGAGGTAGAAATAGGTAAATTTAACCAGGACTATGTGTTTTTTTTACTGGGCCTGGTTGTGGATTTGGGGTTGGGAGTGATAGAGTAGAAGGGGGTGTGGCCGCCTACACTTGGACTCAGGGATACCTCCTCTGCTTGGGAGTGGACTCTGCTAGCAAGAGAGGATGGGCTGAGACCTAAGTGGCAGGAAACCCCATGTGAGAGAAGTGACCAATAGTTAATTTTTGTGGTCTGGAAGGCGGTCTCTCATAAAAAAGGGGGGGTCACATGTCCATAGGGCTGATTTTTTTCCCAGGAAAGGGCTCGAGGTCCAGAGGTTCGGGACCGGAGGCCCGGGGGTTCGGAGACCTCGGCGCCTCTGAGGAGGAGGCTGGAAAGCCCGGGAGTTCAGAGATCCCCGAGCCGGATAGCCGAAGGCGACTCTAGGGAGGCCAAGGTCGGGTTCCCTGGAGCAGGAGTCATCATGTAACACAGGAGGAGGTAGCAACTAAGCAGAAAAAGAATACTGGGAACAGCTTTCTGTGAGTAGAACATGGACTGTTGTTGGGAGAGTGCAAAGCTAGTGCAAACCCAGTGGAGCTATTCAGAAATTCTTTGCTGTGTATCCAAGGACCACAGTAGGAAACACTTCTTGGGGTTAGTGAAGGGGGTTGGACACTGCAAGTCACGGAAATAGGTGATGAGGCCTAGGACTTTGAGTTTCAACTTCCACGGCATTATTCAGAGTGACGCTCAGCTGCCCATAGTGAGAGTGTACTTCAGAAATCAGAGAAGGATCGCTAACAGGGGAATTTAATCTACAAAGCTATGTTTACAATTTGATATTTCCCTTTTCTAGTTCAAATATGGGATTCAACGGGGCATCTCATATGCTTCATTCTATTGCCCTACCAATGTGTCCCAAATAAAGCAATTAAAAAAGTTCAGAGTGTTAAGTGTTACTTTTATAGAATTGCATGGGAGGACCGGAAACGGAACAAGCTGGCATAAGCCGGCAGCTCCTAAGGGGATAGTGCGCTACACCATATTCATACTTACCTCGGTGGATGGAGCATCAGATTGCCATCAATCAAGGCAGCTGGAGGACCCAGACTTGGGAAGTCGGGAATGACGCGCTGCTCCCACTGATGGCAGTGACGTCAGCGAAGAGCGGACTTCAGACCGCTCTATGCTGAAAACTGGTCACAGAAGGGCAAAACGGATTGCACTCCTGTGACCCAGAGGAGAAGCCTAGCTGAATGAACCCAGGCTGGACTTCTCCTTTAACCACATTCAACTAGGACTTGTTCTGTAATGTTAAAGATGTTTCTTAGCTTATCCAAACCACTTCTTCTGTTCTAATGAGTGTTGCAAAAATACCTCGGTACCTACATCCATGCAGCAGTAAATATGAATTCCAGGTATGACATATTTTACATAGTTACATTGACATAGCTTGGACCAATGTAACTGTACATATACCATACTTGTGGGATGCCTTTAGAAGCTGAAAATCACTGAAGTAGGAACTGCTACTCCAGTGATCTCCACTAGCTTCTGGGTGCCATGACGAGCGGCTTCCCTGCTGCATTGTGAACATAGGGGGCTGGCGGCTGGGCAAGGGCATCAAACAGGGAATGCTTTGCATATTCTCAGTGAATGCATTGCATTCTCTGATTGGACAGGGTGGAGGGAATGATGTCATTGCCCCACCTCTACACTCCATCTCTGAATGATGCCCATGCTGAATGGTCGAACTCCTGTGTTCACAATGCAGCAGGGCAGCTGCTCGGCATGGGACTCGAAAGCTAGTGGAGATCACTGGAGTAGTGGTATTTACAACAGTGATTTACAACTTCTACAAGGATCCCAACGGTATAATTATAATCTGGAGCAGGGCCGTAGACAATTTTTTTTTCCTGGGGGGGGTTCAGGTCTTTCAAACTTAAAGGCATCATTTACATTTTTATGTTGGGGGGAGATATGGTAAAAACATGTGACAGAAGAGTGGGGCCATGAGACTTTGCAATGCAGCGCAACAAAAATGATCCCAATTCAAATGAATAGAATGCAATACACGCAGTTGTGGTGCGATAGTGTACTCATTAGTACAGCAAGCTCCTCCTAAGCTCCTTCGTTTTTTTTTCCTTCAGCTCGCTGGGTTGAACTAAAAAAAACTTACCGTGTGAACCAGGAGCGGATCCGGGGGGGCAACGAGGCAATTGCCACCCCCGAGAAATCTGTTGCAGCCTGGCTGGGCAGGTAAGCTCCGCGGGTGGCTCCGCCGCGAGTGGCTCCAAGAGCGGGCGGCTCCACCACGGGCGGATAAGAGAGCGGGCGGCTCTGCAGGAGTGTCGGGCAGCTCCGTGTGAGGGCGGGCTGGCAGGCGGGAGAGAGAGCGGATTGGCCGGGCGGCTCCGTGTGTGGATGGGCGGGTGAGACTGAGGCTGAGCAGGCTAGGTGTGTGTGTGTGGGGGTGGCTGGCCAATCAGCGAGCCGATGGACAGGGGAGCAGAGAGACACATCATCTCTCACCGCCCCCACATCTCTGCATTAACTTCCGCCCTCACTGTGCAGGTAGCGTGGGCAGCAGGGAGATTACATTATCTCTCTGCTGCCTGTCTCTGGGACAAGGAAACAAGAAACAAGCAAAACACCATCTTATCTGGTACGTGACAATCCACATCTGGTGGCAAGTGACAATCCACATCTAGTGGCAGATGACGTGGCAAGTGACAATCTGCATCTAGTGGCATATGACGTGGCAAGTGACAATCCGCAATGTGTGGCATATGACGTGGCAAGTGACAATCCGCAATGTGTGGCATATGACGTGGCAAGTGACAATCCGCAATGTGTGGCATATGACGTGGCAAGTGACAATCAGCATCTAGTGGCAATTGTTGTGGCAAGTGACAATCCGCAATGTGTGGCATATGACGTGGCAAGTGATAATCTGCATCTAGTGGCATATGACGTGGCAAGTGACAATCCGCAATGTGTGGCATATGACGTGGCAAGTGACAATCCGTAATGTGTGGCATATGATGTGGCAAGTGACAATCCGCAATGTGTGGCATATGACGTGGCAAGTGACAATCAGCATCTAGTGGCAATTGACGTGGCAAGTGACAATCCGCAATGTGTGGCATATGACGTGGCAAGTGACAATCTGCATCCAGTGGCAGGTGACGTGGCAAGTCACAATCCACAAGGTGTGGCAAGTGACAATCCGCATCTAGTGGCAGCTGATGTAGCAAGTGACAATCCGCAACATGTGGCAGGCGACGGTGGCAGGTGACACGCTCAGGGTTCCCACTGATTCTGCATTATGGTGAGTTGAATGATTTCATTTTATATTACAATGTAATAATAGAAATAATGCGCTTCAATCATCCTGACACCATAACAACCATGGTGCTGGGATGATTAAACCCCCACAACAGCCATTTCCACGATAAATTGTCCGCAAAAAAAATGTATATTTCTGTCAGTGCCCCTCTCCGAGACTAGGCTCTGGATCCGCCCCTGATGTGAACCAGGCTTTAGATCTCAATCATATGTTCTAAGTGGCCATGGAATGGTAAATATACCATGAATACCTACAGCCAGGATCCCAGATGTTCCAATTTTTGTCAGCTGCTCAACCTGTTCACCTGAGTGATGGGCTGAAAAGAGCCACTGCTGTTAACATGTATCTGCACATCCAGTGGTCCCCATGTTTAAGCTCCAAGGGACAAAGCAAAACACATTGGGGTGTGACCTGGCGGGAACCCAGGCTGAGGTCTCTCCCATCACTACTACATTACCATAGGACTCTGTGGATGTGTGGCACCAGGGATTTTTTTTCCTCTCTTCTCTTCACAGGAGCTGGGATGAGCTCCATCCCTTGCCTGCACTCCTGCAGCACATTCGGTATCATGTAAATTACTCCCACATCGATTAAGCCTGAGCAATACACTAACAAACCGTGGGTCACAGTGGTTACCTGCTGTTAGGGACAAATTTCTGACCCTGGATGCAGAGAGATTTTATCCAAGGGAAAAAATGTATCCCTACCTGCAGGTAACCACTGGATGTGCAGATACAGGTGGATACATGTTTACAACAGCAGACTTGGCTCTTTTCAGCCCATCAATCAGGTACAGGCTGAGCAGAGATTATAACATATGGTCCCAGGTGGAGGTATTTGCAGTATACTTGCTGCACCATGGTCATGTAGGATGTATGAATGAGACTCAAGACTGGATTTTAGCTAACCTTACTGTGCAAGTTGAGCAGGTGCAAGGGGCAACATATTGTGGTGGACAGTAAATTCAGTGATTTATTTAAACCTTAAAAAATGTGTCATTTTATGAAATGTTTTAGGAGATGAAAAAATAAAAAATATTGTGCACTGCCTACCAAAGGATGGTGCCCTTTGCACCTGGTCAATATGGTTGGCTTTTATTCAGTCTTAAACTGTAGCAAACCCAGCTTTTGAACTTGTACCTACAAGTAAGCCTATAATAATGCTTATCTATAGGTATAGTGAATATCTCCTAAAACTTATGGTGTTTAGGAGATATTCACATGGAAAGCAGCCGGTGATGTCACCAGTGCATGCGCTCTGAAGGGACGGCATACCACTTGGTTGTACTTCTCCTGGGGAGGAGCGCAGTTCGTTCTGCACTTTTGTGACCCATTTTTAGCCAACAGCCAGCTATAGCTCGCTGTCAGCTAACATCGTTCAGCAGATCCAGGCTGTGGAAAGGCTGAGCTTGGGGAAGGGGGGGGGCAAAGCCAGGGACTGACAGTCACCACTCTTTGCTCACTGAAGGCTAAGAACTGAGTAATCAGCGGTCTTTTATCGTTCTGTTGTTGGGCTTAGAAGCAGCTGGGACAGATGCAACATTGGATTGATGCTCCATCCACCTAGGTAAGTATCATTTAAAAAAAAAAAAAAATCTCCTTTGAAGGAAAAAAAAACTGTCTCCCTCCTAAGAACCCTCTCTCCCCAAGCAAAGATTCCCACTGTAAAATATCTCCCTCCCTCAAATACCCCCCCAAAAAGTAAACCCCCCTGTCTCTAAACCGACCCACCAAAGCAAAAATATCTCCTTCAGTCAATACCCTCTCCCCCAGCAAATATTTCTAATTATGAAGAAAATCTCCCTTCATCCAATCAAACTCCCTCCTAGAAGCAAATCCCTGCCATTAACCACCCCCTGTAAACTTCTCTACAAGAAACTCCCCCTTTCTCCAAAAGCAAACCCTCCCCCTTTCCTTAAACCCCCACCAAAAGAGACTCCCCCAGACTGGAATTATTACTTCCTCCTTCCTAAAACAGAATATTGATGCCTCCCCACTTACCAGACCTCAGATTCAGGACGGCACAGAAGTAGAAAAACTTCTGCATCCCCGGTCTCCCTTTCGGCTGTGTCATATGATACCTTGAGGAGGAGTCTAGAAGTTCCCTCAACTGTGCACTGTCAATTGCTGGCATCTGAGACCTTGCAGTAATTTCATGCTTTTCAGGGGGGGCCCTTATTAAACTGAGGGGATGGGGCACAATAGAAAGGGGGCTGGCTGCTGCACTCCAAAACTCTGATTGCTTTTACTGTGCTGACGCTGAGGCTAAACAGCAGGGACACTATTTGGGCATTTTGCCAGGATGCTCGCCCCTGATCTGGAGTGATGAAACAATGAACAATGAAAAAATTCTTGAAATTTTCTTTAAATGTAGAAGACAGAGGCTTGAAAGAGGCCATCTATGTTAAACTGGTACAACCATCATTTAGAGGAGAAGTGTGGGACTGTAAAAAAAACAAAACAAACATACACCTCCATGCTGCAACATCAGTCTGATGCTGCAGCTGTTTCCTGCCAGCTCTAAACCCAAGAACTGAACAACTACATGACCATTGATTGCACAGTGCTCAGTCTGCTCTGAGCAGAGAGCAGTGACTATCAGTCAGCGCTCTCCGCTCTGCCCCTTCAATGTTCACTGAGCCGTGGGCTGGGGAGAGGGAGGGCGCTGCTGGCTCAGGCTCTGAGCAGGCTGAGCCAACTGCCAGTCAGGCATCTGGGTAAATCCTGTCTTTATTGTTGGGATCCTTCCAGAGCCTGGGACGGCTCTATGATGTCAGCCGACAACAGACTTTAGCCCACTGTTGGCTGATACTGGGTCACAGAAGAGCACAAGTAAGAGAAGTATGACCAAAATGGCTTTGGTCATACTTCTCTTTTAACAGGGGAAGGGGCCTTCACTACAATCTGTTTTCCACATATATTTTAAAATATCTACTCCTGCGATTTGACAACAATTTACACCTTCAGGCATGAAAATTGAAGCATTAATACCTACAAAGCCTTTATGACACCAAGGTAGGGACTACATAACTAGAATGGGGGGTCCACAACTTTCACACCTCCCATCCTGTTCTTGGAAAATAACATTTGCCATTCCATAGTGATTGGATTAAGGTGTTGGTGTTACCTGTGTGGATAAAAATGCTGGGGTATTTTCCTGAAACTCACATAAGAACTGAAGAAATGGCTTGTATAAGCTAAAGCTACAAAATGTCTTTAACTTTAGAGAACAGGTCCACTTGAATGTGACTAACTACTACTAGATACACAATGACCTGGATAAATGAGAACCTTCACAGAGATACATGACAGGATGTTTGCTTACCCTCTCTTTCCTCTTTTTAAGATATTTTGGATCCCTTTTGTACAGGCTTTCTGATCAGGTCCACCAGTCAGTTTTTTAGGTGACTTGTTCAGAAGTTCCATGTGGGTCTATGGGCTGGCTGGTGATACACACCAGCCTACATCTGAGTCCATCCAGGTACAGAAAAAAATAAAAGGACTGTGTCCTCTTTTGGACACACTCAGGGTCCCCTGCTGAATAAAGTGGAGCGGCACCATGTGAAGAGTCCTTAATCAAAAGATTTACCCTCCCAGTCATGCCAAAGAAACTGTCAGCACTCCGTGTGCAAAAGAAGCATTTTACATACTAATAAAAAATGTATATATGATCAAGCAAAAGAGATATTACCGAAAACATAAACTATTTAAAAGAGAAGTATGGTATTTCTTTTTTTTAAGAATCATACTTACCTAGGTGGATGCAGCATCAGTCCGATGAACACCACTGATCGCTCGGTTCCCCTGAGCAGAGAGCTGGTGACTGTCAGCCACTAGGGATGAGCTTCGAGTTCGAGTCAAACTCATGTTCGACTCGAACATCGGCTGTTCGCCAGTTCGCCGAACAGCGAACAATTTGGGGTGTTCGCGGCAAATTTGAAAGCCGCGGACACCCTATAAAAGTCTATGGGAGAAATCAAAAGTGCTAATTTTAAGGGCTTATATGTATGGTATTGTCATAAAAAGTGTTTGGGGACCTGGGTCCCGCCCCAGGGGACATGGATCAATGCAAGAAAAAGTTTTAAAAACGGACGTTTTTTCGGGAGCAGTAATTTTAATAATGCTTAAAGTGAAACAATAAAAGTGTAATATTCCTTTAAATGTCGTACCTGGGGGTGTCTATAGTATGCCTGTAAAGGGGCGCATGTTTCCCGTGTTTAGAACAGTCTGACAGCAAAATGACATTTTAAAGGAAAAAAAGTCATTTAAAACTACCCGCAGCTATTAATGAATTGTCGGTCCGACAATACACATAAAAGTTCATTGATAAAAACGGCATGGGAATTTCCCACAGGGGAACCCCGAACCAAAATTTAAAAACAATGACGTAGGGGTCCCCCTAAATTCCATACCAGGCTCTTCAGGTCTGGTATGGATATTAAGGGGAACCCCGGCCAAAATTTTTTTTAAAAATGGCGTGGGGTCCCCCTCAAAATCTATACCAGACCCTTCAGGTCTGGTATGGATTTTAAGGGGAACCCCGTGCCAAAATTAAACAAAAAAATGGCGTGGGGTCCCCCCAAAAATCCATACCAGACCCTTATCCGAGCACACAACCTGGCAGGCTGCAGGAAAAGGGGGAGGACGAGAAAGCACCCCCCCTCCTGAACCGTACCAGGCCACATGCCCTCAACATTGGGAGGGTGCTTTGGGGTAGCCCCCAAAACACCTTGTCCCCATGTTGATGGGGACAAGGGCCTCATCCCCACAACCCTTGCCCGGTGGTTGTGGGGGTCTGTGTGCGAGGGGCTTATCGGAATCTGGAAGCCCCCTTTAACAAGGGGACCCCCAGATCCCGGCCCTCCCCCCTGTGTGAAATGGTAAGGAGGTACAAAAACCCCTACCATTTCACAAAAAAACTGTCAAAAATGTTAAAAATGACAAGAGACAGTTTTTGACAATTCCTTTATTTAAATGCTCCTTCTTTCTTCTATCTTCTATCTTCCTTCGGTTTCTTCCTCCATCTTCTTCTTCTTCTGGTTCTTCCTCCGGTGTTCTCGTCCGGCATCTTCCTCTGCAGCGTCTTCTTCCCTTCCTCTCCTCGGGCCGCTCCGCATCCATGATGGCATGGAGGGAGGCTCCTGTTGTGTGACGCTTCTCCTCTTCTGACAGTTCTTAAATAACGGGAGGGCAGGGCCACCCGGTGACCCTGCCCCCCTCTGATGCACGGGGACTTGACGGGGACTTCCCTGTGGCATTCCCCGTGATGTCAGAAGGGGGCGGGGTTACGTAACGGATGACCCCGCCCCCTCTGACGTCACAGGGAATGCCACAGGGAAGTCCCCGTCAAGTCCCAGTGCGTCAGAGGGGGGCGGGGTCACCAGGTGGCCCCCCCCGTTATTTAAGAACCTTTAGAAGAGGAGAAGCGTCCAGAAGAACCAGAAGAAGATGGAGGAAGAAACCGAAGGAAGATAGAAGATAGAAGATAGAAGAAAGAAGAAGCATTTAAATAAAGGAATTGTCAAAAACTGTCTTGTAATTTTTAACATTTTTGACAGTTTTTTTGTGAAATGGTAGGGGTACTTTTGTACCCCCTTACCATTTCACACAGGGGGAGGGCCGGGATCTGGGGGTCCCCTTGTTAAAGGGGGCTTCCAGAATCCGATAAGCCCCCCACCCGCAGACCCCCACAACCCCCGGGCAAGGGTTGTGGAGATGAGGCCCTTGTCCCCATCAACATGGGGACAAGGTGTTTTGGGGGGCTACCCCAAAGCACCCTCCCAATGTTGAGGGCATGTGGCCTGGTACGGTTCAGGAGGGGGGGCGCTCTCTCGTCCCCCCTCTTTTCCTGTGGCCTGCCAGGTTGTGTGCTCGGATTAGGGTCTGGTATGGATTTTTGGGGGGACACCACGCCATATTTTTTTTAAATTTTGGTGCGGGGTTCCCCTTAAAATCCATACCAGACCTGAAGGGCCTGGTATGGAATTTAGGGGGACCCCCCATGTCATTTTTTTTTTAAATTTTGGTTTGGGGTTCCCCTGTGGGGAATTCCCATGCTGTTTTTATTAATGAACTTTTATGTGTATAGGCATACTATAGACACCTCCCAGGTACAAAATTTAAAGGAATATTACACTTTTATTGTTTCACTTTAAGCATTATTAAAATTACTGCTCCCGAAAAAACGGCCGTTTTTAAAACTTTTTTTGCACTGATCCATGTCCCCTGGGGCAGGACCCAGGTTCCCAAACACTTTTTATGACAATAACTTACATATAAGCCTTTAAAATGAGCACTTTTGATTATTTATGTTCGTGTTCCATAGACTTTAACGGTGTTTGCCTGTTTGAACAAATTTTTTGCCTGATCGCAAGTTCTGGTTCCAACTCGAACAGGGGGGTGTTCGGCTCATCCCTATCAGCCACCTGTCTGCACTCCTGTGATCCACAGAAGTACAGTCAAATGAGCTTTGGTTGTACTTCTCCTTTAAACTTGTTCTTGCTCCATACAAATCTGCCATGCAAAACACATTGGAGTTAGAAATTAAAAAAAAAGAAAATCATGTGACAAAGTTAAGTATAATATCAACACATTTGGAATCAATAGCTGAACTCCTGGATAAGTAAATATTGTCTAATACAAGAGTCATGTGCATTTACTTGAAACTTGGTGTGTTTGTGTATTTTTTCTAGATCTGTGCAGTAATCCAATGTGAAACTTTACACCTATGTAGGAGCTTTCTGTAATAAAGATCGGTCACTGCTGCTCTCTCCAGTGTGCGGGGGTGACTGGCAGTGCTGGAGAACAAGGCCATTCAGACCCCAGGGCAAAGATGCCAAACTGCATCCCCCCTTCCCTTAGGGTTAGGGTCAGGGCACCCACAACCCTGCAATAAACCATTGCGCCCAGGGTAGCCTCCCCTCCTGCCCACCCCTTGTCCCAGCCCTGGTGACTGGTCTTGTATCCACCTCCTCTTGTAGTTTTCTGCAGGGAGCCTGTAGTGGGTGGAGCCTGTTGGTCCCTTCCACAGCTCTACTCTCTGCACAGGCTATGTACAGCACAGTGATGATGTCAGTGGCACATTTACAATGTAATATCTGAGTTTTCAAAGACATTTGATCTACACAAAGTGGATTTATATCCTTTGTGGCTATTGAGGATTATATCTAAATGGACGTTTTTGTGCCTGGAATCCAGCCTCAACAGTGTTGTGGAAGGAACAGGGGATGCAATATATTTGTACATTATTATTTCTGCAATGACTGTTAGACAAGACATGATGGAGTTTCATAAAACCAATTTACTGCACTGCTACTTATCTACACCTAATATGCTAGCAATTTTAAAATATTCAGTATACAGTTGGGCCTTGTGTATTCCAGAACACTGGCACTCATCTTTAGCATGTTCTCAGTATATCTCCGAACTGTGTGCACTATTCATCAATATACCTCCAAACTTTGTGGGACCAGAAAGAAGTACATATTTTATGTCTATAATTTATCATCCCTAATACTGCCCTAACCTATCGCAAACATGGAAAGACTAAAAAACAATAAAAGTTAGGCATTCCTCCAGGTTCATTCAAAAGACACCCTTATTCACTGTCCCAATCTAGAGGTGCTAGTCTGGCTCACCTCTGAAGCAACAGTATAAAGAAGAGTGGATGACCGCACACTCTATAGAGACGCTTCCAATTTGGCCAAGGCCATTGCCTTATCCACCTGATGTCCGGTCCCGGTTTCTTTCTGATGTCTGTCACTGTGCACCTGCAGCTATTGTTCATGCTTGTCATTCATGCTCGTTTGTGAGTATCCATTTGCTGTTTTACTTTTTTAATAAACGCTATCAGTGGTAATGCATTAGGTCGGTGTGCCCTCTTTTCTTTCTTTTCTTTGGTATTACATAAAGAGACAGAAGGATTTGAGAAAGCCTACATCCACAGAAAATAGAAGACGGTTATGCCGCGTACACAAGGCCGGACTTGCCAACGTGCTAAACTCCGTCGGCATTTCCGACGGAAAGATTTAGAACATGTTATATATCTGAGTCAGTCGGAAATGCCAACAGAAAAAGTCCTATGGGGCATACACATGGTCGGAATGTCCGACCGAAAGCTCCCATCTGACTTTTTCTGTCGGGTGTGTACGCAGCATAAGTTCTCCAAAATGTTTGGAACAAGCTACCTTCCAATTGCCTTCAAAAACTCGGTCCAAGTGCACCTAAAAAAACTGATACCTTTTTGAAGACTAAGGGGTTTGACACCAACTACTGATTTGATTTGGATTTCTCTTCTGTTCATTTCCAATTTGTTAATTGATAAAATTAAACATTTAACACTTCTCTTTCTCAAAGCATTCTTAAGTTACAGCATTTTTTCCAACCTGCATGATTTTAAGATTGAGCTATGCATACACTTATTAAACAGAGTAGGGTTTCCT
This sequence comes from Lithobates clamitans, assembly GCA_037952925.1. Lineage (NCBI taxonomy): Eukaryota > Metazoa > Chordata > Amphibia > Anura > Ranidae > Lithobates > Lithobates clamitans. The sequence continues at coordinate 2,653,852 of JBBGZY010000271.1, forward strand.
TTACCAAATACAGTATACCACTATGATACACCAGTAATGCACGCTGGTATCCCAATGGCTAAAGAAAGTGCAAGCACAGAGAAGCATGCAACCTACCTTTTCAAAAAGGTGGGCAAGTATATTGCAGACTACCCCAATTAACAGATAAAGTTCCTTTGGACCCCTTATATTATGTTTCAAATGCTACTTTATGTATCAACATAGGTCAATAGACCTAGTCTTCCCAGACAGTATGCCACCTGCTGACTTGGCACCATCGACTGGCAGCTTCATTTTTCAATAAGACACAGAAATCAAATCCAGCACAATTTTCCTTTGTATAAGTGCAGTACAGATGATGTTTTTGAAGTGTAAGAGGGTAACGATTTCTCCTAAGTCCTACCTCTGCGAAGAACTAACACTGACTGAGGGAACATGGAGGAAACGGGGAGGCTCTAGCTAAGACTAAACTAACTCACACTAAATAGGACGAGAGGATGTAAAGGAGATACATAACACACACGTAAACAAGTTGTAATGGCCCTAAGCTTTTATTGATGTCTGTGCCCCCTTTAGGAAGATTCACCCTCTCTATTTGTCATGGTGACTGTTATCACCAAGCGTGAAAGTGAAAGAAAATCCCAAATGTTGAGTTCTCACTAGAACAGGAAAAGGGGTGGAATTTTCCAAATAGGACACCAGTTCTTCCGACAAGGGATTCCCTCACTTTGATGGAATTTCCTCCTGTTTTGGCTATGGGACAGTAAGTGAAGGGAAATCTCCCTAATGATACATAGGGACTGACAGGGGTTTTATTATTCCTATATGTGATCAAGCTCTAAGGGGTGGAAATGTATTGCATGTGTGGCCTGGCTGGAGTCTGGGCTGACGCTGCCATTCATCTCACTCCATGCACATGGGTCTGCTTCATGACGTGCAGTTTATGAATCTTCTCCTTTAACCCTTTCTATATCCCATGCAAAATGTAAAAGTTTTGCCTTTGGTTCTATTTTAAATACACACAGTTAGGGTAGAAAAGGCCTTTTGTTTCAAAGCTGCTATTCCTCTTCAGGAGATGCAAAGCAAACAATGACAAGAACAGGCTTTAAATACTCAACAAACAAGCGCTGAGTATTAACAAACACAGAACAGCTGTAATAAAATCATACAAAGCTTCACATGTAGCTGGGATAGAATAGCTTGCAGCTATGGCAACAATCGCCCTACCGGCCTTGCTCTTCCACTTTGTTCTTCCTGGATTGTACTATAAGTGGTGCAGTTTGTCGGTGAGTGACTGGCATCCTTGCTTTCACTTATTAGAGGGATCTGAATTGCCTTCTATAGATCATTCAATACAATCCCATCACAGGTATTGGCATCATTAACTACAGTGCCATAATAGAGGTTTCCTTTAAGTATGAATATTAACTATTATTCATTATTATTATTTTGGATTTAGTTTTAGTTAAGCATTTTCTGTGCTGGGGAAAGGTGTACCAAAAGATGACCTTGTTTCAGAATGCACTGTACATATTCATAGCTTTACTGAACATTATTCATGCAAAAAGCATGTGAACCTGTGAAATCATGACATCTTAAAAAAAGGGGATTACTGACGTCAGGTGTATGCGGTGCTACACAAGAGTCACCAAACAAAGCATTCCCTGTTCTACAGAAAACAACCTGCTGTGAAGGAGGGGGGGTAGGCAAAGTAGTTGTTGCACTTCTCTTATTATGAACCATGGGATAAGCAAATATTGTCTAAATGCAGGAGTCATGTAAATTTTTTATTGAATCTTGGTGTGCTTTGTGTATTTCTTCCAGATCTTTAGAGTAATCCAGTGTGAACAGTTGCCTCTGTCCTGTGATAAAGACCTGTCATTGCTGCTCTCTCTATTTGTGCAGGGTGACTGGTCTTGCATCCGCCCTTCCTATAGTTTTCTGCAGACAGTCTGTAGTGGGTGGAGCTACTGAACCCCTCCCAAAACTCTGTTTTCTGCACTCAAACTATATACAGCAGAGTGCTGATGTAACTGTTACAAGAAACAAAAGTGGAATCATATCCTTTGTGGCTATAGAGGAATATGTTTAAACAAACATTTTTTGTATTGTAGCTAAGCTTTACATTTTGGTCTTGTTTCCAATATTAAAGTGGCACACCAGTTGTAATCTAGTCATATGCTGTTCCAGCAGAGATTGTGAGCGACTGTGCTGACATTGAATAGCCATGAAATGCCACGAATCTGCCACCAGAGTTCATATAGATAGGAAGTGACTACAGAGAGGATTTAGGCAATCAGCAGCACTGAGGTGAAACAAAGGATCAAAAAAAGGTGGAAACATTATTTACTAAAAGAAAGAAATCATGGCAACTGCTCATAATGCACAGCAATTTAGCAAACTAAATGTCATCTATTTAGGGTTCTGTCACATGGGCATCATCAGTTCAGTAATTTTTTTTTGCTAAGAAAAACTGGTGAATACTTATTTAGATTCCATCAGTTTAAATCAGTTTGTACACACTTACATATCTGTTTTTCAACCAGTTCTTGACCCATTGATAGGCATCCAGATGTAGGCTGCACTGATCATGCAGTGCCTCGGGGTCCCCTGAACAGGTTTTGCACGATATGGAGGCATGCTGTTTGCAGGATTTGGACCTCTGGGAATCTCACCACTTTAACACCTCTGTCCATATTGTGCAACACCTGTCCAGGGGACCCCGAGGCACTGCATGATCAGTGCAGCCTACATCTGGATGCCTATCAATGGGTCAGGAACTGGTTGAAGGGTCATACCATCACCATCTATTGGTGTACTGGGATGTGTAAAGACTATTGCAACAGTGAGGAAGAACTTTTCCCCCATAGCTTTACCATTTATCCAGTCCACTACATATAAACATACAGACCAGTCTTGGTTCCATAAGGCTCTGAATAAGAGGAAAAACCCTCGAAACGCATCAGCCGATCACTCCATCTCACCATCCCATGAGACATGGGTTTTGTTTTATGACCTCTTAGAGGAATAATGTGATGTTATTCAAGATAGCAAATGTGAGTACTCCACTTACTTTTGTTTTGTAATAAAACTTTTTACCAAGGATAATGCACCAGGCCACACGCCTTTTTCTTTCTTTCCCTGCTTTAGTGCGGACACAACCCCAGTGCAAGGGAGGACTGTGACTCTTCTTGGAGTTTAGCTTTAAATTGTGTTAAATGTGGCAAGCTTAGATAAGAACTCAGGAGGAAAGTGTCCCTTGAAAGTGTCCCTGGCTCCTGACCGGCTCACGCACATTTACTGCCGCACAATGGCACCGCTACGTGAAATCCCGTACATATACGGGGTTCCTTTTAAGAGCCGCCAGAGGGCGCGTGTGCGCGTGTCGCTGGAAGGGGGTCCGATGCGCGTGGCCGGCGGTCGCGATCACCAATGGCCATGCGCGATTGCGTGCACAAGAGCCAGCACGGGGATTTGTGTGTGTAAACACACAAATCCCTGTTCTGTCAGGGGAGAGGAGACATATCATTTGTTCCTAGTAAGTAGGAACAATGATATGTCTCCTCCCCTAGTCAGTCCTATCCCCATACAGTTAGAACACACTGAGGGAACACACATTTAACCCCTTGATCGCTCTCTAGTGTTAACCCCTTCCCTGCCAGTGACATTTACACAGTAATCAGTGCATATTTATAGCACTAATTGCTGTATAAATATCAATGGTCCCAAAAATGTGTCAAAAGTGTCCGATCTGTCCATCGCAATGCCATAAATCTTTCTCATAGTTTGTAGACGCTATAACTTTTGCACAAACCAATCAATATACACTTATTGTGATTTTTTTTACCAAAAATATGTAAAAGAATATATATTGACCTAAACTGATGAAGAAATTTGTTTTTTAAAAACATTTTTGGGGATATTATAGCAAAAAGTAAAAAATTGTGTTTTTTTTTTCAAAATTGCCACTCTATTTTTGTTTATAGCACAAAAAATAAAAACCGCAGTGGTGATTAAATACCACCAAAAGAAAGTTCTTTTGTGGGGAAAAGGGACGCAAATTTTGTTTGGGTACAATGTCGCATGACCGCGCAATTGTCAGTTAAAGCGACGCAGTACCAAATTGTAAAAAGTGCTCTGGTCAGGAAGGGGGTAACATCTTCTGGGGCTGAAGTAGTTAAATAGATAAAATAAACTATCAAAAATATTATAAGCTGCTTTAACAGAAGTTCTTCTCCAACTCCTGCTACGATAGTCTGGGTGTATAAGGCCTTCCAGATTGGCTGTGCCATCTCATTCCCCATCCATGTATACAAACACTGTGTCACAAACACATTCCTTTCTCTGGTCTCATGACAGATATCAGCTGGCACCTTGTCTCTGCAGATCTCTCTTCATAATCCTGCATCTCAGTCTCAGACAAGAGTAGAAACAATTGTACAACATGTCATCAGCAAGGTATTGTGTCTCTCCGATGTCACTGTAAACATTGTGACAGCTGAGTCCATGTGTCACCTTACATCAGCCATGTTTAAGTTGCAGAACTATTTCTTCTAACTTCACATGTGACATGATGAAAGCCTTGCTCCTAGATCTGAGCTCTTATGTTATGCGGTGACTGACGGCTAACAAATCCCCTCTGCTACATGCAGCATGGAGCCCTGGGATAGTAGCATGTTTATCGCTCACATCTGACCTGGTAATGAACCAGACTGTGATGACAGGCCCACTTCAACCACAGTGGCAATCCCTGCTACGTTCTAAGTGAAAGTAGGACGCTGCGTACACGGGAAACAGGCACCGAGTAACCACCAGGAAATCAAAGCATTGTCAAGTCAATATTATAAGGTTAACATATATTTTTTACTTAGGGAAAATGATATCCTGGGAAATGACTGTGTATTTTTAACATATCTATTGAGTATTTGGATATTGTTGGATCATAAAAAAAGTTTTGTCTAAACAAAAACTTATGCCCCGTACACACGATCAGAAATTCCGACAGCAAAAGTCGGATGTGAGCTTTTGGTCAGAAATTCCGACCGTGTGTATGCTCCATTGGACTTTTGCTGGCAGATTCCAGCCAGCAAAAGATTGAGAGCAGGTTCTCTTTTTTTCGGTGGGAAAAAGTTCCTATCCGAAAATGCGTCCGAAAAAAACACGCATGCTCGGAAACAATTCAATGCATGTTCGGAAGCATTGAACTTCATTTTCTCGGCTTGTCGTAGTGTTGTACGTCACCGCGTTCTTGACAGTCGAAAGTTCAGAGAACTTTTGTGTGACCGTGTGTATTGCAAGCCAAGCTTGAGCGGAATTCCGTCAGAAAAACCATCCAAGATTTTTCCGACGGAAATTCATGCTCGTGTGTACGGGACATTAGGGGTTGATTTACTAAAGGCAAATAGACATTCTGCAAGAGCAGTTGCTCCAGAGCTTAGTAAATGAGTAGAAGCTCTGCTGACTTTCATCATCCAATCATGTGCAAGCATAAATGCTGTTTTTCTATTTTTCTTGCATGTGATTGGATATTCTTCGCAAAGTGAAGCTTTACCCCATTTACTAAGCACTGGAGCAATTACACTTGCAGAGTGCAACTGCACTTTGCAAAGTGCACAATCTATTTTACTTTAGTAAATCAACCCCTTAATGTCGTGGCTCTCCTGTAATCAGCAGAGCACTGTATGATTACTTTAGGTCAGTGTTTCTCAACCTTTTTCCAGTCAAGGCACCCTTTAAAATTATGCACAAATTTGAGGAAACCCTTATTAGTTTTACACATTGCAGCGGCATCCTTACACATAGGACACCCAGCATTAGAGAGAATTTATTCTTGCAAAGAAAATACACTTTTGCACACTAGTTTTGACTAATATTCCAGCATTTGTTCTCAATCATATTCTCTCCACCATGCAGCTAATGTGACCCCATTGCTAACAGAGAGGGGTGTGGAGGGTCAAACAAGGATGCTGTACAGGTGGCAGATATCCTCCTTATCAATGAATGACATCAGCAGTTACTAGGACACTGGCAGCAGGCCCAGACAATGCCCAAGGTTGTAATGTTGCATAATGAAAACCTATGGCTTTATGTAACAAAAAGGCAGGCTTAATCCACCTGCTGGTTTGTACACAATTCTTGGGCAATTTTTAGGCATTTTGTCAAGGCACCCAGGAAGAACTTAGAAGGCATCCCTTTAGGCTACTCTGGGCTCTATATGCTGCAGGTTTGACTGTTTCCCCTTTTTCTGGATATTCTTTAGAACATAGAGTGTGGGAGAGTCAAATTGACAACCTGAATATTTATACAGCTCCTGGCAATCCCTGGGAAAGTGTGCCCAGCTTGTGGTTTGGAAGTGCATAAAAAGTTTGGAGCCACATAGAGCAAGGTCCTTTTCCCTGGAGGAGAGGTTCCCAGCCAGGAGGTCTGCCTGCCCTTCCTGGCCATCCTGCTGCTGAGGATCCAGCTTGTTCATCAGGGTCCAACCTGTGTTCAGCTGGGTGTGTGTGTGGTGGTGGGGGGGGGGGGGGGGGGGGCTATCCTTCTGCAGGTCCTTGAGGGCCAAAGGAGGGATGCCACTGAGGATTGTAACTGGGAGCTCTATAGAAGAGGTCTGTCTCCTGGAATCTGTCTGAAGGAGACATCCAAGCCTTGGGGACAATGAGTGAAAACCAAAGAGAGAGGGATCCATGTGGCTGTTGCTGCTGTTAACCCCTGCCACATTCAGTTAAAGTGATTGTAAACCCTCATCTTGTAAAACAGCCCATTTAGTTTAAAACAGAAATGAAAGGCAAAACATTAGTGTATAGATATACAAAATATTATAAACTCCTCCCCCCCTTTTTTTAAAAGGGATCACATTCCCTCTGTTCTCAGCTGCATAAGAGCTGGGGGAGGAGAAACGGCATCACACTGGTCTTGCCAGTGAATGGTTGTGCAGGGTGTGGGTGTTTGTGTGTGTGTCAGAACAGGTCTGATCACTGGAGGAGAGCAGCCTGGGTTCCCAGCATAGCTAGATAACTGACCACGGTGTGTACCCCTGCTTAGTGTGTACTTCTGCTTAGTGTGGTAAGTTTCTAATAGGAAAGCAGAGGGGCTAGCAGGAACATCAGGGACTTTACACAAAGCAAGCAATACAAAGAGAACATTAATCATTTCCATACAAGTACATGGTACATTGCCTGGAACATTGCAAATGGTGTACCAGTACTGTCTACTTCATGTCCCAATACTTGGAGGACTGTGTTAAGAAGCTTCTGCTAAAGAGATAGTGTCTTTACATTCTGGTTTAGCATTCTGGAGTATCTCACAGTTCCCTGGTCCCCATCCATGTTGATGTGCAATAAACGTTTAAAAAAGGCAACCACTAGAATGTTTCTTAAACCAGAAGAGTGAAACCTGTTTGCCTGGTGGTTGCAGCACTAGCGGAAAGAGTTCCTGGGACACAAACTAGCAACCCTATTGGGGGTAGTGCTATACCTAATTTGGATGGAACTATAACAGCTATTTTATGCTTAGGGATATGGAGGGCTGCAAGGAGGAACCCTTGAAGATGCCTTCTGCTGTAGATGTTCTACTTTGACCATAGAGGAAACAAACTCCTGTTCTCCCTACAATGGAGGTAGTGAGTGACTGACAGAAAGGGAAGTCAACGCATGAACCTTTCCATGATGTTCTAACTTGAATACTAATGATTAGAAATTGAATAACCACAGTTCTCTGTCAATGGTACAAACAAGATCAGAGTAATTGGGTGTTGTACCATTGACAGAGAACTGTGATTATTTATTTGTAATCATTATGTATTTATTGTAACCGCATCTATTATATTGTTTTAATTCAGCAGCATAACCTTTTGCCTTTTAACATTTACCAATAAAATGTTGTATTTTTTTGTTACAAATCCTACTTTTTTGGGTTCATGCCCTTTAAAGTCCCACTAGAGGGTTTTTCTGTAGATTGGTTAACTAGGGATGTGGGCATCCTCTCCCAGACCCTTTCACAGCAATCAGCATATTAAATACCTTGAATACTCATTTTGAAATATCACCAGAACCTCAATTGTCAAGGAGCCTCATTCTATGTTTAGATGTCCAAACGACATACCACTGTTAAGAGGGACCAAAAGACTAGAGACTGTATCTTACGCTGAAACCTTCAGGTATCCTGTACTCCCTGCACCCTTCTGTTCTCCATGCACTAGTGCAAAAAAAATACAAAAATCGTAAAGTCAAATTAAACCTAAAAAAAAGAGGGGTAACCAATAGCTTTTTTAGTCATATTGTGCCAATATGCACAGCATATTAGAACATTATGGCAGACTTACTTCAAGTGACCCCCTCCCATGCTTCCAACTTCTGGTATTCCAGCTAGGTTCAGGATCTTCAAATGCTTGATTAGCTAGGCCAAAATGCCAAAACTCCCATGCATTTGCATGAGAGTTACAATGTCCTAGCCTGGCCAAACTGTCAGGGTTGGGCTCAGCCCTCCCTTCTCAGAGCTCAAGCTGCTCAGCTGTTGGTTAATTGCCAGTACTCATCATTCCACAGTGACTCACCTGGTGATCATATCCTGCTCATTAACAAGCCCTACTGGCTATTTAAGCTGCCTGGATTAGATCTCCTGTGCTTTCGCCTTGGTCAACATATCTAGAGACTCTCTGCTGGTTTCCTGTTGAAGACTTGCCTGACTGACATCCCTTCTGGTTCCTGATCCTGTCTGCTGCTCTGACTACGCTGATCTCTGGCTCCCTGATTTCCTGGCTTGTTCTGACTACCCAAATTGGTTACCGAACCCTGGCTATGTTTTGACTACGTTTACTATTTGTACCATTTTTACCACTATATTAAATGGTGTGATTTTTACTGCATTTTCTGTCTCCATCCGATTCAGGGTTACTGACAGTAGGCGAAGGCTATTAATTCAGAAGATCCAGGCAATCCACTTGCTGGTAATATTTTTTCCAGGTTGGATGAGCAGGATCAGATTGCCATAGCATTACGAATGCTTCTTGTTCGCACTGCTCACCTGGACCCTCCCTCTATGGCTGCTCCGGTACAACCTGTGTTGCAGGCCATCCCTGCTTCTGCTCCGGTCTCTGTGCAGGCACCCACCTCATATATTACCTCTATAAGAGGTATGTCTGGTTCCGCTCCACTTCCCCAGCGATTCAGGGGTGATCCAGTTCAATGCAGAGGGTTTCTCAACCAGATTGAGATATACTTTGAGATGCTGCCCCAGGCGTTTCCCATGGAAAGAAGTAAAGTAGGCTTCGTGATATCTTTGCTTTCTGAGAGAGCCTTGGCCTGGGCAAACCCTTTATGGGAGACGCAAAATCCTGTTGTCTTGCGTTACCCATAGTTTGTGGCTTCCTTTAAAAGGGCATTTGACATTCCAGCACGCTCCACTTCTGCTGCCAAGAGCCTCGTGTCCATCAGAGTACGAGAACTGTTGCTGATTACGCTATAGAATTCTGTACTCTGGCAGCAGAGGTTGCTTGGAACAATGAGGCCCTCATGGCTGTTTTTTCTCATGGTCTCTCAGATAACATCAAAGATGAGATAGTAGCTCGAGACATACCCACTGAGCTGGAGAAGTTGATCACGTTTGCCATTCTCATTGACTCCAGACACCGAAAGAGACTTTCCTTTAAGGAGCGCTTGCGGAAGCCCCCTATATGTTTGGCTCCGAGCTTTGCAGTCCCACCCTTGCCTCCCTCACCTCCCATATCTCTTGGTACCGAGTCTGCGAGTGAGGTAGAACTCATGCAGTTGGGCTTCACATGTCTCTCTGCAGATGAGAGGGCCTTTAGGAGGAGGGAGAGATTTGCCTTTATTGTGGCCAGGCACGTCACTTTTTGAAGTCTTGTCCTACCCTACTTGTCCAGGGAAAAGCTTGCACCTGAGGTCCTGTTGGGGACAGACCTTAGATGGCGTTGTTACTTCCCCAGTTATCCAGAAGGATATGCCCCTGGTTCCAGTTTCCCTTTCTTGTCTGAGTCTTCCATTGAGATACAGGCTCTTATCGACTCTGGGGCTTCAGGCCTGTTCATAGATGGTGCCTTTGTGTCTAAGTACTCGATTCCACTGCAGCTTCGTGCCACTCCACTTGCTATTGAGGCTATTGATGGGGGACCACTACAGCCTGCCCATGTGACTCATGAGACTGCTCCGCTGACCATGGCCGTAGGGGCTCTTCACCATGAGACAATCCAATTCCAAGTCATTTTCTCTCCTCATTTTCCGATGGTTATTGCCCCTCTTTTGATTGGCTTCATGCTGAGGTTCTTTCCTGGTCACCTCAAGGAAGTAAGACATGTTCTCAGAAAGTGGCCAAAGTCTTGTGTACCTCTTCACTCTCCTCCCTGCCGGAAGAGTACCGCAATTTTAGCGATGTCTTTTACAAAAGTCAAGCCGGTAGTTTGCCTCTACATTGGTTGTAAGATTGCGCAATTTATCTTCAACCTGGTGCCCTACCCCCTCATGGCCGGGTTTACACTTTATCTGTCGGTGGACAAAGCCATGAAGGAATATGTTGCAGACCTTATATTGATTATAGGGGTCTCAATCGTTTCACAATTAAGAATGCTTATCCGATTCCATTGATTACAGAGTTATTTGACCGCCTCAAAGGAACAACGGTTTTCACAAAGCTTGATTTGAGAGGGGCATACAATCTTGTGAGGATCATGGAGGGCGACGAATGAAAAACTGTGTTTAAAACCACAACAGGTCATTACGAGTACCTCGTAATGCCGTTTGGCCTTTGCAACGCTCCGGCAGTTTTATAGGAATTTATCAACAATGTCCTCCGAGATTTGTTGCAGCTATGTGTGGTGGTATATCTCAACGATATCCTCATATTTTCCAGTTCCCTAGAGCAGTGTTTCTCAACTCCAGTCCTCAAGGTGCCCCAACAGGTCATGTTTTCAGGATTTCCCTCAGATGAAACAGGTGTGGTAATTACTAAGGCAGTGAAACTGATAGAATCACCCTGTGCAAAATAATGGTGAGCCTGAAAACGTGACCTGTTGGGGCGCCTTGAGGACTGGAGTTGAGAAACACTGCCCTAGAGAGCCACCACATAGAGGTCTGTCGTGTGCTTCAGAGGTTGAGAGAGAATAACTTCTATTGTACATTGGAGAAGAGCGAGTTCCATTGTGAACAGGTTAAATTCCTGGGTTTTGTCATTTCTACTGCTGGTTTTTCAATAGACCCAGGGAAAATTTCTGCAGTTCTACAGTGCCCCTGACCTGTGGATTTACGCGATGGGCTCTTTTCTTGTCAAGTTTCAAATATATAGTCTCATTCTTACCCGCTACTAAGAATGTAAGGGCTGATGCTTTGTCGCAACAGTTTTCCTCCCCTTCCAAAATGGAGTTGGTTTCTGTTCCTGTGATACCTCTTGATCGTATTCTGGCTACGGTTCGTACCAGTCTCACTTCACCTTTGGGTGACAGAATTCTTGCCGCTTAGATTCATTCTCCTCCTGAGAAACCTTGTGACTGCTGTTTTGTCCCTGAGAGTCTTCGCACCACTGTGCTCCACACTATCTATTCTCCCAAGGCTGCTGGCCACTCTGGGAAGAATCAACTCATTTGGGCTATTTCCCAACAATTCTGGTGGCCTAGTCTCCGTGCTGATTTAGTTGCATTCATAGCTGCCTGTTCCGTGTGTGCTATGAGTAAGACACCACAACACCTTCCAGTGGGCCTCCTACCACCCATACCCAGTGGAGAGAGGCTTTGGACCCACCTGTCTATGGATTTTATTGTGGAGTTACCCAACTCCCAGGGCAACACAGTTATCCTTATGGTGGTTGACCGATTCTCGAAAATGTCACCTTGCATACCACTTGTTGCCTACATTCGAAGAACCGGTATCCACTTTTGCTTGGGAGATCTTTTGATTACATGGGCTACCCAAGGTTATCATCTCGGACAGGAGTAGCTAGTTTGTATCCAGGTTTTGGCGAGCCTTTTGTGCACAGTTGGGAATTCAGCTTTCCTTCTCTTCTGTGTATCACTTGCAGTCTAATGGGGCCACAGAACGAGCCAACCAGTCCTTGCAGCAGTTTCTACGTTGCTATATTTCTGACCATCATAACAACTGGTCAGACCTCTTACCTTGGACAGAGTTTGCGCACAATAGTGCCATTAATTCCGCTTCCCGATTATCCCAATTTATGGCGAATTATGGTTTCTAACCATCCATGTTGCCTGACTCATTTGTTCCTCAGAGCATTCCTGCATTAGAGCAGCATCTCCATGGTCTTCGTTCTACTTGGGTACAGGTCCAAGAGTCCTTGCGACATGCCAATGATAGGTACAGTCTCCATGCTGACCACAGACGCCTACCTGCGCCTTCCTATCAAGCTGGGGATTGGGTCTGGCTGTCATCTCGCAACCTCCGACTCCGTGTTCCCTCACTGAAATTGGCACCTCGGTTTATTGGGCCTTTCTGTATTATTGTATCAGGATTAAACCAGTGGCTTACACTTTCAACCTTCTTTCTAATATGCGTATTTCAAATGTATTCCATGTCTCCTTATTAAAACCTTTGGTGTGCAACCGCTTCACCACCTCTGTGCCACATCCTCACCCAGTACAGGTTGAGAACCATGAGGAGTAAGAAGTACAATCCACCATTGACTCCCATAGGTTCTGTGTGCACATGTGGTACCTGGTTCATTGGAAAGGGCACGGTCCACAGGAGTGCTCTTGGGTCTCATCCTCAGACCTAAATGCCCCTGTTCTCTTCCGTGCTTTCCATAGACGTTTTCCTCTCAAACCTGGTGGCCCTCTGAGGGAAAGGGGTCGTTGAGGAGGAGGTACTGTCAGGGTTGGGCTCAGCCCTCCCTTCTCAGAGCTCAGGCTGCTCAGCTGTTGGTTAATTGCCAGTATCATTCCACAGTGACTCACCTGGTGATCATATCCTGCTTGTTAACAAGCCTTGCTGGCTATTTAAGCTGCCTGGATTAGATCTCCTGTGCCTACGCCTTGGTCAACATATTTAGAGACTCTCTGCTGGTTTCCTGTTGAAGACTTTCCTGGCTGACGTCCTTTCTGGTTCCTGATCCTGTCTGCTGCTCTGACTACGCTGATCTCTGGCTCCCTGATTTCCTGGCTTGTGCTGACTACCCGATTTGGTTACCGAACCCAGGCTATGTTTTGACTACGTTTACTATTTGTACCATTTTTAGCACTATATTATATGGTGTGATTTTTACTGCATTTTCTGTCGCCGTCTGATTTAGGGTTCCTGACACAAACAAATTATGTTGTCTTGGCACAAAGCCATGCCATTAATGTACACTGAGCTTCGCATGTGTGGTTCAGTGTACACAAATGCCGACAAACAGGGAGAAGCAAGAGACCAATAGGTTCTCTTTTGTCATAAAAAATGCTACCTGTCAGATTTTTAACTCTGCTTTAACTTAAGTGATAGGAGCTCATCATTTATACATCCAGAGAAAACAAATAACAATAATAATAATAATAATAATAAAATAAATACAGTTTAGCACAAAAATAGACAATGTAAAAAAAAAAAAAGCAAACTGCTAACAAATCTTAAATAAAAAAAAATAGTCACAATATTAAAAATATGATGCATACATAAACAACATATATTCACTTCCCTAAACCTGAATGATTGAGCGTTAATAATCCCTTGGTTCCATAAATGCATCTTTCTCATTTAGAATACAAAATTATTTCATACATTATGGTGCAGGTTTATTATGACTAGAGGACCTTGGATTATAACGGGTTATAGGGTTTTAGTTTTAATGTTTTTGTTTTTTTAAGGGGGTACTTGTATATATAATCACGTGTATATATGGATTATAGAATTAATATATATATAAATGAACAAAGATAATATTTGTGCATTGTATTGCAATAATAAGACAGACATTATAAAATAAATTCCTGCACAGGTTGCTGGCATATTTAGAAATGAACTTGGGAAATTATCTTTTCCCAAAGTGTTTGAGGGCCCTCTAGTGGATTCCCTATGAAATTGGTTTTAGTAGCGTTCAAATATTTGCATAGTGTGCCATCTGGAGGTGATGATTAAAATCAAGTGTATCAGTTCCTCACAAGGTAATAATTAAAGTTGAGGTGGTTTCAAGTAAGAAAATGTAAAAACTTAGGACAATAGTATGAAAATGCTAACTCTGAACATTTCAGTTTGGCCAGAATGTTAGTAAAGCATAGATCCATACACCAGCAAAATACTGTAATTTTCCATTTAAACTCCTATAGCTGGAGGAAAAAACTGCCCCCCCCCCCCCCCAGCTCATTATATGTCTGGAGGTGCATTTATTTGTAAAAGGTTATAGGATTTTTTGGGGGATTGTTTTTTACATGCATATATGGATTGTATGCACTGTTATTGTACTGCAATATGACAATATAATATTATTTCCTGTATTGGCTGCTGGCATATTTACATATCAAATTTAGGTGATCTATTAGTTGATCCAAGGAATATAGCTGACGCAGAAGTGATTATTAAATCACCAAGGGCTCAACTGTGAATTTAATTAAAAATTTAAAAAAAAACTATATTTAAAAAAACATTTCTAAAATTTACAGGAAACCAACAAGGGGACAAGACAGCTGGTGTATTAGCACTCATTATGGAATGTGTAAGATTACTAGCTCCAGCATGCTGAAGTCAAAGGTTTTTAATAGCACTCTTGGGGAGGACTATTAAAAGAGCATTACAACAGTCCAGTCTAGAAAACACAAAAGCGTATTTCAAGTGCTGACTATCTGCAGTAAAAATGATGTCATGCGTCTTGGAACTATTATGTAAATGAAAGTAAGCCATTTTACAGACATTACCGTTGTTATTCTAGAAGGTACAATCCAGTCAGAACTAAAAAATAACCCTTCCGATGCATACAGGGAGTATAGCCTACTTTATTCAATTCTTTATCTAAGCATTGATGTCCTGCACCAGTATAACCTGGTCCTGTTTGTAATCTGCTGATCCAGGACCACATCTGCTGGTGACACTGGAACACAATCTTTGCTGTCTCATACACAAAAACATTGGTGTAAAATTTCTAGTGCCAAGAAGCCTCTTACAGCCACTAACAGAATACATACCTACTTTGACATCACAATCTCCACCTCATCCAGTCAGGGAATGCTTTGCATTCATTGAAAGAATGCAAAGTGTTCTCTGAATGGTGCCACTGCCGAAAGAACGACTGACCGACCAACCGACCTCCTGTGTGTTTAAAAAACAGAATTGTCTTCAAGAGGGCTAGACAATACGTGTTCTTTGTGCATGGCTTGGAGGATATTTAAAGTGTAAGTAAACCCCCCTATCGTTTTCAGCCAAGGAAGCTGCCATCTTGGCCTCTGTTAAATGTACAACTGCCATGGTGCTGCACGTGTGATCAGTTATGACTGCAGCCATTGGATGGTTTGACAGTTTGGTTGAGAGCACAACCAATGGGAGTGCTACATTTCCGGCACGTGCCGGGAATAAAACTGTTTTATGGATGGGTTTACTTCCACTTTAACCACTTCCCGTGCTTAGGACATACCCGTACATCCTCAGACGGGAGCAGTGATATCTGGGTCAGATGTAAAAATAAGTTGCGCTTATACCTTGAGTAATCCTGTGTGGACAAATGATAAAAACACAGAAAAAATGCACTATTGAAAAACAAACTTTGAATAAACAAACTGTAAATAAAATTCTAAGTGTAAAAAGTCTGAATGAAAGACTCTTCATCAATCAATAATACCAATGATAATAGTAAAAGTGGCAATTGAGTTTGTGAACGAAAAAAGAAAAAAACAGCAATCCCAAAAATATATATAGTGTCATAAAGTCCAAAATCCTTCCACCTTCACCAAAAAGGAAAAAAGGAGGAGAAGAAAAGAAGGAGGGGAGGAAGATCCTCAGGTCAGAGAACACAAAGACAGTCCCACTTGATGTGTGGGAACCCTTACCCTCCCACCACTGCCCACTGCCTTCGGATGCACTGTGAAAAGTGAAAGGTATGGAAGTTCCTTCCCAAATTCTGTGATGTCAGAAACAATGAGAATTTTGTCACTTTCGGTTTGGATTTGTTTGCTTACAAACCATTACTGCTTGTAGCAGCAGGTGCAAATGATCTCGGTTTGATCAGCTGCTTCCAAGGGCAAAGGAAAGATCTGGTGTATAATAGACCTCAGATCTCTCTCTAAGGAGGATCTCTCATGGTCCGTGCTATCACAGGGGATGTTGTTCATCCCTTGTGATAGTAACATAGTTTAATAAAAAAATAAATATATATATATTAAAAAAATATGAAGCTAAATAAATAAAGAATTTAAAAATATTTTAAAGTGCCCCCCCGTCTCCCTGTGCTCGTGCTCAAATGCAAACACGCACGTAGGTCCCGCACGCATATGTAACAACGATGCAATTGAGGCATCATCATGAACATCAGAGTGAGCTGTGGCGCTGCCCCCCCTCCCCAAGATAGTAAAAAAAAAAAAAAGTGATCCTTTAAGTGCGTCCAGACGCTGGACAAACAGCTGTCTATGAGACACTTGTACACCTTGCAATCAGCTGATTGAAACAGTGAAGCTGATTCATTTGTGTTGAGGAAGTTCGGGCCCGCAAACACTCCCACTCTACAATTATTTGTGCCTTTGGCCCCTTTGCTATTTGATTGTCAGGGAGTAGAGGACATAGGGCAGGGTCACTTCCAGTTTCCCGGCCACCACTTAGTGTGCTGTGTGTGGAGTGGAGTCGACCGTGCATGCGGGAACGGGTGCGGTGGATTGAGGAAGGCCTGTGAGTGGCGAGTGGCGCCTGTGATTCCTCTAACAGTAAGTGCCGGCGCCGTGGGCCTCAGGCTCAGACTCTCATACTCTCTCAAACACCAAGTTCCTTAAGCTCTAGGAGCTATCAGTCAGGTATGTGGATATGGGACCTGGGAAGGTATAAATTGGACTACAGCCCAGTGCAGCTGCCAAACACTGGAAAATGGATAATAGGAGCCAAAAAAAACGCAAAAGGCAGCTCTCTATGGGTACAGTCAAAAATACAGACCAATAGCTAAATAAAAGCTATTTTTTTTGCACAAAAACGGTAATTAACTACTGTAAGAAACTGAAGGTTATTGAGAAGGATGTAGCAATCAGTCATAAGAGCATAAATACATGTAGCAATTGAAATTGTTAAAGTGTTATGATATTAAAAGCAAAAACGGTACCACACTGACATCCGAGTAGGAGGAGATTAACATCATCTGGGTGGCTTGCTGGTAGGATGTGGAGAATGGACGACTTGAACCACATGGAAAGCAATAACAACCCAATGGGAAAAGAATGATAGACAGTTCACTGCCTTCAAGCTGGAGATCAGGCTCTGTTGGTGTCCAGGACGAAAACCGCAACAGTGTGAGAACACTCTGCTGGCTGCTGTGGAGTCCTGGGATTGGTCGCGGGGAATAACCATGCCGAGCTGCGGGCAATGGAATGCGATGTCCGCTGCTGGAGGTTGGAGCCAGGGGAGCCGAACGAAGCCACAGGAGCTAGGCGCACTGGGTGATGTCAGGGCTGCTGCCGGATGTGAAGGGGAGAGGAAGCTCATGTGAGGTGGTGGACCGCAAGCTTTAGGTTGCCGTGACTAACATGTTTTTATCTTAGAACATCCATGAACAATAGATTGACTAATCAGACAACCTTTTTTCCAGCATTGAAAAATACCTGTTCTATTATCGAAATAAGCCCTAATGTCGAGCAAGTTCTTTTATTAGATTTCTAAAGCTTGCTCTGGGCGATGATGTTTTTATGGTACATGATTTTCTAAAGGTTATTTGTGGTTTGGAAGGTAACAGTGAGGCCAAGCGTTGGTCCAACTTCAAAGGTGGACACAAATCTTGCTGTATTAACAATCTCTATTATCTTATTCTTATCTTATCTTATAGTATTATCTTTATTTTTATTGTTATTTTTGGATGGCTTGTTAACATGCAATAAAAAAGCATCTTGCACTAGTTCTCTAGGGTAGCCCTTTTCTTCAAATTTCTTTTGCAGATGTTTCCCTTGTGAGGTATAGTTTTCCAGGCTTGTGCAATTTCTTAGTCTGTGAAATTGTCCATTAGGGATATTCTTCTTCCATGTTGGGTTGTGGCAACTTTCAAAGTGAAGATAAGAGTTGCCACTTGTGGGTTTTGTGTGATTACTGGTAATAATTTTGTGTTGTCATTAGATAAGACGCATGTGAAGGATAAGCCCAATGTGTTGGTATTGCAGTAGGTGACAAAGGAGAAGAACACGTCTGGACTGCCACACCAAATGAGCAAGACATCATCAATGTAACGTCTGCAGAAGACAATGTGCTCGGAGAAGGGGTTATTGGCCCAGATGTGCTTCTCCTCTCAATATCCCATGGTGAGGTTAGCATAGATGGGGCAAAATTTGCCCCCATAGCTGTACCTTTTACATTGGAGTTAGAATTGGTCCAAAAAGAAGTGGAGTGCTGGGGCTGGTCGCGAACAACCGTGCTGAGCTGCGGGCAGTGGAATGCGATGTCCGCTGCTGGAGGATGGAGCCAGGGAGCCAAACATATAGTTCATATAATTGCCAGGAGGCTTTTAACAAACAGTTTATCTATTTCAATATATGTGAGTGACATAGGCTCAAATGCAATAGGCACTTTATACAGTTGTTTTTCTACGTTACAGGGTTGAGAGGGGTTAACAGTACATTCCAGGGTGGCTATTTCCACCCCCTCCCCTTCCCCTTCAATGGGTTTAAATATCGTTGTTGCCGTCCCCTCTGTGACTTTGACAAAGTGCATGCGCGCAAAACATGTTAGTCAAGGCAACCTAGAGCTTGCTGTCCACCACCTCACACATAAAGAGAAAAACAGGAAGCAGGCACCTCTTAAGTAAGACTGTAATATTTAATAATAAAGCGTATTAAAAACGCTTCAATTTTGGTATTATTAATCAGGCACAGTAGAGTCCGGTTACACCAATCTCCTTAACAGCTATCAGCAGGGGTCACGTCCTGTGGATTTGTGTGTGGCCGGCGTCCTGACCAGCGGGAGTCTTTCGGCGTTCAAGCAAAGTCCAGAGCGAGGCTCGGAGGGCAGCTGGTGCATCACAGGAGAGGGCTGGAACGCAGCATGTGGTGGGATGGCATCACGGACGTGATTGTGACGTGTTTCCGAGCATGCGCACTAGGGAGATGACTTTAGTCTCCTTTCTCAAGCTAAGATGAATAGGCTGTGACAAGCCTTTTTATGTGCCTTGGTGGTGCTGCCACCCAAGGGAGAATTGTAATAGTACTCTATACATACCAATAGGGGGGAAAAAGAAAAAAAGTAGAAAAAAACGACAAATTAACCAAAAACAAATAATACATTTTTTCTTTTAAGGTTACTTACTATAAAACGAAGTGGCCCACCAGTCCCGTTATCTAGTATATATTTTTTGTGTGAAATCACATATAGAGCATCACCTAAAAAACGGGGGGGGGGGGGGGGGGAGGGAAATGGGACATGTGGTTAGACATAATTTTATAATATAGTGGATATTTCCTTTTCTTCATTAATTCTTCCAGGATTTAAAGTATTTAGTGAATATATCCAATATGTCTCACGCTCACATAGTCTATGGAATCTCTCAGCCTCAGAGAGATTTTTCGGGATTTGTTCTGTGATCCAGACTTCCAAGCCCTCTGTGGACTTGTTATGATGTTCAGCAAAATGGCGGGGGACACTATGTTTGTCCTTGCCCATCTCTATTTTCCTTCGGTGTTCACTAAATCTTTGTCTAAGTGGTTGTATGGTACATTCCACATACAGTAAGTGGCAAGGACAAACAAGGCCATAAATTACAAAATCTAAACCTCACCACCTCACATGAGCTTCCTCTCCCCTTCACATCCGGCAGAAGCCCTGATGTCACCCAGTGCGCCTGGCTCCTGTGGCTTTGTTCGGCTCCCCTGGCTCCATCCTCCAGCAGCGGACATCGCATTCCACTGCCTGCAGCTCAGCACGGTTGTTCCCCGTGACCAGCCCCAGTACTTCACAGCAGCCAGCAGAGTGTCCTCCCGCTGTTGCGTTTTTCGTCCTGGACACCAGCGGAGCTTGATCTCCAGCTTGAAGGCAGTGAGCTGTCTATCATTCTTTTCCCATCGGGTTGTTATCGCTTTCCATGTGGTTTAGGCTGTCCATTCTCCACGTCCTACCAGCAAGCCACCCGCATTCACCCCCTTCTACCCGGATGTCAGTGTAGTACTGTTTTTGCTATTAATATCATAACATTTTAACAATTTTAATTGCTACTCAATTTATGCTCTTATGACTGAATATCCTACAGTTTTTTACAGACTTCCGCAGTGGTTATTTACCGTTTTTGTGCAATAAACAAGCTTTTATTTAGCTATTGGTCTACATGTACTTTTTGAGTGCACCAGGCCCGGACTGGGACAAATAATAGGCCCAGGCATTTTAGATTGAGCAGCCCATACCAGGCATGGACTGACAACTCATGGAGCCCGGGGCAATAAGAGATCATGGGCCCCCTGTGTCCCCACCCACACTCAGTGCTGTACCCAAATAAAATCTATGTCCGTTATTTCCCACAAATAGAGCTTTCAATTGGAGGTAGTTGATCACCTCTGCGTCCCTTTTTGGGGGGGGGGCTATAAACAAAGACAGACAACTTTGAAAAAAAAAAATACAAAAAAATTTTTTATATATATATATATATATATATATATATATATATATATATATATATATATTTGCAACTTATGCAATTTTTTTTATTTTTCTTTACATATGTTTTATAGTAGAAAGTAATCAGCGACTGTGATATTGCGGTAGACATTTGGACACTAGCTGACACTTTGTGGGAACCAGTGACACTAATACAGTGATCAGTGCTAAAAATATGCACTGTTACTGTACTAATGACAATGGCTGGGAAGAGGTTAAACATCTAGGGGCGATCAAAGGGTTAAATGTGTGCCTAGCCTGTGTTTGTGTGTACTGTGATTGGTGCTTTTACTAAGAGAAGTAATGGATTTTATTCCCTGCTTTGCTGGTAAAAAAATCTATTACTTCCCCACTGACAGAACAGAGCTCTGCTTTGCGGGTGCACCCAGTGATAGATATCTGCTGTGTTTAGTCACAGCAAGGCCGGGTCACCAGCGGGGTGCACTCCCTACCCGGAAGTGTCAGATCACGTACTAGGCATATGATCTGGAGCAGCGGAGCTGCCTTGCCGCCGTATATCTATGTCTAGGAGAGAGAGAGATGGGAAAGTAGGAGAGAGATGGAGGAGGGGGAGAGAGGGAGGGGAAAGAGGGGGGGTAAGAGAGAGAGCAGGAGGGAGAAGGAAAGGGGGGTGAGAGGGAGTGTGAGAGAAGGGGATTTAGGTAGGGGGAGGGAGAGAGGGGAGTAGTGAGAGAGGAGGGAGAAAGAAGGAGAAGGGGGAAGAGAGGGGTGTAGGAAGAGGGGGGTAGTGAGAGAGGGGGTGTAGGCATTGGGGGGTAGTGAGAGTGGGGGGTGTAGAAAGTTGGGGGTAGTGAGAGAGGGGGTGGGGGGTGTAGGAAGAGGGGGGTAGTGAGAGAGGGGGAAAGGGGGTGTAGACAGTGGGGGGGAAGTGAGAGAGGGGGGTGTAGAAAGTGGGGGTTAGTGAGAGAGGGGGAGAGGGGGTGGGAGGTGTAGGAATTGGGGGGTCGTGAGAGAGGGGGGTGTAGAAAGTGGGGGGTAGTGGGAGAGGGGGAGGGGGTGTAGGCAGTGGGGGGTAGTGAAAGAGGGGGAGGGGATAGTAGGAAGTGGGGGGGTAGTTAAAGAGGGGGAGGGGGGTAGTGAGAGAGGGGGGTGTAGGAAGTGGGGGGGTAGTAGTGAAAGAGGGGGGTAGTGAGAGAGGGGGGAGAGGTGGAGGGGGTGTAGGAAGTGGGGGATAGTGAAGGAGGGGGAGGGGGGTGTAGGAAGTGGGGGGTAGTGAAAGAGGGGGAGGGGGGTAGTGAGAGAGGGGGGAGAGGGGGAGGGGGTGTAGGAAGTGGGGGGTAATGAAAGAGGGGGAGGGGAAGTAGTGAGGGAAGGGAGGGGGTGTAGGAAGTGGGGGGGGGGGTAGTGAGAGAGGGGGTAGGGAGAAGGAGGGGGGGGTTGATCAGTATATCTGCTATGTCCCACCATTATACTGTATCAAGGACAGTACATCCCCCACCCACATACACAGGTGGTCTCTCCCCTGTCAGTGTAGAAGGCAGGCTGTCACACTCTGATTCTCAGCTGCTTGCCGGTCCCTCTCCCTCCCCTCTTCCCACCGTCACATCCAGTAACACTTACCCAGTCCAGGAAGTGTCCTCCTCCTCCCCGGGCTCTCTCGATCTCTCTCTCTCCTCTCAGGACCAGGAGCCCGTTGACGCCATCCATCCCGTGGCCGAATCCATCCTGCCCCGTCCACCCAGGAACCTCTCATAGGTCCCCCTACTGGCCGCAGCCCTCGGCACTCAGCCCGAGAGCCTGAATGGTCAGTCTACCCCTGGGGGCGGGATTTTCACTGGTCACCGAGCAACCACGGCTGGCGCTTGCTCGGCATTGCCTGACCCCCCAGGAGTTGGGAAACAATGACAGAATGGAGAGGAGTGAATGCATGTTTTCAACATGGGATTGAATTTACAACATGCGGCCCGATGGCCAGACGGCCCACCGGGCAAACGCCCGGTATGCCCTATGGCCAGTCCGGGCCTGGACTGCACCCATAGAGCGCTGCCTTTTGTGTTTTTTGACTCATACTCTCTGTCTAGCTGACCCTCCGTTCTGCACACACTTCCCTGCGCTTCTCAGTCATTCTCCACTCAGATTGGACCCAGGCCAGGGTGGATAATTGTGCGGCTGGACTGGAGCATGAGGGTGGGTGACAATTTCGGGATTTCTGCCAGTGCCGTGTATGTCCAATCAGGAGGTGTCACTGACTCACTATTACTACTAGTCATTATCACTACTGCTACTACCATCATCACTACTACTACTACTACTACCACCATCATCACTACTAGTACCACCATCATTACTACTACTACCACCATCATCACTACTACTACCACCATCATCACTACTACTACTACTACTACCACCATCATCACTAGTACTACCAGCTAGCTATATACAGGACAGATTATGTATAACTGTATACCCTGATCCGTGAGGCTGAGCTATATACCCTGATCTGTAATGCTGAGCTGTATACCTTGATCTGTTTTTGCTGAGCTGTCTACCCTGATCTGTAATGCTGAGCTATATACCCTGATCTGTAATGCTGAGCTATATACCCTGATCTGTAATGCTGAGCTATATACCCTGATTTGTAATCCTGAGCTATGAGCTATATACCTTGATCTGTTTTTGCTGAGCTATATACCCTGATCTGTGAGGCTGAGCTATATACCCTGATCTGTAATGCTGAGCTGTATATCCTGATCTGTAATGCTATGCTATATACCCTGATCTGTAATGCTGAGCTATATACCCTGATCTGTAATGCTGAGCTATATACCCTGATCTGTTTTTGCTGAGCTATATACCCTGATCTGTGAGGCTGAGCTATATACCCTGATCTGTGAGGCGGAGCTATATACCCTGATCTGTAATGCTGAGCTGTATACCCTGATCTGTAATGCTGAGCTATATACCCTGATCTGTTTTTGCTGAGCTATATACCCTGATCTGTGAGGCTGAGCTATATACCCTGATCTGTGAGGCAGAGCTATATACCCTGATCTGTAATGCTGAGCTGTATACCCTGATCTGTAATGCTGAGCTATATACAGCAATGTATGCAATGCAAAAAAGTTTTAAAAACGGACGTTTTTTCGGGAGCAGTGATTTTAATAATACTTAAAGTGAAACAATAAAAGTGTAACCTCCCTTTAAATTTCCTACCTGGGAGGTGTCTATAGTTTGCCTGTAAAGGGGCGCATGTTTCCCGTGTTTAGAACAGTCTGACAGCAAAATGACATTTCAAAGGAAAAAAAGTCATTTAAAACTACTCGCGGCTATTAAGGCATTGCCGGTCCGACAATACACATAGAAGTTCATTGATAAAAACAGCATGGGAATTCCCCACAGGGGAACCCAGAACCAAAATTTTAAAAAATTCCATACCAGGCCCTTCTGGTATGGATATTAAGGGGAACCCCGGCCAAAATTTTAAAAAAATGGCGTGGGGTCCCCCTCAAAATCTATACCAGACCCTTCAGGTCTGGTATGGATTTTAAGGGGAACCCCGCGCCAAAATTTTTAAAAAAAACGACGTGGGGTCCCTCTAAAAATCCATACCAGACCCTTATCCGAGCACGCAACCTGGCAGGCCCCCAAAACACCTTGTCCCCATGTTGATGAGGACAAGGGCCTCATCCCCACAACCCTGGTCGGTGGTTGTGGGGGTCTGTGGGCGGGGGGCTTATCAGAATCTGGAAGCCCCCTTTAACAAGGGGACCCCAAGATCCCGGCCCTCCCCCCTGTGTAAAATGGTAAGAGGGTATTTTGTACCCCTACCATTTCACTAAAAAACTATCAGAAATGTTAAAAATAAGAAGAGACAGTTTTCGACAATTCCTTTATTTAAATGCTTCTTCTTTCTTCTTTTTTCTATCTTCTATCTTCCTTCGGTTTCTTCCTCCATCTTCTTCTTCTTCTGGTTCTTCTGGTTCTTCCTCCGGTGTTCTGGTCCGGCATCTCCTCCGCGGCGTCTTCTTACCTTCTTCTCCTCGGGCCACTCCGCATCCATGAAGGCATGGAGGGAGGCTCTCGCTCTTCTCTTCATCTTCTTCTCTTCATTTTCTTGTCTTCATCTTCTCTTCATCTTCTTTTCGGGCTCTTAAACAATGCCACAGGGAAGTCCCGTCAAGTCACCGTGCGTCAGAGGGGGGCGGGGTCACCGGGTGGCCCCGCCCCCCGTTATTTAAGAACCGTCAGAAGAGGAGAAGTGCCACACAGCGGGAGCCTCCCTCCATGCCACCATGGATGCGGAGTGGCCCGAAAAGAAGATGAAGAGAAGAAGATGAAGACAAGAAGATGAAGAGAGGAAGATGAAGACAAGAAGATGAAGAGAAGAGCCTCCCTCCATGCCTTCATGGATGCGGAGCAGCCCGAGGAGAAGAAGGGAAGAAGACGCCGATGCCACGGAGGAGATGCCGGACGAGAACACCAGAGGAAGAACCAGAAGAACCAGAAGAACCAGAAGAAGAAGAAGATGGAGGAAGAAACCGAAGGAAGATAGAAGAAAGAAGAAGCATTTAAATAAAGGAATTGTCAAAAACTGTTTTTTAGTGAAATGGTAGGGGTACTTTTGTACCCCCTTACCATTTCACACCGGGGGGAGTGCCGGAATCTGAGGGTCCCCTTGTTAAAGGGGGCTTCCAAATTCCGATAAGCCCCCTGTCCGCAGACCCCCACAACCACTGGCCAGGGTTGTGGGGATGAGGCCCTTGTCCTCATCAACATGGGGACAAGGCGTTTTGGGGGGCTACCCCAAAGCACCCTCCCAATGTTGAGGGCATGTGGCCTGGTACGGTTCAGGAGGGGGGGCGCTCTTTCGCCCCCCCCTCTTTTCCTGCGGCCTGCCAGGTTGCGTGTTTGGATAAGGGTCTGGTATGGATTTTTGGGGGCCCCCACGCCGTTTTTTTAAAAAATGTTGGCGCGGGGTTCTCCTTAAAATCCATACCAGACCTGAAGGGCCTGGTATAGAATTTAAGGGGACCCCCCACGTCATTTTTTTTTAAAATTATGGTTCGGGGTTCCCCTGTGGGGAACTCCCATGCCGTTTTTATCAATTAACTTTTATGTGTATTGTCGGAACGGCAATTCATTAATAGCCGCGAGTAGTTTTAAATTACTTTTTTCCTTTGAAATGTCATTTTGCTGTCAGACTGTTCTAAACACGGGAAACATGTGCCCCATTACAGGCATACTATAGACACTCCCTAGGTATGAAATTTAAAGGAATGTTATACTTTTATTGTTTCACTTTAAGCATTATTAAAATCACTGCTCCCGAAAAAACGTCAGTTTTTAAAACTTTTTTTTGCATTGATCCATGTCCCCTGGGGCAGGACCCAGGTCCCCAAACACTTTTTATGACAATACTATGAATATAAGCCTTTAAAATTAGCACTTTTGATTTCTCCCATAGACTTTTAAAGGGTGTTCCGCGGCATTCGAATTTGCTGCGAAAACCCCAAATTGTTCGCTGTTCGGCAAACTTGCGAACAGCCGATGTTCGAGTCGAACATAAGTTCGATTTGAACTCGAAGCTCATCCCTAAATGAGAGCAATAATTCTAGCACCAGATCGCCTGTCTAACTCTAAAGATAACATGTAAAAGCTTTTAAAGCGTAACTTTTGAATAATTTCATTTACCATAGTTTGTCACCATTCCTTGGCATGCACAATTATAAAGCATGACAAGTTAGGTATCTATTTACTTGGTTTATCATCATAATATATATAGCTATATACCCTGATCTGTAATGCTGAGCTATATAGCCTGATCCATAATGCTGAGCTGTATACCCTAATCTGTAATGCTGAGCTGTATACCCAGATCTGTAATGCTGAGCTATATACCCTAATCTGTGAGGCTGAGCTATATACCCTGATCTGTGAGGCTGAGCTATATACCCTGATCTGTGAAGCTGAGCTATATATCCTGATCTGTGAGTCTGAGCTATATACCTTGATCTGTGAGGCTGAGCTATATACCCTAATCTGTGAGGCTGCACTATATACCTTGATCTGTGAGGCTGAGCTATATACCCTGATCTGTGAGACTGAGCTGTATACCCTGATCTGTAATGCTGAGCTGTATACCCTGATTTGTAATGCTGAGCTATATACCCTGATCTTCTGTGAGGCTGAGCTATATAAACTGATCTGTGAGGCTGGGCTGTATACCCTGATCTGTGAGGCTGGGCTGTATACCCTGATCTGTGAGGCTGGGCTATATACCCTGATCTGTGAGGCTGGGCTATATACCCTGATCTGTGAGGCAGGGCTGTATACCCTGATCTGTGGGGCTGAGCTATATACCTTGATCTGTGAGACTGGGCTGTATACTCTGTCCTGTGATACTGGGGCTGTGTCAGGGCTGGGCTCAGCCCTTCTGAGTTGGCCACTGAGCTGTCAGCTAATTGCCAGCTCCTATCTCTCCACAATTACTCAATTGTTGATGATATCCTGCTCGTCAGTCCTGCCTACTTAAGTCGTCCAGTCCAGAGGAGCTCTGCCTTTGCCTTGGTCAACAGTACAGAAACTCCTGCAATCTTGTTCAAGACTTGCTTTGCTGACATCCCTTCTGGCTCAATATCCTGCTTGTTGTTCCACTACATTGATCCCTGACTTGGCTTGGCTGACTATCCGTTCCAGTTACTGAACTTTGGCTATGTTTTGACTACGTTTGTTCTTTTTACTTTTATTATTAAACTAGTGTGATTTAAATGTACTTCTGTCTTGGCCTGATTTCATGGTTTCTGACAGGCTGTTTACTCCTGTTCTGTGATTCTGGGGCTGTATACTCTGTCCTGTGATGCTGAGCTGTATACTCCTGACACTATGGGTGGAAGCAAGTGGAATACAGGGGACACAGTCGGTGGATTCTATAAGGGGTGAGGCTTATGAGAAGTGGGAGGGGTCAAAAAGGAAGGGCGGGGTCTGGCACCCCCCATCCTAAAACTTTACCAGCCACCACTGAGAGTGAGAGCAATAATTCTAGCACCAGACCTCCTGTCTAACTGTAAACTGGTAACTTGTAAAGGCTTTTAACCGGTTCCCGACCAGCTCATGCAGATATACTGCGGCAGAATGGCTCTCCTGGGCGAAATCTCATATATATATATATATGGCTGTGCCCAGGAGAGCCACCAAAGGGTGCACCAGCGCCATAGGAGGCACCCGCGCGCACCTGCTGTACAGTGGGGGACCCAATGCACGTGGCCAGTGGGCGAGATCGCCACTGGCCACGTGCGATCACGTGCACAAGAGCCAGCACGGGGATGTGTGTGTGTAAACACACACTTCCCCATGCTGTCAGAGGAGAAAAGACAGATTGTGTGTTCCTACAGAGTAGGGACCGCGATCTGTCATCTCACCCAGTTAGTCCAATCCTCACACAGTTAAAACACAGTGAGGGAACACACAGTTAACCCCTTGATCGCCCCCTAGTGTTAACCCCTTCCCTGCCAGTGACATTTATACAGTAATCAGTGCATATTTATAGCACTGATCGCTCTATAAATGTCACTGTTTCCAAAAATGTGTCAAAAGTCTCCGATATGCCCATCGCAATGTCGCAATACCGCTAAAAATGACAGATCATTACTAGTAAAAAAATTAAAAATAAATAAAAACGCCATAAATCTTTTCCATAGTTTTTAGATGCTATAACTTTTGCGCAAACCAATCAATATACGCTTATTGCAAATTTTTTTTACCAAAAATATGTAGAAGAATACATATTGGTCTAAACTGATGCAGAAATTTGTTTTAAAAAAAAAATTGGGGGATATTTATTTTAGCAAAAAGTAAAAAAATATTGTTTTTTTTTCAAAATTGTCACTCTTTTTTTGTTTATAGCGCAAAAAATAAAAACAGCAGAGGTGATTAAATACCACCAAAAGAAAGCTCTATTTGTGGGAAAAAAGGACGCAAATTTTGTTTGGGTACAGCATTGCATGACGGCGCAATTGTCAGTTAAAGCGACGCAGTGCAAAATTGTAAAAAGGGTAAAATCTTCCGTAACTTTTGAATAATTTCATTTACCATAGTTTGTCACCATTCCTCAGGCATGCACAATTTTAAAGCATGACAAGTTAGGTATCTATTTACTTGGTTTATCATCATCATATGTATTTTTTCAGAAAATTGAGTATATTGTGTTTGTGTGCACTAAAATTAATTTAAGTGCATTTCTTCATGAAAATTTGCGCTTGATAAACTGCTGCGCAAATGTTGTGCAACATAACAATTTGCAACAGCAACCATTTTATTCTCCAGGGCCTCTACTTAAAAATGTATAATGTTTGGTAGTTCTAAGTGATCTAACATAAAAATAGCAAATTTCTACATGTATGAGAGAAATGTCAGAATTGGCCCGGACTGGAGGTTGGTAAACTAAACCTGAACCCTGAAAGCTGTGCCACAAAAAAGCAAGCAGAATACAAAGTAGAAGGTCTCCTCACAGCAGATCTTTCCCCATTACTGACTGATCATGCCCTTTTCTGCATTGTGCTTCTGTGTGGGGGCAGCCATCTTGGTAGAGGCAGGGCTTTGCTTCCTTGTGTTTAGCGCTATCTACTGATAACTCCTGGGGGTTAGAAGAAGAGGTACAGGAAGCACAGATCCATAGAATGACAGGTCCATGCAATATTCAGGACCCACATGGGAGAGCTCAAAGGGGAATGCATGTTTCCTTATGTTTTCTGTAGGATTGCTATTGGTTACAGCAACAGCTTCTCCTGCGCAGCAACAAGCAGCTGATTGGAGGAAATTGTCGGTTTGCATAGCCTGCGTTTCTGAAGAAGATAAAAGGGGCAGTCCGGCTGTTAGGCAAGCAGACCCTGTGGAACCAGACCGGGACTCGGAAGTATGAAGCGCTGCTCACCTGAGAGGAGGGAGAGCTTGCTCCGCCGCCTCATTGACAAGGCCGAAGGCCCTGGAGGTGAGGAGTGGCTTATACAATGCCTGGAGGACGGACGTTCCGAGACTCCGCCCGGGCCGTCAAATGTTACAGCCCAGGAAAAGATGTAGGAGCCAGAAGCGGGCATGCGCAGTCCACGCCAGCAGCCAGGGAGAAGAAAGAAGAGGCAGAGAACGGAGGCTTCTCCTCAGCCCAAAGGAAAGGAGAGAGCTGGCAGCGTTCCTCACAGGAATGCACCTCCAATGGAAAAGAATACTGCTACTCAGCCTGCATCTGCTGCGGCCAGAAGTGAGCAAACTAGGAGTCTGCCTGTTGGTGAGACACTCTCTCTGATGTTAATGTCACTGAATTTAATGTTCTTGTTAAAACCTTATCTAGTATGTTACACAAGCTTAAAGGGGCACACACAGTTGGTGCTTTTGTTGAGGAGGCTGAAGGAGCACAGTATTCTGGTGCTTTGAATGATACTGATACTAGTAATGATTTAAAAGGGGTACAGTTACATGGTGCTTTTTTACAGCAGGATGAGAACCTTTTTCAACAGAATGAAATAGATGATATAAGTCCAATTTGGCATAATATGATAGAGAACCCCCTTGGTGAGAATTTAAAAAATAGTACAGGTAGCATGGCCCGCAAGCCGGTTCAGGTTTGCAAATCTGTTATGCCTTCTACACGCTCTGCTCATTCTATAGTTGCAGAGTCCTCCTTTAAGGCGCCTATGCCATGTGAAATATCACCGCTAGGTTTCCACTTATCCACCTCTGTCAGAAAAAATTTGGGGGGGTGATTTTATTGATCTGTTGTCATTATTGCCAGCTTCCAAAGAGTTTCTAGCTAAATCTGACAGGAAATCAGATGAGCGCACAGAAGAGGATAGGCGGAGGGCTGTCCCCAAAACCTTTCAGAATTGGCTGCAGGCTTTTTGCATTTTCGCAGCTGTGTTGGGAGAACAATTTCCTGAGAAATGTTCAGGCCTTTTTCAACACGTGGACATAGTTTCTGAAGCCTTCCGTAATTTTGGCGGTACAGCCTGGTTCACCTATGATGAGAATTTCAGGCAGAAATTAGCAGTTCACCCTACCTTGCAATGGGGATGCAAGGATGTGGGTTTATGGTTGAATCTCATGCTACCACAAAAGCCGCAATTCACACCTAGAGCAGTGCCTAGCCCACATGCTGGTGAAAAAAGGCCAAGGCGCCAGTGAGCCTGCTAAGCATGCAACCGTGGTTAGATCATTATCCAGACCGCACGATGGCACGGCTGCTAACTGATGGTTTCAGGGACGGTTTCTTGGTCCCCTCCTTTGCAGGGACTGGATGCACTACGCTCTGCTATGAGTCAACCTAAGTTGTACAGGAAAAAACTCTAAGGAAGTGGCAGAAGGAAGAGTAGCTGGCCCTTTTTCTTGCCCACCTTTTAAAAATTTCCGACTCTCCCCCTTGGGCATTGTTCCTAAAAGAGAACAGGGTAGTTTCAGGCTCATTCACCATTTGTCATATCCAGAGGACGCTTCACTTAATGATGAGGTTGCAGAGGTTATAGCTCCTGTTTCATACTCTTCCTTTGATGAAGCGCTGGAGCTTTTACGTCGCTTTGGGCACGGTGCACTGTTAGCAAAAGCGGACATCAAATCTGCCTTTCGCCTGCTACTGGTGCATCCACAAGGATTCAATTCCCTGGGTTTCCATTTTCAGGACCAATTTTATTTTGATAAATGTATGCCCATGGGTTTCTCGTTATCGTGCTTTTATTTTGAGTCTTTCTCAAAATTTTTGCATTGGGTTCTGTCTGAATGTTCCCTATTGGGGGTATTCTACATTATTTAGACGATTTTTTATTTTTGGGCCCAGCAGACTCCCCCATATGGGGTCTGTTTGCATTTGCAGCTAGGGTTCTTCCCATAGCTAGAATTTTTTCCAGATGTTTTGCTTTGGCTATTAAAGGTTTTAAGAACCCTTGTTCTCATGTTTGCATCTCTAAAAGTGTCAAAGAAGATTTAAAAATCTGGGATTCGTTTCTTTGCAACTTTAATGGGTCCACAGTTTGGCAACAATCCTTTACAAATGATTTTCAGTTAAATTTCTTTACAGACGCTGCTGGTTCATCCGGTTTTGGCGCCTTTCTGGATGGTCAT
The DNA here is from genome assembly GCA_037952925.1 of Lithobates clamitans. Classification (NCBI taxonomy): domain Eukaryota; kingdom Metazoa; phylum Chordata; class Amphibia; order Anura; family Ranidae; genus Lithobates; species Lithobates clamitans. Next base: position 2,685,645 of record JBBGZY010000271.1, read on the forward strand.
TGGTGTGCTTCTAGGTGGCACTCTAGTTGGTTGCAACAAGACATTTTGCACAATATAGTCCTGCTTGAGTTTTTTCTGGTTATAGTTTCAATTGTGATCTGGAAAGAACAGTTTGTGAATCGTAGGATTATTGTAAATACAGATAATAAAGTTGTACTATTTGCTATCAATATGCTTTCATCTAGATCAGAGCTAGTTATCAAACTTTTACGTTTTTTAGTGTTGCACTGCATGAGATTCAATATCTGGTTAAAAGCCCGACATATTCCTGGGATTGATAATAACATTGCTGACGCCTTATCTCGGAGTTGGCTCCATCGGCGGATCAGTGTGGAACCCCTTGCCCGGATTTCCTCTGGGGCTTGATCTGGGACTGATCTCTGCACATCTCCGTAAGATATGGCTGGAATATAGTCTGGCCTGGTCAAAATGGTGTTCTTTTTGCTCTTGCAGGCGTAAAGATGTCTTGGAAGTGAACGCGTATGTCTCTTTAGCTTTTGTGTCTTTTCTAATTCAGTCTGGCCTTAGTCCTGCCTCCATTAGCAAGGTGTTGGCAGGTGTTTAATTTTTTCTAAAATTTGCAGGCATGCCAGCCCTGTCCTCCTTTTTTTAGGTTAGTCAGGTCCTCAAAGGATTCAAGAATTCACGCCCTACTCAGGATTCTAGACGTCCCATTTCAGTTAATCTATTAATCAAACTACTCTCGATATTAGAAGAGATTTGTTTTACTGAATTTGAACTTCTGCTTTTCAGGGCAGCCTTTCCTGTTACCTTTTTTGGTGCCCCTAGAGTTGGAGAACTTACAGCACAAAACAAATCATCTTCAGCCTTCCTGCTGTTTTCTCATGTGTTTATGGAATCAGATTGCTTACATTTGTTTATCTGCTGGTCAAAAACTTTTGGTTTGGGCAATGGTCAGTGGATATCTCTGGGTAAATCTCCCAATAAGTTGGTTTGCCCGGTGTCACATACTGCCAGTTATATGTCAGTAAGGCCCCCCTCTAATAGTTCCTTTTTTATCCACCAGGACTTGTCCCCTTTGACCCGATACCAGTTTTCTGCTGTGCTATCCTCTTGTCTCAAGCGCCTTAACCTCCTAGGTCTCAGATTCTCATCACATTCATTTAGGATTCGGGCCGCCACATCAGGCAACTTGTTGGGATTCCCTCCTGAAGGTCAAAAAAGGGTTGGTAGGTGGGCTAGTAGTAGATATAAAATTTATGTCCGCCCTGAATTGTTAATTGTTTGATTTTCTATTTTTAGATTCTTCTAAATGCACAATCTGGATAGTAGGCCACTCCTACATTTTCTTGGCTGAAAAACAGGCTGCATCCAGGATTTATATGAACAATTTAGGTTTGGATAGTAATGTCTTTACGATTTTATGGTCTGGAGTTAGGGGCCTCAGATGGCGTAATCTTAAAGACCACTTAATTCACTTATCCACAGTTTGGCCTTCTCCTCAGGTTCTAGTTCTTCACGTTGGAGCAAACGACGTTGGTAAAGTAAGAACATAGGAGCTCCTTTGTGAAATGAAGCGGGATATTTATTCCATTAAACTTTTGTTTCCAAGTACCAATTTGGCCTTCTCTGAAATGATTCCTAGACTCCTTTGGTCCCCTTCTGGGAATTTATTTTATGTGGATAGGATTCGGAGACGACTGAATAAGACCATACATAATTTTTTAGTGTCCTCGGGAGGTGTGTCCTTCCGCCACTTGGAGCTTGAAGGTTTCGTTCCTGGGTTATTTAGGAGGGATTTAGTTCACTTGTCAGACATAGGTCTGGACATATTCAATATGAGCCTGCAAAGTTTAATTGAAAGTGCTGCGATGTTGGGGGGACCTCAGCCAAGAGTTTCTCTCTTGGCCTCGGTCGGTGGGGAATAGTCCAGCATTGTCTGGATGGACACAGTGTAAAATTTGAGTTGATGTATTATAGCCAAGATGGCTTTATAATTATTTGAAGTTGCGTTATTTCATTATCAGGTTTCCTCTTGAACAACATCGTGGCCTAAATTTAATTTTCCAAAATAAATAAAATTGTTATAAAAAAGAAATATAATGGTTGTTGGTCTTTATTGTAGTATTATCTCCTTTGTGCTAGCCCATGAATGAAGCAGAAACAGGGAAATGCAGTGCAGATTCCTTTCCAGGAAGCAGCAGAGTAGTGATATCAGAAAATCTCACTTCAGATCTCTCCGTATATTCATTCGCTGTTGTAACACACCTGGGCGGGATCGGAGCCCATCCTCTGTGTCCCAAGCCCACCTAATTTTGAAGACTATTCGAGCCTTTGGCTCTAATCATGTGCTTCCAAAAAAAGAACCGCCGCTGTAATTAATGCCCCGTGCCCTGAAAGGGGCCGGACACATGAATAGGGGGTGGCCACCATTGCTATGCATGAATCTATCCATTACCATATAGGGTGGTGGAGTGAAGAGAGGGGGCGGCGCCCGGCCGCCCCTAATGGATGGCACGCCACTGCTCCAGACTAGGAATTAGAGGCAGCAGAGCCTAAGATCCCACACTGCAGATATACAGCTGAAGGTTTGCCTGTGTGCACATACCCTCTATGAAATTTACTGCCATTTCAGGAGAAATTCAAGAAGAAAGGATCATTTTTAGGGCACTACTTAGAGAAAATGAAATCTGTATTAACCCCCAAACCAAAAATTTTATATATTGCAGCTTACTAATTCCTAAATGTGGTGGCTGCATTCATTTTCCGTGTGTTGAGAGCAAAAATTGAGAGCAGGCTCTTTATTTTTCGGTCAGAAAAAGTTCCTATCCGAAAATGTGTTCGTCTGTATGCAATTCGGACGCGCAAAAAATCACAAAAAAAAATTACGCATGAAACAATTCGACACGTGCTCGGAAGCATTGAACTTCATTTTCTCAGCTCATTGTAGTGTTGTACGTCAATGCGTTCTTGACAGTCGAAAGTTCAGAGAACTTTTGTGTGACCGTGTGTATGCAAGCCAAGCTTGAGCGGAATTCCTTTGGAAAAACCACCCAAGATTTTTCAGACGGAAATTCCGCCCGTGTGTACAGGGCATTAGTAGTTGGTGGCAAAACCCTTGTTGGCATTTACAGAGGCCAGACATTTGCACTTGGCCACCAGGTTTGCACACATCTCAGGAGGGATTTTGTCTCACTCCTCTTTGCAGATCCTCTCATTAAGTCATTAAGGTTTCAAGGCTGATTTTTGGTAACTCGAACCTTCAGCTCCCTCCATATATTTTCTATGGGATTAAGGACTGGAGACTGGCTAGGCCACTCCAGGACCTTAATGTCCTTCTTCTTGAGCCACTACTTTGTTGCCTTGGCTGTGTGTTTTGGGTCATTGTCATGCTAGAATACCCATCCACAACCAATTTTCAATGCCCTGGCTGAGGTAAGGAGGTTCTCACCCAAGATTTGATGGTACATGGCCTCGTCCATCGTCCCTTTGATGTGGTGAAGTTGTCCTGTCCCCTTAGCAGAAAACCCCCCAAAGCATAATGTTTCCACCTCCATGTTTGACGGTGGGGATGGTGTTCTTGGGGTCATAGGCAGCATTCCTCCTCCTCCAAACACAGTGAGTTGAGTTGACGCCAAAGAGCTCGATTTTGGTCTCATCTGACCACAACACTTTCACTTAGTTCTCCTCTGAATCATTCAGATGTTCATTAGCAAACTTCAGATGGGCCTGTACATGTGCTTTCTTGAGCAGGGGGACCTTGCGGGCGCTGCAGGATTTCAGTTCTTCACGGCTGAGCGCGTTACCAATAGTTTTCTTGGTAACTATGGTCCCAGCTTCCCTGAGATCATTGACAAGATTCTCCTGTGTAGTTCTGGGCTGATTCCTCACTGTTCTCATGATCATTGAAACTCCACAAGGTGAGATCTTGCATGGAGCCCCAGACCAAGGGAGATTGACAGTTATTTTGAATTTATTCCATTTGCGAATAATCACACCAACTGTTGTCACCCTCTCACCAAGCTGCCTGTCTTGTAGCCCATTCCAGCCTTGTGTAGGTCTACAATCTTGTCCCTGACATCCTTGGACAGTTCCTTGGTTTTGGCCATGCTGGAGAGATTGGAATTTGATTGATTGCTTCTGTGAACAAGTGTCTTTTATACAGGTAACAAGCTGAGATTAGGAACACTCCCTTTAAGAGAGTGCTCCTAATCTCAGCTCATTACCTGTATAGACATCTGAGAGCCAGAAATCTTGCTGATTGATAAGGGATCAAATACTTATTTCACTCATTAAAATGCAAATCAATTTATAACTTTTTTTAAGTGGGTTTTTCTGGATATTTTTGTTGTTATTCTGTCTCTCACTGTTAAAATAAACCTACCATTAAAATTATAGACTGATCATTTCTTTGTCAGTGGGCAAATGTACCAAATCATCAGGGGATCAAATACTTTTTTCCCTCACTGTTATGCCCCGTACACACGGTCGGACATTGATCGGACATTCCTAGGATTTTTTCCGATGGATGTTGGCTCAAACTTATCTTGCATACACACGGTCACACAAAGTTGTCGGAAAATCCGATCATTCTGAACACGGTGACGTAAAACACGTATGTCGGGACTATAAACGGGGCAGTAGCCAATAGCTTTCATCTCTTTATTTATTCTGAGCATGCGTGGCACTTTGTGCATCGGATTTGTGTACACACGATCGGAATTTCCGACAATGGATTTTGTGTTGGAAATTTTTTTAGCCTGCTCTCAAACTTTGTGTGTCGGAAAATCCGATGAAAAATTTGTGATGGAGCTCACACACGGTCGGAATTTCCGACAACAAGGTCCTATCACACATTTTCCGTCTGAAAATCCGACCGTGTGTACAGGGCATAACAGTGTCTTGTTAGCTCATCAAAAGCCCCTTTACAGGCTAGGAACTCTCAGTCTCTTAGAAAAGTACCACATGTGGGCTGAACTGCATCCTGTAACACCTCCAACTTCCCTGTCTCAGCTCTACTTCTTGCAGGAAATGCTAGCCCACCCGGCTGCCTCTTCACCAGCCCACCTGGCTATTTTTTCTGCCCAGTCAACCTGACTGACACTCTGCACCAGTCAACCTGGCTGACACACTGGAGATTTTCCAAGGCAAGGTTTAATGAAGACTTAGCACACCGCCGTCTTCAAGAGAGACCTGCTACATGTGGCAGTCTCTCCCCTTGTCTGTCCCTGCATTGTACTGATCTACTCAATGTATCCTTCCTTGCTCCCGGTGCCTCTCAGGAAAGCTTACTCCAACTTCTTCTGTGGTAGCATCCTTCCAGGCCAGCCACCTGACCCTCCGGCCTGTGGTAGAACCCCTGCCTGGCAGGGGTCCCTCAAGGGTCACCGACAGTCTCCCTCAGCATTGCATCTCCATCTTTCACCGACTCCCCTGCCAGCATGACTCATCCACTTTTTAAAGGCTCATTTAGTCCCTGCCAGGCCCAACTCCTGGGGATTGCCTAAGGGCCCCCAAATATGCAGAGCAGCCCCTCCTAGCTTCCACCCACTAATTTATAGGACATTGTCTAACATTCTAGAACCAGGGGAAGGCACCAGATAGTTGCCTGGATGAGTCATCCAGCCCTCAACTGAACCCTGACCCAAATTCCATGGCTCAGGCTTAGGCCTGAGCCAAACTGTATTTTATCTACACTGCCACTAGTAGCACACTAGAGGGTGCTACACATGTATTTTGTTGTACAGAAGTTGATCTATGGATCAACTTCTGTACAACCAGTTTGTTGGAAAAATGGCTCTTGATCAGAGCCGCAGGCTATAGCTGGCAGTGCTGATCATTGTATTCTGATGGTGGGGAAGTCTCCCCGCTGTTAGAACACAATAGCTCAGTGCGATTGACTCCCCTATCCACCTCCAATGTGTGGATGAGAAAATTCTATGGACTGCTTTAACAGCACTAGCAGATTTATGACAAGGGTAGACTAGAGGTCTCCAAGTAAATAACATCTGTCCCACCCCCCCAACTCCACCCCCTCTAACCCCAAAGAAAATACTTTACTCAAAAGTGGAGTTAAATGGCCACAAGACCTTTTATTATAAACCAACATACAAAAAATATAACAAATAAAAAAAACAAACATATTACATATCAAAAGAGTTCTCAAAGGTACCAAGTGTAGCACCCTTGTCCCTTGTACCAAGGGCTACAGGAAAATTTAGTGTGCCAGGTGGTCGTTGGCCTGGCCAATTTGTAGTGTTCAGTGATTACATGACTTTTGTTAATTCCATTCTAAGTGTGGTTTTTCCCTTCTGTCAGAAGGTGGTGCTGTCGCCTTTGAAATTAGAGTGATGAGCTACAGTGAAGTTCAGGTTATGATAAACATACTTTTCTCACCCAATCATAATTGCGGCTAAGCATGCATGGAAAAGGTGTTTAAGGGAATGAACTCAGGTGATCAGGCAGTGTGTTTCCGCCCGGGGCTACGGCCTGGGTGGATATTGTATGTGTACAGCTCCTGGCTGCTAGGGGCCTATCCAGGTAGCCGCCGGCTACTAGGCCTAATTGAGGCCTATCCGGGTGTTCAAGTTTATATGGAGAAAAGTCTGCCAAAGATCCAGTAACGATTCTAAAGGGATGGAGTTCTAAGGAAGCACCAGAGAGAGAACCTTTCATGAGCAGGAGCCTATGAAGTGGCTGGGATGACTTCAGAGAGAACTCATTAAAGGGAATCAGTGCATGAAGCAGTGAGTAATGTTTAGTTGCTAGAGGAGACAGCTTGTCCTACAAAGTACAGATGTGCTGGTTCAGCTCAAAGACTCTTTTTGCTGTACTGCTGTCTGTCTCACCTCACCTATTTTTGTTTAAGGAGTCTGTCAATTTGTCTGTTGCTGAACGTTACTAAGGATGTCCTGTGCCCACACTCCCACATTTTTTCCGGTTTGAGAAATAAACTTCTCTATTGTTTAAAGCATAAACGTGACTGGCGCCCAAATTCTTTCTTGTTCATCACCCACCATGCCCACAAACCTGCAACCTGAGAATGTAATGGCGGCCATCCCTACCCCCGGTAGTCATCATTAGACTCTCAGAAAGTTGAGGTCAGTTGGCATTCCCAACTGACCTCAGACACCTTACCGGCCTACAACTACCTGGTCACTATTAATTGACTGGACCATCTAGAGGACACCATACCTAAGATGGGACCTAAGATGGGTGCTTATCTTTTTTCCAAATCACAAGATTTCAACCACCCTCAGGGACCCAAGAACACCAAACTTCCAACCTTCCAACAACTACCTAATTTCTGGTAATCATAACCAATACAATCAGGGAGGGAAGGCATGTTCTACTCTCCAACTGGATCTGTAACATTCCTTTGCAAACCACCCTCCTATACTCCTCCCAATCACTCCACTTCTCTGGATAATCAAGTGAGTACTATATACTTTCCTCACTCTTTTAAAACACTTAAGCTCACGCTATCTGGTTCTCCTTCCACCCTTTCATGTCTGCCCTGTGCTTAGTTCATTTCAGTCCTAGTTCTAGGCCTGCCTGATGCACTTGTCTAATAGATTAAAACCAACGGAGAGTTTTTTTTTTCCTTTTGGGATAAGGGTTTTATATAAATGAATAAAAGCCGATCATTGTAAGCCCTGTTAGCATTAAATGGTTTGTCTCAACCCTCTAACTGTCACATTTGCTGGACAGCTTAGTCTGTTAAAAGGAAGTTGAAAAATATCAAAATACTGATTGAATCACCAGGTAAAAATTAAGGATAATAAGGAAATGAATGCAGCCACCACATTTAGGAATAGCTAAACTATATAATATAAATATAATATTTTTTTCTTTTAGGTTTAATAATGGTTTAACATTTCCAGATGTACCATATAACAAACCTTCACCTTTTGGGATCAAGTCAGCTGCTTGGTCAGTAGATGATGGAATCACGTGCAATGCTCTGAAAGACTAGACACAATAGAACACTGCAAAATATGGGTTGGAATGTGCAACCTAAAGTTTTGGATTCCCCTACATGGCATGTAGGCCCGGTAGAAATATAAAGTCATTGTATGATTCCTTACATGTACAGTATTGTGCAAACGTTTTAGGCAGATGTGAAGAAATGCCATAAAGTAGGAATGCTTTCAAAAATATATATTTTAATTGTTCATTTCTATTAATTTACAAAATGCAAAATGAGTGAACAGAAGAAAAATCTAAATCAAATCAATATTTGGTGTGACTACCCTTTGGCTTCAAACCAGCATCAATTCTTACATTTGCACACTTTTGTACACTTGCACAAAGTCAGAAATTTCGTAGGATTAGAGTACGGTATATGATTTAAAAAAATTATACCAAGCAGGTGCTAATGATCATCAATTTCATATGTAGATTGAAACACAGTTTCATGTCACATGTCATACATACACTACCATGGCAAGACTGAGCACATCAAAAAGATACAAGGTAGTTATATTGCATCAGCAAGGTCTCTCCCAGGCCAAGATTTCAAAGCAGGCTAGGTATTCAAGATAAGCTGTTCAAGCTCTTTTGAAGAAGCACAAAGAAATGGGCAATGTTGAGAATCATAGATGCAGTGGTCAGCCAAGGAAACTTGGAAGCCCGGAGAAATTCACGTGATCTGTGATGCAACGCTTTAGAAGGAGCCGGGTGACGTCACTTCTGGTCGCAGCCGAGACTGGAAGGTTCATGTTTTTGATGCTCTCTGGTGACCTGTCACTGCTGATATTCTGTACAATTAATGTATTCGAGTGTGGGAGAAAACTGGAGTACAGGTTTATGCCATAATGTACTTTTATGCATCACATTGTAGCACATTATAACAGACTTGCCTGTCACATGATGCCCTCCAGCGCTGCGCTGTCATGCTTTGGGCACTTCCATTTTCTCCCAGGCTTCATTCTTGGTTTGCTCTGCTTGGGCGCTTGAATGGCCGGGCTGCAATCACGTACAGTAACTCCTGTTCATGCACATGCTAGTCACTTCATCATGGCACAGAACAGGTGCCATAAATGTACTCTGAGCTCCGCATACTCAGCTCAGTGTACATTATCACTGACAGGCAGGGGGAAGCATTTATGACAGAAGAGACCATTAGGGTTTCTTCTGCGATAAAAACTCCTTGTTGTTAGCATTTTTATTTTATTTAGCGTTTAATACCACTTTAAAAAGAGATTGAATCTGGTAAAAAAGTAAAGAATTAACAGTTTGATTACATGATAAAATGCTAGTGCAACTGCAATAAATGGTGATATGTAGCTAGCAACAGTTTAGCCCCAAAGTGTAAACATTTCCTTGTAAAAGGTACACACCAGTGTTGACAACCATCAGGAATTTTACTGTCAGCCAGTAAAAAATGGGCACTTTTCTCCTGCCAATAAATGTAAGTTACAGGAAAAGGTTCCAGTAAAAAAATATGGCTGTGACACTCGCCTTAGATCCAGAGCTGGCCGAGACCATCCGAGTGCCTACTACAGTGTAATCTGGTGGCACCAGAGAGTAGGGGGGGCGGGTCTGGCAAAGGCCATGCCTGTGTGTGTCATGTGGTGTCATGGTGCAAGGGAGCCGAGCTGAGTGACTGGAGCCTCGTTACCGGACAGGAGCATGGCAAGCCAGGGGCGGGACTGTCAGTGCTGTTTGGACTGGAGTGGGCTAAAAGGACCACCTGGCATGGAGAGAGACTGTCACTGTGACTCAGGAGGAGACGTGTTATGTCGGTGAGTTGTCATCATCGTCATCTGTGCTGCTGAATACTGCTGTAAGTGTCACTGTGAGAGTCAATTTCATGTGTGTGCCACCCATTCTAATTTCTTGCCCTCCTGAGTCCTGTCCCTGCGATACTTACTATATCGAAAATAACATAGGAAATATGTTTTTTGCCTTAATATCTACCTTAGATCACATTACTAATTGCAAATTGTACTTGTTTGTAGCCTAAATACTGAAATTTGCACTTATAACTGTAATTATGTAACTTTTGGAAATGCCAGTAAACACTTGGTTGTGCCAGTAAATGTTGGGTGTCGTGTCAGTAAATTTCAATCTGGTAGATTGGTAACACTATACACATGGTCTTTCTTTACACTTTTCTCCACCCTGATGGAGCAGGAGAATAGGGTTTAAAATCTAGACTGGTTGTTTACAAATGAATCTGACAAGTAGTAAACTAGTAAATTGCTGCACATGATGTGGAAATGCCACCAACAATGAAGCTAATTGCATTTGTTTAAAGCAACCCTGGAAGATGAATGCCACTTCTCCAGTGCAAAGTGACCGCCTAGACATTTACAGCTCCCTACTAGCCAATGAAGAGAGAAAAGATAGACCAAGTGCAGTAGGTACCACGCACTCTCCCACTTAGTAGACAAATTCCCTTTAAACATATTTATAATCACTATTATAATATTACATATTATGCTAAGGAGATGCTAAGGAGAAATAACATTAAAAGGTTGATCGTGTTTCATTTTATTCAACATACTTAAAAGATAATGATCATTTTTCATCTCCAAGGAGAGGTTTGCTGATCTTAAATTAATTAGGAGTCTAACCCAGTAATGAACTGGGTACAGAAGAGAGAGCTGTGATAATGCTAGCCAGTGATAGATAGCAACAGCTGGATGGAAGAATAACAAGGCGTAGGCGTATTAAGAACATCCACGTTAGCCTAAGAATACAGAAGGCGACATTAGCAGTCAGGGGAGGCATCAAGTGCCTAATAAATGTTTGATTGTGAGATACAAGCATTGTGCTAAAGGTCATGTTTATACCCAAAATGATTAATATTTTTGCTGCATTGATTTTTTTTCCTTAAATGTCATTAAATAGCACAAAACAGAGAGCCTGTCTTTTCAAAATAAAAGCTTTTATGATACCAAGTCATTACACAGATTATTTCTTTCATCCATTCCAGCAGTTGCAGTGTTGGTGAAAATCGTTATAGGATTTAGTGGCAAGAATAACATTTGAGAAAGATTTTGAGATGTTACTGTTCACGTCAAAGGATTTTCTAGACTAAATAAACATTATCTGTTGTTTCTTTCTTATTAACCAAGAACTGAGGGTCGCTTCAGCTTCTCCTGCAGCTCGCCTTGCAGTTAAAATCTGGTATGTCAGATGAACTGTAATGTCTAGGAATCAGCAAATAATGCAAAATCCTAACTGGGATTCAATTTATTGCCTCAGCCCAATAACACCCTAAAATTACACTCTGGTTTAAAAAAATATATATTTAAGTATGTATATGAAGGGGTGCTGATAAGTATTGAGCCTTACCCAGAAAAAAATGAACTAGGAAGCTGTAAATTGCAGGGTGTACAGGCCAATTTGTCTATATCCAATGGTGCAAAAATCCACTACCTATGATTTTAAATTATCTTTCTTTTTCAGGTCCAAACTGAACATAGCAGTGTAATGGATCAGAACCGCAATCGGGTTCAGATTAGATGTCTACTGCTGCTCCTAATTATGAAGTGTGGATGTACGTGCACGTCGGGAGTAATCACACTGACGTCTGCTCAGTTCCATTACTTCCTCATCTCTCTTTATTGCAGGGCAGTGCCCATCGTTTTATACACAAAGAACAATAGAGTATACGTCACTACTATGTAAATGTGGCCATAGTCTAAAAGCAACATCTTAGTGGCTGAAATACAGGAAGAATGCAGGAACTTGATGCTTGAAGCTTGGTTGTTGCTTGTTCTCTCTTTGCTTCCTCACACCTCCAGGGCGTAGTCGGCAGGATGCAGGCGCCATCTTAGTCCCGAAGCAAAGCTAAGCTGTATACTATATAATAAGTAAGGAGTTGCACAGAATCATGTATACATGTAAGAAAATAGGCATTTTCTGATTATCATTATGTTCATTACATTCCTTCACAGCAGCACCTCCAGGAAATTCAATGTGGAAGAGCATAGGACCATATGGAAAAGGGAAAGGTGCGAAGCAGATCCATGATGAAATTTCACAAACATTGGGTGACAGTGGCCCTTCATATGCAACTGGTAAAGGTTGGGTTGTCAATTTTAAAACTGCCCATTTCGGTGTTAAACGTGAAAAACCCAGTGGAAGGCCTGTTTCTGTGCCTACAAAAGTCAATAGTTGTAGAATCCACTTTGCTGCAAGCTTTCTCATTTCCAAGCCTTTGTGGATAATGGCACCGACACTCTCATGTGATATTCAAAGATATGTAGCAATACTTTTGGCTGATATTTGGCAGTCCTCCAAGATCATGTCATGAATGACTTTTACATTTGCAGGCAGAGAGACAGAAATAGGCCTTCCACTGGGTTTCTCACTTTCAAAACAGAAATGGCCAGTTTTAAAATTGACAACCTAATGTTTAACTGTTTCATATGAAGGGCCACTGTCACCCAAAGTTTGTGACATTTCATCATGGATCTGCTTCGCATCTTTCCATTGGAGAAACAGGAACTTGATTATGGTACTACCGTATGCTCTTCCACATTGAATTTCTCTGGAGGTGCTGCCATGTTCACTTTGGACTTGAAAAAGAAAGATAAGTTAAAGTCATAGGTATACCCACCCCCCAAAACATAGGTAGGGAGCCTCCAAAGTATTTACATTAGCAATAATACAGCATGATAAAAAACATCACCAAACACTGATAATAAACACAGGGCTGTATTTATAGAGGGGTGCATGAGCTCACGCTAGAACGGAACTGTGCTCAACATGTTTCGTGTTTACAAATAACTTCTTCAGGTACATGAAGGGTTAATTACAATTTTAGAACCTGTACAGGAATAAACACAGACAGAGTTCATTGGTAACAATTTTACAGGTATATTAATATACTCTATACAAGATGAGTAGTTCTAAGTACTTACAAACAAGGTATGTAGATCATGGAGAGCGAAGAACAGAGCCAGTGGCGAGTGTGGACCCCCATCTATAAGCAGATATGGGGATACACCTAAGTCGGTAGCATATAAAATACTATGTTATTTACACCTATATAAACCCAAATATAACGGAGTGTATGTATATAATCTCTATACTGCATTGTGGGACCCATATAGTAATATAACACTTACGGTACAGGTTAGTTGTATGTGGAGTTACACATCTTATTAGGAGCCTGTCTCTAACTGGCGAGTTGTCCACAAAAGATGCAAAGGCTGTCAGCGTCTCTATTTGTTTACAGGCTCTATCCCATATGTATTGTAACAGGTTACTCCTCGTTTATAAGGCAGTTACAGGGATATGACCCACCCTTTGGGTTTCCTGAACTGGATAGAGACAAAAGGCGAATACAAACATATATTATAGGATGTAGCTAGCTCATCAGGGGAGGACGGACTATATGCTATTGAACAAGGTAAAACTTACATTCTCCTCTGTGTGAGATGTGCTGTGCTCCTCATCTGCTCACTACTGACCCACAATAGAGAGAGATCTGCCGGTCTAAGCAAGACCCTGCTGATCATCTCCCCCTATAAGGTGCATCCAGACCACATGCCAGGTGTGTGCAATCAGCTCATCGCCCGGCGTGAACCGGTCCGACCACAGCTGCACATCCACAACGATGGCCGTGCCACGCATGCGCAGTGAGCACAGCATGGTCCAACCAGTGGAAAACAGCAACCTCTAGAGACCTGGCACAGGGAATGATCCAGCCGAAGGTGCACGCCCACAAGGGCGTCCCCGCCGTGCATGCGCAATGCGAACGGCGCAGTACGACCAGCGGAGCCATGCAATCTCCAGAGCCTGGGGAGTGGCATCTGGAGGCGCCACACCCACACACCAAAACAGAATCTGAAAATGTCTAACCCCGCTGGTAAATGGAAACGGCGCCTTCAGCCGCATATCTACCCCCCCCCAGAGAAAGCAGAGGGGGAGGAAAATGGGGAAGCCACAAAGCCACATGGCACACAGGGCGCTCATCCATGGTCTATACCTGGTATAAAAACATAGGAAAAAAATGAAAAGACACAGAATAATAATATACTTATTTACATACAGGTTGATCATACATTGAACAAGAACTATAATAATTAAAGGAACACAAATTAAAAGGGGACAACTGGTCATTAAAGAAATTATTTATATGAACAGACTTCATTTAAGCCAAGGGGTTGGGTAGCATTGAGTCTCTCTATCCAGAGGGTTTCCCTCTGGAGAATCCTTTTGTCCCAATCACCCCCTCTTGGATCTTTGGGGGCCCTTTCCAGCGCTATAAATTGCACCAATGAGGTATCAAACCCATGGTACAGGTCAAGGTGTCTACTGGTGTTATAATTTTTCCACTTGATGAATAGCATATGTGGTCATTGATTCTTTTTCTGAATGGTCTGATGGTCTTTCCAATGTAGAAAGTTCCACATGCACAGGTCATCAGATAGACAATACCTGGTGTGTCGCAATCTACATGGAAACGAGCTTTGAAAACCTGACCACCTGGTAAGACAAATTCTGTGCCATGATGGATGCAAGGACACATATCACATCTCCCACATTAGGCAATTCCCCGGTGTGTAGGTGAATAGTCATTATTGGGTATATAGTGGATGGATGTTAGTCTGTCTCGAATAAAAAAGGAAAAGAAAGGCGCCTCTAAGTGCAGTATGTAAAATTTAATAGAGTGCACAAAGGGTTAAAAGCACTTACAAGATTGTTGAGTGTTAAAAGACATGATAAAATCAGGAGTCCTCATCTGTGGCATGTGTCCATCCTCAGCACGGTGGTAGAGAGCAGTGTAGAGCCGTCCAGCAGCTGTAAAGCGTTCTCATGCGTGTTGGAAAGAGGAGGCAGCAGGGAAGCCTGTATTCACTGCGGGACACACAAGGCTGATGGTGTCAGTGGAGAGAAGGGGGCGGTAACGCGTTTCAGAGCATGTGCGGCTCCTTCGTCAGACCTACGCCCACACTCCTCAAGCTGGCTTATAAATGGTGAGGGGGAGGAGCAAGGGGAGGAGTGTGGGCAGATACTAAATACACAATGATAAGGGAAGTGACAGATGTATTATGACGGCCAAGACGACCGTGCACTCGCAAAATGGATTATTAACGTCAGTGCTATATACAATGAAGTCCTGAAGGAATTTGAAACAGGGGTACAGGGCACAGATGTCAGTGATTAAATTAACAATAATAAATAAATAAATATACAAACATAAGCTCTCTACCACCGTGCTGAGGATGGACACATGCCACAGATGAGCTCTCTACCACCGTGCTGAGGATGGACACATGCCACAGATGAGGACTCCTGATTTTATCATGTCTTTTAACACTCAACAATCTTGTAAGTGCTTTTAACCCTTTGTGCACTCTATTAAATTTTACATACTGCACTTAGAGGCGCCTTTCTTTTCCTTTTTTATATCTTCAGAGTTGCTTCTCCTCTAACCAAAGTGCTGCCAGAAGTGCCATCTCATCACTATCATCCCTCTGACCAGCTACCCACCTCCACCAGAGCGCCCTTATCACCTCTCTGTCTCGAATAGATAGTGCCCTAGGGAAAACTATCTCAGGATAGTATTTGATATATTTCGAAATGTAAGGGTCATTTAAAAGTATATGCCAATGTCTGCCCAGAATATTGCGGAATTCTTGTTGTTGTGGTGAAAAACAGGTGGTAAATCTCACAGGGGAGGGCCTATTTGATGGTTTCTAGGTTTATACATTAAAGCATTTCTATCCTGAAGTAGAGCTCTGTTATAGGCCTTACGGAGCAATGACTTGCTGTAACCTCTGAGTAACAGGCAAGATCGAAGTTGGGCTGCCTGTATTTTAAAGTCTTTTAATAATGTGCAATTTCGCTTTAAGCGCAGATTCTGCACATAAGGTATACTACGTATTAGGGTAGCTGGGTGAGCGCTGTCCGCATTGAGCAGAGTATTGCCTGTTGACTGTTTGCGGTGGAGGTCAATGGCCAGACAATATAGATGATTATATAGATATAGATAGATCTTCATTCTATAGACGGGCACCACAGAGAAACTACATAGTTTTGTTGATCTCATCAACATCAACAGCTTCAATTTGAAATTTGCTTTGTCTTATGATTGTCATAAGATTACATTTCTGGACCTTGAGATATTTATAGACCCTGATCATTGTCTGGCCACTGACCTCCACCGCAAACAGTCAGCAGGCAATACTCTGCTCCATGCGGACAGCGCTCACCCAGCTACCCTAATACGTAGTATAACTAGACATGTGCAATTCGTTTTGACAAATTCGCAAATCCCGAACTTTCCAGATTTCCAAACTTTTCAATTTCCGAAATGTCAAATTTCCGAAATTTCATAAATTCAGAATTTCGTAAATTCAGAATTTTGGAAATTCGGAAATTTTGAAAAATGGAAATTTTGGAAATTCGAAATTCGGAAATTTAAAATTTTGGATATTCGAAATTTTGGAAATTTGGAAATTCTAAATTTCAAAAATTGGAAAATTCGAAATTCAGAAATTCGAAAATTCAAAAATATGGAAATTTTAATAAAATTCGAAATTTCGGAAATGGGAAAATTCAAAATGTCAGAAATTCGAAATTTTGGAAATTCGAAATTTCAGAAATTCAAAATTCAGGAATTGGAAATTTCGAAAATTCAACATTTCGGAAATTCAAAATTTTGTAAATTCGAAATTTCGGAAATTTGAATTTTCAGAAATTCGAAATATAGGAATTGGACATTTTGGGAATTAGAAATTTCGGAAATTCAAAATTCGAAAATTTGAAATTTTTAAAATTCGAAATTTTGGAATTTCGAAATTCGGAAATTTGAAATTTCGGAAATTCAAAAGTTTTGGAAATTGGAAAATTTGGAAATTCGAAATTAGGAAATTTCACATTTCGAAAATTTGGAAATTCGAAAATTCAAAAAATTTGTAAATGTGAAAATCCAAAAATAAAAATGAAAATCTGAACATTCAAAAGAATGAAATTCAGAAAATTCAAAAACCTGAAAATCTGAAATAATAACTAACTAATAATAAATTTTAAATTATAGGTATTGGAATTTCCTATCAACTTTGGCTGTTAGTGAACGTAATGAGTACGAATCTATCCGAAGTTACGAATTATCTGAAATAACGAATGCCGTATCTAACCGAATGGAATGTAACGATCTAATAATAATAAATAACAATAATAATAACAAAACCTTTTTATTATTATTATTTATTATTAATTTGTTCCATTCCATTTGTTTAGATGCGGCAAGTTTTTATAGCTGTCTGTGAGATTCATCTTTTCCATTTATAAATAAAGTGAATGGTGCTGCGCTCTGAGTGATACTAAACAGTTAACATATACACAATATAAAATGCTGAGTGCTTAACTTGATGCTGTGGACATAGTATAAGACATAGTATAATCCAAAAAATGTGAAACAGCAATAAATAAAGTGTTGGTGCAAAAAAATGACAATACTAAATCATAAAGTCCAGGTAGATAAACATCCTTAATACATGGTGAAAAAGAGTGAAAGGGTAAGATGCTGCAGTCTCTCTGTCACTCTGTGCACATAAAGCAATGTGTAACTCTATAACAGTGTCTTTTCTTTAATATAAAGAATATAGTGCTGAGATCCCTCTGTGCAAATAAAGCAATATAAACTGTGACTTTCTTCAGTGAAATAACACCTCAATGTGAATTGGCGCCTTACCTTACTGCTGTAAGGTAACAGCATATATGGAAGACAAATGGAAATCCGGAGTCCTGCAGTACATCACACTAATAGCTTCTTATAGGTGACGTAATATAAGGATCATCTAGGTAACCTTGTATCCTGATAAGTGGTTCTCATTAAGATGGTATGTATGGGCCTCCTTTGTGCAAATAGATGGCGATGACAATCCTCCCAGACTGGTGCATAAATGGTGTGGAGAAAGAAGAGGGCATCCACAATAGTGTAGTATGTCAAATCTTGGATATTTTTATTTAAAAGTAACTGTGGTACTCACATTAAAAGCAGAGAAACAAGCTATTCACCACGAGTGGCAAGTTCGTACACTGACGTCACTTTCAGTGCTTGTCTGTTCCAACGTGTAGCGTCATGATCATGTGACTTTATCAGGGAAAGTCACGTGATCGTGACGCTACGCATTGGAACAGACAGGTACCGGAAGTGATGTCAGTGTGCGATCTCGCCAATCGTGGTAAATAGCTTGTTTTTCTGCTTTTAACTGTGAGTACCACAGTTACTTTTAAATAAAAATGTGGGGTGACTGGTGATTTTTAGCACTGGAAGAAAACCAGTCATCGCTAGGGCATATAGAATTGTTATTATCCTTTTCTATGTACCCCATTAACTCTTAACGCAGCCCAGAGATTTGGAGCAAGGAGCTGCGATAAAAAGCAGACTTGCTCCATTTTATTGCAGCACACAGGAAGGCATCGCGTGTCACCGCACATCAACACAATGCACCTCACTGCTGTGTAGTGATAATAAATGAAGTGTTACTTTGTGTGCTTCAAATAAAGTTGACAAAGAAAATAGAGAAAAAGGGAACTTTGTGAAACACACATCACATCTCCCTTTTACTGTGGCACACTACAGCCAAAACTGACAGCTAACTGCACACTAAACCAGAACATTTATTTATGGGCAGTGTGAACAGGCCCTTAATTGTCAGAAAAGTAAATAAATACACTTTTTCATTTTTAGTTCCGAAAATAAATCATGTACAGAAACACTGTATGCTTCCCTTATAGCGGAACTGTAATTCTGTTGCTCATACCATACGGCATATTTACACAATATGGCAGACTCATATGCTTGTTTACCCTCCTCCAGCACTGACAAATCCGAGCTGGGCCTTGCTCCGTCCTCTGCTGTCCCCAACTTCTCTCAGTCCTCTGGGATCTCATTGCTCCTCCACTACTATTGGGGGGTCACTGATGTTGTAACATCGTCCAGGCAACCAACTCAATTCTTAAAAATGCAGAGAATGGGCCAGGAGTGTATGCTGTACTGTGCATGTACAGTAGAAAACAGATTGCATGGAGACATTTTATTTTAGTATAAGAGACATGCAAAGTATTTTATTTTGCAAAAAAAAAAAAAAGAATTTAAATAAAAAAATAAACTCTATCTGCCAGCATTTTTTTTATCCCACCCGTTAAACTGTAAGTAGGTTTTCTGACCCCGCAAAGTAGAAGTTTTTTCTTGCAAATTTTATAGTCTCTGCTTCATAATTTACTTGTTGCTTTTTCAGTATATATAGCTTGAGAACCGAGCCATAGCCAAGCTTTACTAAGACAAGGCAGTGTAAGATACAGGAACATTACAAATGCAACAAATCATTCCTCCAGGATGTCTTCTCTGGGAATGCCGGTAGGAATAACCTATTCACAACATCAGAACCTGCCAGTTATTTTCTGTGTGTTTTGCTGAGCAGGGTTACGACTTCCTAGGATAATGAGAGCCGCTACCTCTCTCCATGGCCATCATGTCTCCTTTATGAAAGTAAGAGACGGCTTCTGTGGAACAGAACATTCAAATTAAGAGATATCTTTACATTCATGCATACACCACCTGGAGGGTTTTCCAAGAGAACCACATTTTATCTTTACCTTTGCCTGGCGATAATGTGCTGCTCTGCTGCATATATTAATTTTCAATTTATTTCTTCAGTACATGTCTTTTATTTATAAGAATCTATAGTTGTTTATAAGGACTTTCTATTCTTGTTCAGCATAGTTTTACTAGGTTTGCTATGTACAGTAGCTGATAGTGGAGCCGGGCAAATTATTTATTATGTTTTATGTATTGCAGCTTTACTAACTGGTTGTGTATACTGTGTACAGGTACAAACACTTGCATCTCATAGAAACAAATCTAGCAGCGGTGTTTGGCGTCTACTTTAATATATATGTAAACCCAATCACAAAAAACTCATATAAGCTGTTATTTATTATTGGTATTTTTATAGCACCAACATGTTGCACAAAGCTTTGTCAGGGAAATGAAAAGCTTTTCCCTATAAGCATATAAATTCTTTGCGCTTAAAAACACAAAAACAGCTCTCTCATATAATGCCGGGAAAGCGAGCTTGTATGTCTCCAAGTAACATGGACAGATGCTGGTATTACCTCGAGCTTAGCAGAATCCTCCGGAGAATGGCCAGGCTCCTTTTATTTATACAATTAACATGAATAACAAAGGAAGGTGGTGGCTTCAGAATCAGCCAGACACTTGTATTCTTTCAAAAGAACCAATCACACACATGTATATATTCAAGTAGAAATACAGTAGTGACGTGTGCAGACGGTCATGTGCAGAGCCATGCGGCAAGTGAATTGTGAGACACAAAGGATTCACAATTTGAACATTACTTACATGGCTCTGAACACAAACGTGTGCACGTTCCCACTGCTACTAATGATGTGAGTCATACTATATCATGGCTCAGTGGGCCATAATTTTGTATGGTTATGCTATGGTTCCCATGTACGCAGATCTGCTTACTTAGGAGTTTAGATGCGGTCGCCATGGAGTGGCCAGTCCCTTGGTGAGGCATAAACAAACATCCTTAAAAGAGCAAACAGATCTGCCGTGTCCACGGGAAGGTTTCCGCAGCCAATGGTCTTCCAGCAACGTCTGTATGTGCGAATACGCTCACATGAACGCATTACAGCAAAACTGACACTGGGGGACATCTGACAACATACATTAATAAAAATTTAAAAACAGCTTTACATATACAGTTAGGTCTATATATATTTGGACACAGGCACAATTTTAGTTTTTTTTTAAGGTATTTACCAAAACATATTCAAGCTATAGTTATATAATGGATATGTGTACACTCTTAGGTTTAATTTGAGGGTATGTACATGCAAATAGGAGGAAGGGTTTAAGAATTACAGCTCTTAAGAATAGCCACCCACCCTTTTTTAAGAGACCAAAAGTAATTGGACAATTTAATCAAAAGCTGTTTCATGGCCAGGTGTGGGCTACTACTTTATTTCCTTATCAATTAAGCAGGTAAAAGGTCTGCCCTGTGGGAGGATGAAACGCGTAGACGTAATTTCTTGTTCCTATTGACGTCACTTCTGGTATCGTGGAATGCACGCCATGAACAGCGTTTTTGTATCTTCAGCTCCATGTTTGTTATGCATGGTTTTAACTTTCCTCTTTTAAGTACATTTTTTATGTGCAATAAACGCCTTTTTTAGGCAGTACTTCACTATTAGTTCCTTTCCTTTAATTTTTGGGTATCTATCATTCTGGCCGAGTATTCTCAACTAAAGAAATGTATTGGATGATCTGATGTTCAAGTTGCCATTCCTGGCCATCACTATTAAACCTGAAGTGACCCCTAGACTGAAAAGCTGAGGGTCTACTACATTTGGTGAGTGGGGACACAGGAGGGGGTGTTGCGGTACACCTGAAAACTTTGGAGTACTTTTGCACTTTTGTTTGATTGGAGCACATCAGTCACTATATATGGACTTTTACTTTAGTGATTAATGTTTTGTCTTTTTCCCTGTTATCAATGCTGATAGCACTTAGTGGTTAGCACTTTGTGTACAGCAGCTGCACTTAGTATCACTATATTTATAGTTTGTTTTGACTTTAGGTTAATTTAAAAATATTTTGTGACACTCACAGCGCGGGTTTATATATTTTTAGCCATCCTGATTGGCCGACAGGTGGTGATCCGGTGCTTTACAACATTGCTAGGAGCCTGAACCAGCATTTGGAATTTCCATTGTGTCATCGCACAGAGGATTGGTGAGCGGGTAAAAGCCCAAAATGTCCTTCTTAACACAGTACAGACACCGCATACAGACACCAATTCCCTTTTCTAGTGTCAGAGGATGCTTGTTTGGAGCTATCACTTTTAACCATTCTGTTCTTACCAACCACTACCTAATAGGATTTCCTAGAGGATTACTGTCTCACTTTGCCTGATTAAACCTACTTTCTTTTCAAAGGGCCCCAACGTTTGCTAGCAGAAGATACTAGTACTCTTTAACCCAGGACCCCCTTACAGAATTGTCCCTATAACACATTTCTTTTTGTGTTGTTACTTTCAGTGGTGCTTGTGGCCCAGAATGAGCTGAGAAGTTGACAAACTTCTCTCCTCCCTCTCAGCGTCTGTGTTATGGGCATGTAGATTACTGCCCTTTTCTAAATTTACAGTTGCCAAATATTGAAGGCTGTCTTTTCTAATGTATTAATTCTTTGCAGAAAGGTTTAACAGTGTTGTAAGCTTCCATATGCTTTAAACCGTGATAATATATTCAATTTGTTTATCACTACCAGGTGTGTGTCTGTTTTTGGTGATAATCCACAGCCAGCATAACAGTATTTTCCATGTGTGTCCTTAAATGTGTTTGCAGTAATTTTATTTAACCAGGTGTGCCAGAGGGGCTAAGGTCATTCTTGGAGTTGAGGCAGAGATCAGAGAATCCAAATTCACCAAGCGGCTCCTTCGGGGCCAGCGCTACAAGTAGAGCCTCGTCCGGGATCCTCTTTTCTACTAGCAAACCTACAAGAAAACGTCCCAGAGAGTGTCAAGATGGACCCTGCCGCTACAACCCAGTGGTGTGAGGAGGAAAATGGAGAACGGGAGTCAAGTGTTGTAATGGACATCCCTGGGGTGACCTGAATTGAGAAATGGATCAGTCAAGCTGTGAAGATACTAGTCCCAGATCAAAAGGTGTGGGTGATAGACATCAAGCCAGATCAAGAGAACTCCCACACATATGCCCTGAAAGAGTAGAGGAAAGGGATCCCTACTTGTGTCCAAAGGGCCAGCGTAGGGTTGACTGACGATGTCGAAGCTCGTCTGATCCAGCTGAATGCATTGCATGTGAGCCCAGAAAGTTCGGATAAAGCAGCATCGTTGGAAGACGCTACCCCACCGTCACCTGTAGCAATGATAGGACCAGAGTTTATTCCTGCCTTGGGAGCCTTTGTGGAAAGGTGCCAAAAGGGTAACCCAACATACACTGGGTCTGGATATAAAAAACTGAGGGCTTTCTCAGAAAAGCAACCAGTGCCGGCCAGAGAGGAGAGCTTGGAGGAGTGGCTGGAGCAAGCCACGCAAGCTTTAGATGAATGGGATGTTCCCGAGGCCCAGAAAAGACAGAGAATTACAGAGAGCTTAAGGGGGCCTGCCTCAGAAGCAATTTAAAACTCAGCAAACAGGATTGTACTGCTCAGGATTACTTGAGTATTCTGCAAGATGTGTTTGGACGAACCGAAAAGGCCTCTGACCTTATGTATCAGTTCAAACATACCTATCAAAATGAAGGGGAGAATCTATCTGGCTATATGAGGCATCTCGAAAAGATAACGCACCAGGTATTACTGGAAAAAGGGCTTGGATCTCAGGTTGGTAGATGAGGTCCAGGCACAGCAGGTTTTGAGGGGGGCTCAACCCCTAGACCCTATCACAATACAGCTGAAAACACGAGGAGATGGAGGAGTCTTAAAATATCCTGACTTGATCTGGGTTGTACAAGAAGAGGAGGCCATGCTGGAAAACAAAAAGAAGACCCAGAAGTCAGAGCCTGTTGCTGGGGTTAGAGTAGCTAGTGCGACTGATGGCAACACAGAAATAGAGCTTTTGAAAACCCAGGTGTCACAATTGATGGAGATGATGACTCTACTGACAGCCGGAACCACTGTCTCACCTGTTGAGAAATTCTCGGAGTCCAAGCAGTCTGCAAACCTATGGTTGTTCAGGTCGAGAAGACAATGAATCGAGGGGTTTGCTTCAACTGTGGAAGAGTGGGGCACTACCAACGTGTTTGTCCAAGCTCACCGAAGTCTGAAACCCAGCGTCCAAAGCCAACGGGAAACTTCAGAGGGCCCCAGTGAAGGAGCCAACAACCGTTAGCTCCATAATCAAAGAAGCAAAGAAACCACAGTGGAAGCCAAAATCTTTACCGAGGGCCCCCACTGCGGTATCTGAGCAACCATACAACCCCTTCTCCTCGACCTCAGTTGCCCGGTTGCCGAGAGTAGATGCACATCAGACCTCTGGGGCCCAACAGAGACGCAAGCAAAGGCGCATCAAGAAGGGGGCACGAATACAGACGACAGGACAAAATAACTACCCTACTCTTGGTAGATTCCCTGACAAACTAGTGAGATCTTACCCCATCGTTTCAACTCAGGTATAAGGAATCTATACAAAGGCCCTTCTGGACACGGGAGCTCAAGTTACCCTGCTACATAAAGACTTTTATGACCGACACCTCAAACACGTACCCCTGCAGAGATTGGAGGCAGTCGACTCTCTGTCAGAGTCGGTGACTAGAGATGTGATTCTGTGAATCCGCTTTTACCAGGTCAAGGAGCAGCTCATGCAGAAAACAAGAAACGTGGGTACTCTACCAGACCCATATGGGCAACTACAATTATTCGCAGACCTCTCCCGACACACCCTAAGCCACCATAGACAGCTTAACACCATAAGCAAAGCACTACACAATTATCATATCCAATATCAATGGATAGCCCCGGCAAAACTATCCATTACCTACAATGGCTCCAAACATATAATCTCATCACTCCAAGATGGCCTGCAGATCTTGCAATGCTGGGACATTCTCCCTGATCAATCAGCAAATGCACCTATGTACCAAAGCCCGGCACTGGATCATCAAACCTTGCCGCTGTCCTAGCGGTCTGTCAAAACACGTCACCATTAACACGCTCTGTGTTCAGTTATTATCGCATGTATCGATTCAATAACGTGAGAACCCGCACTTGGTCCTCATAACTTTTCACCCCATTTTACTTTCTCCTAGGGCACCTTAGTGCCCACCATTTGGGAGAACAGGTCAGGTAATTATCTGTCCATTTTAGTTTATTTTCATTTGTGCGTGTTAAGTTTTCATTTACTAAACTTTATTACTTGCGAACGCCATCAGTTCTGGTTGCAGGGCATTCCTCCACCCTCAAAATCTCTCATCACTGACCCTAACCACCAAGGGACTTCACCCTCTCACCAAGCACCCACTGCAGTCCTGCCTCCTCAGTCACTAGCCATATTTATAGGAGCACCCTAGACAGAAAACTACCTCCACATATAATTAAAAGTACTAATAGGACTTTGACATGACCATTAAAATCCTATCATTGAACACCAATGGACTCAATCACCCAGTCAAAAGATCATCATTATTGAAACTAGCTGTGGACTCTCATTGTGATATCTTGTGCGTGCAAGAAACCCACTTTCAAGCATCCAATCCTTCCCACTGTACCAACAAACATTTTACCAACATATATACCACTAATGCTCCAACCAAGAAGAAAGGTATCATTATCGCCACCAACAACACCTTGTCCTATCAACTGCAATCTTACACCAAGGACCCAGACAGATGTTACATCATCCTAGTTTGTTCCATTAACAGCGTAACCTACATCATGTCTCCATAAGCCCCTAACGTACACCAACTACGCTTCTTCCGCAAACTCCACAAGAAAGTTCAAGATGTTCAGCAAGGTTCAACTGTGTGGTGTGGGGACTTTAACGTTACTCTGGACCCATATATTTAGTTCTACCTCCCTCCCCAAAAGACGCAAACCAGCACTCAACCCATTGCTGTCCACTCTTTGCTTATATGATGTATGGAGATGCCAGCATGCAGAGGAAAAGGACTTCACATTCTTCTCCCCCTTGTCACAACTCTTATTCCCGCATCAACCTATTTCTAACGGACACACTGCAAAAGATATCTTCCTCATCTATACTCCCAACTACAGACCACTCCCCAATATGCATTACTATTGAAGATACTCTTAAAACTTCCCCAGCATATCTTTGGAGACTGAACACTAGACTTCTACAGACTGATCCCTACACAAATGCTCTCCGTTCTCACCTCGAGGACTTCTTTAGAACGCATGTTGGCTCAGTTTCTGATCCCCATATTGTTTGGGCTGTAAATAAGGCATTTATGCAAGGTCTCTTCATCCAAATGGGGACTAGATTTAAGAAACAGAGGAAGCAGCGCATTGATGACCTCTTAACCGACATACAACATACTGACCTACTTAACAAACAACGCCAATGCGCAGAGCTCAACTCTAAAATTCTTAACTTGAGACATGAATTGAGATCCCTTCTCCTTGATAACTTTAAAAAGACCCAAAGCGCCTCAAAATGCAATTTTATGTAGACGGCAATAAAGCAGGCAAACGGCTGGCACGAAAGCAGCCAAACTAAAACTCCCATCCCCTTCATCTATCATCCCATTACAAAACAAAACATTATCGACCCACAGGCCGTTGCTGATGCATTTAGTACCTACTACAGTACACTCTACAATCTAAAAAACGTTCAGACCCTTGAACAGCCTGATAGCTCAACCATTCAAACATTCCTAAATTCCGTATATCTCCCCAGCCTATCACAAACCCAACTAACTCATCTTAATTAGAAGAGAAAGCTATCAACTCATTACCCAACAACAAGACACCAGGCCCGGATGGATTTATGGGGGAATACTACAAACAGTTTAAAACGGTCCTCACTGAACATATAGCACAAGTATTCAATGCTGCTGCTTCCTCTGCCTCATTCCCCCCAGAAATGCTTAAAGCCCTGATTATTACTTTGCTGAAGCCAGGGAAGGAACCAACTTCACTCCAAAATTTTAGACCTATCTCACTACTTAACCATGACACCAAACTCTACGCCAAAGTAATAGCGAATAGATTGCTCAATCTACTCCCGACCCTCATCCACCCCGACCAATCAGGATTCACAAAAGGGCGTCAAACGTCAGACGCGACTCATAGGATGATAAATATCATTCATCACGCTATTTTACCCCTTGGGATAACAGAGGAGCAACAAAACAATCTAGGCAAAATATACCCATATGTGTGGGCCAAGGACTCCATTTCATATTTAGGAATTCAGCTAACCAAAACGGTGACTTCTCTCTACCAGGCAAATTTCCTCCCATTTTTACACAAACCCAAACTGAAACCAAGATATAATACTCTCTCTCCTACCATTATGGCAACTGCGATGGACTTTACCATTTAACTTTGAGTGCCAAGAATATGAATGCAATCTACTTACTAGGGGGAGAACCTCTGTGGAAATCCAGGATGGAAAAGGACCTGGGGGTCCTAATGGCATGCCATGCCAGCTGCTGCTAACAAAGCAAACAATATTGCATGCATTAAAAAAGGGATTAACTCCAGAGATAAAGCAATAATTCTCCCACTCTACAAGACTTTGGTCTGGCCTGACCTGGACACCTGGAGTATGCTGTCCCATTCTGGGTACAAGTCCTCAGGAAGGATTACTGGAAATGGAACGAGTACAAAGAAGGGCAACAAAGCTAATAAAGGGTCTGGAGGATATTAGTTATGAAGAAAGGTTGTGAGCACTGAACTTATTCTCTCTGGAGAAGAGATTTACAAATACCAGTGGTTCCCCCACAATAGGGATAAATCTTTTTTTCGCGGAAGGGAGTTTAATAAGACACGTGGCCACGCATTAAAATTAGAAGAAAAGAGGTTTAACCTTCAATTACATAGAGGGTTCTTTACTGTAAGAGTGGCAAGGATGTGGAATTAACTTCCACAGTTGGTGGTCTCGGCGGGGAGGGCATCGATATTTTTAAGAAACTATTAGATAAGCACCTGAATGACCGCAACATACGGGGATATACAATGTAATACTGACATACAATCACACACATAGGTTCGACTTGATGGACTTGTGTCTTTTTTCAACCTCACCTACTATGTAACTATGTAACTATGTAATATCATCTCTCATACATCTGTTAAAAACAAACCAGACAAAATCCCAATGTCTATTTCAATTTTCTCCCAGCTTATTCCCAATCTATCCACCCGTGTCTGGCAACACTCTGGAATACTACAGATTACAGACCTGTACACAGGAAGTCTATTAACACCATTTACAAACCTGCAGCAATCGTTCCTACTTCCCAACAAAGAGTATTATAAATACACTCAAATTATGCATTGTCTGTTACATAACCCCCACCTCCATGCATTTATAAACAAATCAGCATGGACCTACCTCACAACTTCTCATTCTAAAT
This sequence comes from Lithobates clamitans, assembly GCA_037952925.1. Taxonomy (NCBI): domain Eukaryota; kingdom Metazoa; phylum Chordata; class Amphibia; order Anura; family Ranidae; genus Lithobates; species Lithobates clamitans. The sequence goes on from JBBGZY010000271.1 coordinate 2,713,665, forward strand.
GTAGGGGGAATCACCCTATTCTATAATATATTACAAGACAAAACCTCCTTCAATAAACTACCCCCAATGGGAAAATGACATAGGCAAAAGTTTTACTGAATCCCAATGGCAAACTTCTTTGAACTCTAGTTTCCAAGCAACTCACTCCTCCAACCTCTGGGCACTCATCTACAAAGTAACTCTTCGTTGGTACATTACTCCAACCCAGATCCATACCTTTGACCTTTCTAAACCTCCGTTCTGTTGGAGGAACTGTGGGGAGCCAGGCAAACTGTACCATATCCTATGGGAATGCAATAAATGATCTACCTTTTGGCATGAAGTGTTCACACTCCTGTTTAATATCACTAATCCACCCATTACACCCTCACCTGAATTTGCCTTGCTAAGTACTGGCATCAACAAAATCCCTTGGCATCTACATTATGTATCACTCCACATTCTCTTGGCGGCAAGGCTGACTATTACTTGTCACTGGAACCCTTCTGACCCCCTATCCATAAATCATGTCATCCACCTAGTGAATACCCATGGTTCTTACGAACGCATGTTTGTGGTCTCATAAGTGTGCTTAAAATTCATCAACCAAAGATGGTTCCCTTGGTTCAACTGGTATGACCAAGTATTCTGCGGTATCCCATGAAGTCACTCTTCTGCGATCTACACTCTTGTTTTTTAGACTATTTTAGGGCGATCTGAGTACCCCTATCCCAGTATTTTTTGTCCACATTCTGTAACTGTATTACAGCATGTATTTATCATAATCAAGGTGTACACCTTTTCTTCTTCTTATTGCTTATACTTCGAGCAAACCCATTTGTTCTTTATATAACCAAGAATCGGTGTGCTGCCCCCCCCCCCAAGACACAGTTTGTTCCCAAATGGGGTGTCTGGGGGAGGTGGACAGCACCCTTACCTTATACTTAGTGATCAGAACTGATTCCAATGTTTACTTATGTTTGTTTGACTATCCTGGCATCTGGATTTTTCTCTTTTCATGTGATCCCCTTTGTTATAATCTACAGTATATATAGCAGATATTGTTCAAATGTTTGTTCTCTTTAAAAAAAAAATTCAACAAAAATCTATTGAACTAAAAAAAAAAAAGATCTAAAGGCTATCCCTTAGGCTCAGGGTTTTTTCATCTTTAATTTAATTTTACTTGCCATTTAATATTTGTTTTTGTATTACTCTTTTAGATTCATATAGCACCTTACTTATGAGATATATGCCCCTTTCCCTCTTCGTCCATGCCAGGTGATCCCAGCGCACCCCCCTTGATTCACCGTGAGGGCTGGGTAGTCCTTTCTGTCTTTTCCTTTGCTTTACATACCCACCACCTTACCACCTTTCATTGACTGACTTCTACAGCTTCCACTGTTTTTATCTCATTGCTGGCTGTGTGTTGACAATTTCCATCAAGGCATTGTAAGTACTCTTATCTTTGTCCCACCCAGGCCATGTCATACATATGTGAATGATGATGAATGCTCTAATGTATGTTTTGTTCTATAGACCATATGTACTACGATTGTTAAAACCTTCTCTGAAGAAGGAGCTTTAAGGACTCTGAAACGTGTTGGCGATTGGTTTATATACAACATTTGTACTCACATTTAGTGTTTTTTTTTGCCTTGTGGCCACAGACCACATTTTTCATGTCTTTTGTATGTAAGTTATACACTGTTAATTTTTTTAAAATATTTTTTGATACTAATAAATACAATACATTTAATACTATTATGCTTGACCTTTGCACATTCCTTGAGCCTAAAAAGTCCCAATATTTCTAAAGGGGATATTTATTTCTCTATCCATATTAGGGCTGTGGCCTTTTGAAGCAGAAACACACAACCTCGTTTATTTTATGTGTTAATGGCTGTGTGTTGAGTTATTTTGAGGGGACAGCAAATTTACACTGTTATACAAGCTGTACACTCACTACTTTACATTGTAGCAAAGTGTCATTTCTTCAGGGTTGTCACATGAAAAGATATAATAAAATATTTACAAAAATGTGAGGGGTGTACTAACTTTTGTGAGATACTGTATATGTACACAATTCCACCAGGACTCTTATTTATACCCTTTGCTGATAATACCGGTTTGTACAGTGGATGTACAGTATGTACTATTATACATTTTTTCTTTAATAAAGCTTGTATTGTATTGTAGTTCTTTCCCTGGTGTGCATCTATAAACTTACTGTATGTTTTCTTTTTCTTCTTGCATTCTACGTTTAATGAAAGTTTTTTTTTTCAAATTTTTACAGCAAGAAAAAAACAATCAAGATACAATCTCAAAAATAAAAATAAATAGAAAAAAGAAATGTGAACAATGTTCAAGGCTGCCTATCAGGCAAGGTAGTGCAAACCGAGTTCAAGTCAATAACGTATGGCACATAACAGCACCTGATACAATATTTCAGCCTTTGAAATTGTGGCACAGGAGTAGGCAGTCCCATGGAACAACATTTTACTAACTTTCTCCTCTGTCCCTTTCAATACATCAGTCAGGCTCTCCATGCTTCTCATGTCCTCGATCTTATAAAACCAGAGACATAGGGAGGGTAGCGTGTGAACGATTTCCGAAGTGTAGGAATCATAGGCGTGTGCAGGGGGAGTGCCAGGGGTGCCTGGGCACACCCTAATCACTCTGTGCAGTGCTGACTCCCCCTAATGCCCGGGCTTCCCACCATGTTGCCCCCCACCCACAGGGCTGTTGGCTTGCCTTCTCTTCCCTTGGCTGGTGCGGAGGATGTTTCAGTATTGAGAGTGAAGGAAAGGGCTAGACAATATGTCATTTACTGGCACTTTCTTTTCTAAATGAATACGGTGAACACACTCACTCACTGTGTCCATTCATAATTGAAGCATAGTAAAATGTGTTTACTATGCTTCCATTTGTGAATGAATGGGAAGCCACTCAGCACAGAGCACTTCCCATTCATTCACTGTCCAGTGCAGAGAAAGGCATGTGTGTTTAAGCTTTGTGGTGCACACCCTAATGCAGGGATCTTCAAACTACAGGCCTCCAGCTGTTGCGGAACTACATCTCCCATGAGGCAATGTAAAACTCTGACATTCACAGACCTGGCTAGGCATGATGGAAATTATATTTCCTGAACAACTGGAGGGCCATAGTTTTGTGACCCCTGCCGTAATGCAATAGACTGCACATATCTATGGTAGGAATTTAGGAATGGACGGCATTAACTAAATGCCTCACCACAAATCTTTTTATAGATCTTCAGCAGGATATTAGAATGATGTAAAAGGAAGAATGCCAGCATATATGGCACGGATCGGTCTATGAATTTCTGAGTTATGCTATGGACCAATTTCTAGGATGGCTCTAGTGTTGGACAAGACCAAAAAACATGTAGCATGTCATCACTTTCCGTGCCACAACACCAACTAAGGTAGTGAAGGATAAATTTGGTGAAGTAAGGCTAGGGTTCAATACCACCTTGTAACGATTTTGCAGTCAGTTTCATAATAATTACTGCAAATAGAGGATATGTCAGAACTTTTGTATGTTCCACTGAAGTCAAGTCTGGAGATCCATTTCCCATTGGGCAAAAAACGTGATAGTGTGAGGGACAACGTGTTTAAGAATTTCTTTGTAAGAGAATGAGTGTGCCTGGCTGGACCTTCCACACATCACTCCCATTTGAACGACTTTAAAGAGCACATAAACAGAACTGCCAAAGGTAGAGATTCTAAAAAATGAGACAGCTGAAATAGCGGGAACCGACTAATATTGCAAAACAGTTGTGTATAAGATAACTGAGACATGTTTATCCAAATAAATTGGTGTATAACAGGCATATTGAATTAAAATTAACTGAGGTCTGGTCAGTAAAATTTTGTTCCGGCAGAGCTCCGAATCTCATGTCGGCCCCTGTGGCGCATTTTGGTGTGTGTGATTTTGAAAAAGGGTTGGGGACTTCTCTCTGTGTTTTTCGAGGGTTGTGCAGCCCATTATAATGAATGGGCTGACCTACCCTCGACATGTGCACCAAATGCACATGCACAGATTCTTACATCAGTGTCCTCAGTCTCCAATGTACATCACAGTCTCCTTCCCCCTTCACATCAAGAGCCCCTCTTGATGAGTTTCCTCGCAATTCCCTGACATCAACTCCCCCAACAGTACTGTCCTCTGCCCCTTTTTACATCACTCCCCCACATTACTGTCCTCAATTCCCCCTCACATTACTGTCTTCAGCCCCCACATTACTCTCTTCAGCCCCCTTTACAATACAGTCCTCAGCTCCCTTCACATTATTGTCCTCAGCCCCCCACATTACTATCCTCAGCCCCCCCACATTACTGTCCTCATTGCCCCCCCACATTACTGTCCTCAGCCCCCCGATTACTGTCTACAGCCCCCTCCACATTACAGTCCTCATCCACCCCACTTTAATGTTCTCAGCCCCCCTACTTTAATGTCCTCAAATCCCCCATATCACAGTCCTCACCCCCCCCAAACTTTAATGTCCTCATCCTCATTTCTACTATAAGGGATGGGACCATCATGCTCTATATGATATGATGGGAGCCTCCATTTTGTTTATCTTATGCAGACAGATCGGAGGTCAGGAGGTACAACATGTTTGGATGGAGGGCAGGTCTTCAAGTTAATGATTGGTTACTAGGACCACCCTTCATCCTGGCAGCCAATCACTTGCTTGTTAACCTCGGGCAGCTCCCACACTCCATCTAGAACTGTCCTGGCTTCTGCTGTCGGCTCTGTAAAGATTACTGACCGATGGCTGGGGGAAGAAAAGGCTACTAAATGGTGGGACCATGGCAGTCCTAATAGGAGAGTGGCTCGGTCCACCATTTAGTGATGCCTGGTGTATAAAGTGCTGAGCTGAGTACATAGAAGTAAAGAAAAAAACATACTATCCATGCCCCACTGGAATTTAGGATTACCCAGGATCGGGTACAGGTTATCTGCTGTTTGCAGTAGTTCCTCTGATCTCAATTTATTTGATTAGATTACTGGTTAATTTCCCAGGAAGGAAATCCTCTCTGCTCACAGAGGCCCTGTCAACTTTATAATCAAACCTGGTTCGCTTATTTACCTACAGGTTTAGTGCAATGTGCTGTTTGGAGCAGGCCATTTCTTATACCCCCTCCAGCAGAGAGGACCTTATACTTCCATTCACATTTTCCAGAATAACATTTTATTCTTTATAGTAAAAACATTGCTGTTTGCAGAACTCCATAGCTCAAAATTACACACAACTCAATGAGCAGTGACTTACCTCATCCTGGCCTCCTCTGAATGGTTCCATCAGAAATTTCATTGAGAGACAGTCCTTCTGAATGAAGACTACTCTTGTGCTTAATACAATACAGTACAGTACATGGAGCATACTTTGTAAGGCAGCCTCTCGCAATCAGGGATCCAGGGAATCCTAGGGTTCCTCCGGAGGGTGCTAAAGGTTCTTTGAGCAATGAACAGATTCTGCCTTTCAGATGGGTAATCACTGACATCAATAATCTTATAAGCTACCTGTAAGGGTGGCTTCTCCCCAATGACCACAAAGGTAGGTAAGGGACTTTCTTCCCAGAAACCATCATGCTAATCTATTATAAACTGTATTATAAGCTGTAGATACAGCAATTATTAGCAAAGTTATTTCAGTGGTTCCGCCATGTTAAAAAGGTTGAGAAAGGTTGTTGTAAGGTACGACTAGTATGGATACGCATTTACCTTGTGTCACACCTGGTATGCTATAGCATAATGTATCTCTGTTTTTTATCTGAAATGGCTTCAGTGCTTGAAGCTAGAATTCATGTTGTGTGTTAAACTCAACTGTGTCTCAAGGAAACAAGAGGCTGAAGTGTCCTAAAGATCCAACCAACAAAATGGTCTCCCTCGTGCTTTATGCTGCTGATGTTCTGTGTTCTCTTTCTTACCACAAACAGCATCATCCATTCTAAGAATAGTTAAAAAAATTGGTTTCAGCTCATGATGCAAATAGTTTTCTAAAGTATGTCAGTGTGACTCTATTAGAGTAATTTGCGTCAATGTTAAAACCCATTCTAACAATATATGGAAAATTAGGCCCACAAGTCAAACAATTACCTACAGATTTCTTCACATTACATGATTTTAACACAGGCCTGCCTTAAACGAAGGGCTCTATTAGCGCTGCAGGATTGATAGTTCTACATTTGTTCACGCCTTAGCTGCAGGAACTGTAATATGATCCTTCAGCGCTGCCATTTTTTCTGTTAATGTAGAAAATGAAATATCATAGAACAGTTTGTAATGGGAGCAGCTAATTCACCTAGGGAGCAGCTGGGAAATTTCCTGCTGTTAGCGTAATGAGTGGGTGAGTTTAGTGATCTATCAGCTCGGAGTGCAATTAGATTGGTAAATGGGGATATCTGGTAATTGTGCTTCTCCGTATTTTTATTAAAGATTTGATACTTATGAATTAAACAGGTATGGTGGTAAAGGACTGATTTTCCACTAATCATTTTCCTGTAGAAATGTAAATGTGCGTTGTTTCGGACCCTTGCATTAACTGCATTAACTGTCCTTCGTGCACCAAGATTTGGCTGAGAGTACTTGCTTATCAGGAGCACACCTACATAATACAGGTCTTATATGAGTGGGAGCCGCGCTAATACATACATAATGAGTGCTGCAGATCCCTTCACTGCGGGGAACAAGAACTACCTCTAATCAAAGGAATGGATACCATGAATCAGGGCAAGGGGAGTAGTTAGAGTAATGTGTTTGGAATGCACAGAAGCAGGACAATTCCAAAGCAGGATTTTATTTTCCATTCCAAGCTGAAATCTTAAAGTGACATCAAACCCTGATTTAAAAAAATATATTTTCAAGTATGTATTCTTAGCACAAAAGTCCCCTCCAAATTTTTTTTTTTTTTGCTTTTTTGCTATTGTAATCTGACATCCCAGTAGAGGGTGGCTACATTTGTTCTCCATGGTCCCACTGTAAGTGGCAACATAACCACCCTCTCTTGCCCTCAACAATTTCTCGTCACTATGGTTGAAACTGAATGTCGATTTGACCATTTGACTTTTTAAAGTTTTCAAACAAAATTCTACTAGTGTATGGCCAACATTAGAATTCCAGTTAAAGGACAAGTATGGCCACCCTTACTTCTCCTGTGGGTCACATGAGTGCACTTAGTTTTACACTCATATGACCCTGACTCAGTCAACTGTAGGCTAAAGTCCGTTGTCTGCTGACGTCAGAGTTGGTCAAGGTTCGGCAGGGATCCCGACAACAATGTTGAGATCAGCCCAGATTCCTGACCAACAGCTGGCTCAGCCTCTCAGCATCACTGCTGAGAGCCTAAGCCAGCTGGTCCTGCCATCTCCCCACCCCAGCGCTCCAGTGAGCATTTAAGGGGCAGAGCACAGAGTGGTGAATGACAGTGCTCAGAGTGGACCTGAGAACTGAGTGATCAGTGGTCTTTGATCAATTATTGGTGTAGAGCTGGCGGGGGACAGCCATCTAGATGTGTATGTAATGTTTGTTCTTTTACATTCCCACACTTCTCTTTAAAGTCTTTATTACTGTTGTCTTCTATTGTCTGTTTTGGTGACCATAATCACTGGCACTGACTGTGAGGGAAATCCAACATTTTTAATTTCAACAGCAGGAATAGAGGTGAAATCTTACAGTTGTGCTCATAAGTTTACATACCCTGACAGAATTTATAATTTCTTGGTCATTTTCCAGAGAATATAAATGATAACACAAAAACTTCTCTTTCACTCATGGTTAGTGTTTGGCTGATGCCATTTATTATCAATCAACTATCAACTTTTTTTTAAATCATAATCACAACAGAAACTACCCAAATGACCCTGATCAAAAGTTTACATACCCTGGTGATTTTGGCCTGATTATATGCACACAAGTTGACACAAAGGGGCTATAAAAGGTAACTATCCTCACCTGATCTGTTTTCTTGTAATTAGTGTGTGTGTATAAAAGGTCAATGAGTTTCTGGACTTCTGACAGACCCTTGCATCTCTCATCCAGTGCTGCACTGACGTTTCTGGATTCTGAGTCATGGGGAAAGCAAAAGCATTGTCAAAGGATCTGTGGGAAAAGGTAGTTGAACTGTATAAAATGGGGATATAAAAAGATATCCAAGGAACTGAGAATGCCAATCAGCAGTGTTCAAACTCTAATCAAGAAATGGAAAATGAGGGGTTCTGTTGAAACCAAACCACGGTCAGGTAGACCAACTAAAATTTCAGCCACAACTGCCAGGAAATTGTTCGGGATGCAAAGAAAAACCCACAAATAACTTCAGGAGAAATACAGGACTCTCTGAAAACATGTGGTGTTGCTGTTTCAAGATGCACAATAAGGAGACACTTGAAGAAAGATGAGCTGCATAGTCGAGTCGCCAGAAGAAAGCCATTACTATGCAAACGCCACAAAGTATCCCGCTTACAATACACCAAACAGGACAGAGACAAGCCTCAAGCCTTCTGGCACAAATTCATTTGGAGTTATGAGATCAAAATTGAGCTTTTTGGCCACAACCATAAACGCTATATTTGGAGAGGAGTCAACAAGGCCTATGATGAAAGGTACACAATTCCTACTGTGAAACACCGAGGTGTGTGACCTACAAAGGCACAGGAAATTTGGTCAAAATTGATGGAAAGATGAATGCAGTATGTTATAAAAAAAAACTGGAGAAACATTTGCATTCATCATCCAGGAAGCTGCGCATGGGACGTACTTGGACATTCCAACATTGCAATGATCCAAAACACAAGGCCAAGTCGACCTGTCATTGGCTACAGCAGAATAAAGTGAAGGTTCTGGAGTGGCCATCTCAGTCTCCTGACCTCAATATCATTGAGCCACTCTGGGGAGATCTCAAACGTGCAGTTCATGCAAAACAGCCCAAGAATTTACAGGAACTGGAGGCTTTTTGTCAAGAGCAGGGGTCTCAAACTCAAATTGCCTGAGGGCCACATGACAAGTTTTCATATCCCATGGGGGGCCGCATGCAAACTTTTAAAACTTCAAAAGCAATAAACTATACCAGCAATAATATACTATACTATACCCAGCACTGGTGTCAGCAAACGCATTATTAACCCCCAGCACTGGTGTCAGCAAACGCATTATTAACCCCCAGCATTGGTGTCAGCAAATGCATTATACCCAGCACTTGTGTCCGTAAACGCATTATTAACCCAGCATTGGTGTCAGCAAACGCATTATTAACCCCCAGCATTACCCCTCCCACACTGCACAAATAGCCCCACACTCCATAAAATACCCCCCACACTCCATAAAATACCCTCCACACTCCATAAAATACCCCACACACTCCATAATTACCCCCACACTACACAATTACCCCCCACACTGCACAATCACCCTCCACACTGCATAAAATACCCCCCACTCTGCACAAATTTCTACCCCAGTCACCCCACTAAGGACTTTGCCTCAGTGTGATGGCTCACTCACCTCTCCTGGCAGTCAGGATCATCTGCCTCCCAAGTCCTCTCCTCCTGGCTTCCACACAGGCCTAGTGACAGGGGACCCAGAGAATACAATCTCCCACTCTGAGGTGGCAGCAGGACCCTGGTTTGGGGCTCTGGTCGATCGTCAATGCCTAGGTGGGCAGATCGATGAGCGGATCCTTCCTCCGCTCCTTCCTCTGCTCTGTTCTCCCTCTGGGCTGCAGCAGCATGCAGCAGAGAGGACAGAGGAGATGGAGAGGTAAAGCTCTTTGGCGCCTCCCCCTCTGTGGTGCCTGGGTGCAGTTCAAAAAGACATCCTGGATAGAGGTCCACCGATATGGGTTTTTCTCTGGCCCATGCCGATACCGATATTTAGAAATTGGGGCGGCCGATGGCCAATATATATGTGGCCGATATTTTAGGCTGATTTAAAAAAAAAAAAAACCTCACCCACTCCACTCCTCCCTGCTTGCTCCTGTCACTCTACCACACACTTGATGTCCTCAGTACAGATGGCACTGGTTAGCTTAGGCAAGTGGCACTGGCAGGTGGCACATGGCACTGATTGGCAGGTGGCACTGATTGGCACTGACAGATGGCACTGGCAGGTGGCACTGATTGGCAATGGCACTGGCAGGTGGCACTTATTGGCAGTGGCACTGGTTGGCACTGGAAGGTGGCACTGGCAGGCATTGGCAAGTGGCACTGGTTTGGAACTGGCAGGTGGCACTGGTTTGGAACTGGCAGGTGGCACTATTGGCACTGGCAGGTGGCACTGATTGGCGTGGCACTGGCAGGTGGCGGCAGGTGGCACTGGTTGGCACCGGCAGGTGGCACTGATGGCATGGCACTGGCAGGTGGCGGAAGGTGGCACTGGTTGGCACTGGCAGGTGGCATTGATTGGCAGGGGCACTGGTTGGCGGTGGCACTGGCAGGCACTGGTTGGCAGTGGCACTGATTGGCGGTGGCAGGTGGCACTGGCAGGTGGTACTGGTTGGAGGTGGCAGGTGGCACTGGCAGACTGGTTGGCACTGGCACTGATTGGCGGTGGCACTGGCAGCTGGCACTGACAGATAGCACTGACAGATGGCACTGATTGGCACTGGCAGGTTTCACACTGAGCGGAGTGTAACCGTGTGTGAAACTGACAAGGAGCTGTCCACACTCAGCGCTTGATGCTTGTGTGAAGCTGACACGTAGCACAGAGGAGAGAGACAGAGGGATCTGTCAGAATTGAGGTTGATGTCGGGGTGGGCGGGACACGGCCGGGGTGGGCGGGACCAGCAGCTATCAAACACAAGCCAATGATTGGGCTGCTTAAGAAAAGGGGCGGGCCACATACACGTAGCGTCCCGCCCAGATCCCATTGGCTGGTGTTTGATATTGGCTGGGTCCCGCCCACCCGGCCGGGTCCCGCCCACCCCCGACATCAACCTCAAATCTGACAGATCCCTCTGTCTCTCTCCTCCTGTTACATGTCAGCTTCACACAAGCATCAAGTGCTGAGTGTGGAGAAGGGAGGAGGAACGGCGGCCAGTGCTATATATCGGTCTAATGGGCAAATATCGGTCGACTTCTAGTTCTGGATCGGCCCTGCCTGCGGGCCATTTTTAACCGGTCCGCGGGCCGCAAATGGCCCGCAGGCCGGTAGTTTGAGACCCCTGGTCAAGAGGAATGGGCAGCTTTACCATTTGAGAAGATAAAGAACCTCATCCACAAATACCACAAAAGACTTCAAGCCATCATTGATATTAAAGGGGGCAATACACGGTATTAAGAATTGGGGTGTGTAAACTTTTGATCAGGGTCAGTTGCGTAATTTCTGTTGTCATTATGATTTAAAAAGAGTAAACACAGTTGATTGATAATAAATGGCTTCAGCTTAACACTAACCACGAGTGAAAGAAAAGTTTTTGTTGTGTTATCATTCATATTCTCTATAAAATGGCCAAGAAATCATAAATTCTGCCAGGGTATGTAAACTTATGAGCACAACTGTACATGTTTCAATGACAACTCCAGTGATTTCCCTTACTTTGGGGAAATGTTTTGTTATGTTTTGGATTTAAGCTTTAACCCACTGCGCTCTGAGGTTCCACCTGCCCGCAACTACATCAGAACTGTGTCAGACTGTTAGATGCCTACATCTACCAGGGAGACGATAGTCATTTAGTAACTGGCACACTTTTGTGAGACCCAGGCATCCTATACACCCAGAAGTGTTAGATGCTGAAGATTCTGCTGGTGAAGCTGTAAAAGAGAGTGAATGTACATACTGTGTGTTTGTTTTTCCCTTTTGAACACCAGAACCCCTGGCAGGAAAAAAGCTGCTTAAAAAACGCGCCTCAAGCCGCATATTGCATACGAGTTTAGGTTCGGCAAACATGTTAGCATTAATGGATTCCATTGGCCAGAATATTAATCTTTTCTGGCCATTGGAATGCATTTAAACTCAAATGTGCCTAAACATGGCTAGCGTTTAGGTGCATTTAGATACGTTAAGCAATTTGTCTGCTCAAAAGCACCACTCTTAAAGGTGCTTTTGATGGTTTGTTTTTTCCATCCTGTAAACGCTTCTCTTCTAATAAGTCTGTAAATGTCTGTGTGCACAGACACATAGGCTAACATAGACGTGCTTTTACAGGATGAAAAAAAAACTCGCCAAATGCCTGTAAAAGCAGTGTTTTTTAAGCCAGGAGTGCATGAGGCCTAAAGGTATGGATGGTAAGTAGGGCTGCAACTAACGATTATTTTCATAATTGATTAATTGGGCGATTATTGTTTCAATTAATTGATTAATCAGATAAAAACCTCAAAATAGTGTGGTGTATAATTTAGTTATTATGTAAAGTTTAACAAAAGACAATTTTATTCTTAAATATCTATATGCTGTGGTAAATAGAAATAACCAGCTATATGATTAGCACTGGCGTAGCGTGAAGGGGTGCAGGAGTAGCCATAGCGACCCCGTACTTAGCTCCAGGGGGCCCGTTGAACACGCTGATTTTTTCAAACACAAACTCCTGTAAACTGAATCCAGGTCCGATCCGCCTTGTGTCTCCCAGGGCCCCAGCTGAGATCTGTAATCCAGTCCAGAGCTTCTAGTTTGCCTTCTTCCCAGAACCCAGACCACACCCCTCCCTTGCTCTCATTGGCTGAAGGAGAGAAGTCTGAGTTAATTAGCAGCTGGGAGAGGAGCTTCTGTAACCCAGGTAAGAGACACTCTGCTGTGCAGGAGAGCTGTCTCATGTGGACATAGATTAGAACAGGCACACTGACACTGCATCTGGCCTGCCAGCACAGACACAACACAGACTCACAGACAGAAATGTTTTGTAATGTAAACTATCCTAACACCTACTGAGGGGCCACCAACCTGAAATGGGGACTGATGTTGAGAGGTGCTCTGATGTGATAATGGGGGCTCTGATTTGATAATGGGGGCTCTGATGTGAAATTTGGGCTCTGATGTGATAATGGGGGCTCTGATGTGATGGATGGGGCTCTGATGTGATGGAGGGGGCTCTGATGTTATAATGGGGGCTCTGATGTGATGGAGGGGGCTCAGATGTTATAATGGGGCGCCGATGTGATGGAGGGGGCTCTGATGTGAAATGGGGGCTCTGATGTGAAATCTGGGCTCTGATGTGATAATGGGGGCTCTGATGTGAAATGGGGACTCTGATGTGATGGAGGGGGCTCTGATGTGTAATCTGGGCTCTGATGTTATAATCTGGGCTCTAATGTGATGGAGGGGGCTCTGATGTGATGGAGGGGACTCTGATGTGATGGAGGGGACTCTGATGTGATGGAGGGGGCTCTGATGTGAAATCTGGGCTCTGATGTGATGGAGGGGGCTCTGATGTGAAATGGGGGCTCTGATGTGATGGAGGGGGCTCTGATGTGAAATGGGGGCTCTGATGTGATGGAGGGGGCTCTGATGTGAAATCTGGGCTCTGATGTTATAATCTGGGCTCTAATGTGATGGAGGGGGCTCTGATGTGATGGAGGGGACTCTGATGTGATGTAGGGGACTCTGATGTGATGGAGGGGGCTCTGATGTGAAATCTGGGCTCTGATGTTATAATCTGGGCTCTAATGTGATGGAGGGGACTCTGATGTGATGGAGGGGACACTGATGTGAAATGGGGGCTCTGATGTGAAATTTGGGCTCTGATGTGATAATGGGGTTCTGATGTGAAATGGGGGCTCTGATGTGATGGAGGGGGCTTTGATGTGAAATGGGGGCTCTGATGTGATGGAGGGGACTCTGATGTGAAATGGGGGCTCTAATGTGAAATCTGGGCTCTTATGTGATAATGGGGTTCTGATGTGAAATGGGGGCTCTGATGTGATGGAGGGGGCTTTGATGGGAAATAGGGGCTCTGATGTGATAATGGGGGCTCTGATGTGATGGTGGGGACTGATTTTTGCAGCATCATTTGTTTTATTTTTTTCTCTCAGACCCCTTTCACACTGAAGACAGTTTTCAAGTGTTTTAGTGCTAAAAATAGGACCTGTAAAGCTCCTGAAAATTGCCTCTCATGCCTCAGGCTTGCACACTGGGGCGGTGTGCTTGCGGGACGGTGAAAAAAGCAGCATCTTTGGGGCAGTTTGGGAGCGCTGTATACAGCGCTCCCAAACCGCCTCTGTCCATTGTATTGAATGGGCAGCACTTCCGAAGTGCCTGAAAAGCGCTTTGGATGCCCGCAACACAGGCATTTTTTTTTTTACATTTAAAGAGTTTTTTATTGAGTACACCGGGTAGGGCAAAACAAGACCAACATTGACAGTTTGTACATTGAAGGCAGAACGATATATAGACCAAAAATACAGCATCAATATACTATATGAAGGTGACACGTCTGCTGGCACCAAAAATAGCGCCAGCTCACCCACAATAACCATAAAGTACTACAATGTACATTAAAAAGGCAATATGCTCGCTCCAGGTCAGGTGCACCCACACAAGTTTTTCAAGTAATAAAGAGGACATAACAGTACAGAAAACTGAAGACAGGAAAGAAGACATGAACAAGGAAAGAACCGGTAAGATAAGGCATGTTTAAAAGAGAGAAAGGGGTGGAAGGACAGTAAGGGGAGGGAGAGGGGGTTGGCAAGAAAAAAAACAAAACAAAAAAGAAACCCCCCAACCCACATGCTCCGTCACTGTAGCTCTACTGAGGGGGTCACAAAGGTGTTGTAATCCTGAGAGAATCGGAAATCGTGCCAGTAATACCAGGTTTTGTTGAATTTTTCCTCCTTACGTTGTAATGCAGCCGTCAATTGTTCCATCAGGTTAATTTCATTCACCACAGCTATCCACTGTCCAATCGACGGGGGTTCTGAGCATTTCCATTTTTGTGGAATGCATATTTTAGCGGCGTTTAGAAGGTGTATTAAGAGGGACTTCTTATACCGACGTCTCGACATCGGAGTAAGGTGGAGCAGGCATTGAGCCGGATCATCTGCTAATGTAATGTCTGTCAATCTATGAGTTATGCGCCTAATGTCATCCCAAAAGGGACGAACCCGGGGGCATGTCCAGAAAATGTGCAGTATTGATCCGTCAGGGTGCTGGCAACGCCAGCAGGAAGAAGGAACTGAAGGGTAGATTTTGTGGAGAAGCTTGGGCACTCTATACCAGCGAGTCATTATCTTAAACCCAACCTCCTGGAACCTGCTCGCAATTGAGGAGCGGTGTGCAAAGTATAAAATTCGTTCTCTCTCTTCCTCCGAGAAGGCTCGACTCAGGTCATCTTCCCATTTCCGTAAATATTGAGGTATAAAGCCGTCCTGAGGGTCGACTAGAATCCCATACATTAAGGA
Organism: Lithobates clamitans; assembly: GCA_037952925.1. NCBI lineage: Eukaryota > Metazoa > Chordata > Amphibia > Anura > Ranidae > Lithobates > Lithobates clamitans. The sequence goes on from JBBGZY010000271.1 coordinate 2,728,991, forward strand.
CAATAGATGACGGAGGGGAGTAGGATCCAGGTAGAGCCTCTCAAAATCGGACGAGGAATAACTAGTGGATGGCACGAACTTCGAGGAGGTAAGGAAGTGTCTGATCTGCGTTGCTCTCCATCTATCTAATGGTGGCGATAGCATTGCTTGTATTTCCTCAATGGTGCGCCATCGACCCTCATGATGAAAGTCTTGAAACCTGAATCTGTTGATTATCAGAAATTCCCTAAACCTCCTCCCCGATAGACTACATGGGAACTCCTGAGCGCCAATCCCTTCTTGGGGATTAAAAACGCCCTGCTAGTGGCCGAAAAGCGCAGCTAAAAGAGCAGTAAAGCGCTGCTAAAACAAGCAGCGCTTTACCACTAACTCGGAGCGGCCCCAGTGTGAAAGTGCTTAAGTTTTCCCTAATATTAAGTTTGGCCTTGCTGGTTAATTTCTTAAATAAGGGTGCTGAACCCCTGGAGATCTTTGATACCTTTCATATTATTCAGGTAGGTCTCCACTCGTCAGAGGTTGCCTGCTCCGGATTACACAGTGTCATTGGTGGAAAGTGCTCGCTGGGTCACCTTGTGTAGGTAATTCAGTAAACACAGGGCCTGCCAAGTGTCCAGATTCACCTAGATGGAGTGACGGGACAAGCGCACTGTAAAAGCAGCACATGGTGATGGGGGGGGGGCCCAGGTCAGCTTTTTTATCGGGGCCCACAAGTTTCAAGCTACGCCTCTGATGGTTATAGGATAAAATGTCTAATCCATTCTGAGAATAACATAAGAGATATACAGTGCCTTGAAAAAGTATTCACACCCCTTGAAATGTTTCACACATTGTCATGTTACATTCAAAAACGTAAATGTATTTTATTATGATTTTATGTGATAGTCCAAAACAAAGTGGCACATACGGTAATTGTCAAGAGGAAGGAAAAAGAAGAATAGTTTTCAATTTTTTTTACAAATAAATATGTGAAAAGGGTGGTGTTCATTTGTATTCAGCCCCCCTGAGTCAATACTTTGTAGAATCATCTTTCACTGCAATTACAGCTGCAAATCTTTTTGGGGATGTCTCTACCAGCTTTGCACATCTAGAGAGTGACATTTTTGCCCATTCTTCTTTGCAAAATAGCTTAAGCTCTGTCCGGTTGGATGGAGAGCCCCTTTTTTAAGTCTTGCCACATATTCTCAATTGGATTTACAGTAGGTGTGGACTTTGACTGGGCCATTCTTACACATTAATGTGCTTTGATCTATACCATTCCATTGTAGCTCTGGCTGTATGTTTAGGGTCGTTGTCCTGCTGTAAGGTGAACCTCCACCCCAGTCTCAAGTCTTTTGCAGACTCTAATAGATTTTCTTCTAAGATTGCCCTGTATTTGACTCCATCCATCTTCCCATCAACTCTGACCAGCTTCCCTGTCCCTGCTGAAGAAAAGCCTCCCCACAACATGATGCTGCCACCACCATATTTAGGTGGGTATGGTGTGTTCAGGGATATGTGCAGTGTTAGCGTTTTGCTTTTAGGCCAAAAAGTTAAATTTTGGTCTCATCTAACCAGAGCACTTTCTTCCACATGTTTGCTGTGTCCCTCATATGGCTTCTCGCAAACTGCAAACGGGGCTTCTTATGGTTTTCTTTCAACAATGGCTTTCTTCTTGCCACTCTTCCATAAAGGTCAGATTTGTGGAGTGCATGACCAATAGTTGACCTGTGAATAGATTCTCCCACCTGAGCTGTGGATCTCTCCAGCTCCTCCAGAGTTTCAATGGGCCTCTTGGCTGCTTTTCTGATTGATGCTTTCCTTGCCTTGCCTGTCAGTTTAGGTGGATGGCCATGTCTTGGTACGTTTGCAGTTGTGCCATACTCTTTCCATTTTCGAATGATGGATTAAACAGTGCTCCATGAGATGTTCAAAGCTTGGGATATATTTTTTATAACCTAACCCTGCTTTCAAATTCTCCACAACTTTATCCCTTGACTGGTCTGGGGTGTTCCTTGGCCTTCATGATGCTGTTTGTTCACTAAGGTTCTCTAACCAAACCTCTGAGGGCTTCACAGAAAAGCTGTATTTATACTGAGAATGAATTACACACAGGTGGACTCTATTTACTAATTAGGTGATTTCAGAAGGCAATTGGTTCCACTAGATTTTAGTTAGGGGTATCAGAGTAAAGGGGGCTGAATACACATGCACCCCACACTTTTCACATATTTATTTGTACAAAAATATGAACACCATTTATCTTTTTCCTTCCACTTCACAATTATGTGCCACTTTGTGTTGGTCTGGCACATACAATTCCAATAAAATACATTTACGTGTTTAGTTGTAACATGACAAAATGAGGACATTTTCAGGGGGTATAAATACTTTTTCAAGGCACTGTATATGAAGGGTGGAAGTAGTATTAAAGCCTGAGACCTTTTTGCCTGGGTATAATCATTTTAAATATAATGTACTAAACTGGTAAATTTTGTATTTATGTAATTATAATGCCTTTTAATTATATTACCTCCAGTCTATCACCCTCCACCTTTTTCTGGGTTCAGATGCTGATTTTCCCTGCACAGAGACCTTAAAGTGATTGTAAACATTTTTTTTTTAAACAACAACCTTGTCATACTTACCTGTAGAGTTGGGCAAACAGTTCGGTGAACACCCGAATTAGTGGGGCGCTCAGCAGGATTTTCACCCACCAAGCGCCCCACAATGCAGTGCATTCTAAGCCCTGATTGGACAACGCTTTGCACAATCAGGGTACAGTGAATAGCTGACTCTTAAAGAGCGGGCCGGAAAGCCGGCGGGTGTGTCCTTAACAACGGATGAGTCATCAGCTGTCAACGGGCTGTCCCGCTGACAGCTTAATGAATAAAAAATCATTTGTAAACAAAATCAACCAGTGCAGACCACAACCCCTAGCTAAAAGCAGCTGTGATACTGAGGGTAAATTTATCAAATCCCATAAAAATGCATATAAAGAAGCAGTACAGCGCATAAAATTAAATAAACAATGCTAAAAAGTCCAATATAAACGAAATGCAGGCAAAATCCAGTGATTCCTCCAGTGACACTAGTGACATGAAAATATTGCAGGATGACTGTGGTGACAAGCATGGACCTCCACCTTCGGTGATACTAGCCGCTCACCTCAATAGATGGACCCCTGAGTTAATCAGTCAGGTCAAAACAGCAGTTCCCTCACAGGGATAGTAACGGGAGGAGATATATGCAGGTTCAGGCATCAACAGCAAGAGCTTCAACAGCGAACATGCAGGCAGTATTCACATGAAAAAGATATGGAAAGAATCTAGTGCTCTCTGAATAACTCTAAAATGTTTATTATAAGTATCGAAAACACTCACAATCAGATGCACCAAGCGTGGGTGAAATGGATGTCCCATACAGGATATACAAGCGGAGCGCGGGTGACGTCACGATCAAGACACGTACACCTGCGCTCCGCTCGTCCATCCTGTATGGGACATCCATTTCACCCACGCTTGTATCCTTCGCACTGGGGCACAGTGCATCTGATTGTGAGTGTTTCCGATACTTTTAATAAACATTTTAGAGTTATTCAGAGAGCACTAGATTCTTTCCATATCTTTTTCATGTGAATACTGCCTGCATGTTCGCTGTTGAAGCTCTTGCTGTTGATGCCTGAACCTGCATATATCTCCTCCCATTACTATCCCTGTGAGGGAACTGCTGTTTTGACCTGACTGATTAACTCAGGGGTCCATCTGTTGAGGTGAGCGGCTAGTATCACCGAAGGTGGAGGTCCATGCTTGTCACCACAGTCACCCTGCAATATTTTCATGTCACTAGTGTCACTGGAGGAATCACTGGATTTTGCCTGCATTTCGTTTATATTGGACTTTTTAGCATTGTTTATTTAATTTTATGCGCTGTACTGCTTCTTTATATAAATAAAAAATCATTGCCAGCAATAGAAAAAAGTGAAATCCAAACTAGGCCCTTTGGGTCTGGATTTTAAGGGGAACCCCAAGCCAAAATAAAGAAAAAACAGCGTGGGGTACCCCAAAATCCATACTAGACCCTTATCTGAGCAGGCAGCCTGTCAGGACAGGAAGGGGGGGGGGGAATGAGTGAGTGCTTCCCCCTCTTGAACCATACCAGGCCACATGCCCTCAACATGGGGAGTGTTTTAGGGCAAGGGGGAATCTGCCCTCCTCCCACCCTAAAGAACCTTGTCCGCATATTGATTGGGACAAGGGCCTCTTCCTGACAACCCTAAGCAGTGGTTGTACCCCTACCCATTCACCAAAAAAAGTGTCAAAAATAAATAAAGACAGGCAGTTTTTAAAATAAAAAAACAATGTCACCCGATGTAGATCCACGACGCCTGTCGCACTGACGTACCCAAAAAAAAGGAAAGGCTCCGCCTGTGACAAAGGCTAACTGCTGAATGCCTGTTCTGTCGTTTGACAGTTCTTAAATAGGTAAGGGGTGGGGCAACATGATGACGTCACCTGGTGGCACCTACCCCCTTGTGACATCACCGAACCAGTGTGCACCAGTCGGTGATGTCACAAGGGGATTGTGCAGCCAGGGTGGGCAAAGCGTTCTGGTCTAGTGGTGCGGTGGGCATCGTGATCGACATTGGATCTACATCGGGGGACATTTTTATTTAATTTTTTTGATAAAGGAATTGGCAAAAACTGCATCCAGTTTTTTTGACACTTTTTTTTGGTGAATGGGTAGGGAGGGGGCCAGGATCTGGGGGACATATGGCCTTGCCATGGTTCGGAGGGGGGGGTGCTTGCTCACCCCCCTTTTGCTGATCTGCTGGGCTACATGCTCGGATAAGGTCAAAGGGAAAGGGTCAGCCCCTGGAAGCTGCACATCTGAGGTATGCTGCAAAGGTAAATGGAGTGGCAACCTCTGCCTGGACTCTGACCAGGCCACTCCCCCAACATGTTTCACTCCGCCCCCCCAGAGCTTAGTCATGGGGTGAGCGTAGAACCCCATGACTAAGCTCCAGGGTGCAGAGCGAAATGTGTTGGGGACATGGCCTGGTCGGAGTCAAGGCTGAGGTTGCCACTCCATTTAGCTTTGCAGAATACCTCAGATGTGGGCTTCCAGGGGCTGCCCCTTTCTCTTTGAGCTTATTGCAGGAGCTAGGATGAGCTCCACCCCCTGCCGCCACTCTCTACAGCTGTTGCGGATGAATCAGTTTGTTCACTCCCCATCCACTGAGCTGAACGGCACACTACACATTTATCGGTCACATGCTCGGATAAGGGTCTGGTATGGATTTTGGGGAGGACCCCATGCCGTTTTATTTTTTTCACATTTTTGTATTGCCGGAAATGGTATTGTATTGCCGGCAATTTAAATGTCATTTTTTTTCCTTTTCTAAATGTCAGTTTTTCTACAGCAGGTTCTATACACGGTACAGATGCGCCACTTTACAGGCAGGCTAAGGGGACCCCCCCCCCCACACACTATATTTAAAATAATTGTTCATTTTTATTGTTTTACTTTAAGCAAATCACTGCTCCTATAAAAATTATCTTTTTAAAAAAAAAAAAATGCCCTCATACCCTTTTTATGGGCAATAACTTGCAAATAAGCCTTCAAAATGGCAACTTCTGATTTTAAAAATGTGGGTCCCATAGACTTCAATGGGGTTCTGAGGATAATTTAATGCAGATAAGACACTAAGTGAATTTAATTACAACCTTATTCAGCCGCAGAACCTGTGTAATTAATATGTGTTTGCTTTTAAAGGGATGAGGTATCAACCCTACCACCAGTGCTTCTGGAACCTCCTGCCTTCAGATTGCCCCTATAGCAAGCCGCAAAGTATACTATAGAGTGACCTTATAGGAAGGTTAAAAAAAAACTTCTGCCTTTGGAATCATTTTAGATCACTTCTTTCTCCTGCCCAGAACTACATGCCCCATGAGGCATTGCTCCTCACACATTCACAAGTTCTTAGGTACTTACTGACATGTATGGACAGTGTACTGAGCTGTATGTGGGCTGCACTGTGTATAGTGACCTGTATGAATGGTTTACTGAGCTGTATGTGTGCTGAACTGTGTATACTGACATGTGTGAACGGAGTACTGAGCTGTATGGGTGCTGCACTGTATTTTCTGATATGTAAACAAATAATGCAGTATGCAGGCCAACTAATCGATTATGAAAATCTCTGACGTCTATTTTCATAATCGATTATGTCGATTAGCGGTTTCAGCCCTAGTGGCAAAACCTGTAACTATCAGCGCTCTTCATTTATGGGCTGATTTTTTTTTTGCAATTAGATGTATTAGATGTCTGTCTCTATAAATATATGTTATAAATATTACATTTTATATATACCATATAATTATATTTTTCATTTTATTTATTTTATTTTTGGAGTAAAAAAGTTCACATTTCAAATATGCAACAACTGTAATGTGGCGTATTGCAGCCCCCCTTCACTCTTTTTTGTTTGTAGCTGCAGTGTTCCTGGAAATCTTGTAAATCTGCATGCTCTAGATCAGGGGTCTCCAAACTTTCTAAACAAAAGGCCAGTTTACTGTCCTTTGGGCTTTAGGGTGGGCCAAACTATGGCTGGTGGGAGTAGAAAAGTCCCTGCTGTCAATGGCAATAAGCAATACCCCATCATTGGTTTTAGTGGGAGGAATAGTGTCCCATTGTTGGGATCGGTTGGGGGAACAGTAACCCATTGTTGGTATCAATGGCAGGAATAGTACCCCATTGTTGGCGTCATTAAGAGGAATAGTGCCCTGTCATTGGTGTCAGTGGGAGGAATAGAGCCCTGTCATTGGTGTCAGTGGGAGGAATAGTGCCCTCTCATTGGTGTCAGTGGGAGGAATAGAGCCCTGTCATTGGTATCAGTGGGAGGAATAGAGCCCTGTCATTGGTGTCAGTGGGAGGAATAAAGCCCTGTCATTGGTGTCAGTGGGAGGAATAGTGCCCTGTCATTGGTGTCAGTGGGAGGAATAGTGCCCTGTCATTGGTGTCAGTGGGAGGAATAGAGCCCTGTCATTGGTGTCAGTGGGAGGAATAGTGCCCTGTCATTGGTGTCAGTGGGAGGAATAGTGCACCAAGGGCTGGATAAAGGCAAGCAAATGGCTGTATTCAGCTTTCAGGGCACAGTTTGGAGACGACTGCTCTAGATAAACCCACAACAACTCTTAGGGCTCATTTACACTGAGTAATCCTAGTAAGGTGCAGTAAAACTTGTATCACTGCAAAATGAGGTCATGAACTGTACATGTGTTGGTGTGTTGTGATGTTAATTTTTTTTCATTGCACCTCAACACACCTGCCCTGCTCCCCATCATACCACAAGGGATGATGTGCATTGAGGTGCACTGCGCTGCAAATAAATGCAAAAAACCCAATTTTTTCGTGCAATGAAGTGCATTGTTGTGTGAACCAGCCCAAAGCTCATCTGTTGCAAAAAGTTTCTGTGGATGCAACCAGCCATTGTACATACGGGTAGATTTACGCAGTGCTATCCACACACCTGTCAGTGCAAGCTTTGGCAATGAGAGGCCTGATTTTCTCACATCATGTAGTGTACTTAATTTTGTTTTATTTTTACTTCATTTGAAGTGCCATATAGTGATGCTTATTTTTACTGCATAGCAGTGTGGTGCGTTGTGCTGCACTAAGGTGACATATGGTGCCATTCAGTGTGCTGTGGAAAAATGCAGACATGCACCATACCCCAAATCACACCAGCATTGGTGAAGACATAGAAAGCAATTGTTTTTCTATGTGCTTTAGCACTGACTTGCATTTATCCAGTGCGAAAAACTGCAGGCACTATGTGTGAAGGAGCTCTAAAGCAGTGTCGGCATCCCTTTAGGGTGTATCTCACAAAAAATGGAATGCGTATAGCATGGGATGCCTAAAACTTGCAGGAACTGGCATTTCTGGGGGTGTTCTATACAGTGACTATGTACAGAATATACCTCCCGGCAGTGAGTTAGTAAAAGGTCCGCCTGAACACCCAACACATTTTTTTCTACTATGAATGTGGCAGGATAAAATTAAAATGTTTGATGTGTAAAAAGTGAAATCTTGTGCTTAAAGCAGAATTAAACTCTGTCAATCAATATTAAATATTTTTAACTAAAATTTTTTTTGGGTGGTTACATTTCTTTAGTTGCTTTCTGGTTTCTGGCCTAGGCCAAAATGATTTCATACATCCAGGTGCAGTCAGTGATGATGTAAATGATGACAATGATGTCATACATACCCTATATTACCAAACATATTGGGACACCTGCCTTTACATGCACATGAACTTTAGTGGCATCCCAGTCTTAGTCCATAGAGTTCAATATTGAGTTGGCCCAACCTTTGCAGCTAGAACAGCTTCAACTCTTCTGGGAAGGCTGTCCACAAGGTTTAGGAGTGTGTCTATGGGAATGTTTAACCATGCTTCCAGAAGCACATTTGTGAGGTCAGGCAATGATGCGAACAAGAAAGCCTGGCTCGTAGTCTCCACTTTAATTAATCCCAAAGGCGTTCTATCGGGTTGAGGTCAGGACTCTGTGCAGGTCAGTCAAGTTCCTCCACCCTAAACTCACTCATCCATGTCTTTATGGACCTTGCTTCGCGCACTAGTGTGCAGTCATGTTGGAACAGGAAGGGGCCATCACTAAACTGTTTCCACAAAGTTGGGAGCATGAAATTGTCCAAAATGTCTTGGTATGCTGACGCCTTAAGAGTTCCCTTCACTGGAACTAATGGGCCAAGCCCAACCCCTGAAAGACAACCCCACACCATAATCCCCCCTCCACCAAATGATTTGGACCCATGCCCAAAACAAGGTCCATAAAGTAATGGATGAGTGAGTTTGGAGTGGAGGAACTTAATTGGCCTGCACAGAGTCCTGACCTCAAACTGATAGAACACCTTTGGGATGAATTAGAGCAGAGACTGCGAGCCAGGCATTCTCGTCCAACATCAGTGCCTGACCTCACAAGTGCGATTTTGGAAGAATGGTCAAATATTCCCATAGACACACTCCCAAACCTTGTGGACAGCCTTCCCAGAACAGTTTAAGCTGTTATAGTTGAAGACGGTGGGCCAACGCAATATTGAACCCTTCAGACTGGGAGGTCATTAAAGTTCATGTGCGTATTAAGGGACAATACCAGTACTTTTGGTAATATAATGTACATACCTAATGAGCATTTCTTTCTTTCATTTAGGGGAGGGGAGGAGGGGCTTTCTCAAATAAGCACACCCTCCTGCCTGCTAAGGTCAGATGAATTCCAGGAAGTAAATGCTACATAAATCATCTTATTTAAGATGGCTATGGCTAGAAATGCTAAGGTGTGTTTTTCAAAGTGATTTTTTAACAAAATAACAGTGTGGAGACATGGATGAATGGGTGATTTGTGGTGCTCAGATACAGTTTAGTTCTGCTTTAAAGGTTACCATTGATCAGAAATTAGTGAATCAAGATGATTTCTATCTACACCATGCCCAGTGTAAATGTTTTTTTTTTAATCTTTATTCATTGCTGGCTGAAAGGTCCTTTGTAATGCATGCTCACTATCAAAGGGATTGGCAAACTGAAGTCAGGTATTCCAGTGTATGTTTTTGCTGACCCACTCACTAGACCTTCAAAAATTAGAACACAGATTTGGGAATTCAGTAAAGCATTTACAAACTTTTCTGGCAGTAGGTCCCTTTAAAACTTCCTTTACCGAATTCAGGCAAGAATTTGCGACAGTTTGGGAACAGTGCCGACATGTGCAACAAAGTCAAATATTGCTTATTACCACCGCTTTTGGAACCTGTCAATATGGCTGCCAGATTAGGAAACTGGTGGTAATTAGGGCTGAGTTCCAGGTATGGATTTTATTTAGCTCCCGTAGACGTCCTCTGACGAAACGCGCGTAGGGCGTGGCCTATTCTGACGCCTTGCACCATCTCCTCGTATCTGACGCTTTTTTGGATAATTCACTGCTTATTTGAAACCACTACAATGTGAATACCACCTGTCATTTGACCTAAATAAAATGTTAATGGTTTTACACTATGGAATTCTCCTCTCTCCTTCATGTTCAAATGACATCCTGATCCTGATCCTGCCAAGTACTGCCACACAGTGGCACACACTGTGACTGCACGTTACCCCTGAAGGGGATAAAAAGCTGGTGAGTGTCTGCACGATCACAGCGCGAGACATAAGCACTCGATTACCACAATATAACAGCAGACACAAGTGGGATACACCTGCCTTGGTTTAAAGGGATACACTAGGAAATTTCATAGAGACTGTTGTTTTTCACTTACGGTGCACTGGGCACACATCACGGCTGATTTAACCAGCATCTTTATTATAAAGTGATCACAACAACACCATTTATACAGATTATTTAATTATCACCTATTATAATACTTATGTGTGATCACATAATATCATTTTTAAGGTTTATGATACCATTGTCACAAGCTGCATGTCACGTGTGATATATTTCATCTTGTTTATTTTATTTATTTATATACCACTTTTTCCTTTTTTTTTTTTCTACGGATTATAGCACATGTCACTTTAACACCTTTTTTGTGTTTACAGTTAATTATTGAGGAAGTTTGTTTTTAGTAATAGCATTTTATGGATTTTATTGCATACGTACATTGCTCCAGCTTGTCTCAATTTAAGCATGTATAACCCATACCTGGGAAACCCTGTGGAAGCTGTAAACACTGCAGTAATTGCTGCTACTAAAGTGATTGCCACGGTCTTCCAGCTCCCATGCCAACCAACTGCTCTGCTACCTAGAAACCAAAGGTGGTTGCATGTTTGGCACAGGCATCATTAACAGAATGCATAGCTCCTAACTGTCCCTGATTTCGAGGGACTGTCCCTGATTTGGAGCAATGTCCCTCTTTCCTCCTCATTTGTCCCTCATTTTGGTCTGATCTATATAGTTGTATATAAAATGCACTTTTTATCTTTCAGTGCTAAACCTTTCATCCAAATTCTAAATTGCTGCATTTGTAAATTTTAGAAGCCAATATAAAGGAATAGTAGTGGTAAAAAAAGTCCCTTGTGGACTTAATTAACCTTTTTTTTGTTAATTCTCCTTTAAGGGGGTGTGGCAGGGGGCGTGTCCTATGCCTACATACATCTGCTAGTAGGTGTTCCTGATTCCCATCTCAAAATGTTGGGAGGTATGAGAATGCCCTGCATTTTTCTCAATAATTGCAAGGCCTTTTCTGATTGGACTAAGTGGAGAGGCGGGGCAGTGGCCTCACAATCTCCACCTTGCTCAGACAAGCCTTGTATTCCTTAAGAAAAAGGCAAGGCGTTCTGTGAATAATGGCCGTGCCTAGTGAAGGATCCCCTGTGGCTACTATGCAGCAGGGCAGCGCATGGGGGTCACACATTGCTGCACCAATGGAAGGGATTTACCAGCTTTACAGTTGCCCAAATCGCTTCCAAAAAAAAAAGCCAACAGTAGGCTGAATAAGTACATACACATTCTGGGTTGCTACACCAGTTATGTGTGTTTAAAATCCATCGCTTCCACCAATACCACTGCTAGTAAGTGGGTTAAGACTACTGTAATTCTGGTTAGCTTTCATAACAGTCCATGCAGCAATGTTGTGTTGATCCTTCCAGAAATTTTGTGAGCTGATAATTTCCTGTCCTAGGACACAGCACAATGACGGAGCATTGTTACCCCAGGATAAAAAGTGTGTTACTGTCAGGATCACCAGGTGAAAATAATTAAAAAAAAAACAAACTAAAAAAAAAGGAAATGAATGCAGCCACCACATCTAAAGACTGAGTAAGCTGCAATATATTATTCTTTTGTTTGCTTTGTTTTTTTTTGTTCCATAAAGTTAATGCAAAAAAGATTATTATTTTTAGTCCCCAGGTGATTACTGTTAGTCTATTTAGAAAAAAAGCATCCATTGAAATCACTTAGAATCTGAAGAAAATAAACACTTTAGGAAACAAATGAAGTTCTTTTTATTTCAATGCACATTATTGATATTTCCAGTTCAGCGGTAAAGAACATCATTACTTGGAGTTCATCTTTGCGTTTGCCGTTCACTTGTTCATCTATATCTGCCTTTGAGCTGTGAATGGGTCATAAACTCACAACATCCTAGACAGGCTCTTGGAACAGACACTTAACTGCATACTATCAGTTCATATATATTTAGAAATATATACAGTATGGCCCATAGACTCCTGCAACAGTATTTTACAAAGTCATTCTTTTCCACCAGCACTAAGTGGTCACTCTGAAGAAGCAATTTCTGGAGGAGGGGCTGTGACACACTCATGTACTTATACACCTATGGTGTCTGACTTTCTTCTTTGCTGTGAGCTTGGAGTGCAGCAAAAGGTACTTGTGTTTTTAATGAAGCTTTACATACATTTGGTAGCACTTTAAATCCCGTGGCAATGTGCCCTTTTTTAACTTAACATGCTCGGTTTTTCCAGAAAAAGCAGAGGATGTAAACAAGGATTGTGGAGATGTACTTTAATTGCCTTTACACTGCATTTTATGTACACATTTTATGTGTCTAGGCCTTGGATCTTTGGGCATGCCTATCAAAAAATTTCAAAAATGCATAAAAAAAACAACAAATGGTAAAGTAAGCATATTCAAGATCAGAAACACATTATCAAAAATGTTTAATTTATGCTGTTCATGTGCATTAGATAGCTGTAAAATAAGCACCAGTAAGGTAGGTAATCTAAGGTAGAGGTCTTTCTAACCTGACTTAAAGAGCACAGCAGTGCAATAACCAATATAAGCCAATCAGAAATCAGCATTCACCAGTCAATGCATTCAGACTAACAAAAAATTTCAGTTTAGTTGCTAGGAATTACTGCACTCTGACGTAGACTGGCCAACAACGGGTACTCTGCTTGGCCTGGGCTGGCATTTCTGGTTATTACCTGGATTGCCTTTTCAGATTATTTTGTTGGTATTTCTGAGCTCTGGGGGGTTATTTAACATTTATAAGGAAACTGCATGCTTCTCAGTAGTTATGCCATTGAGCCTAATGATTCTACAAATAGAGGGAGATTTACTAAAACTGCAGGTGTGCTTTTTTATGTTAGAATTCATTCTATGGTATAGATTATATTGGGATTATTATAGGAAATGAGCCAATGAATATTGAGCATCTCAGATGAGCTTATGTCTATTTCGTACTTTGAGAAAAATGTGTGCAATAATATACACAAAGTAAATATCTAAATGTAACAAAGTACAACATGAGGCTCTTAAGCCGTGTACACACGGGCGGACTTTTCGACCGGACTGGTCCGACGGAACAAATCCATCGGACAATCCAACCGTGTGTGGGCTTCATCGGACCTTCAGCGGACTTTTTCTGTCGAAAATCAGATGGACTTTAGATTTAGAACATGTTTCAAATCTTTACGACGGACTCGAAAAATCAGTTCGTCTGTATTGGCTACTGGCTATGAACTTCCTTATTCTAGTCCCTTTGAACGTCATCACGTTCCAACCAACGGACTTTCGAACTGACTTTAGTCCATTCGTGTGTGGGCAAGTTCGGTCGTTCGAAAGTCTGTCGTAACTCAGTCGAAAGTCCGTTGGAAAGACCGTCGGACCTTTTGATGCTGAAAAGTCCGCTCGTGTGTACACGGCATTAGGTGTATTTTATAAGAGAACTACGCTGTTGTGGAAAACTCTATGGGGAGGATTTACTAAAACGGGTGCACGCAGAATCTGGTGCAGCTATGCATACTAACCAATCAGCTTCTTACTTCAGCTTGTTCAATTAAGCTTTGACAATAAAACCTGGAAGGTGATTGGTTACTATGCTTAACATTCATTCATTTGATCCCACTAACCATTAGAAATTTTTTGAACAAAATTCTACTGATTTATGGCCAGCAGGCTCCACTACATTGGCTTCCAAACTGTCTTTGCAGGTGGTACAATTAAATGTTTTTTTTTTTATTTAACTTCCATAGGTTGAGCACTATATGAATAATAAAGAAAAGCTGTTTCTTAACATAATAGTTTTTGATTCAAGGAAGCAACTTTTTTATTTGTTGTCCCTAAACTGTGTATGATGCCTCTTTAGGAAACATTATGCCAGCTGTATGAAGACATGGTTTACATAATGCTATATTGGCCCTCGTATATGATATGTATTTGAAACAAGGCCTCTCTGAATTGCCCAACCAATCAGAATCAAATATTTGCTGTTAAACTGTAAATTACATATTTAAGTAGGATTCATTTCATAGATAAATAAGCCTGTAAACAAAGAAACAAAACTATGAAATATACCCAATACAGTACATGTACCAACAATTATAACACAATAAATACAATGATGAATTTTAAGAGGTGGATTTATAAAATATTTGCTGTTGGTCTATTAAAACTGCATGTAAACTTGTTCTGTGCGAATGGGGCAAAATTGAATATTCCCAGGCTATATTCTCTGCAGATCAAGAATGTGGAAATGGGAAAAAATACTGTACTGCATCATAGCCACTGAATGCTGTTGACTTTCATAGGAAAGAAGAGGGTTCTCAGCGCCACCTGGAAGTATTTTCTACATTTACATATTTGAACTGCAGAGAATATGGTCTGGGAATATTCAATTTTGCTCCATTCGCAAAGAATTTACATGCAGTTTCTTTGGATGAACGGCTATGTTCCTTCTATGTTCCTACAATTATTGATTAAAAAAAATTTAAAAAACCTTAAACCTTTTATTAATTTTATTTTTATTCTCAGTACTGCTGATCTCTATTACCCTATTTCAGCCACCTCCTGTCTATATATGCTCTCTCTGGCTTTGGCTGCCCTATGCTCTGCGCTGCCCTCCTGATTGTAATAACGGCAGCCTGTGCAATGCGGTGTGTCAACCAACGTGACAGGGTGAAAATCCAGCTTTCACCCCATTACAGAAGTTGCCTGAACAAGGACCTTTATATGCAGGATCGCCGTTGTTTGTTAATAAAAGCTGCACATTTTTAAGACATTTTAAACAACTTTTTCATTTACATGAATGTGCTAACATGTATGTGAGATTTTAGTGGTTGGGTTTAGATCTGCTTTATTCCCCTTTAGTCCGACTCAGGTCGGTGTATTCTGAATTAAACTACAACCTAGCAACATGGACAACAGTCCAACAATATGATCATAATACCACAATTAATTCAATAAAAACCCAATTGAAAGAGTCAAACACAGGTCCTTATGATACCAAATTAAACAAATGCAACAAAACTGAATATACAATAAAAAGTGAGATATGTTCATTTTACAAATCAATGTGCACGATTCCACCTAATATCATATATTGTCAATAACTAAATAAATCCATAAGAATGCTGTATAAAATTGTTCAGTTTTGTTTTATAATTTTTCATTTTGATGTTGATTCTGATATATTTAAAGGGGTTGTAAAGGTTCGTTGTTTAAAAAAACGAAAAAAAAAACACAAACATGTGATACTTACCACCTCTGTGCAAGGGTTTTGCACAGAGTGGCCCCAATCCTCCTCTTCTGGGGTCCCCCAGCGGCGCCCCTGACTCCTCCCATTGAGTGCCCGCTTGGAGACCCGCTTTCTAAGGGGGCACTCATGCGGGTGTGCTCCCGAGTCCTGCTGCTGTGTCCATTGGCACAGACAGTAGAACTCAGCCCCGCCCTCCGGCTCCCATGTCACTGGATTTGATGGACAGCAACGGGAGCCAATGGCTCCTGCTGCAGCCAATCTGTCAAATGAGAACACGAGACAATGGCTGAAGCTGCTGGGCTTGTTCTCGTCGCTGGTACGATCGGGTTCATTTAAGTAAAAGGGGTGCTCTAGGGGGCTGCTGAACTACAGAAGGTTTTTCACCTTAATGCATAGAATGAAAAACCACAAGGGTTTACAACCCCTTTAATGTAATTCTTTGTGGAAACCTATTCTAATAAATCAATCTGCTGTATTATAATACCTTTGATCCCTATTATTAGGTTACACTTTAGATTTAGATAACTCGGGTGACGTGGGTGTGCACAGGAGCATTAATACAATCTCTTTGGAGTGCAGCTGAAAAGAATTTTGGTAACCTATGCTGTTATTTTTTATGTGTTTTTATTAATAATTTTAAACTGTAATTAAAGGCAAAACTTTTTTCCCCATTTTGGATAGAGTACGAGAGGGTTGCCATCTGTGTCCCATTGGGGAGATAGGGAAGGTAGAGGGAATCCTGAAGTGACACCAGAACTAGTGGAACATTTCCTCTCTATTAGTGAGAGAGAGGATGAGTCTCCTTAACGAGAGCACAGTCCGCGATTAAAACGGATGTGCTAATCCCTCTCTACTCTATCCCAAAATAAAAAATAAAATGTTTTGCCTTTACACTATAAGTAATTGTGATTGTTTTTTGTTTACATTTCAGCTTTGTGTATAGTATTTATTTTAGTGAAAACTTTCAACTGGATTTATGATATTCTGATTGGTTGTCATTGAGCATTACAAACAGTTCTTATTTCAAAACAGCTTTTACATCAGGAAGTCTTCCAATGGCTCTGGGTACATAAGTAAAAAAAAAAAGGCATACTCTAAATTTAAGAGGACTATCCAGAGTTGCCATCACATATAAGTCAGGGTGATGATTATAATGAAGTGTAAAGCCTCGTACACACAATCGGATGGATGGCCAACAAAACCGTGGACTTTTTTCCGAAGGGCGTTGGCCCAAACTTGTCTTGCATACACACGTCAAGGAATTGACGGACAACAAACACGAACGAACTGACGTACTACATGGTTTTTTCAGCTCTTTAGCGCCACCCTTTGGGCTCCTTCTGCTAATTTTGTGCTAGTAGAAGTTTGGTGAGTGTTGACTAGCGCTTTTCATTTCGCGCTTTTCATTTCGTGCTTTTCAGTTCATTTCTGAATGGCCGTTCGTCAACCAGACATGTTGCGGAATCGGAGCAGATAACGTGTTATTTGTTATTGGCCTTGGAGTTATTGCTTTCACATTATTTTTTTGGTTGAATAATGATTTGATTTGGTATATTTTCTATATTTTTGGATGTATAGAATGCACTTTTGGTTAAGTTCTATTGACAGATAACATGTCTAATTTTATTTGTTTTCTTATTTTAATGCACAATAAAAAAATTGTGGAGAATAATACTTGACTATGTGTTTTACTTCAAATGACAGTTTGGGAGTAGGCAGTTACATAAAAAAAAATACAATATAAAATTTACAAGGGACACCAACATAGTTGTATATTTGATCTTAAAAACTACGGGATAATGGTGTTGTGGTAACTTGCCCAAATAAAACAAAAAGCATAATAATATTATTCTTGATATCACCAGAAAAAAAAGCCTTTGAAAATTACTGTATTTATTGGCGTATAACACTCACTTTTTTACCATGAAAATCGGGTGCAAATAGCATGTGCGTGTTATACGCCAATACTTCAATTTTAGCTGCCTCGGAGGGGACAAGGAGGGGGGCCGGACGAGCGCTGTCAGATTACATACAGCGAGAATCTCCTGTTTACTTGGCAGCCTCTGTAATAGGAAGTCCTGTCTCCTGGGCCGCCATTGGACCACTGTTCTGTCTATCATAGGAGATTTTCTTTGTATGTAATCTGTCGGCGCTCGTCCCGCCCCCCTCCCTGTCCCCTCTAGGCTGCAGGTGGACGTCAATCAGGCTGCACTGATGGCAATGGTGAGGCTGCTGCATTGAAGGCAATCGTGAGACTGTATTGATGTGGATTGATGAGGCTGCACATAGGCAATGACCCTTATTTTGCTCCAAAGTTCCTTATTTAAAATTTTAGTTTTTTTCCTGAAACTTCCCTCTTAAAATGAATGTGCGTGTTATACGCCTGTGCATGTTATACGCCGATAAATACGGTAGTTTGCAATAACTCCATCAGTATCACCAGCAAAGCAGCTTCATTATTACCCCATTAAAGAAGAAGAGAATTGTGCACTGCATTTCGAGACTTCATAATTTGCCACATCACGAATGTTAATTCTCCATTACGAACGCTAGTTTACAAGACTGACCGCTTCCAGCTCGTCCTTGCTTCCGAGCATGCGTGTTTGTACTACGGACTTTTGACCGACGGACTTGTGTACACACGCTCGGAAAATCCAACAACAGACATTTGTCTGCTGAAAATTTTAAAACCTGCTATCCAACATTTGTCTGCGGAAAATCCGACAACAATTGTCCGATGGAGCGTACACACGGTCAGATTTTCCGCCAACAGCCTGTCATCACACATTTTTGTCGGAATCGTGTGTACGAGGCTTTAATTGATTATTTCTTTTTTGGACCATTATATGATTCCTAGCATTGTGATAGAGTTCTGAACAGTGTTCTGTAGGAGCCCAGTAAGCTGGTGCTCATTTAGCTAGAAAAACAGAATTGCATACTTGACTTTTTGATATCAAACAAACAGCTATAATATTTAGGCAACAGATGAAATTGTACAGTATTTAACTTTTATATGACATATCATATTACAAATAACCCTGCTGAAATAAGCTAGTTAACAAGCTGGAAAATGTAGCATAGCAAATGCACAGTATAACAGGACACTGGTATTTTCAAGTTGCAAGAATGAAGCTTCTTTATTAAGACCCCTTACTCCTCCTATGGTGGTGGTGGTGGGGGGGAGGGGGATTATATTTATCTACATAATATCTAAGATGAAATTGGCTTGGGAAGTCACCATCAGGCTAATGCAATTATGTAAATATTCAATGTGCAAATATTAAAACTGTGCAAGCTTACCAATGAATGGTTTACATTTTCCACCTTATTTAGCATTATTTGGTTTGTCCGAGGCTCACTTTTAGAGCTAAGGCTGGCTTTACACTTGTAGAATGTTGTTTGAATGAGAAAGTATAAAAATTACTCATCCCGCCTTTTCATGGTGACTTCATGGATTCAGTTATTTTTAATTAATTTTTGTTTGAGTACCATGCCAATGTCTCGATTTTTGTAGAATGAGCGTTCAATTTCTGCATAAAGTTTAACAAGTGCATGCTCATAAGGTCAGTTACAATTTTTCTTGACCTTGAGTTAATTTATTAAGTTCCTTCCTATATAGATGATTCAACAAAAATTTTCAATACTTGTCCTTCATTTTTTTGGCTTGCTCAGGCCGAAACCAATTGGCAAATCATTCCTTTTAAAGCTGAAATCCATCTTTTGACATACTTTACACAGTTTGTTTGGGCCAGATTAGCCCAAATGAACTATGTCCCTCACTAACATGTGAGGTCACTGGATGTGCGGTATAAACTGTATGTAGCTGAGGCTACATACAGCATACTGCACTGTGTTTCGGGTTCAAGACAAGACTTCCAGTCTAATACCCAGAACACAGCAGAGTCTATCACAGCATTACTTAGCCATCCAGAGAGAGCAATGTATTATTTTAATGATTACGAAGCTTCCTCTGACTGGCCGAGTCAAAGGTTGTGACATCATCAGAATCAAAGTTGAAGCTTTGTATTAATTGATAGAATATTTTGCTTACTCTGAATGGCTGAGCTCCGGTGTGATAGACTATGCTGTGTTCCGGGTATGAGATGGGAAGTCTCGGCTCGAACCCGGAACACAGTGTGGTATGCTGTATGTAGCCTCAGCTACATACAGTTTATACCACATCCAGCGGCCTCACATGTTAGTGAGTCAAAAGATGGAGTTGAGCTTTAACTTTTAGATAACTGAATGAACGTTCTAAAAACTATTTTCTAACAAAATTTTACAGGTGTAAGGCCAGCTTAAGAGTCAGGTGAGAGGTCATCTGAGGTCTGACATTGTCATCCTTGACCACTGCCTGACTTTAAATTGAGAACTGTTCTTTTTTTTTTTTTTTTTTTGGGTTATGCAATCAGTAGCTGTCAGATTTCACATGATCTCATACTTCTGACACTTGGCTCAAAAGTCAACCCCATCAAACAAACAAAGCTAAAGAAGAGCTTCAAATATAATTCTTTCATGGTTAAGCCCATATACGATAATCATAGTCATTTGATTGAAAATCAGGGCCCACCATACTGGCCATTTTTTTAATCAGTGGCCCTTCAAACTCAGCCACAGAAAAACTAGCAATGTTTGCTAGTGCAATTTAAATATATCTGAAGGGGTTTTCCTCCTTCCTAGAAAAACGCTTTTGGCCCAGCAGCAAAGAGCATGATATCATAGCTTTCTGAAAATGATCATTTGAAACTGGGCAAAGGGGAAATCAGTACAAAATTAAAGTTATACAGACTCACAGTAGAGGGATTACTGCATGCAGGAATGCAGGAAACGTTATTGATTCATGGAGAACAGGAACACATGCTTTTACGTGTTTGGCACTGCTCAAAGATATATTTGATAGAGAGCTGTGAGCAGCACAAAATATGCACGTCTATGTGCGCCTGTTTTCTGTGAATTAATAAAGACATTTCCTAAATTCCAGTTGTGTGGTAATCCTTTTGTTGTGAATCAGTATGATATACTGGTTCAAATGAGTTGGGGATACTGCAGACCACAAATCTACCTAGAAAAGTATAACCTTTTCTCCAGAATTGAAGTTGTCGTCCATAGCAACCAATTTGAATTCTGAAAAGGTGAAACCTGATTAGTTTGCTATGAGTTACAACTTCAACGTTGTGTTCTTTTGTTTTTTGTTTTAATATTAAGTTCTTCTTCATAAATCTGCCTCACTGTGCATCTGAGAACTTTGCCTACAGGCTCTTTTACACAGGCAACCAGGAAGGTGGAGGGGAACAGGTTTTACCATCTACTCAAATTCTAACATTACAACCTGACAGGGCTGTGCACATACTGCGGCCATGGCATTTTTTAACTCAGGTTTCGATTGGAAGCACTCTCTGTCAAACCCACCCACTGAGATTAATGGGTTCACATCACAACCACAGGCCAAACCATTGGCTTGCAGTTGTGGCACAGTCCCACTCAGCAAGTAAAAAAAAAAAAAAAGCATCAGGAGGTGGCAGTAGCATTTCCTGAACACCTGTCAGCCACTTCTTTACTTCCCTGAAAAGCGATCCACAGTGGACCTTACTGTCTGTCTGAAAGAACCATACCACGGCAGGAATTTCTCAGCATTCACAGCTGACTCCTGTTGAGCTCTTACAAGTCACATCCTGTTTATTGCAGTAGCTCTTGCTATGATCTGCCATACACAAAGAAAACAGTTGACATGTAACACTAAAAATTGTGTGTTATGTAACAATAACTGTATGCTGTATATAACATAGTCATAATTCATTGTAGGCTTCTCGTTTTCCTTTTGATGTTCTCTCTGATTTCCTAAAAATCTGGTTTTCATGTTATTACTCACCATAAAAGAAACCTTCTCTCTGTTTATGTTCCTTAAGTCAGAGGTGGAACTTACAAACAACAGTTTCAAGGCTGAAAATAATATTAATAGGTCCCCAGTATGTAATATGATCTTACATTTATTAATAAAACCTAATTTACTCAAGATGTTACACATTAGAATATGGCAGATATAACTCATTTGTATTGTTTTAGAACACCAGGCTTCAGGGAGTTATTTGCACTGTTGGTCCATTTTAACAGATCTTAAAGTGACCTTGTCCCTAAACTGAATGTTTAATTTGCAACTGTACCTATAAAGAAAAAGAGAAATATTCACCTCACCACTGATGACAAAAGTCACCGTGATCAAGAGGATCCATTGGCTGAAGTCTGTGCAGAAACCAATACTTCTGGGAGTGTTGTTCTCCTGTGTCCCCTGCAGTGCTCAGTGGTTCCACCCACTGACCTCTACATCACTATTGAGTCCTGTAATGACACTGGGCTAGCAGAAGGAACAAGTGACTGCTGCAGGGACACAAAAGATTGACAATCCCAGAAGTATCAGTTTCTACATAGATGTCAGCCAGTGATTCTTCCTGATCAGAACGTTTAGCTGAGAGGGTGGTAGGAAAGGCAAGAATTTACAATTTCTAGGTACAGCTTTAATTTAAAAAAAAACAAAAAAACTATGTTTAGTGACAAAGTTGCTTTAAAACCATTTGTTACTTTTAAAAAGTAGCACAGTCATCCATCCAGTTACCATCTGTCAATTATTTAGGAAACAAGATTGCATAAATGTTATATGTTACATCCCTCCTCTGCTAAACCATGTCTCTGACAAATGCATTTGAAAATTGATCAATTGAATATTTTTCATTCAGAAGATATTTAAAATGGGAACTTATTTTCTACAACAAAAGTAAATATGGAAAATAGTCTGATGAAGTGTTCTGGATAACGCCATAAAGCAAACTGGATTCTGCATTTCTTTGATAATCACGTCTACTAATAGACTATCAATTGCTCTTCAATCTTTTTGAACTAAGTCACACAACTAACTCCCATGTACAGTATAATTACAATAATGAATGCAAAGGCATTTGCAAAGGCAACTGATAAACATCTTCGGCTTCAAGTGTATACGAAGCTTAAAATCATTTGGAATAGGTCATTGCCTAATTTTTTTTTATCTCCAATTTTAGGTTTATTGTACAGTTCTAGTAGTAGACTAAGACTATAAAATCCACTACCGCCATTTCTCTACATTTCCTATATAATCAGCAGTTGAGTTGTCCATGTCCAGTTTGTGATTTGCATGTTTTGCTCGCAAGATTTTCCGTTGTTCCTGGCGCTTCCGTCTTGCTTCCTGGTGTTCTTTTTGTCTCATAAATTGATATCTTTGTAAGAAAAGGTCTTTTGCATATTCATATAACTCCATGTCTAGAAAATTCAATGTCTCTATACGTGTCTGTGTCAGGTCGTCTATCTCCACGCTTGACGCCCTTGTGCTATTGAACTGAGTGAAAGGAGAGATGAAGTTCATGTTAAAAGTTTTTTCAAAAAGATATTGGGTCTTCCTCTGGAATTCTGTCAGACCAAAAAAAGCCATGCGCTTGAGGTTTTCCTTGGCGCTGTCAAGAAGAACCTTGTTTCGCTGCTCCTCTGGCATCACAGATAGGTTGTAGCATCCTACCAAGCTCAAATCAGCCAACATACGAACTTGTCTGTTATTGGCTAAGTTATAGGGGCAATCCATAAACTCCTTCAAAGAACAGCCTGACCAATCATCTCCAGCATAACAGCTAGGCAATTCATCTGAGGTTGGGGATCTTCCATCACATACATGGAGAGAAGCCTTCCAGGTCGCTCCTCTCTGGACATGTCTCCATTCACTTAGATATCGAGAAACAGGATCACGGAGGATGGTTATGTAGTAGAAGTTCCTGTAAAACATAAAGAAACTAATACTTAATTTGGATACCTGAGATAAGTGCTTTCTTTGATAAATAATGATCATCATCAACACAGTCAAGACAAATATCCAAACAACAAAAATACAGTTAAAGGAGTTAAATTTAGTTTTTTTTATGGGATCTAGGATCATACTAGAAATATTGGTTCACTAGGTTTGCAAAACTGAAAAGTTTAAGGCCTTGGCTAGGGTGGACTGGTGAAACACTTTTTTTTCTGGATTTACAACTGAAATACCAAGCAGGTGCGCTTTGACTAAAACTTCATTTTTATTTTGAATTCTGAATGGAGTGTTGCCTTAGGTTGTATTGGCTAGATCTGATTAAAAAAAAACAAAAAAACTCGCATTTACCATATTTGCAGCCACAGAAACACTATTCTGTTTGCAGCCAGGCTTTCAGAATTCTCATCCCCTAGCTCCTATAATTGGCGCACTCACTGTCCCAGAAGTCTGCACAGAACTTAAGGTCAAACCACTTAATAACTACTATGTGATACTTCTCCTGCAGTATAGGTGCTTCACATTTAAGTCTACATGATCAGGTTTTAGAGAACTGGTAAACACGTCCTTTAAATTATATACAACAGAAGCAAATAAGAAAGTGCAATAATGTTTGTCTATCTAATTAGTCAAACTATATTTTTTGAAAGTAAAATTCCACTATTTTTTTACTTTATGGCAAATGGCCATAGTAAAGTTGGGAGCTTTCAAGCTTGTACTATTGGGTACTGCAGATAGCTATTTATTGGGTACATTTTGTATTACACTGTACAGTAAACCAAGCATTAATGAACTAAAAATAAAGAAAATTGGTATCTATAATGACTTTAAAGTGTTTATTTACATCTCCTCAGATCAGCCAAGAACCAGGTCTTCAATGCCCAAAAGTGATCACTGCTGTTATCTAACTTCTGAAAATCTCTTACTGACAGCAGGCACCATGGACCTTGGAGCAGACAGCCTTTCTGGGTTCCTATCCACTTCTATATTGCTTTAAAACATGAATAAGAACTGTTAGATTCTTACTTCAGCTCTACGTACTACTTGGCATGTTGTAGGTCCTGATACTAAACACAAATTGGAATTGACTTTGTAAAGGCAAATCAACTGTTCACTTTGCAAGGAAAAATCCCCCAGAGCTTAGTGAATGAGGCGAAGCTCTGCTGACTTCCATCATCCAATCATAAGCAAGCAAAAATACTGTTTTTTCCCTTGCACATGATTGGGTATTCTTTGGAGAAAGTCCCCTTTAGAAGGCGCAATTTCCCTTGAAAAGTGAACAACCTATTTGCTATAGTAAATCAACCCCACTATCTCTCATCCAAATCATTTTTAGAACCTTGACCCTGAAGTAATCACATACCCCCTCTTTCCTGCTTTGTCAGGTCTAAAAGCAACAGTACATAAGTACCTGATGTCTAATAGACTTAACCCGCAAGCTCCACAACTGTACATCATATATCATATGTATTTCATATTATACCTGCAATAAGTCTTATAATAATCTTTATAGAATGTAGCTTTGTGTATGAGCTTAATGTACCATAATTCACTGACCACATTTATTCTGCTCATGTCTTGAAAGCACTTACTTACAACCAATGTGTTTATACATGACTATAACAATAATTAGCAATGTTCAAGTTTATGTCCATTCATCCTTTGAGCAAAATTCTGCATACAGCTGAGCTTAGTCTGCAGACAGCACAATGAATAATAAATAGTGGCAGCCAGACATGTTGGCTAAACACAGCAGAATTCTTGTCTCATAATCCAGTTTTTATAGATAAGTGCACTGATATATAAAAACTGAATTAAAATTCATGCTCCCTATTATTCTTTCATCTCATATTGTAATACATGCAAGCAAGTCTAGATTTAATCAGCTGTATGCAGCCATCTCCAGAATATGTATATTAAAGAATTTTTTGATCAAAATGTAGCGAAAATGAAATTATGTTTATGATAATGCAGTATGAGGAGCCTAGTGTTAATTTAATCCAGCAAGAGCTAATATTCGGATATTAAATTTTTATACAAAAACTAAAACGTGCGCTTCTTAACTTTTACCACTAGATGTCCCCAGTCAACTCTGAATTCAATTTTAATTTACAATCTGTTCACCTATGCAGCACAATATTGAGTGGCTCTTTGTGCAGGATAAGCACATTCAGTTTTTATTAGAAATGCTAGATAGGTTTAGTGAGATATAACTGGAACACCACACCATGCAATGTCTAACAGCATTAGTGAGACTCCTTGCATCATTAATCTTTAACAATGAGGCCCTGCCCAAAACCATCCAACCTTCACACGCCATAAAAAGGCATTATCTATTGCAATGGTTTGCCTGGATGTATAAATTGCAGACTGCTGACAAAACACATATAGCTTTAATTGCAGCATCATCGGGATCAGCTAAAATTTCATGCCAAATAGTTTCCTGATTCGCTCATTTGCATTGATGGTGGTTCGGGTTACTTGAAATAACTCTAAAATGCTGCTGTGCAATTTTTTTTTTTTCATTTAATTATATAGCATTAACAAATACTGCAGCACCTAACCGAATACACAGAAACAGTTATGTTAGCTTTGCCACTATCATTCACTGTCATACAGACCCACACAGTCCAAACCGGACAGACAAAGTAGTGTATTGTTATGTTTTGGGTTTGGGGGAGAAAATGACAGCGCCCAAAGGAACGCAACATAATCACAGGGAGACCATGCAAACTCCATGCAGACAGGGCGAAAACTGAACCCCATATCCCAGCACTGAAAGGAAACATTGCTTGTCACTTAATATACTTAATATGTTCTAATATTGGTTTAAAGGGTCAGTCCACCCAAGATTGATTCAGAAGAGATATCTGCCATTTTCTTGGAGTCTTTGTAGATCTCTGCTTTTCAGTTTTTGGGTTTGCACACCTGTTGTGGCTATTATGAAAGGTCCCATTCTTCCCGTGGCTCATTTTAGCTTTTGCTATAAATAATGAATAGGAATCAAATTGGGTAAGCAAAGGTGTGCAGGAATGCCCCAAAAAATTCTAGGTGGACAGGAACCAAATCAAATACTATTGTAGGTAATGCATGGCTCCCAACTGTCCCAGATTTAGAGGGACTGTCCCTGATTTGGAATAAAGTTCCTCTGTCCCTCGTTTCTCCTCATTTGGCCCTCATTTTGGTCTGATCTATATAGTTGTATATAAAATGCACTTTTTTATCTTTCAAAAAGTGTTTCACAGTGCTAAAGCTTTTATCCAGTTTCTAAATTGCTGCATTTGTAAATGTCTAGAGCTAATATAAAGATATAGTAGTGGTAAAAAAAAAAACACTTGTGGGTTTAACTAATATTTTTTTTTGTATAATTCTCCTTTAAGGGGGCGTGGCAGGGGGTGTGTCCTATGCCTACATACTTTTGCTAATAGGTGTCCATTATTGCCATCTCAAAAAGTTGGGCGGTATGGGTAATGCTTGCTGATAGAGTATCTAAGACGCATACTTTATGTTCCATATGAAATCAAAATATCTTTTTTTTTGTGCTCTTATTTAACCACTTATTTTTTTTATGTCTTTTTTTATGTCTTTTTTCCATTTTTTATGTGTTTTTCCCCCCACAAATAGAGCTTGCTTTTGGTTGTATTTGATTACCTCTGTGGTTTTTATTTTTTGCGCTATAAACAAATAAAAGACTGACAATTTTGAAAAAAAAAAACAAAACAATATTTTTTACTTTCTCCTTTAAAACATATCCCATAAAAAATGTAAAAAATCGAATTTCTTTATCAGTTTAGGCCAATATGTATTCTGCTACATATTTTTGGTAAAAAAATCCCCATAAGTGTATATTGATTGGTTTGTGCAAAAGTTATAGTGTCTTCAAATTACGGGATATTTTTTTAAATGTTTTTAAATTTTTTTTTTAACTAGTAATAGCGGCGATCAGTGACTTATAAAAGGACTGCAATATTGCGGCAGACAGTCGGACACTAACTGACACTTTTGACACTTCTTGGGGACCAGTGACGCTAATACAGTGATCAGTGCTAAAAATATACACTGTTACTGTACTAATGACACTGGCTGGGAAGAGGTTAACATCAGGGGCGATCAAAGGGTTAACTGTGTGCCTAGCCTGTGTTTCTGTGTACTATGGAAGGTCCTTTCACTAGGGGAAGACATGGAACCATGTCCCTGCTTTGTAGGAACACAGGATCAATGCCTTCCCTACTGACAGAACTGCAATCTTCCTTGTTTACATAGACAGACCGCCATTCTCCCTCAGTACCGAAGGATCAGTGGGTGCTGGTGGACATCGAGTCTTCGGTTCCCGCTGTGTATAACCACAGCGGGAGCACACCCCAGACATGCACACCCCAGACATGGAAGTGCAGGATCACATACTAGGTACGTGATCATGCACTGCAGTGCCACTTTGCGGCCGTATATGTAAGTTATATGGTTGGCAAGTGGTTTTAAATCCAAACCCAAAAAATGTAATGTATTGCTTCTTACCAGTTCTTAGATGTGGTGGCTGCATTAGTTTTATTTTTTTAGTTTATTTTTCCTTCTGTTTTCATCTGGTGATTCGACCAGTAATACACCTCCTGTACAAGCTCCGGTTCACACTAATGTGACAATCGCTCCGACTTTGGAGCACTCAGAAGTCGGACCTCATTTAGTGCAATGGAACCTTTCTAATCGGTGTGACTTGAGTTGCTCTGACTTAGAAAAAGGTTCCTGCACTACTTTTGGTACGACTTAAATTGACTTCTGTTAAAGAAGCCGCATGCAAGCTGTGTCAAAGTCGCGCTGGGGTCCAACTTCAAAGACACGTGACTTTGAAGTCATGGGCAGTGTAAACCCGGGCTTAGAGTGCCCCCACTCCTCTCGATGAAGGAACACAGGGGCACATTTGAACAGCAGCATTGTCAGTCTTGTGGGAGGGGAGTCTTAGATGAACTAGCAGATTTATATATACTAACATACTGAAGCCAAACTCCAGCTCACACTACAGTTACACAAGTAGGTACAGCAACTGTTTTTTTTCTTTTAGGTTTTTACATGAATAAATAAAAGCTGATCATTGTAAGCATCCCTGTTAGTGGTAAATAGGTTGTCTCAATAGCTATATTTGCAGTAGAGATTGTTCTGTTGAAAAACAACAGACTTACTGGCCAGATCACCAGGTGAAAATGAAAGAAGCCTAAAAAAGAAAACAAATGCAGCCACCACATCTAAGAATTGGTGAGCTGCAATATAATAAATGTTTGCTTTTGAGTTTAATACCGCTTTTAAGGAAAAAAATAAATGATAGTAAAGAAGCAATAAACAGTTTTTCATTTAATAGGAGAGTTTATTATATTATTTTCCCCAATTAGAATTCTATATTCTGCCACTGCTTGGGGGCCTATAATGCTCCAGATGGCTAGAGATCTATCTATTAAATCAGTGTTGTATGTAAACTGGGGCTTGTATATGAAGGTTTTGTTTTTTTTCAGCAGAACTATGGTATGTACACATTTATGTAGCAGAGAAATTCCATTTCCACCCATTAGGCTTCAAATGAATGAAATACAGGCAGGATTTTTATTACAGTGCTTTATTTATCATTTTTTTTCTATGTTCAAAATGTAATTTTCAAATTTATAAAAGACATTTTCTCAAAGATCAGGTGAATCTATTAAAAAAAAGGTTTATTTACAGCTTTTGTATCATTTTATGGATTTTTAGGTATTTTGGAAAAGTCAATACACAATGGTTAGCACCTTGGTTATTACTCCATAAATTGCCATTAGCTTCAGGCTGGAGATAACAGTGCAGCTCAGTAAGAAAGAACATGAAAATGTGTTTAGGGCGGAGATGAAAATGACAGTAAAACAAGAAAAAGGAGCACCAAAAAAACAAATGAAGGAAGGTAAATGAATCAAGGTGCTGTACACTGGATTGCTGCCTCCACTTTCCACTAGACTAGATCAAGACTTCACTAACAGAAATACAGACACTGAGTGTTAGCTGTAGGAGCTTTATACTTCTCTGCTGAGTTAATAATTGCACATCCAAGCCCTAAAGAAGGGGGATTCTCTTACCCCTCCCAAAACACGCTGGCTTTCGACTGATAATAAAAGACAATCACTTACACCTAACCATCTTATTGATTCATCTTTTTGGTGCTTCTGGTTTCAGCAGCAGCCTAACTGCTATAGCAACACTATAAACCCACAGGTCTCCATATCACTAAAGCCTCGTACACACGATCGGATTGTTGGCCAACAAAACCGCAGACATTTGTCTGAAGGGTGTTGGCCCAAACTTGTCTTGCATACAAACGGCACACAATTGTTGGCCAACAATTACGAATGTAGTGACGTACTACATGGTTTTTCAGCTCTTTAGCGCCACCCTTTGGGCTCCTTCTACTAATTTCGTGTTAGTAGAAGTTTGGTGAGTGTTGATTTGTGCTTTTCTTTTCGCGCTTTTCAATTAGCGCTTTTCATTTCGTGCTTTTCGGTTCACGCTTTTCATTTCGTGCTTTTCAGTTCGTTTCTGAACGGCCGTTCGTCAACCAGACACGTTGCGGAATCAGAGGAGAGAATTGCTATTTATTATTGGTCTTGGTGTTATTGCTTTGAAATTATTTTTTTGGTTGAAAAATGATTTGATTTGGTACATTTTCTATATTTTTGGATGCATAGAATGCACTTTTTGGTTCTATTGGTAGATAACATGTCTAATTTTATTTGTTTTCTTTTTTTAATGCACAATAAAAAAATTGTGGAGAATAATACTTGGCTATGTGATTTACTTCAAATGACATTTTGGGAGTAGACAGTTACATTTTAAAAAATACAATGTAAAATTGACAAGGGACACCAATATAGTTGTATCTTTGATTTTAAAAACTACAGAATAATGGTGTTGTGGTAACTTTACAAAATAAATAAAAAATAAATAAATAAATAACGCGTAATAATATTATTCTTGATATCACTACAAAAAAAAGCCTTTGAAAATTAGTTTGCAATAACTCCATCAGTATCACCAGCAAAGCAGCTTCATTATTATCCCATTAAAGAAGAAGAGAATGTGCGCTGCATTTCGAGATTCCATAATTTGCCACGTCACGAATGTTAATTCTCCATTACAAGACTGACCGCTTCCGGCTCGTCCTTGCTTCTGAGCATGCGTATTTGTACTTTGGACTTTTGTCCGACGGACTTGTGTACACATGCTTGGAAAATCCAACAACACACATTTGTTCGTGGGAAAATTTTAAAACCCGCTAGCCAACATTTGTCCGCGGAAAATCCTACAACAATTGTCCGATGGAACGTACAAACGGTCGGATTTACTGCCACCAGCCTGTCGTCAAACATTCCCATCGGAAAGTCTGATCGTGTGTACGCGGCTTAAGACCTAAGAGGCTACAGACAGATCCACTTTTTTTTTTAAAGAAAATGATCATAGAGATGACGTTTGTACATTTGTGCAGTTCTTAACTCACCATCCATTTTAGACATGTCCACATCTATTTCTGGTGTGTTTACTGTTCAGAATCACATGAATGAGCATCAGTGATAGGCATTTAAAATGTATGACCCCTTTACACCTATGCATACTTAGTGAGCATTTTTTCAGTTGTTGATGTGGGTTGCCCTACAGCGGTATTAAACCCAAAAACAAAAAAACATAATACAGTGCCTTAAAAAAGTATTCATATCCCTTGAAATTTTCCACATTTTGTCATGTTACAACCAAAAATGTAAATATCTTAAAAGTGTGGCTTCCATTTTTATTCAGCCCCCATTACTCTGATACCCCTAAAATCTAGTGGAACCAATTGCCTTCAGAAGTCACCTAATTAGTAAATAGAGTCCACCTGTGTGTAATTTAATCTCAGTATATATACACCTGTTCTGTAAGCCCTCATTGGTTTGTTAGAGCACCCTAGTAAACAAAAAGCATCATGAAGGCCAAGGAACACACCAGACAGATCAGTGATAAAGTTGTGGAGAGGTTTAAAGCAAGGTTAGGTTATAAAAAAATGTCCCACGCTTTGAACATCTTACTAAGGCACTGTTCGATAAATCATCGGGAAAATGGAAAGAGTATGGCACAACTGCAAACCTACCAAGACATGGCATCCACCTAAACTGACAGGCTGGCCATTAATCAGAGAAGCAGCCAAGAGGCCCATGGTAACTCTGGAGGAGCTGCAGAGATCCACAGCTCAGATGAAAGTATCTGTCCACAGGACAACTATTAGTAATGCACTCCACAAATCTGGCCTTTATGGAAGAGTGGGAAGAAGAAAGCCATTGTTGAAAGAAAACCATAAGGAGTCCCGTTTGCAGTTTGTGAGAAGCCATGTGAGGGACACAGCAAACATATGGAAGAAGGTGCTCTGGTCAGATGAGACCAAAATTAAACTTTTTGGCCTAAAAGTAAAACACTATGGGATTGATTTACTAAAGGCAAATTGACTGTGCACTTTGCAAAGTGCAATTGCACTCTGCAAGAGCAGTTGCTCCATAGCCTAGTAAATGAGCAGAAGCTCTGCTGACTTCCATCATCCAATCATGTGCAAGCAAACATGCTGTTTTTTTATTCTCCTTTGCATGTGATTGGGTGTTCTTTGCAAAGTGAAGCTTTACCTCATTTACTAAGCTCTGGAGCAATTGCACCTGCAGAGTGCAACTGCACTTTGCAAAGTGCACAGTCTAGTTGCCTTTAGTAAATCAACCCCTATGTGTGGCGGAAAACTAACACTGCATATCACTATGAACACAACATTCCTACTGTGAAACTTGGTGGTGGCAGCATCATGTTGTGGGGATGCTTTTTTAAGCAGGGACAGGGAAGCTGGTCAGAGTTGATGAGAAGATGGTTGGAGCCAAATAAAGGGCAATCTTATGCCACGTACACACGACCCGTTTAGCCGTTGCAATAAACTCCGAAGGTTTCTCCGACGGAACTGCGACGGAATTTCATTCAAGCCGTCTTGCCTACACACGATCAACTCAAAGTCCGACCAAAGTCCGACCGTCCAGAACGTGGTGACATACAACACTTATGACGGGACTAGAAAAAGGAAGTTCAATAGCCAGTAGCTTCCGTCTCGTACTTGCTTCAGAGTATGCGTAGTTTTTGGTCCATCGGACCAGCATACAGACGATCAGTTTTCCTGATAGGAATTGGGTCAGTCAGAAATATTTAGAACATGTTCCATTTCTAGGTCCGTCAGAATTTTCGTATAAAAAAAGTCAGATGAGGCCTATACACGATCGGTATATACGATGAAAAGCTTCCGTCTGACTTTTTCTGTCGGACATTCCGCTCGTGTGTACGCGGCTTTAGAAGAAAACCTGTTAGAATCTGCAAAAGACTTGAGACTGGGGCAGAGGTTCACCTTCCAGCAGGACAACAACCCTACAAATACAGCCAGAGCTACAATGGAATGGTTTAGATCAAAGCATATTCATGTGTTAGAATGGTCCAGTCAAAGTCCAGACCTAAATCCAATTCAGAATATGTGGCAAGGCTTGAAAATTGTTGTTCACGGACGCTCTCTATTCAATCTGACAGAGCTTGAGCTAGTTTGCAAAGAAGAATGGGCAAAAATGTCACTCTCTAAATGTGCAAAGCCGGTAGAGACATCCCCAAAAAGAGGGTGGATCTACAAAGTATTGACTCAGGGGGGCCGAATACAAATGCACACCACACTTTTCACATATTTATTTGTAAAACATTTTCCTTCCTTTTCACAATTATGTGCCACTTTGTGTTGATCTATCACATAATATCCCAATAAAATAAATTTATGTTTTTGGTTGTAACATGACAAAATGTGGAAAATTTCAAGGGGTATGAATACTTTTTCAAGGCACTGTACACACAGCCTTATCTATTTAGGAATCATCACAGGGCCACTACAGTGAACAAATCTCAGCACAAATGCATCATGAACCTAGGCAGAAGCTCTACATCCCCAAAGTCTTTCAACAGCATACAGCTGCCTAATAAACAGCTAAAACAACTAAATGCTTATTCAGCCAGCAGCTGAAAGATTTTAACGTTTATTATAAAGCCTTCAGGTCACCGCAGAGATATAAGTTACATAATATGAAATCTTCTCTAGTTCCCTTCAGAACAACACATTTATGATATACAACCTAATTGTTATTGCACTTACTGTAATTGCACAAAAAACAATACTAATAATTCTCCACCTATTGTGTGTGAAAACCCCAGATAATAACAGCATGCTGCAATAATAATGATTTGTTAATGCTAAATCACCATTCATCTTTCTAAAATCCCCACTAGATGTCACATCTCAGCTGTGAATCAAGCACAAATGAACCCATTATATTAATTTTTCGCAGTAGAATGTTTGTTTGTAAGCGTTCCAAGCTCTGCTTCATACGGAGTAAGTTCCATTAACCTATGGCACAAAACATTACTGAGTTTATTACGCACTAGCATTGAAAGTATGGAATTATTCATTAAATTGGCTGACATATGGTTCTGAACAAGATATGCACCCCACTATTTGAAATTGTGAAAATGTTGATGTACTTTTGTAGTATATGTTATTTCACGGAAAAAAAATAACAAAAGGGGTACTCTTGCCCCACGTCAGACACGGTTTTGGGCAGGCAGATCGTGTTGTAGCACATATGAACATGATGCTTGACCAGACCACTGAGAAGGCATGTGCCAAACATATGTGGACACAGGAATTCTGTGGACATGGCGATCAAGATTATCCAATAAGCAATCTAGACAGGAGCCCAGAGGATGTTCAGGGGGCCCAGCTACAATCTTAATGCTTTTGCAGTAAACCAGATGGATAGGGCAGGTAGTTAAAGTTGTGCGCCCAATGTCACTTCACATGGGAGAATGCACTTTTAGGCAGTCAGTGTCCTGTCAATGCTACCTTAAAGAGGAACTGAAGTCTGCTCATATAATTTGTAATAAAAACATCTTTGCCATTCTGAAGATTCCCTCCAACCACTTTGCATATTATTTTATATATACTGTTATTCTGTACTTGCCAAATATGCTCCAGAAATCTCCCTCCACTAAACCTGGCTGCATCCATTTTAACTGTGGGCAGCTGAAGCTGCTGCCTGTTCAATTTCTGGATTTACACAGACACACAGAGGCACACCTCCAGCTCTGCAGCCCTGCAGCTTTCATTCGCCCTCTTATGACTCACCCCCCTCCCTTCCTGGAAAACTCCTACAAGAGTGAGAGAGAGAGCTGTGCATGATGTCATAAGCCTAGGCTAATGACCAGACAAGAAACAGGAAGTGGGTTGTATAAGGTATTTACTGGCATCAAAAAATGTCTTACTATCCAAAGTTAAAACAAGAGAAGAAGATTTAATAGATGGAAAGATGAAAAAATTACTGAAGGTCTACTTTAAAGTGATTGTAAAGGAAAATGTTTTATAAAAAAAAAATAACAAACATGTTATACTTACCTGCTCTGTGCAGTGGTTTTGCACAGAGCAGCCCCGATCATCCTCTTCTCGGTTTCCCCCCCTGGCACTTTCAGACACTCCCCCTTGCTGAATGGCCCCAAAGCAAGCCCCTTGCTGTGCTGGCCCTCATGCGTGCATCCTGAACTGGCTCTCTGCGTCCATAAAACACAGAGAGCGTGGCTCAGTCCTGGCCCCAGCTCCTGCCTCACTGGCTGTGATTGTCAGCAGTGGCAGCCAATGGCTCCTGCTGCTGAATCTCAGCCAATCAGGAGTTAGAGACCTGGGAGAGCCTTGGGCCTCATGCACATCGCTGGATCTAGATAAGTATTAGGGGGGACTGGGGGGGGGGGGGGGGCTGCATACTAAAGGCTTTTTACCTTCATGAATACAATGCCTGAAGGTAAAAAACCTTCTGCCTTTACAACCACTTTAAAGTGAATATTTGCCCAAAACTTATTTAAGAATGGAGTGGGGAAGGGTTACACCTGCTGTCAAGTTTTTTTTACTGTTGGTGCTCCCAACAGGGAGATTAACCCCTCTATTTGTACTGGTGACCATCTGGAAAAAGAGTGAGGAGAAAACCAAAATGTTTGTGTTGTCCTTAAAACAAAAGGTGTCTGTGCAGAGGCTTGGAGGAGATATAATTAAAGTGATGGTAAAGTCTTGTTTTTTTTTATTAAAAAAATAACAAACATGTTATACTTACCTCCTCTGTGCAGTTGGTTTTGTACAGAGCAGCCCAGATCCTCCTCTTCTCAGGTGCCTCTTTGCTGCTCCTGGCCCCTCCCTCCTATCGAGTGCCCCCACAGTCAGCAGCTTCCTATGGGGGCACTGGAGCAGAGTCACAGCTCCGTGTGTCCATTCAGACAGGGAGCCCCGCCCAGCCCCACCCCCTCTCTCCCCTGATTGGCTGGCTGACTTTGACATCCGCAGGAGCCAATGGTGCCTCAGCCAATCAGTGTCCCAGATGGCTTAGATATTCATGGACATCGCTGGAGAAAGATGGGGTTTAGGTAAGTAATTAGGGGGGTGCTGGGGAGGCTGCTACACACAAAAGGTTTTTTTTATCTTATTGCATTAAGATAAAAAACTTCTGCCTTTACAACTCCTTTAGACCCCTTTCACATTGAGGCATTTTTCAGGCGCTAAAGGGGTTAAAAATAGCACCTGTAAAGTGCCTGAAAAATGCCTCCCCTGCCACTCCTATGTGAAAGCCTGAGTGCTTTCACACTGGGGTACTGTGCTGGCAGGTAGTTAAAAAAAGTCCTGCAAGCAGCATCTTTGTGGCGGTGGAAGAACTGTGTATACACAGCTCCTCCACCTCCCCTGCCCATAGAAATTAATACGCACCGCTGCCGAAGCGCCTGCCAATCGATTCGGCAGCTGCGCTACACTGGTGGTTAAAAGTGCCCCCCTAGCAGCCGAATAGTGCCGCTAAGACAGCGGTAAAGCGCCGCTAAAACTAGCAGCGCTTTACCGGTAAAGCTGCCTGCGGCTCAATGTGAAAGGGCATAAGACTGTAGCTCTTCTGAAGTTTACACACTAGGTTGTCTCCTTGCTCAAACCCTGGTGGTTGCTCTATGTAGAGGTCTTCCTTAATGTCTCTATATAGGAAAGCAGTTTTAATATCACTTGCATGCCCTTCCCGGCTGCAACACTAAGAAGCGCTTAGCGAATGTTTTATCGTAATCTTCACCAAATTTTTGAGAGTAACCCTTGGCAACTAGTCTGGCTTTGTATTTGTGGAAATTTCCTTCTATAGTTTTGCGATTAGTACGGAGGTCTGTGAGTGTCCAGGTTTTATTTTTTTGAAGTGACTTTAATTCTTCTTCTGCTGCCTTTCTCCATTTATTGGCTTCACGTTTTGGGAGTTTTTCTATGTCTTTCCAGGATGTTGGTTCAAGTATGATGTGTGTTTTGACAGTGTATGACAGCTTGTGGGGTGGTATCCCCTTTGTAGTCCGAGTGGATCTTTTGACTTCAGGCAGTTCAGCAGGATCTGGTGGAGAACTTGATTTAGGCAATGTGAGTTCCACCCAGGGGTGGATCCAGAGTCTAGTCTCGGGAGGGGCACTACCAGAAAATACTTTTTTTGCGGGCATTTTATCGGGGAAATGGCTGGTGTTGGCGCTTCAATCATCCTGCCACCATGGTTGATATGGTGTCAGAATGATTGAAGTGCATTATTTATAGTATTACATTGTTATATAAAATTAAATGGTTCAACTCACCATAATGCAGAATCAGTGGGAGCCCTGAGCGTGTCACTTGCCACAGTCGCCTGCCACCAGATGCTGATTGTCACTTGCCACGTCACCTGCCACACGTTGCGGATTGTCACTTGCCACATCACCTGCCACACGTTGCGGACTGTCACTTGCCACATCACATGCCACACGTTGCGAATTGTCACTTGCCACGTCACCTGCCACACGTTGCGGATTGTCACTTGCCACGTCACCTGCCACACATTGCGGATTGTCACTTGCGACGTCACCTGCCACAAGTTGCAGATTGTCACTTGCTGTGTCACTTTCCTGCTATGGTGGGGATCGTCTCTTGCTGTGTCCCAGAGTCAGGCAGCAGAGAGATGATGTAATCTTTCTGCTGCGCTCGGTTGCCTGCACAGTGAGGAAGTGCAGGGATGAAGGGTGGGCGATGAGAGATGATGTCATCTCTCTGCTCCCCCGCCCGCTGTTTGGCCACCCACCGAGCCACCCAGCTGCCCGGCCCGCCTTCTCTTTCACCAACCCAGTCGCCCACCCGTGGAGCCGCACGCTCTCTCACCCACCCACGGAGCCACCCGCTCTCTCAGCCGTCCACCCCTGGAGCCAACCGCTCTCTTACCCGCCCACTCACTCACCACAACTAATTTCTCGGGCGGCAATTGCCCTGTTGCCCCCCTGGATCGGCTCCTGGTTCCATTTCTTGTTCTGACTCCTGCAAAGGTTTGCTGTGGTTGATCCTTTCTTCTGGTTTGCTTGACATATTCACGTCACAGCTTTCAGGGATCAGTGTTTCTGGTGATGGGATCTCATCAAAATAAACACTACGGCTTATTGTCACTTTGTCAGTCTTTGGGTGTAGGACTCTGTAACCCTTTGTTTGTTCACTGTAGCCTAATAGAATGCTCTCTATGGCTCTGTTTTTGAGCCTGGATCGCTTTTCACTTGGAATGTGCCCTATGCTAGGCTTTGATCCATACCCCATTTCGAAAGGAGTACTTTTAATGGCTCTTGAGGGTAGTCTGTTCTGTAGGTAGGTTGCGGTCATGATTGCTTCTCCCCAGTACTTGGGAGGTAGGTTGGCATCCAACAACATGCATGTGGCCATTTCTATAAGAGTGAGATTTTCCCTTTCTTCTATACCATTTTGTTCAGAAGTGTATGGGTGTAGTTGTCTGGTGTACAATTCTTTGTCTCTTAAGATATGATGCCACTTCTTTGCTTATGTATTATCCTCCATTGTCCGTCCTTATTACTCCTGGTTAGCGTTGGAATTTGATGCTAGACATGGCAACAAACTCTTGCAGTTTCTCTGATGTGTCATCAGATAAGTAGTTGTGTACCTGGAATAATCATCAATGAAAGTCAGTAGATATCTGTTCCCGCGTGACGTGGGAGTTTTCATTGGACTGCATACGTCACTGTGTATGAGCTGCAAGGGGTGGGTAGTTTTCTTTGAGATGCCTGTGGAAGGGGAGCACCTGTGGCTTTTGCTTTAGTACAGAACTTGCATTTCATGAGCACTTTGCAAGGTGCTATTGTTAAATCTTCTGAAAAACCTCTTTTTATAATGTCCTGTATAGCTTGTGGACTTCTGTGCCCCAGCCGCCTGTGCCTTAAGTGAATACATTTGCTGTGTATTAGAGACTATATTAGCTTGCTGGTCTGTGGTGATGAGACTATATAGGTGATCATCCAGTTTTCATTTTGCGAGGAATTGCTTATTTTTGTGAATTGTGCATTCATCACCCTAGAACTTACCTGTGAGACCGTTATTTGCAAGATTTCACTGATAGAAAACTGCCTTCTAGTTCTTGAACATACAGCACTTTCTTTACAAGGTTACTCTGTTTACCTTGTGGTGTAATGCAGTTCAGGAAGCCCTGGCCTTACCTTCTGATGTGATGCTTTTCCTGTTTGCTAGGGAAACGTTGTCTTTTACACTGTAATCAATGTTTGTGAAGAAGGTCTCATCACTAGTCATGTGGCTTGTCACACCTGAGTCTATGCACCAGCCACGTGGCTTGCCACTCTGTGTCACTTTGAGGGTGCCACTCCATGAAGTTTCTGCAGTTTGCTTTGTGATTGCTTTGACTCTTTCTTTTGTGGATAGCTGTAGCTTTCGCTGCTCGGATTTCCAGATAGAACAATCCTTTTTTAAGTGACCGGTCCTTTCACAGCGAAAACAGATTCTGCTTTCTTTGTTGTGCTTTGTGCATCTTAAGAGCTTTCTTATCATGGTGCGCATTTTCTTTCCTTCTGTAAAATTCATCAGTTAATTTCCCTTTGACATATTCCAGTGTTAGTTCCTGCTCGGGTCTGGTTTCTAAAGCGTTAAAAGAGCAGTATATGTTTCTGGAAGGCTGCAGAGCAGAGGAACAGGGCAACAATATGGTTATTATGTTTGATGTCCTCTCCGATGGAGCGTAGCCTAATATCTGAGTATTGAAATCATGCTTTGGAAGCTTCTTTGATATAGCAAACGGCTTTACTTTTATGGAGAAATATATTACATGCCTTTTTATCATCATGGAGACAGACAGGAAGAGAACACAAATGAAGACACACTTAGATACAGAGGGTACTTCCTCTCATATCATATAATTCCATGAACTATACACTAGAATATTACAGCACCACCTGCTGGCATAGATAGGTATAATGCATTTGTATATATAGTCAGTTTATAAGCAACTTTGCTGTTGTAATTTTCCAACAATTTTTAGTAGTATGAACAGTGAAATATGATTTCTGATTGGTTGCTTTAGGCTGCTACTCTTTGCCTAGAGATTAGAGATTTATTGTAGGTTATGTTACATATACTGCTTATCAGTAAACCAAACCACTGCAAAAAAGATCACACATTGATGGGAACATTTTACCAGGAAATAAAAAGGCCAAGATATAAGAGTCTGCGAAAAGAAAACTTGTTGGTGTTATCACAGTAATTAATTGTGTTAGATATCTGGCAATAGAAAAATAAAACACAGGAATTTATGAATCTGAAAGCCATAACAACTCTTGCCTTTTGGTTATTTTTTTATTGTTGAACCATGGTCAACCCTACACAGATAAACTTCAATCATTTATTTCCTCCTGCTTCTTTCTTCTTCCTTCCTAAGCCCTCATTTACGTTGAATGCGGTTTTGAAATCATGCAACTTCATCTGAAATCGCATGATTTCAGTGTGACTTCGGGTGTGACTTGTCACCAAAAGTAGTGCAGGAACTGCTTTTGCAAATTGGTGCGGTGCCGCAAAGTCTGCATCACACCGATTCGAACAGTGCCATTGCTGGCAATAGGCTGCAACTTGTCAAGCGATTTGACCTGTCAAATCGCATTACAAGTTGCGCCAATGTGAATGGGGGCTAATTGTCACTTTCTTGAAGGGTGGCTTTTTTTGGGGGGGGGGATTTATTCTTCGCTATTTACCACTTGTGAATAATCATATTCAGCAATATTTGCAGCATGCTGGAAAGTTTGTGACTAATTGCAAAGTCTTTCTTGGCAACAAACTTTATCCATTCACTTCCTGTTTATTTTAAAGTCATTGTAATCCTTCATTTTTTTAAATTAAAATAACAAACATCTTATACTTACCAGCTCTGTGCAATGGTTTTTTGAGTTGCCCGAATCTCTTCTGGGGTCCTGGCACTCTGGGCTTCTCCTCTTCGGTGTCTGCCCTTATAGCACCCCTTTGCTATGGGGGCACACCTGTGGGTGAGCTCCTGAGGCGGGCTGTGTGTGTTCATAGACACACACAGTGCAGCTTGGGCATTTTCCCCCCTGCTCTCTGCTCACAGGGTTTGATTGACAACAGCAGGAGCCTATAGCTCCCGCTGCTCTTATTAAAGCCTGTGAATGAAGGAAAAGAGCAGGGCTGCCAGCGGGCACAGTGCTGGATTGAAAAAGGTGACAGTTGAAAGTTTAGGGTTTCGGTGGAGGCACAGACATGGGAGTTTTTTTTTACCTTAATGCAGGAAGTGGTAATGGTAATGATTAAGCATAGGTCAGATGTGTGAAATGAGTCTACGTGACTAATATCTGGTGTCCCTGGTGTATCCTGGTCGTGTTCAATAAAAGGCATTTTGTTTTGGAACCTTTGGATGTGCAGCCATTTCTTCTTTACTCAAAATTTCATGGAGGCGGGTAGGGGCTAGCACTCCTACCTGGTTCCAATTGAGGTATTGCACACACCGGGAGCAGCGGATCCTTTTTCTCTTGATGCAGGAAGTGCATTAAGGTAAAAAAAAAAACCGTTTGCGTTTTAGAACCACTTTAAGCTCCAAGCAAATCTGCACTACACAATGAAAGTCTTAATCTGTATACTGTATGTGGGCTGGTTATCAAATCACATCTAATTTTTCTTCTCTCAAAGCCTTCTGCACAGCTAATAATGTATTGGAATTTATGTTAAAAAAATATATCTGTATTTATGTTAGCTGTGCAAAAGGCTGTGAGGCTTTGGAGAGGACACGTATCTTTGAACATCTTTAAACAGATCTTATATATGTGCACTGATTTTATTAAAAGATGCTTTTTAAGGCTGAGATGTAAAGTTACAGTACCTTAAAATGTTTAATGTTTGAATCTTTATACACCATGAAAGTAAAAGAGAAATATGTATAAATACAAAAATTTGCAGGCACTTTCACTTTCAACCAGCTTTTGATTGCTTACTAACAGTTTACTCCAAAGTGAGCTGTTTATTCCTGTTCCTTTAGGAAGCAGACATTTGTTATCTGTTTAGCAATCAATTGCTACTCCTAATAATAATCAGAGGTTTTATTTTTTTACTTTTTTATTTATATATTTATTTATTTTATTTTAAGGCATAACTTAGCTGCTAAAAATCTCCTGTGCAGCTCTAGCCTAATGAGGCAACTACCAGCAAGTGGTCAGATTTCTCAGTGGCAAGAGATTAAAATCCCCCATACAGCGTAGCCCTCTAAGGGCCCATTCACACTATGCCTTGTGTGCATACTGCAACATATTTGTATTATGGCACGCTGCTTAAAGGCAGCCTGTTCAATTCAAATGGGCTTTAATGTGTTAATGCATGAAAATTTGCACCTGCAACATTTTTGGCAATGCTATGCAATGATATTGAACTATACAAGTGTGTTGGTGTGCCAAACTAAGAGAATGGCAATGATTACTGTATCATGTGTTAAGATAAGAGTTATGGTAACGCATGCTAAAAATATTTTACCGCTTATTACTTCAATGCATCAATGTACACAGACCCTCAGAGATCCTGTAGATACAGTAAGTGTTTCTGAACCTCAGTCAAGGCACCATGTACAATTATGCACTATATTGCACACCATTCTAAAGGGTAAAAAACGAAGCTAATAGTCTTACATATCGCAGCAGGATCCATACACGTGGGCCACCCAAAATTAAGATGATTAATCCACCCACCTTTGCACATTGGTACCAACTAGTATTCTTGTGTTTCTCTTCTCCATCACTTTCTCTCCCTCACTCAGGTAACGTGACCCCCAGTCTTGACAGAGAGTGACAGGGGAGGGCCAAACAAGGATGCCGTACAAACCCCTGACATCTTCCATATCAACAGATGACATCATTATTTGTTAGGATGCCAGTGGCTGCCCCACATGGTAAGGTTGTAATGCTACACCACTGATTCTCAACCAGGGTTGCGTGTAACCCTAGGGTTCCTCCAGAGGTTGCTAGGGGTTCCTTCAGCATTGGGCAATTTCTGCCTCTCAGATAAGTTCCCACTGACACCATTGACCTTTTTAACTATCTGTAAGGAGGTTATTCTTCCCAATGACCACAAGTGTAAGGACCATTCTTCCCACTGACCATCACACTAATGTATCATAAGTTGCAGATTTCTAATTTTTAGCAGGGATTCCCTGAGACTGGAGAACTATTTCTAGGGTTCCTCTGTGTTCAAAAGGTTGAGAATGGCTGTGCTACACAATAAAAAAAAATGGGGCTGTGTGTGATAAGAAGGCAAACTTGATCCGCTCACTGGCTTGTTGAAAATTTTTGGACAATTTGTAAAGAACCCAGAAGGCACACTGGTTGAAAAAGGCTGCTGTAAACAGTGCATTAATTTATACCCATGTACACATCAGACCTAAATGGTGAAAATCATTGTCCATCGCTTCACTCATTGATTTTCATGAGGAGTAAAGTAAGACAATGGCTATTTATTGGAAAGGGATAGAAATAAAATACCTGTTTTTAAATAAAATGAAGGAGTCACATTGCCATTGAAAGGTTGGAGAAATGTGATCCCTGTATCACAGACCTAGTGGAAAATAAAATGGCCCGGTTGGAATGCAAATGTTTTGATTTGAAAAAGCTGAGCGGGTTACTAATGTACTCGAAGAAGATACATAGAATCCTGGCTGAATATTTACTTACCATCTCATAGAATAAAAGTAGAGTGAGGTTTCAAAAAATCAATAAGGGGTGTCTTCACACAGATGGAACCATCACTTATTGTACACAGATAAATGAGAATTCTCACCAAACACACCATTTGCAGAGGGCACGCACACCTCAGTTAAAAAAAACAGGTGTATTCGGAGGTGATCCCGATTTAACACCAGCTGATTTATTCTGGGATTCTAAGAGGAGCATAATTGCTGCAAGACCAGCAAACATATCAAAATACACTGTATTACCAAAAGTATTGGGAAGCCTACCTTTACACGCACATGAACTTTAATGGCATCCTAGTCTTAGTTTGCAGCTATAACAGCTTCAACTCTTCTGGGAAGGCTGTCCACGAGGTTTAGGAGTGTGTCTATGGGAATGTTTGACCATTCTTCCTGAAGGGTTTTTGTGAGTTTAGCCACTGATGTTGGATGAGAAGGCCTGGCTAACAGTCTCCGCTCTAATTCATCCCAAAGGTGTTCTATTGGGTTCTATCACCAACATAGTTGTATCTTTGATCTTAAAAACTACATGATAATGGTGATGTGGTAACTTGCCCAAATAAAAACAAAAAAAAAGCATAATAATATTATTCTTGATATCACTAGAAAAAAAAAAGCCTTTGAAAATTTGTTTGCAATAATTCCATCAGTAACACCAGCAAAGCAGCTTCATTATTGTCCCATTAAAGAAGAAGAGAATTGTGCTCTGCATTTCGAGATTTCATAATTTGCCACGTCACGAATGTTAATTCTCCATTACGAACGCTAGTTTACAAGACCGACCGCTTATGGCTCGTCCTTGCTTCCGAGCATGCATGTTTGTACTTTGGACTTTTGTCCGACAGACTTGTGAAGAAATGCTCGGAATATCCGACAACAGACATTTGTCCGCGGAAAATTTTAAAACCTGCCACCCAACATTTGTCCGTGGAAAATCTGACAACAATTGTCCGATGGAGCATACAAACGGTCGGATTTTCTGCCAACAGCCTGTCATCACACAATTCCCGTCGGAAGATCCGATCACGTGTACGAGGCTTAAGTGGGATTCCCCTCTTAGGCAGCTATCACTGGAACTTGTGTCACAGCTGGAAGATTTTCCCTCACTATTTGTTCTGGTGACAACTATACCACTTTGGATGCATATGAAATTGAGAAAAGAATTTCTGTTTCCAAGTCACAACGTGAAACCAAAACAAAGGAAAGCACCGATTTTACCCACAAATATCAGTTTGATGCCTTT
Organism: Lithobates clamitans; assembly: GCA_037952925.1. Taxonomy (NCBI): domain Eukaryota; kingdom Metazoa; phylum Chordata; class Amphibia; order Anura; family Ranidae; genus Lithobates; species Lithobates clamitans. The sequence continues at coordinate 2,773,668 of JBBGZY010000271.1, forward strand.
CAGCTTTATTTTCCAATCGGCAGTATGAAAATGATATCTGTTATGAAAAAACACCACTAAGGTTGGCCATACATTATACAATTTTCTTGTTCAATTTACCTTTAGCTATGTAGTGCAAGGGCCTGCCAGACAGCATACAAATTGAACCATGTTGCCTTTAGAATCAATTTGCTACAGTAGGTCTCCGGTTCATAAAACAACCTCCCTAGCATATCTGTGGTTAAACCAGGCAAACCATAAACACGACAACAAAAATAAGGAGACAAGGGAACGTGAACTTCAAAATCAAAGTCAAAATCACAAACGCTCAATGGGAAAGGGCATGTATCTTAGCTCATAGGTGCTCATTAAGCACAAAAATTCAGGAAATATCATACAAAATACTAATCCAGTGGTATATTACACCACACAAGGCCAGGAGATGGTACCCAACAACTCCTGACACCAGCTGGAGATGCGGTACAAAAAAAGGAACGTTCCTACATATATGGTAGGCCTGCCCCCCAATCCTTGACTACTGGCAAAAAATCATAAAATGGAATTAACATATTACTGAGACTAAATTGGATCTTAACACTGCAGCCTGTCTAATACATCTTAACTCTTACTCACTTAGTAAGTACAAGAAAACGCTCACCAGGCATCTTTTAAATGCAGCCAAGACCCTTATCCCTCTGCACTGGAAATCAACCCAAATACCAACAGTCAGGGATTGGTTAGACAGAGTCAACACCATCTACAAAATGGAAGAAATCTTAGCAATGAAAAAAGGAACTACTTCCAATTTCCATAAGATGTGGCAACACTGGCAGTCATTTACGCAATCCGATAATTTCAATACAGCGAATGCATAATTTAAGCAACTCTATTCATATGACAGACTTATTCCTAAATCCTGTTTACTTGAACACTAATAACACACATCACAAGACCATTCTATTACTTTTTTTATTGTTTTTATTATTTATTATTATTTAATTTAATTTGAATATTACTTTAGACATTACGTGCTTATTTTATCCTTAACATTTAGGTTTTCCCACATACTACTTCAATTTTATCCTCCCCCAATGTACTAAGCCACCCCCAAACAATTGCTTTATTGATGTACATTGTAATTTGATCTTTAAAGTGGATGTAAACCCAAAATTTTTATTTTATTTTTTGGTGTCATAATGTAGAGTATAAGATTTCCTATCATTTGAGCCCAGTCTTGCCACAAAGAGTTAATCCAGCTCTGAGCAATCCTCTTTTATTGTTCAGTGAGATAAATCTTGACAAACAGAGAAAACTTTGTCAAATCCTCCCCCTTGCTGTGAGTGACAGGTGATTTACATATCTCATGAACTAGCCTAAGACATGCATTATTTTTTAATTCCCACCCCCACTCCTTTCTTCAGCAGCTCTGCAAGGATTGGCTGTTCCAAGGATTGGCTGACTTCAGCATTTGGCATGCTGAAGTCATGTGGTTACTTTCCTGTCTTTTCACTGGATGTTAGAGATCATAACAGAAGTTCAGTGTAGGAAATACACAGGAGAAAATGCATATTGACAAGGGGAGTGTAGAGGTGGGCGGGGAGTCTACTGACTCCACCCACCGAGCTCCAGACAACAGACCCACCCACAGAATCTGCAGTTTTTCGTCTCTCATAACAGACAGAGGGGAGACATTTGACAGGTAAAAATACATGCAGGAGGCATGTATATCCTTATAGATAACCCTTATGGCAGTAGTTTAGAAAGGATGACATTGGGTTTACATCAACTTTAACATTCATGTAAACTGACATAATTTCTCATGTACCTTATTAGACAAATGTTACAATGTAATTTTGTATACTTTTATAAACTTTAAATAAACCTTGATTGTGAAAAAAAAAACAAAAAAAAAACAAAAACAAATTGAGAGTGTTTAGATTTGACCTCATAGTATATGGTTTTGATAAATCTAAATAGAAATTGTACAAGAAAATTGCATAATGTTTGGCCAGCCTAACTCATACACTCACCGGCCACTTTATTAGGTACACCTGTTTGATTGCTAGGTAACACAAATTGCTAACCCTCCAATCACATGGCAGCAACTCAATGCATGTAGGCATCTAGACGTGGTGAAGATGACTTGTTGAGGTTCAAACCGAGCATCAGATGATTTAAGTGATTTTGAATGTGCCATGGTTGTTGGTGCCAGACATACTGGTCTGAGTATTTCAAAAACTGCTGATCTACTGGGATTTTCACACACAACCATCTCTAGGGTTTACAGGGAATGGTCCAAAAAAGAGAAAATATTCAGTGAGCAGCAGTTATGTGGATGAAAATGCCTTGTTGATGTCACAGGTGAATGGGCAGACTGGTTTGAGATGATAGAAAGGCAACAGTAACTCAAACAACCACTTGTTACAACCAAGGTACACAGAATACCCTCTCTGAATGCACAACACATCAAACCTTGAAGCAGATGGGCTACAGCAACAGAAGACCACACCAGGTACCGCTCCTGTCAGCTAAGAACAGGAAACTGAGGCCACTGTTTGCACAGGCTCATCAACATTGGACAATAGAAGACTGGAAAAACGTTAACTGGTCTGATGAGTCTCAATTTCAGCTGCAACCTTCAGATGGTAGAGTCAGAATTTGGTGTAAATAACATGAAAGCATGGATCCATCCTGCCTTATATTAATGGTTCATACTGGTGGTGTAATGGTGTGAGGGATATTTCCTTGGCACCCTTTGGGCCCCTTAGTACCAACTGAGCATGGTTTAAATGCCACGGCCTACGTGAGTATTGTTGCTGACCACGTCCATTCCTTTATGACTACAGTGTACCCATCTTCTGATGGCTCCTTCCAGCAGGTTAATGCACCATGTCACAAAGCTCAAATCATCTCACCACTGGTTTGTTGAACATGACAATGAGATCACTGTACTCCAATGGCCTCCACAGTCACCAGATCTCAAGCCAATAGAGCACCTTTGGGATGTGGTGGAAAGGGAGATTCGCATCATGGATATGCAGCTGACAAATCTGCAGCAACTGCGTGATACTATCATGTCATTATGGACCAAAATCTTCGAGGAATGTTTCCAACACCTTGTTGAATCTATGCCATGAAGAATGGAGGTAGTTCTGAAGGCAAAAGGGGGTCCAAACTGGTACTACTAAGGTGTACCTAATAAAGTGGCCGGTGTCCCCAACCCTATAAGCCTAAAACCAGACCCCATTGAAGACATACTGGCTCAGGAAATTCTTAAGAAGACCCTCTCCACCCTGTATCTTGCTCTATTGGAAACTGATTCACCCAAGATGCACTCATTATGGGCCAAGTGGCAGGCTGATATTCCCAGCCTAGACAGGGAGACTTGGGAAGAGTGCTTTGAAGATGGGTCTAAATTGCTGATTTCATCTAGAGACAGGTTGCTGCATACTAAGTTTATGCACCGGGTATATTACACCCCACAGAGACTGCACCAGATTTACCCTAACAGATCACCAAACTGTAATAGATGTCAAACCCCAGACAGCTCGTATTTGCATATGTTCTGGACTTGCTATCTCATAACGCAGTTCTTTACAGCAATTTTTGAAAGTATTAATATCCGCTTAGCATGCGGTGGCATAATGTCCCCCCCCCACCGGGCAAGCTATACCTTGTAACCTGACAAACTAGAACCTAAGCACATGGAAAGCTATATATGGGTTGAATGCACTGGCTAACACAGACTTTCCTTCTTTTATCTGAATCCGCACTTTATTTTGTTTATAATGAATCCTTTTGTATTTTGATCTCTTTATTTTTGGATTGTATATGAGAGCTCAATTGTAGATGTTAACTGTTAAATGATGTCTTCTCCAATAAAGACCAACCTTGTTGTTAAAAAAAAGTAAATAAAGTGGCCGGTGAGTATATATCTGCTGTTAGCCTACGGAAAGTAGTCAGGAGGCTTGATAACTTTAAAAGATTAAGCTGTCCTTTTATTTTAGGGATCTAAATAAAATAACTAAATTTTTATTTAAAAAATTGTCCACCCTCTCTGTAAGTAAAGAAATCAGGAAATACCTAACATAAACTAAGCAAGTATTTATATATAGGAAGTTTCAAAATGGTAAATATCTCCCTGTTGAGTAACAGTTGTGAATCCATCTATCATATTTTGGATTTTGTAAAATGAAGCCTGATAAGTTGCCATGGTTCACTGGACTAACCAAATGTAGTGATTATTTTTTTTCTTTAAGTATCTGCAGGCCAACTGACTAAATCAGCATACACAAAATAGGAAGGTTTTAGTAGTCGCCTCCATAAGTATCAAGCACTATAGAGTAGAAGGCAACGCTTTAGATTTATAGTCCATAGACCACAGGAGTCATTTGAGCTATAGGAGACATGACCTGACCAGGAGATGTCCTCTCCCCTCCTTACCCATTACTGTATGTCAACTTGGAGACTCCGCTTTCAGCAGAAATTTATGGCCTTCTCAATACAAATTATCTTAATGTCAAACATAAAATACTATGAAAAACAGGGCAGCCAGACAAAAGCTTTTAAAAGGATTGCAAATATAAAGTATATGTGGTGTACAGAAGAGAAATGTTTTTTTCGTATGCAGAGTCCATCTTTAGCTACATATATGTCCATAATAACATTATTAGACGAAACAGATGTATTTAAAAAATCATCTTGAAATATTTGTCACAAAAAAGGTGTACTTTGTTCTACTGTGCTATCTGCATACAACTCATTCTCACTGAATTCCAAGTTCCATAGGAAGGAAGTATTGTTTCTTGAACATTAGCATATAAAAGCTCAAGTATAAAATGGAATTCTCTAAAGTTCCTCAAGTTGTGAAGTGGAACCACAGACTTTCCATCTCAACACTCACTCACTCGTTTTTGTAGAGGTGATTGTATCTATATGTGTGTAGTTGTACTAACTTTTTTTTTGTGACAAACTTTCAGAGGTCTTCTCCCCTTCTTCTCAGTTCAACCAGTACTGATACACAAAGTTTTAGCAGTCAAGCTGTCTGTTAAGATAAATCTGCAAAGCAGAAAAAAAAAGCACATACACAGGGTAATAAAAATGAGAACGTGCAACACATCTGATGGGACTGTCCGCAGCTCAAACGTTTCTGGAGTCTACCAAATGCTGTACACAGTTACTGGTGCTTTGTTTCATGAAGATCAGCATGAAGCTCTCCTCAACAAAAATCCAAAGTCTGTACTAAATCCCAAAATAAGGTGATTACCTATATTTTGTATTAAGATTAAAAAAGCTAGGGTGTGTAAGTCCCCTACATTACTCCTTGCAGGAGTCAAGCATTGTGTCTCTCAGGTCATTTTTTACAAAAACTCACGGCCATACAGACCAACACTATGAAAAAGTTCCAAAAAAATGTTGGAACAGTGGGCCAAACTCTACTTTTCCCCTACATTATGTTAGGACTCCTTAAAGTAATTGTAAACAATTGTAACCCTGTAAAACAACCCACTCAGTTTAAAATAGAAACGAAAGGCTAAACTTTTTCGTATAGCTATAAAAAAACATTATAAATACCTTTTATCCATATTTTATAAGTGATCACCTTCCCTCTGTTCTCAGCTGCATAAGAGCTTGGGGGGGGGGGGGAGCAGCAGCACACTGAGCTTCCCAGTAAATGACTGTGCAGAGGGGGCTTGTCAGGACAAGTCTGATCATTGGAGAAGAGTACACTGAGTTCCTAGCATAGCTAGAGAACTGACCGTGCTGTGCTCTCCTGCTTAGTGTGGTCAGTTTTTAATAGGAAAGCAAGGGGACTAGCAGAAAGACCAGAGATTACCCTAAAGGAAGCAATACAAAGACAACAGGATACTTTCTCATACAAGCACATGATACAGCAGGGCACATATCAGGAATATGAAGTGTTGGGGTAACAAAGGCTTTTAGACCCCTTTCACACTGGAGGCGTTTTTCAGATAGCGCCTGTAAAGCGCCTGAAAAAAGCCTCATCTGCAATCCCAGTGTGAAAGCCTGAGTGCTCTGGCTTTCACTCAGGCAGAATGTCAAAAAAAGTCCTGCAAGCAGCTTCTTTTAGGCGCTCCTAAAGCTCCCCTGCCCATTGAAATCAATGGGCAGCACCGCCAAAGCGCCGCCGAAGACCCACAGCAGTGGCGCTTTGCGGGCGCTTTTAACCTATTATTTGGCCGCTAGCAAGGGTTAAAAGCTATCGCCCGAAAAGCGTCGCAAACGAGACAGTAAATCACCGCATTAAGTAGCCGTGCTTTACCGCCGACGCCCCTGCGCTGGCAGTGTGAAAGGGTTCTAACTCTCTGAAACAGAGGATTTTGGGTTTTGTTCCAAAATGTGAAGCTTTTTTACTGGGTTTGACCCACACTGCCTCCTACTCAACGCCCTCCCTCTTCTTTTCTCCTCTCTTCCCCATCTCACCCACTTTAACCTCACCCACTTTCTTTCCTCTCCATCCTTCCTTTGTACATACCCTAGCCTTTAAGTGTTTTTGCATTGCCTCTATCAGTTCCAGGTCAGGACATGACTGTTGTCCTGTTGCTTAGGGACTACTTTGTACCACTTGAACATTGTACCCATTATGGTTATGTCAACTTTACCTGATGTACTCTGCTTGTGTCTATACAATGCTGTTTATTTTTATGTTACTGACAAAAAAAAAAAACAATAAAAAGTTATTGAGCAAAAAAGTGAGAAAGCTAGCAAACATAGCTGCCCCAGGAAGCTGCATTGCTGCCTGTGTGTGTGCATGCTTGATTAATATGGGATTGGACTATACTGAACTCATCTGGCAGTGGCCTTTCAGACACACACTACTCAGACCTGACTTTCTGCATCCAATCTCATACTTAATCTCATTCCTTCCTTCCTCTCAATGTAATACACATCTCTCAATATGAGCCACACACATACACACTTCTCACCTCTCATTGGCTAATGCAATTTGCTGAGGCTCGCTCATGCCTCTTGCAGTTGTACACAAGGAAAACCAGCCTTCTTAGCTAGCAATTGGTTCCCACGGTATAAATTCTAGCCACTTTTTATCATGGGGCACCTGATTGGTGGAGTGGGATGCACTTGGCTTTTGCCTAATAACTCCTGTACTCCCATCAAATAAGAGAGAACTCAAAGTGGCAGTTCACCTAGCTTGACAGAGCGTCTGCTATGGAAACTCTGGCTTCAGTGCCGCTACCACTGTCTACATGAGTGCTGCCTGAGGTGGCTGCATTAGTTGGCCTCGTTGGCAGCACTGCCCTGTCTGTTTGACACAAGAAATAATGGACTGAATATGGAATTCGGCTTTCCAAATCACCATTAAATAGTTTTCTGACCATTTACACCTCTGTGAAAGGGATCCCTTTCACTTCCCATTGTGTCTGAAGGACAGGACGTGAGGAGGAATCTCCCCGATGGGGGAATTTACCCATGCCATTATCCATTTAACAATTTCCTGCTGTATACAAACAATTTTAGGGGTTTTGGCTTAAGATACACATAAAGGCTTAACCAGTACAAAAAATATTGGATGATGAAACTACTTCTAAAGTTATTTAGAAACAGAGCTCATGCATAAAATGCATACAATGGTTTATAAAGGAAAGCATGCTTAGCATTCAGGTGCGTGCTCCTCGCTTGGAATCTGCCCTTAGCAACTTATGAATCATTGGTTTACAAAAGTGTATGTATTCTTTGGTGCCTGAACCGAACATACAAATAAAAATTGATTTATGGTACAGCTGGTCAACATTAAAAACTAGAGACATTTCTAGGGACAAATGTTTCTAAGGGCATATACTGAAATCGGATTCTTAGTATAGGTAATAAACAAGTTGTATGTATATACTGTACATACCTGCCCCTGGCTATTGTGGTGGGTTTCATCCACAAAACGTTCTGAAGGAAAAACAGCACAGAGCAACCAGATTTCTCCTTCACTGGTCAATAATGCACTAGGGAGAATTTAGTTGGTATGGGCAATATGAATTGTTCTTCCATCACACATTTTATGCATGAGTCTTTGACTTTCTAGCCATAGGAAATTACACTTTTCTTTTAGATATTAACATTAAACTTTAAAATAGTACAGGATATTCTTAAAAAAATGGATTCTATGTAAGCATTTGCACACAATAAAGAAACATTGTGCACTATAATCTATCACACATTTCCAGAAAAAGGAAAAAGATATCCACTTCACTATATGCATTAGGAAAACTATTTCTCTTCTTCAAACAGATCACAGATAATGCGTTTTGCAGAGTTTCCAGTAGTTCATTAAATGGCAGTGAAAGGCTACTACATCAGGAAGAATGCCAAAATTCATCTCGCTGGTCAAGGCCAACAAAACCTTACATTCTAAGGGCAAAACACCAATCAATATGGAGTTAATGTAAAAAGGGAAACAAACCCTTTGCCAGAATCAATAGTGCATATTTCTTTATCACAGTCTGCTGGAGTATTTAAACTTTTTTTTTTTTTTTACTGCTGATGTTAAAGGAAATCAGATAAACGAAGAGCTGCTTTGCCCAATAGGAATTCGATTTAGTCAAAGAATTTGCTAGGTAGAATTAGCTGAGGCAATATCCTTCAATGAGAGTCATCAGGTCGAAAAACAAGTCTTGTGATTCAGTGTGAAAAAAAATGGTTGGGGTATGGAAAAGTAATTTTGTGTTATTTGGGAAGGGGGTGAAGAAACTGTGAAATGCTTACCTAGTACCTTATATATTTTAGTGACTGGTAATAAGAGATTGAGCTGGGATTGACATCCATCTGGCAGACTCTGTTTAAAATCCCTTGGGGAAATCTCTCTTGACCCCTGGCAAAGGGCCGGATTAACATAGGGGCTATTGGAGCTGCAGCTTCAGACCTCTCCCTAAATATAGGCCCATGCCAGTGGCTCAGTGAGGTATCATTCATGGGTGCAAGGTGTTCACTGCACACGGGCCCCAAGTGGGGGGGGCGGGACCCACTGTGCTCTGACCCACCCTGCACCCATAGATGAAACATGTCTGAGGCACTGAAACGCAGCTGTCCCTGCCAGCATACTGGCTGCTGTCACTGTCTGTCCACTGTCACTCTTTGGGGGCCTCCTGCTGTCACTGTCTTGGGGCCTCCCGTACTCACTCTCTGGGGCTCACCCACTATTACCTCTCAGAGCCCGCTCCTGTCACTCGGCTCACAGTCACCCACTGATCCTGTTGTTTGAGCTGTGGGCACTGTGGAGGTAGGTTTGACTTCTCTGGAGGGGCCGGCATGATGTCAGTTTAACCCAGCATTGGCTTAAGGGTGCTCCACCCAACAGGACTTCTAGTAGGAGAGGCCCTGGTGCCATGAGAGAGAGCGTGGATGCAAGTAAACAAAAAAAAAAGAAACAGGCTGCCAGATTGCCCTAAAAATGATATAGCAGCAGTGTAATGTTGTGCAAAGCTTTTACAGTGACCTAGAGTGCGGAGGGGGTTTAATTAATGCCATTAGTAATGTGCAGCACTCAGGGGTTAATGTGCTGTTACTAAACTGGAGCTCCACCCAAAAGTGGAAGCGCTGCTTGCCTGCCTACCCTCCCCCTCTCATCTGGTGTCACATTTGGGACCTTTTGGGGGCCACATTTGACAAATTTTTGACAGGTTTGATGTTCATTGTTTTTTTTTTTGGGGGGGGGGGGGACTCCTCTTTAACACAACACTATAACAAGTCACTGACTACTAATGATGAGGTATGTTTAAAATAGCACTACCACTGACTACCAGTGCAGACATAATAAAGTAGAATTTCAGCTTAAGTGTAACTAGCCTGAAAAATTCCACCTCCCATCTCCTAACACCTACATTGATTAACCTATTTTCAAGCTTCTCCTTTGCAGTCACCATGAACTCCCATGTCAGCTAGAAGCATACACAAGGGAGAGGGGGAAGTGCCAACCAGCCATTATCAGCACTCTCTTCTCTCCCCTACAGCTGCCAGGAGTGGACCTTAGCAACCTGAAAATAGGTAAGTATATAAATCTTTTCTATACAGGTTAGCCAGCGTAGGTGTTAGGAGGGGAGAGGAGGCATGTTTAAGGCTAGTTAGGTTTAAGCTGAAATTCCACTTTAACAGAGGTTTAGGTAGCATCACACCACTGACCACCAATGCTGGGGGTTATTAAGCGGCTACTGACACCAATGTTGGGGTTATTAGTGTTGGTAACTGGCACCTTTGCTGGGGGTTTTTATTGCGAAACTGGCACCTATGTAGGGGGTTATACTGTGAAACTGGCACCAATGTTGGGGGTTATTTTTGCTGCTACTGACACCAATGCTGGGGGTTACTATTGTGTAAACTGGCACTGATGCTGGAGGTTATTACAAAAACTTCCATCTGTGCTGAAGAAATAGGGGCGCAGTTTGCCATTTTCACCCTGGGCACCAAATGACCTTGTCCCGAAACTGATTATACCCCCCACCCCCATGTCAGCCTGTACCCTTCCCCAGTATAATATGGAAGGTTTACACTTGGCATCCTTGCTCCCTCGTTTTGCACCACTTTCTGAACAATGTAAATCATCTCAGACGCTATTTAACCACACCCAATATTTAGTGCAATTTAAACCAAGCCCACTCCCCGGTGCACATTTTTTCCCCCAATGCCTATGGCCCACTTTTGATCTTGCACACGGGCCCACTGATTTCATGATACATCCCTGCAGTGGCTTATCAATATCTGTGTGCCATCTTGAAAGAAGGGGAGCCCTCTGTCCACTGCACTCATGGAAGAGACAAGTGTCAGCTACTGAGCCGAGTCCTGTTTCTGCCGATGCCTGCCTCTTATCACACGATCTGTTACACTCACACAGATCCTCAGTGTCCAGGAGCTGCAGCTGTTGTCTGGGGGAGGGGCACTGATATCATCCTAACCAGCAGACGCCCGATAGGGAGGACATCTCCAATGCTGTTGAGATGAGGTTAGTAAATTAATTAGGGAGGGGGGATTGTGCAGAAACTGACCTGGTGGGTGTAATGATTGTGCTAGGGGACAGACTGCTGCTCCCCCACATGTAATGTGTTCTCTTGTGCCCAGTGCCCACCATGTCATGTGCTGTGCCATGCATTGCCCACCATGTCATGTGCAGTGCCCACCATGTCTTGTGCTGTGCTATGCAGTGCCCACTATGTCATGTGCAGTGCGCACCATGTCATGTGCTGTGCCATGCAGTGCCCACCATGTTATGTGTTGTGCCATGAAGTGCCCATCATGTAATGTGCAGTGCCCACCATGTAATGTGCTGTGCTCACCATGTAATGTGCTGTGCCATGCAGTTCCCCCCATGTAATGTGCAGTGCCCACCATGTCGTGCTATGCCCTGCAGTGCCCACCATATAATGTGCAGTGCCCACCATGTCATGTGCTGTGCCATGCAGTGCCCACCATGTCATATGCTGTGCCATGAAGTGCCCATCATGTAATGTGCAGTGCCCACCATGTAATGTGCTGTGCCATGCAGTTCCCCCCATGTAATGTGCAGTGCCCACCATGTCGTGCTGTGCCCTGCAGTGCCAACCATATAATGTTCAGTGCCCACCATGTCATGTGTTGTGCCATGTAGTACCCACCATATAATATGCAGTGCCCACCATGTCATGTCATGTGTTTTTGCAGTGCTCACCATGTAACGTGCAGTGCCCACCATATATTGTGCTGTGCCATACAGTGTCCACCATGTCATGTGCTGTGCCATGCAGTGCCAACCATGTCATGCGCAGTGCCCATGTTATGTGCTGTGTCATGCAGTGCCCACCATGTAATGTGCAGTGCCCACCATGTAATGTACTGTGCTGTGCCCCCCACAGACTCGCCCCCTCACTCTCTCTCACCCCCCTCTCTCTCCCTTTCACCCTTCTCACCCCCTATCTGTAACCCCTTTCTCTCTCTCTCACCCCTTCACCCCCCTTTCTCCTCTCATCCCCTCTCTCTCACCCCCCTCTCTCTCTCTCTCCTTCACCCCTTTCTTCCATCACCTCTCTTTCAGCCCCCTCTTTCTCTATCACCCCCCAACCCCTCTCTCATCCCCCTTTCTCTCTTTTATCTAATTTGTTTTAACAATAAATTGTTTGCGTTTTAATTTTATTTATTTTCATAAAAAGGCCCACCAAAATACTCAGCACCTGGCCCATGATGCTCTTAATCTGGCCCTGGGCAAAGCTGTAATAGGCTAACTTTTGTTTTTTAACCAAGTTTCGGCTGCCACTGACTTAACTGGATTCTTCATATATTCCACAAAAAAATCCACTACAAATCAAATACAGCATATATCTATGTCCTGAGTCCACCTAGTGGATTCTTTATATAATACATGGAGAATTCACCATCCCAAATCAACAGGAGCTCCAGCAAAGCCATGCTAGGGGTGGTAGCCATGATGCAGGGTCAGCTGGAGAAACACAGCACCCAGCTGGGACACTCTGACACACCTGAAAGCTCTTTTATGCCGTGTACACATGGGCGGACTTTTCGGCATCGACGGTCCGACGATCTTTCCGAAGGACTTTCGACGGACTTTTGACGGACTTCCGACGGACTCTCGAACGAACGGACTTGCCTACACACGATCACACCAAAGTCTAAAGGATTCGTACGTGATGACCGGACTAAAATAATGAAGTTGATAGCCAGTAGCCAATAGCTGCCCTAGCGCCGGTTTTCATCCATCGGACTAGCATACAGATGAGCGGATTTTTCGACCGGATTCGAGTCCACCGGAAAGATTTGAAACATGTTTCAAATCTAAAGTCCGTCTAATTTTCGCCTGAAAAAGTCCGCTGCAGGTCCGACGAAGCCCACACAGTTAGTATGAGATATGCGTAAGGTTAAAAAAATGAACTAAGGTAATATATCATTCCAAATGCACCCAGAAGCCAGCCCACCATTATTTTTTAAATCAGCAACAGGTAGCCTGCTAGATTTTCAGAGGTACAAACAGTAATGTATCATTTAATGGGTATGGTTATGATGTTACTGCAGATGCAGAATAGCAATGTTATTCCATGGTAACCCATCTGTAATAACAGTGATATTTATTGCCGTTTTTATCATTGTCTGCAAAGGAGGCTTCCCATAGTACCTTGTGTATTGAAGATGTTCAGAAGCTTCAGCAACCACAGCAGGGTAGAAAGAACCCAAGTGGGCACAGCTTGGGTTTCATACAGTGTTGAAGAACTAGTCTAGTGTATCTATTATCTTCAATGACCATGGCTGCAGTCTTGCTATTAGGTACCAATAGTAAAAAAAAAAGGTAAATAAAAGGAACAATAGGTTCAAGGAAGAGTATCTTTACTTCAGCTATGGGACTATAGTTTTTTTAATCTCATTGGACTCATTGAAGTAAAACAGTTACTTAAAAAAAAATCTCATCCTCCTACTGTGTTTTGTTTGATTACTGATGTACATAGTACGGCTCTAAAACCAGTAACTGTAAGGTTTCAAACAATTACTGAGAAGTCGCACAATATGCCAGCAGTAATGTATAAACATGACAGTAATAGTACTGTCCCATACCTTATAATACACAGCAACTTCCTGAGATGTAAATATGGACGCCTTTTAGTGCCAGCTTTTTCAGACAAACGCACTTGGTTGCCACTCTGCCACCTCCATCATTCCATAACATGCAAACACCAAGGGGTTGATTTACTAAAGGCAAATAGACTGTAGAATGTGCAAGTGCAGTTGCTCCAGAGCTTAGTAATTGAGGTGAAGCTTCTTTTTGCAAAGAATACCCAATCATGCGCAAGGAGGATAAAACTGCATGTTTTCTTGCACATCATTGTATGATGGAAATCAGCAGAGCTTCCCCTTATTTACTAAGCTCTGGAGCAAGTGCATTTGCAAAATCTATTTGCCTTTAGTAAATCAACCCCAAAGTGTATGTATGGGCAAAATAAATGCAAAATGTAATACTACATCTCTACATAATATGCAAATTTCACCATATTTTGTCTTAATTGTAAAACCCTTCAATACAAAATGATACCTCCAGTTGTTATGGCCAACTTCACTAATGTTCAGTGAAATTAATGCTTGTTAATCAGCAGCACAATTTTATAGGGAGTGGGCATTTGGCATGAAGTTAAAATCAATATAAACACTCTTGTTAACAGTTCCAAAGTGGAATGCAGATTAATGGGCCCTCAGCATAGGACATTGTGCCAGGGAACACTAATATACAGACAGTAGGCACATATATATATATATATATATATATATATATATATATATATATATATATATATATATATATATATGTGTGTGTATCGCACTACCCCCGAAGGAGCTGCTGTTTGTTTGTTCTATCTGTAAATCACATTCACCACCAAGCACATCGCAGCCTATAAAATAGAAACAGTCCATAGTGTACTTTTTCTCTTGCTTTTATTTGCATAACTCGAACTGGAACAGGGAAAGGGTTTTCTGAGATGCTCTTTCGCTGCTTCATAATCTTTCCCTTGACTTCTTATACAAATACTTAGAGCAATGCGGATAATAAAAAGTCACTCTGAATAACTTTTCATGGGAAAACTGGAGTAGTATGGTCTTTGAGAATACATAGGGTGGATAGCAAAGAGTCACTCTGAATAACTCTTCACATATAGGCTTTGGTAGATTTACTTTCGAGAATACATAGGCTGTGTAGCAAAGAGTCACTCTGAATAACTCTTCACCCGTAGGCCTTTTAGAACAATCTGTATCTCCATTTATGCTCGGAGCTCTACCTCCACCTTTTGACCACTACTTCCTTTTGGACAGTACTCCTTTTGGGCAAAAGAAGACATTACTCTAAATAATTCCCCCCCACCTGACTGATTGGATTCCCGGGGTTTTGTTGGACCAAAAGTCACAGACCATCGGTGCCTGCATCACTGACTTGCGTACCAACATCCCTCAGCCTCTGGTAGTACTGCTCCCCTGGGCTTTCACTCACTTAATCAACAGTCCATGTGCCACTCACAAACAGTCAATCACCCAGTCTTCTTCTTCTGCTTAGCTCCTACTTTCTCCTGATGGCTCCTCCATCTCTCCTCTCTGGTCTGGCCTGCTCCCCTTCCCTGTGGGGGGCGTCCAGCTACACCAGCTACTACATGTTGCGCGGTGTCTCCAACTCCTCTACTCCCCGTGGCCTGGTCCCCCCCTCCCCGCAGGGGGGGCGCTCACCTTCTCTCCCCCTCCCCGCAGGGAGGGCGCTCACCCTCTCTCTCCCTAGCGTGGCATGTGACCCCAGCTTATATGGGAGTCCCGCCTCCTGCCAAACAATTTAATGATTGGCCAGAACTCCACACATGAGCTGCCTGCTACTCAGATCCCAAGTCCAACCTCTCTTCCAGAACCATTCTCATTGGAACCATGAGGAGGCATCTCTGAGCCCAAGCACAGGTGGCCACACCCTCTACTACACTAACACTCCCAGTCCCCAGAATAAACAACCAGGCCTGAGACAGGAATACAGGCCTGACTAAATTTACCTGAAACTGTACCCTATCATCTAACACTGAAAATCACCTAACTTTAGGTAGTGACCACTACACAGACCTATACATTCTTCAAATGGAGGAACAGTTGTGGAAGAGTAACTAGGCTATGTGTAAAGTAGATATGATACAGACCTATTTTTATTTAAACCATTGATGTATAACGCATTCTGCTGGTTCTTGCCATAGGCAAGTCTTCTTTTCTTTGTAACCAGCCGCTGGGGTCAACTGGGTCAGAGCGCACTTAAAAAAAATCATCATTTCTATGATTATCATGTAATGAAACCTGAATGCTAACACCCCTAGATTGTGGTTTGAGCCAAGAAATAAATTGGCAAGTGCTAAAGCTGGGTTTTTATTAGCTTTTCGCTGGATCAACAGAGCAAGCTCTGGCATGGAACCAATTTGATAGAATTGTGTCTCTTATTTTGCCCAACTATACTGCGTGCAAAACAATGTATATGACGGGCCTTGTGTTTGCATGAAATGTGTCTGTTTTGCTTATAGCTATGAATCGGTTTCTTCCATTTGTTTTCTAACGTGCAAGAAAAGTTCTAGCTGTTAGTTTATTATTTGCTTTGGGCAACATAAACACGTTTTATGCATTAGATCCTGTTGGGTGGAACTGATTTATAAAAGCTACTGCCCACAGCAACTAATCAGATTCCAGTATTTCAGTGCAAGTTAGCAGCTAAAAGTCTACCGGATATGTCTGCTTGTGTATGGCTAAGAATCAAGGGAAAAGATTGCAAACCCTTGATATTTCTCATTAGTCTTTTTAGACATTTACTACACCTGAACTAAAAAAAAAAAAAAAAATTATCGCAGACATGTTTTTTACATTTTACAATTGCATCACAAGTTTGGCATATTTTGGAATTCCAGTGTATACTTAAAGTTGAACTCCAAGCAAATAGATAAATACACAGATGAGATATTATTATGGAAGATGTTTTACCTGCAAAATGATTTGTATTTTTATTCACCCAGTTCTGAGATAAAGCTATGCCATACAGCACAGCCCTGGTTGGCAGGTCAGGAGACCTGATTTTCCTTTACTGCAGGTTAAGTAACACTTACAGGTTGTGCCCCCCCCCCAAGCCTGTGACTGGACAGTGAAAAGAGAAGCAGCAGACCGATGAGCCTATCACTCTGCTTATTCCTTCTTTAAGCGTTTTCCCCTTTAGCACATAAGTACTGCAACACAAGTGACTGGCTCCATATGCTGCTGCTCCTCCCTCTCCTAGTCTGTGTTCTGCTGTACAGGGACAGCAAGAGGGCAATACCAAGTCAAATTCAGATACTTAAGCTGCCTGCTATTTAAAAAAAATACTTCTTATACCTTTCATGTTGTCACCAGAACTTGTATCTCCATTGAAATATTTCCCCTCTATTCATGTTCTGGTGATAACCCAAAATGTGGGCTTTCTCCCTGATAATAATAAACAGGGCAAATCTCCCTAACAGAGATACAGACAACAATAAAAGCCTGACAGGTGTTCTAATTCCTCGTCACTCTATCCAAAGCTTGAAAAAAAGATTTGACTTAGGTTATACTTTAAAAGAGAAGTTTTTTTTTGAGAAATCATACTTACCTAGGTGGATGCTGCATCTGTCCCCCGCCGGCTCTAAGGCTGAGAACCAAGTGATGAGCAGAGAGCTGCTGACTGCTCCCCCCCCCCCCCCTGCTCACTGCAGAGCTGGGCTGTGGAGGGGGGGAGAGTGGCTCACTAAGAGGCTGAGGCTTCTGAGTGGATCCCGACCATATGGTTGTGATGTTTCCCCAGCCTGGACATGCTCTGTGACATCAGACAACGTCTACTGTTTACTGAAAACAGGTCACAAGAGTGCAGAATGAACTGCATTCCTGTGACCCACAGGAGAAGTACAACCAAACAAGCTTTGGCTGTACTTCTTTGTTATTAGGGCTGATTTCACACTAAAGTGCCGGTCGTTTTTGCGTTGCTTTAGCGTTGCTTTTGCGGAACTTATTGGGCCGGTTTTTTACGGTCACGTGACAACGTGACCTTAAAAAAAAGGGAGAAAATACCCATTTTGCAGCACTTTCAAATCAAATTGGATACTTTTTGAGCCCTGACAGGTTCACATTAAAGACAACCTCCACCAGAGCACATTCAGTGGTGGTTGATGATTGCAGCATGTCTGTTCAAACAACAGAATCACCTTTGCAGTCTTGATGTTAAGATCCAGAGCCCTATGAATATCCTTCTTCCTCTCCCTGTATCATTGCTGCCTTTAAAAATGTATTTCCTCTCCTGTAGACTTCAAGAAAGATGTATTTTCTCTGACCAGACAGCCCTTATTGGGCTGCAGGTCATGAAACAGCTGAATTTCACTGGATAAAGACTGCAAAAATATTATATTGCCTTTCACCTGTGAATAGTGTTATTGCTACCACTACTACTGCTACTACTATTAGTGGTAACTGCTAGATAAATAATACAGTAAAACCTTGGATTACGAGCATAATTCGTTCTGGAAACATGCTTGTAATCAAAAGCACTTGTATATCAAAGCAAATTTTCCCATAAGAAATAATGGAAACTCAGATGAATGGTTCCACAACCATTTATTCATAAGTCCTTCAGTATATAGTCCATATAAAAAGATTATAGCAATGTGATAGGTTGTGTAACCATAAAATGTCCATCCACAAATTAAAGCTTCCACAAGGGGATTAGAAGCAAAATCCAGTAGGAGCTACAGAGTAAAAAGAGAAGAGAGGCGCCTCTAGGTGTAGCAATATGGTTACATTTAATGAAGGTACAACATTTAGCAACTCACATGGTTGATGATTAAAACAGGCACATCTAAGTATGCAGGCATCCGGGGTAAAGCTGTCCACATAGACCGCACCACCGGCTCTTACCACTGTCAGTCTGCAATCGTGACTGGGAAGACTACCCTGCAGTAGAGCGATCTGAAAGCGAGGCTTGAACCACTTGTCGAGCGCAGCGTGGAAGGAATGACGTTGAAGGCGATGAGGAGGTCAGTCTATATGGAAAGCTTTACCCCGGATGCCTGTATACTTAGATGTGCCTGTTTTAATCATCAACCATGTGAGTTGCTAAATGTTGTACCTTCATTAAATGTAACCATATTGCCAAACTTAGAGGCACTTCTCTTCTCCTTTATACTCTGTTGTGACTTGACGCTACTTATATATCAAGACATTGCTTGTATATCAAGTCAAAATTTATTTACAAATTGTGCTTGTCTTGCAAAATGATCTCAAACCAAGTTACTCTCAAGCCAAGGTATTACTGTATGTTAATTTTTCAAAGGTAAGAAAACCCGGCAAGCTCTGCCAGCTCTGGTCATCAGTTAATCCAAAAGAAACCTAAAGCAGCCCATAGATAATTCAAATTTCTTTCTTTCCAACACTGGTGGAAGGGAAGAAATTTGATTGATTCCCCTATCAACACAGTCAGTGTTGATAGGGGAATGCCTTCCCTAGCGCTATTGTGTTCTGCTGGCACGGGGAGCCCTTCCCGATCAGCAGAGCACAATGATTACTGCTAGGAGCTATAGCCACCGGCAGTAATCACATGTAATCGTATAAAAAAAATCCAACACGATGGCATAGATCGACTTGGGAACAATAAGCTTGCCCAAACAATCTTGGCCAGTCCCTGCTGCTTTCGATCCATGTATGGCCACCTTATATTTAATGTATATCTAAAGCCCAATTTTTTTTTTCTCCTTTTGAATAGAGTAGGAAATGGTTAAAGTTTACACACATGTTATAATCTGATTGAACAAACTTGTGATCAATTAGAAGGATTGTTGTGCACCATATATGTGCTAGACATGCCCCATATTTTATGTAAAATAATGACTTTGAGGATATGAAGAGGACATAATTAAGTATGCAAATTAGCTATGCATACTGGGAACATTTTCCTGCAAAAAGCATTTTTTTAAATTATGCACAATTCTGATGCTTCAAGTATATTTGTCATAATAATTATGTCAGTTCTCTCCCTGGGGGTCTCTAGACCTTTGTTCCCACTCCTCTATAGCAGTGCCGTACAGCATAAGTAGAAGCCACTCTCATTCACATGACTGCTGCTGACAGTTAACCAGCTAAAGAAATTTATATATTTAAAGCATGAGGCCTCATTCATGTGGCAAACTGCACCAAGAGAGAAAAGAATCCAGTGGACTCTTGTGGCTGGATGTACAGACGGATGAGGACAGTTACTGACGATTCCCGATCAGCTGAAGTGACTGCGCGGAGGCATTATTCGATGGGAGGCATTATTCGACAGGACACCTGGTCCACTTGTACAAAGCAATGACGGGGTGACAACAGCTGCAACTGTCTGGATTGCTGCATAGTCAGTGGTTAACTGCGGTTCAGACAGATGATCTCTATTGAAAGCAAGCTTACATCTTGTGGAGGTCATCTGTCCCTAACAGCAGCTTATTGCTATCTGTGCGATTACACATGAACACCAGCGGACAGCTGCGGCCTCTGTCAGCCTTACATTGCTTTGCACAGGCAGAATGGTCACAACTGTCCACCTGTACATCCAGCTGCAAGAATCTACTGGGTACTCGCCACATATTGCACTTTTTACCATTTGAATGAGGCCTAACGGTTTCTAGCAAATTTTATTCTGTGGATTACCAGTAAAATAATCAGCTAACTGTTCATATTTATAGTATTTATAGTATATTTAAAGCAAATAGTTTTGGATAGTTGTTTACATTTTTTTTTGTATCTGTATCCCATTCAAAAATTTCTTTTACTTTCTATGCCAGAAAAAGTAGCCACCAGCAGCCTGTCAGAAATAATCCTTTATTGGTATGAGTGTTAAAATCTGCTGACATCGGGCTGGTTACCATACGTGACTTCAGAGTAAGGCTTTTTTTTTGTTACTTCCAAATGCTTTTGATGCCAGCTAATATGAAATCACAGATGATGAACAGTAATAGAGAAAACATACAAAAGTGGTAGCAGACTCTATAAAACTGAGATAACTGCTAGGGAATGGAATATGTATCATACGGCTGTGCTGCATAATACTGAAACCTGGGAGCTGTCCTTGGTGCTAGGTGCTATCAACCTTCATTATGTCAGCAGCAGAATTATGCTATTCTGCAATGCTAGTACACTTATTCATCCACAAACTGCTGAGTAGATATTGCATACTTTCTTCCAAACCTGTGATATAAAGCCTAGAGTTAGGCTAAGGGGATGTAAGCTATACTTTGCAATCTGTTAGCTGGTTGTAGCATGTGAACAATCTTAGATTTACATTATGTATGAAGGGCTTTGAGACCATATTGTGCCACTTTGCTACTATGAAACATTTTTTTTTCCCTATCTGACCCTAACAAGTAGTCAGAAAGTACTGGATAATTACAACATGCTATTTAAAGTGGAGTTCCACCCAAAAGTGGAACTTCCACTCATCAGATTCCTCCCCCCCTCCGGTGACACAGTTGGCACCTTTCAGGGGGGAGGGGGGTACAGATACCTGTATATTACAGGTATCTGTACCCACTTCCGGCATAGATAGCCGCAGAATCTGCGGTTAATTACACCACTTCCTGCTCCCTCCCCACTGCCTGATGGGAAACACACAGGTCCCAGAGACAGCAGGGACCATTCGTATTGCGCTGCGCGACTTGCGCATGCGGAGTAGGGAACCAGGAAGTGAAGCCGCACGGCTTCACTTCCTGATTCCCTTACCGAAGATGGAGGCGGCAGCACCCCAGGACGGAGAGACGGTTCGGCCTCGGGTGCCGAAATCACGGGCGCCCTGGACAGGTGAGTGTCCATGTTTTAAAAGTCAGCAGCTGCAGTATTTGTAGCTGCTGACTTTAAAAAAAAAAATTTTCGGCGGAGCTCCGCTTTAATGGAAAAACCACAAAGCAAACTGGAAGCATGACATAGTCCCAGTGTAATTTTTAGAAACTGTTTAAAGGAGCTCTATGGTCAGAGCATACACTTGCATACAATGTTATTACATCAGCTTTGTAATATCAATACCAACAATAATTACTGTATTTTTGACAATCCAATAAAGGCTTACATGAACAATCAAATTTATTTAAAAATCTCCTTTCATGTGACGAGTGCTGTCTGTCTGTTGGCCATCTCTTTCTACAACTTGCTGGATTCTATGTATGCTTTGTAGTTTCTCCTATGCTATTTATTTTACTTCTAAGGACTACAAATCCCATAGTACCTTGCTGCCTGCAAGCTATGATTCCTGTACTGACGCGTCCTCCTGAAACTCCTCCTCTCAGCACCTTTGTAGTTCAGAAGGCAGGCTCTGTGCATTCTGTGTCATAGGATACCAGAAAGTAATTGTGTGGGGAACTTCACAAAGTAACTTTACAAACTTCAAGACTATTCAGGAGTAGGACATACATAGTTGAAATAAAATGTGGAAATGAAGATATGCATTTACATTTTGACCACACATACACTTTAAGCTGGTTTTTACACCTTTACTTCTGTAGGGATCTACTGCCCTCTACTGTTAATTTGCTAATGTAGCACTAACTCACGGTGGAGCTGCTGATTTAAAGCGGGCTGTTTCCGTCACCTTTTTACCTGTGGTTTCACCAACACCGGGTCTAGGGTCCCCGTTGAGCTCGTTATCAGATAATATAGGCAATAGTCACTTTAGTACTTTTCCAATGCTTTAATGGGAGATAACCGGAAGAAGTAGCAGGAAAGAGGTAGAAGAAGAGTTGCAGGGAAGTTCAAATACCTTTTCTTGGTGTAGCACTAATGAATTGAAATCTCAAGGATGAATGTATCCTCTGTTCAGGATTAAATCTTTGCGGATAGGTCTCTCTCACTAACCTAGCAGCCGGAACGCAGCACGAACAAAAAGTCTCTGCCACAGACTTGAGTGAAACAAAACTGTACGATCCTCTGCCACAGGATGTAGTAGTTTTTCGATGAACAGCAAACACAGTACCAGAACCTTTAAGCCGACCCGGCAGTACTTGTGCGGTAGATTAGTTTAAGATGCGTCCTCCAATCGAGTCACCAGGCCCTTCTTAAGACCAGCCTTGCATGGTCCCTTCCAAGATGGGTCCTCCCCTGGATCTTCCCGATTGTCCGGCTTCTTCCCGCAGGACAGACAGCACAGGACCACCCCAGCGATAGCAAGCCCCAGACAGGCTTCTGGGCCTACCCGCACGGCTGCCATAACGCAACCCTCCAGCCTGGAGGGCCGCGAGGTAGAACTCACTAACACATGCGTCTAGGCCAGGAGGGCCACGAGGTAAAGCTCTCAGAAACATCGCATCTGTCCCATAAATACTCTCTCCCAGAATGCAACCCAGAGGACCACCTCCACCGAGTTGTCTACGGGACAGAAGAGCACTCATATACTTTAGCTTGTTACTTTCCAACACCGATCCATGGTGACAATGACACCCACAGGCAGAATGTGGAACTGCATGCAACACAGCCAAACTGGAACAGAGGCTAATCTAACTGTAAATGAAATCTGAACTATGTACAGCACAGATGACCCACTAAATTTACATACAAGCGGTAGATTGGAAAATCTACCAGCGCTACACTAATATTACAGAGGTATGTATAAATTTGTATTAGCCATCCTGTCTCTGAGAGGCTGAATGAGAAACCCCAGAAGGGGAAGGTGGAGAGAGAAAAAGGAGCTGACACCACATGTCTGGAGGTATTTCTATTAGTAACTACTGTATATATACCTGGGTATACATGCACAATTCCACCAGGACACCTATCAGGCCCTTTGTTGATAATACCTGTTTATACATTGGATGTATGTACTATTATTAATCTTTTCTGATATAAGGCTTGTATTATTTCCATACTGGTGTGCATTTATATACTTATGGGTAATGTTATGGGTAATGTTAAATGCTATGGGTAATGTTATGGATAATGTTAAATGCTAGTTGCAGTAGTTCCTCTGCCCCCAAGTACTTTGATTATGTTATTGGTTAATTTCGCAGGAAGGGAATCCCCTCTGTTTACAGAGACCCTATCCTGTGTGAAGACACTGCCAACTTTATTATCAATCCCAATCTTCCACTTAGCGAAGGTTCTGGCTCTCCTATTTACCTACAGTTTTAGCGCACTATCCAGGTTTAACACCCCCCCCAAAGGAAGGCTACACTTCCATGTGTTCACATACTTCACCAGCGATTATACACTGTCAGCAATGAGTGAAGATGCATCCAAGATCAAACAATGCACACCAACGCATTCCACAGATGTCAACCACCACTATTTAAAACAACGACTAAACTATGTACATGTGCTCAACTGCACAGGTGTGAGTGGGCCAATTGTTTATGGGATTGTAATGCCCCCTTACAGGCATACATATGTGGAGGAATCAGAACATGAAAAGGTCTGTGTGACCACTACTCCTTGTGGCTGGTGTAGGTGAAGAATAAAGTACGACTGGCTCAAACATCAAATTATTCTTTCTGTCCTTTGTATGTTTTCAGCTTAGTTTTATATTAGCTACTGTCCCAGAATTGATACTGGGTTGTATTTAGAGATCTAAAGCCCTCTGCCGTTAGAAATCACAGAACAAAAAAGCCCCTTTAAATGCCACAATTGGTTGAACATCTGCTTCATCTTAATTTAGTCTTTTTAAATTAATTTTTATGCATGCATATGATGGACTTATTCTTAATAAAATGTGTTTTTTACATTTTGGCAAGAGTAGGGATATAACCTGTGTCTGGTTTTATTGCGGTCTGTGTTCAGCTGGGGAGAATCCCACTCTATTTGTCCTGTGATCATCATCACAAAGACAGAAAGTCAGAAATCCACAATTTTAGAGTTGTCATACGAGCAGGTGAGGGGGAAAACAGCTATATAACACAGGTAATCCTCTCACTGTGGGGAAATTTCCTCTCACTTCCTGCTGCATCTCCAAGACAGGAAATTAGGGGGAATCTCCTAAGCAGGACAGAGACAAGACAACAAAAAGTAAAATCATAGCTAGACATACACTTTAATGTTTCAAAAAAATCTAATCTGTTTATCTTTTAAATATACATATACATGATGCAACACAGTAATTATACTATTTAGGCAACTTTTCCATTGTCATAGCAGATTGATGGAATGCTGATGTAAAAATGTCTACTAGAGGAGAACTGACAAACCAGTGTATGAAATATGAGCATGAAGACTCATACAAGAGGCATGTAAAAAAATAAAAATGGCATCTGGAATTGTTGAGCCATGGTAATCCATAGAAAATACAAAAGAACTAATTTATAGCTACTAGCAAATAAAAAAAAGACTGTTATCCTCAAGTGCAGCCAATGAAACGTTAACTTTTGTTTTCAAAGATGCACAAAAAAAATGACAGTTGAAATATGATTGATTGCTAAACAAAACACCTCCATTTCACTTTGTGTTACATTTAGAAATGGCTCATCTTTCACAGCAGCTCAATGATCTGAGCCTCCTTCACTGGTATATTAAAGTGCAAAGGTCTGTGGATTCCACAATGTCACAATCTGCAACCCCAATTCCAAAAAAGTTGGGACACCATTTAAAATCTACATACAAAACAAAATGCAATGATTTGCAAATCTCATACACCCATATGTTATTCACAATAGAAAATAGAATACATATCAAATGTTTAAACTGAAAAATGTACAATTAAAAAAAAAAAAAAAGGTTATTTTGGAAGTGATGGCAGCAACAGGTCTCAAAAAAGTTGGGACAGGGGAACAAAAAGCTGGCAAAGTAAGTGATACTAACAAGGAAGAGCTAGAAGAACATTTTGTAACTAATTAGGTTAACTGGCACCAGGTCTGTAACAAGACTGGGTATAAAGAGCACAGAGTGTCTCAGAAGTAAAGATGGGCAGAGGTTCTCCAATCTGTGAAAAGTTGCATCCAAAAGTTTTCGAACAATTTCCAAATAATTTTATTCAAAAATATAAAAGGCGCCAACCCTATGTAAATGCGTGTGACAGCTGCCCATTTAAGTGTGAGTCACACTAATAAATAGTACAAAAAAATATAAAAAATATAATAGAAAAAATGTAAATTAGTGCCAACCTAATATTTTTTGTAGAATTGCAGAATAATGTTCCTCAATGTAAAACTGCATAGACTTTAAATATATCATCTACAGTACAAAATATCAAAAGATTCTGAGAATCTGGAGAAATCTCTATGCGAAAGGGACAAAGCCAAAACGCAATATTGGGTGCCCATGATCTTCAGGCCCTCAGATGGCACTGCTTTAAAAACAGGCATGATTCTGTGATAGACATCACTGCATGGGCTCAGAAATACTTCCAAAAATCACTGTGAACAGAGTCCATTCTGCCAACCAAAAATACAAGGTAAAGCTCTATCATGCAAAGAAGAAGCCATATCTGAACATGATCCATAAATGCTGCCATCTTCTCTGGGCCAAAGTTCACTTAAAATGGTCTGTTGCAAAGTGGAAAGCTATTCTGTCCTCAAAAGAATCTAAATTTTACATTCTTTTTGGCAACCATGGGCACCACATCCTCTGGACCTAAGTGGAGAGGGACCTTACTGCTTGTTATCAGCACACAGTTCAAAATCCTGCATCTCTGGTGGTATGGGGTGCATTAGTGCTTATAGAATGGGTAGCTTGCACATTTGGAAAAGCACCATTAATACTGAAAGATAAATTCAGGTTTTAGAGCAGTATAGGCACCCAGCCAGACAACATCTTTTTCAAGGAGGCCATATTTTACCAGGACAATGTTAAACTGGATACTTCATTTATGGCAAAAGCATCGCTTCACAGTAAAAAAGTTTGGGTGCTTAACTGGTCTGCTTGCAGTCCAGACCTTTCACCAAATGAAAATATTTGGCACATCTTGTAATGAAAAATGCTACAAATAAGACCCAGGAATGTTGAGTAGTTACAATTCTATATCAGGCAAGAATGGGACAACATTCCTCTTCCAAAACTCCAGGAACTGGTCAACTGGTTCTTTAACCCCTAGGTGCCAAATCCACGCAAATATGCGGCGTCTTGGCAGCCGGGCACAAAGGGGCCGCATATTTTCATGCATTTGCGTCAATAGAGCTGTGCTGAGAGCACGCGTCCTGCATGCTCCCGGCACAGTGACCAGCGGGGCTCACAAAAAGTTTCTGAACGCTTCTTCGGATCAGGAGTTTTCAGATCATGTGACCGCCGTGACAACCAATCACGGCGGTCACATGGTCACAAGCTCCGGCCTGCCTTCTGGAATGCCAAACCCCTTAAAAGGCCAGAGAATAGGGGATGCTACACCATGGTAAACATGGCCCTGTTTCAGCTTTTTTGGAATTGGGGTTGTACTTTGCCAGCTTTTTGTTGCCCTGCCACAACTTTTTTGAGATGTCTTGCTGCCATCAATTTCAAATTTACCTTATTTTTTTTCTTAAATTGGTACATTTTCTCAGTTTAAACATTTGATATGTTTTCTATTTTTTATTGTAAACAAAAATATGGGTTTACAAGACTTGCAAATCATTCTGTTTTTATGTAGATTTTAAACAACGTCCCAACTTTTTGGAAATTGGGGTTGTAAAGGGTTTTATATAAAAAAACAAATACTTGTTACAAGTGAAGAAAAAAAAAATCGGTTTGGCATTCTATTAAAAACAAGCACTTATACAACCAGTTGAAAAGGATGTCTTTTCTATTTGATTTTGAAAGTGCAGCTTCACAATAACACATACACAAAGAATAGCTTCTTTTCTTTCTGAATGAGCCAGAATAACTATCTTCTAGTCCTTTGCTAATGGCTTAGCTTTTCATGATCAATGTTATTTGTCATTAATAGAAATTTTCGATCTATAATAACAGCAGTGTGGGCAACATGAAAAGGCTGGCTCATATTAGCAACAACCGTTTTTGCTGGAGTGTTGCTATCCTGCTATCCAGCTACATAAACAGATCTGTACCACCCCGCGGCCAATCTAAGGAATGGAAGAAGTGCACCTCTGGAGTGTTACGGGAGGCAGACTACACATCTTTAAATGTTTGTGTGAGCAAGAGGCTTGGCAGCAAACTGCTGGCAGCAGAATAAAGGATAGGAGAGGCAACGGCAGAGCAAAGCCAATGGACCTATTTCAATGGACAGCTGTTTCATTAAAGACCAGATTAATTATTTTGTGCTGTTCTCCCTCACTGGCTTGTCTAAAAAAAAAAAGAAAGAAAAAAAAGTATAGAGGAAAAAAAAAACATTTTAACCTCTTCAACCCATTTAAACAGATGATCTGTGATTGCAGCCCTGGGATTTGAGCGTGCAGTGCATAGCTAAGAAAGTGATGATGCTGCGGGGACAGTCTGGGAGTGCTGGGTCACCATCTGGCACGCTACAGAAAAAAGGGGCATTTTGGCTAAGAGTCTCATAGCAAATTACAGATGATCCAGGCAATCTATCACCAGGTTCCAGAACTTTGCCACTGAGGGGACAGTGTGTTCAAAGGACCAAAAGCTAAACAAAAAAAAAAAGTTACCAAAGATGAAGGAGCTGCTAGTTCACAAAAACATATGAAAAAGACTGTATTCTTCCACAGAAAAAAAAAGCATATTTGACATTTATATAACTCTTCTGTGCGGCCAATCATTAATGTGAGCTGCCATTTTCGGCTGAAGGAGGCCTAAAGTGTAGCTGTCAGTGGTGGCTGGTGCTATATTGTTGGGGGGGAGGTGGCAAACAATCTTACCGTCAACCCCCCCCCGGTCGGATCACCTGCACTCCACCCCCCACCCAATGGGGCTGTCAGACACCAGAACCGCATTTACCCCATCTAGGTCGTGGGCAGCGCTTCTTCTTGGCGGTTTCACCCTACGTCTCCTCCTCTGTGGCCAATAGGATCATCTCTCCTCTCAGGCCAATCGGGTCTCAGGACCTGCTTCCTGACTGGCCGGGAGGATAATCAGAAAGACAATAGTATTATGCGCTCCGAACCCACCCTTTTTTGAAGCCAATTGTCCATGTTTCCGGCGCCCTGCAAGTAGATTAGGGGCCTGGAGCATGGATTAGGGAGGTGGCCCCCCTGTGCCACATATGGACAGGCTGCCACTGGTAGCTGATGTCAATTATGTAAATGTGTTGTGTTGTTGGTTGAACTGGATGTCTTTTTTCAACCAGATTACTATGTAACTATGGAGTTGACTTTCTAAAGGCAAAAAGACTGTGCAGTCTGCAAGCGCAGTTGCTCCAGAGCTTAGTAAATGAGGTAAAGGTTCACTTTGCAAAGAATACCCAATAACATCCAAGGAAAATAAAAAACAATGCATTTTTGCTTGAACATGATTGGATGATGGCAGTCAGCAATGCTTTTGATAATTTACTAAGCTCTGGAACAACTGCACTTGCACAGTGCAACTGCACTTTCCAAAGTGCACAGTCTCTTTGCCTTTAGTAAATCAACCCCTACGTGTCTTTAAAGTGGGAGTAAACAACCATGGATGATTTTTACCTATAGGTAAGCCTATAGTAAGGTTTGGTTTACCTATAGGTACAGTAATATATATCCTAAATGTTTAGCAGATATTTACTTGTGGAGCCGCTGGTGACGTCACCGGCACATTCGCTCTGAAGGAACAGCATACCGTGCCATTCTTTCAGAGCCCTGTGCCGTGAGCTGCAGGAGTGATATAATTGCGGCTCGTGCGATTAAAGGCGAACCTAGAAGAAAGACCAGGTGAAAATGGAAGCCCTGTCAGCGGTGACAGTGCACTGCTGGAGGGCTTAATTTGAAGGTTTTTAGTATGCAGTGCATACTAGCACATTATAAGTTTGCCTTGCAGCCTTAAAAAAAAATGCAGACGGTTTATTACTGCTTTAAATAGCTCCATGATCTAGTTTTGTAAGAGCCTCCTATAATCCCCCAACACATCAGCAGTCAATCCAAAGCTGTAAGCCAATCAAACTTTACTTAATTGCACAGTGCTGTAAAACTAACAAAAACTAACAAATGAAGCATTCTGATTGAAAGAAAGTGCATAGAGATTATAGTAAACTGCTGCTCCTTCACTATCCAATCACAGCCTTGAGTAAGCTGTATTAAATGCAGGGGACAAAAATATGTCCTGGACTTTGTATCTCAGAGGTAGTGGTAGAGGGGAGCTGGACACCAATTGTAACAGGTTATAAAAATGTGGCCAAAGTTGTTACTTGATGCCAATTGGCAGCTCACCACAAAGATGGGGATCCCCCAGGAGAGCACATTAACCTTTGTTGAGAAAACCAAGTAAGCAAAAGATTGCTGCTCCAATCTCTCAAATCCGTATCAAGACACCCGCCCTAATAGAACTCACAGGTGCTGGCTCTGCATTTGATTATGTGGGCAAGACTCCATTTGAGACCGTTTTTGGATTAGCTATCAAAACCTGAAGTCCATATATATACCCATGATCAAGCTTTAATCATTTAGCTATGAATAAGTGCCATGATGGGGCGTGAAACATGTTAGCTATTTTTCCTGTTCCTCCCTGTACATGAGGTGACTGCATTTGGATTCTATTTCTTCATATCAATAAAGATGTCTTCTATGGTGTGCGGCCATCCAGGATCTTTTTCTTTCCTGAGAAAACCAAGTCTAATAGATCAAAGAAAGACCCAAATGATATACCCTTGGGAGTCCAAAATCTTTGATGTACAACTGGTTACAACAAGCTGGGCAAAAAGCAGCCAACATGTTTTCGGGCCACACAATCCCCACTACATCAGGGCTGAGTGAAATGGCAGAATGTTAAATTGACTTGAATGTACTCCTAAGCAGAATGATCTGCAGGCCAATGATGTTGGCAAGCAGCAAAGCCCTTGCCATTTGATACTGTAATGGCTTTGTACAGTATCAAGCGGAGATGTCTGGTTGTTAAATACAAATGCAGCTTTTTGACAGGTAAGAAAGTTTAGATAAAAAGGCAGATTATTTAAAATGTGCATTTTTTCCTACATTTACAGCTGTCAATACTGATCTGTGGGATTAGGGTTCCATTCATGCTTGTGCGATTTGTCATGCAACTTTGGACATCAAATTCACATGACAAGTTGCACCCCATTCTTTTCAATGGCACCCATTCGCAGCAACTTTTAAAAGGTGCCTGCACTACTTTGGTGAGACTTTTGATGCAACTTAAATCCACTGAATGTAAAGTCGAATCAAAGTCGCACCGAAAGTTGCATCAAAATTGTGTGACTTTAAAGACGCGCTAATGTTAATGTAGCCTAAAGGAGAAAATGTCAGCTAGATGTTTAAAAACATTACTCCCCATAAAGAGTGAATCTCCCTTGTAATATTGATCGTCAAAGGTCCCTCAGTCATTGCAAAGTGGGCAGACTAGGTAGCTAGGATAAAGAGGGCACCAGAAACACTTCTGGAGGAAGCCATTGCAATTTGCAACTTACCAGCATCACCTCAAAATGAAAACTGTGCTTTGAGTGGACTCGGAGACCACATTTAGCTTCTTATCTAAGCAAAATTATAAATGAGCTATAACTAAAGTGAAACATTGGTTCAGTATGCTAAATTAGCCTTCCACAGTAAAGCACACATGCTCCTGACCAGAAGTGCTACAGAGAGAGACGCTAAGAGCCAAGACTATGGGGTTGATTTACTAAAATCTGGTGCAGCTCTGCATACAGATCAGCTTACAGGTTTTTTTTTTTTTGTCAAAGTTTCATGAGTGGGTATTTATTTCTCCTTTTGTTATGTTTTTTATTTTTATTTTTTTTAAAAGGAATCGCTCTGTTTGGTTCTTGCCATTGTGGGGGTCAGTTTATCTCTAGACCGCTGTTTGGCTATTTTATTGTATGTTCCTTCCCTCTATTGAGATGCGGTCTGAAGTGGAGGCTTGATTTTCATTTCCTTTTTCACAACGTTACAGGATTTCCTCCTCCCTGAAATATTTATTTGGTAAACTGAACATTTCTTACAGGGGTAATGTCCAATTAAATCATGAAAAAGAATGATCTATTAAGTGGATCAATGATATTGGAGCCTACCTTAGCCTGAAGTGAGGGTAGCCCTCTAAAGACAACCCCTGGTCTTTTGGGTAGCAATATAAGAATCAGTCTGTTTGGTTCTTGCCATTGTGGGGCTTGGTTTTTCTCTAGACTGCTGTTTAGCTATTATATTGTGTTTCCCTTTCCTTTATTGAGATGCAGTCTGAAGTGGTTTTCATTTCCTTTTTCACAATGGGGGTTGATCCTTGTTCCGCCTTGTATAGATATATAGGACGGACTGCAGCCATTTTGAAACCCAAAGCGAGGCTTGGATAACAATTGGCTTCACCTGTTAACATTGTTCTTCCTTCTTTAGTGGAATATTTAAATTGCGTGGTGCCGAGTATGACCTTCACACCCCAATGATGTCATATATGACAAAACACGTAGGGGGTGAAGCTTACGCTTCTGACATCACCATGCACGCTGTAACCAAGAAGCAGTTGGATTGAATCACGGGATTGGTAGTTTCACATTCAAGCACTTGTTATGTTTTAATATTGTGAGTGGCTAGTCTCATATTTATCAGTAAATTGTCTATATGGTTTTACACTATGTGAGTCTTCCCGGATCTTCTTTTGCATGCTTTGATGGAACATCTTATGTTGCTGGTCAGGAGACTCTGGTGACCATTGGTGGAGCTCTGGTGGAGAAACTGATCTTTTTACAGATGGTCTATCAATCTAAATATCTTTCATGACTCTTCTATGAAAAGGGTTCACGTGTTCTTGTAAAAGTCTTTTTTGTCTAAGGTGGAGGTACACCCGGGTGTTGTGTATTCCAGATTACATGCCATTTCTTCACGAATCTGGACTTATTTTGGAACTATTATTTCTTTCTTTTAATTTTTTCATTTTTATTTTCTATCATGTATTTATCTTATATTTATTATGATATATTTATTTTAAGTAACACTGGTCACTTTAAGAGCAGCAAGATTGTTTTATAGATTGGCTTCAATGCACAGATTTTGCACTCTCCAGTTTTAGTAAATCAACACTTTGTCTCCTGGTTTCAAACACTGAAGCTGCTTTGACTTCAGCTTCTTCAAATCAAACACAGTCTATAAGATGCTCTGTGCTTCATATTAATTTTTAAAAGATCAAAAGCTTTGTAAGTCACACTGTAACTACAGCGCCTTTGAAACCGACTAAAGAACACAGTCATTTATACGGGCGTTACCAGCCACAGATCAAACTGTAAACCGTGTTCAGCCCTGTAAGCACAAGCGTATAGAAGAGTATAGAATTTTTTTTCAACAACATTTTATATTTTTTAAGACTCTAAATTGTGATATTTTTCTTGCAAATCTGTAGCTATTAAGTATTACAACATTACAGGAGCATAATGAAGATTCTGACATATGTCTGAGTACTACTGTAACAAAAGAAGCCATAACCATGGCCTTAAACACCTATCTCTGTATATCTACCGCTCCATCTCATGTGGTTTGACATTAAAGAGACAATAGTAACTTATTTACCTGTCATGTGATTTTCACATTGCAAAAAGGTTACATGCCCCCGACCAATAAAGCTTTTCACACTCTGCACTGCTAATAGTGTGGTACACTTAACTGCCTGAATTTCCATTGCATTATAAAAAGAATTCCTTATTATAAAAGAATGATTTAATGGCTAATATTCTTGAAGTATACACGTCCACCCCAAGCAAGGTGCTCGTTGACCTTTTCCCAGATGAAGGCCCCAAAGGTTGACCAATCTGTACAATGAAGGTCACAATTTTATACCCTCATATTATTTTATAAGTTCTTGACTGCAGGAACATGACCAAGACAAATGAAAATCTCCTACTTTGTTCCTATGTGTTGTTTTTTTTTTTTCTTTCCAAGTTCAGCCTTAAATAAAATATTGCCTTGGAAACTTGACCCTCTTCAATTAAAGCCTTCAGCCTCTCTCCGGAGGACATATTTTATGTAGGGTTATAAATCAAGCCTCTAAGATGTACACCTCGAGACATTAAACTTGCGATGATCTTGTTGTGTACCTAGAGACTGCAACGCAAAAACTCCTTACCTTTCCATTTTTCTCTTTCATCAGATTCTACTGCACAGTGCACATCCTCATGCGGGGAGCCGACAGCCGCAGCCATTCTTTTACAAAGGAATAATTTTAGTGTTGCATTAATTTCAGCTTAGCAAAATGACTCTGTCCAGCTTAAACTGCTCGAAGCTTAATAGGAATCTACAGAGAATACATGAAGAAACAGATCCGGAAACATCAGCTAAGACTGTTCTCTTCTGAGCTTCAGTATCTCATAATTAATACACTCCTGCCTAATAACACCATTTGTTAATATGCCCAGAGGAAATTTTCAGTGTCAGGATGATCTTCATCACATCATGGCTGTTTTTTTTTTTTTTGCAAGGTCAAGCAGCTGTAATCTGTAGCATAGGATATGCATACAAAACTGCAGGATTGCAGTAATCAAGTTTGTTGCTCAATTGGAATTTTTTTTATTGGGTAGATATGCCCTGTAAGTGAAAGAGGCCTGCTTAGTGAGCACATAATAAGGCTATTTTCACACTGAGGCGCTTTACAGGCGTTTTGGTGCCAAAAAATAGTGCCTGCAAAGCACCTGTAAAGCGCCTCTCCTGTCACTCCACTGTGAAAGCCCGAGTGCTTTCACACTGGAGTGGTATGCTTGCAGGACGTTAAGAAAAGACCTGCAAGCAACTTCTTTGTGGCGCTTTAGGAGCAGTGAATACACCGCTTCTAAAGCTCCCCTGTTCATTGAAATGCAAACCGTTTGGGCAGCGGCGCTACAAGAGCCCTATTAACTACTTTATCGGCCGCTAGTGGGGGTTAAAAGCGCCCCGCTAGCGGCCGAAAAGCACAGCTAAAATGACGGTAGATCGCCGCTAAAAATATTGGCGCTTTACCGCCGATGCCCCCACCACCTCAGTGTGAAAGTGCCCTAAAGATTTGCTGTTATGGCCTTTTGTGGTGCTGCACATGTAGCACCCTCTATCTAGGTAGGTGCTAGAGGTGAGATTTTTGGTGAGTGCAGGTAAATTTAGGCAGGCCTAGCTAAAATCTAGGCCTGCTTGTTTTGATCTGTGTGGGATGGGAGTAGCTAAGAGTAGACTGGTGACTAACAGACAGCATCACTCCATGGTTACCTCACTCTTGCTTCTAGGAGATTCTAGAAAAGGAGGAGGGGACGTTGGGAGGAGCAGTATGGGGTGTTTCAGAAAGCCCTGACCAATCCCCAATTAGGGGATTAAATTAAATACCTAGGGTCAGCCCAGCTGGGGAGGAGTTGTCGGGTGGAAGAACTGAGGATGGGGGGGGGTGACCTTGGGTCTGGGACTCGGGTGCAGGATGAATGCCTTTAAGAATGCATGAAGGATCTAAACAGGAGGCACAGAGAGGAGTCAGAGAGCACAGCAGGAGCTAGTGCTGCTGGGCAAGTCTTCAGGAAGGAATCATCGATTTGCAGCCAGGAGGGCTGGTGAGTGACATTGGCAGTTGGGAGGACTGGAGAGGAATGCCAGAGAGGACTGAGAGAAACAGTCAGAGCTGGGTGTAGAGCCAGTGAGGATTACAATGTTACAGGCATTGGAGTTGGGCAGCTGCAGCCAGGAGGGCTGGCAGTGCCTGAAGAGGGATTACTGGGAGCAGTAGTCCACCATAGGAAAGCTAGCACTAAACTAGACTTTGTATTTTTGCTACACTAAAAAGGACCCGCAGTCCCTGCCTACAAATGGCAATTTCTAGGGCCTGACTGAGTCAGTGTTGGGCCTAACCATGTGCTAGCTGTGCCTGTAAGTGAAGTGTTGTGCAGGAGAGAGAGAGAGAGTACCAGTCTGTAAGCAAGTGTTGTGCTGGAGGAGACTGGAGCAGTAAAGTGTATATAATTGTCCCGACTGATTGAGATATAATCAACCAATTGTTCGTTCTACTGGGCATCCCATATATTCCCATCACTATCCAAGTTCAAATTCCTCAATAAAAATACAAAAACAAGCACATGGATTGTTCATTGTCTCCAAGGTGATTGGGAAGTGAATGCTGGGCTGGGCAGGGTGACAGGTGGACCACAACTTTCAGCAGCCCCTAGGGGGTACCGCTACAAACACATCTCATTTTGTCACTATGCAGGTATACTTAACTCTGGGGTATGTAACCTTTAGGTCCCTTTCACACAAGCTTTATGATCAGGTCTGCCTGTCAGTTATTCAGGTGGACCTGATCAGATGCTCCATTCACTCCTATGGGCTGCAGATGTCAGCGGTGACTTGTCTGCTGACACCTGCTGCTATTCGACCCGATCCTGTCCAAGAAATTCAGATGGATGGTGACCCTATTTTCTATCCACCTGACGGATCGGATGAAAATGGACAGGCGGTCCATTTTTATCCGATCTCCCCATAGAATAGAGCGGGGCTCTGACAGGTCCGTCTCTGCACAGTGAGCGGAGACGGACCTGTCATCTGCCTGCTAAGTGGGGATCAGCGGATCGATACCCCACTGAGCAAAGCGGAGTCCGTCGGGAGAACTGCCCGTGTGAAAGGGGCCTAAAGTGGTGGAGATCTACCTGAACAACATGGAAGAAGTCAAAGATCACCAGTGTCGCCTTCTCACACCTGATTTAAACCTCTAATTACTTTACCACCGCGTCGCAATCACGTGCATTCCATGGCAATCATGGGTGAGGAGGCAACATATCGCCTTCTCACCACCTGTCAAACACACTCGGATCGCTTTTTAGAGAAGCAGCACTTGTGAATGAGCCCTTAGTTGCATTTGGCAGTGGCACCCTTTAGGGCTCGTTCACACATAAAGCTGTGGGATGGTGAAACCCTGTGGTTGATTTGCAGATTTACCGTCTCCAATCCCTACCCCATTTAGCTGCTGAGTCAGCAGCAGGAATTAAGCCCCCTGTTGCTTTTGGTGGGTGCTACCGCCTGCCAAACGCAACCCATTCAAGTAAATGGGGCAACTCTGCAAGCGTCCTGCAACTGCATGCTTCTGCGGATCCAAGGGGTTAAAGCAGATGGTGAGAAAGCAACATAACACTGCCTGCTTTAACCCCTTGTTTGCTGTGCTGCACAAGGTTGCAGGGTATTTGCAGAGCAGCCTCATTTACTTGAATAGGACATGCTTAGCAGGTGCTACACCCACCAACCATGACAGGGTGTACAACTCTTGCTGTGGCTGCGACATGTACACCCCAACCATTGCAGCTAAAGGAGGTGTGGTTGGGGCAAGAGTGGTAAACTATGGGGTATTACCACCCCCCAAACTACAAATGTAAATGAACCTTTAATGTTCTGACCCCCCTATAAGGCTGCTTTCACACTGATGTTCTGCGGTTTACCTGCACCGCGGCTGCAGCTCAGTGCATCTGCGACCTTCCTGGGTTAGCTGCCCTTTGCTTTAGACTTCTACTATATCCTGCAGGTGTGGTGCACTTTCTGAAAGTGTCCCAAACCTGCAGGAAATAATACAAGCTCAACAAAAATGCAGGAAAGGTGCAGGTACACTGCACTGCACTCACGGTGTGGGTAAACTGCAGCACATCAGTGTGAAAGCAGCCCTATACTATTATTTCCAGTGTATTGCTTCACACTGACCTGAAGATCTCTTCTTTCCTGCTGCTGGCACTACTCTGGAGACCACTAGCCGGGATAAGAGGTGGAGTGCAGTTGGTATCACTCTGCATGGCACAAGAGACAGCACTACAGAGAAGGTACCAGCTTATACAGCTCTTGCTTTCTACTACACCTCCAACTTTACATGTAGTCACTCTGCATTGCATTGGTCAGCAAGCCCAGACCGCGATCTACCAGTTACCTGGTCGCGATCTACTGGTTGCTGACCCCCACTCTAACTGGATAACAACTAGAAGCTTGATGATAACAGGGGGAGAGGATATTGCTATCTTCTCTCTGTTTTACAAGAATGGACAAAACAACAGACATGTAGAGTCTTTTTCGATGCAGCATAACATAAAGCATAATAGTGTGTTGTGGTGCAATGCAATGCATTCGGTCTGAATTGTTCACTTAAACTGAATGGCACCCTAATGCGCAAATTCACAAAACAAACTTTGTGGTGACCCACCTTATGGCAGTGCACTGCATTGCAGAGGTGTGAATGGGTAAGCTAAGCCTAAATGTAACCCTTAAAGTGGTTGTAAACTCTGCTACACAACTTGTACCTACAGGTAAGCCTATAATAAGGCTTACCTGTAGGCAGGCCCGGATTTACTCCCTTTGCCGCCCCAACGCCGGGTCCTTCAATGCCGCCCCCCGCGAGGGGTAAGGATTTTTCGCGGGCAATTTTTTAGGGCAATGGCTGGCGTTAGTGCTTCAATCATCCCCGGCACCATGGTTGGTATGGTGTCAGCATGATTGAAACGCATTATTTCTATCATTACATTGTAATATAAAATGAAATAGTTCAACTCACCATAATGCAGAATCATTGGGAGCCCTGAGCGTGTCACTTGCCACTAGGCTGCCACCAGATGGAGATGTCACTTGCCACGCTGCCTGCCACCAGATGGGGATGTCACTTGCCACGCTGCCTGCCACCAGATGGGGATGTCACTTGCCACGCTGCCTGCCACCAGATGGGGATGTCACTTGCCACGCTGCCTGCCACCAGATGGGGATGTCACTTGCCACGCTCCCTGCCACCAGATGGGTATGTCACTTGCCACGCTGCCTGGCTGCCACCAGATGGGGATGTCACTTGCCAAGCTGCCAGCAGATAGAGATGTCACTTGCCACACTGCCTGCCACCAGATGGAGGAGGGCGGATTAGCGGTGCGGGCAATGAGAGATGTCATCTCTCCCCCGCCGCCGCCCTGCTGACATTACTTGTCTCCTCCGCGGCCTGGCAGCAGAGGCGCCGCGGCACACAGGTTGGAGACATTTCTTTTCAAAAATGGTGCCGGGCGGCGCATTCACGCTATTGCACATGCGCCGCCCGGCCGAGCACGTACGAGCTTTCCCGAGCCCGGCCGGCTTCGGAACGGCGCATGCGCAGTAGTGAGTGGCTCACGGCCATCTTTTCTACGGGCACCAGTGCCCCTAATGAACATTAATGGGCAGCCCGAAAGGGGGAGGGCGGCCGCGAAGTCGCCGCAGGAGCGGCGCCGCCCTTGCACCACTGCCGCCCCGAGGCCTGGCCTCGGTGGCCTTGTGGCAAATCCGGCCCTGCCTGTAGGTACTGTAAATATCTCCTAAACTTGTACAGTTTAGGAGATATTCACTATATGCGCTGTTATTGATGTCATTGAGGCATGTGCACGGAAGAAACGGCCGGCTGGTGCCGTTTTTCCAGGACCCGTACCGTGACTGGCGGCTCCCGCGCACATGCATGGGAGTAACGTCATCCCAGCTCCCACCAATCACAGCACCGGAGCCCGCAAACCCGGAATTAACTCTGGCAAAAGATGTTAGTCGTGGGAGCGGAGAGCGGGCGCACTGCAGGGCATCGTTCTAAGCTTAATATTTCATAATGAGCTAGTATGCAATGCATACTAGCTTATTATGCCTTTGTCGTGCAGCTTTTTTTTTCCAGAGGTTTACAACCTCTTTAAGGCTTACTTCACACTATTGTGTTGTGGTATTTAGCACAATGTGCGGCAATATGCATTATGCATGTTGGTGTGCAGAGGTGCCATTAATTCTGAATGGCAACTTAATGCACTTTCCCAAAGTACCTGCATTGCAGTGTTGCACTATGCATGGTAAAGTGCCTTGTTGTGCAACTGCTAAAAACAGCACATTCAGCTATTTCATTGTGCTCTGTTTTTGTGTTAGGCAGCCCAACAAAATAAATGGTCTGCTTTAACGCAATGCATATTAGCGCACAATGAAAATCGCATGCATTATCACATCGCACAGATGCAAATGGGCCCTAAAAATTTATCGAAAGTAACAACACACACTGGTGCGGCTGTGCGTGGAAGCTAACCAGCTTGTTCAATTAAGTTTTGACAAAGAAAACCTGGAAGCTGATTGGTTTCTATGTAGAGCTGCACCAGATTTTGCACTCTCCAGTTTTAGTAAATCAACCCCTATAGCAGCTTAAAGTGATTGTAAATACATAGGTTTTTAACCAGTTCCTGTCTGCGCTATAGCCGAATGACGGCCACAGCATGGACCTACATTGCCAGGAGGTCGTCAATAGACGTCCTCCCCTTTCCTCGCTCCCCACGCCCCCTGCGAGCGTGCATCGGGGAAAATCTTTGATGGCCATGTCCCTTGGACACAGCCAATCACAGATTGCAGCAAATGGCCAATCACAGCGGCCATTTACCACACGATCGGTATGGCCGATGAGGATGATCTCATATGTAAACATATGAGATCATCTCTCATTGACAGCCCTCCCAACTCACACAGAGCGTGTGAGGAAAGAAAGGATCTGTGCTGAATTTGAGTGATTCTTCTATTACACCAGCCTATACAGTACCAACACCAGTGCCCAAACATTGTCACAATGCCCATCAGGGTCAGTGTCCATCTGTGCCATCAGTCTGTGCCATCAATCATCAGTGCCAGTGCCCATCTGTGCCATCAGTGATCAGTGCCCATCTGTGCCGCCTCATCAGTGCACATCTGTGCAATCAATCAGTGCACATCTGTGCCACCTCATCAGTCATCAGTGCCCATCTGTGCCACCTCATCAGTGCCCATCTATACTACCTCATCAGTGCATATCTGTGCCAATCCATGCCCATCTGTGCTCATCAGTGCACATCTGTGCAATGAGTGCACATCTGTGCCACCTCATCAGTGCCCATCTGTGCCACCTCATCAGTGCCCATCTGTGCCACCTCATCAGTGCCCTTCTGTCCTGCCTTATCAGTGCACATCTGTGCAATCAATCAGTGCACATTTGTGCTGCCTCATCAGTGCACATCTGTACAATCAATCAGTGCACATATGTGCTGCCCTATCAGCGCCCATCTGTGCCACCTCATCAGTGCCCATCTGTGCCACCTCATGAGTGCCCATCTGTGCCACCTCATCAGTGCATATCTGTGCCATTAATCAGTGCCCATCTGTGCCACCTCATCAGCACATATCTATGCGTTCAATCAGTGCCCATCTGTGCCGCCTCATCGGTGCACATCTGTGCGATCAGTGCCCATCTGTGCCGCCTTATCAGTGCACATCTGTGCCATCAATCAGTGCACATCAGTGCCGCCTCATCAGTGCAATCTGTGCTCATCAGTGCCACCTCATCAGTGCCCAGCAGTGCAGGCTTAGCGCACATCTGTGCCACCTCATCAGTGTAGGCTTATTAGCACATATCTGTGCAGGCTCATCAGTGCAGGCTTAGCACACACCTGTGCAGTCTCATCACCACCAGCAACAATGACCAAAAGATGCTTTTTTGCCGAGGAGGCGTACCGAATGTTTAGTGCCGCCAACGATAGCAATGGGGAGCTCTCTTCCTCGGATTCCCTTTCATATTCGGATTCTGAGTCTGATGTAAATTACGAGCCAGTCCTAAGTAGTGGAACACACCCTCTGGTGAGGGGGCAGTGGCATCCACCAGCACCTCAGTGCCATCCACCAGCACTGCAATACCTCGGCAAGAAAGGCCAAGTACAAGTGGGGTGTCACCTCAGCCCCAAAGGGTTACCCATGCCAACCTTCCCTATGCCCTTCAGAACCCCTTGTGGCTTCCTCCCAACTAGGAGAAGTTAACATTCCCCCTGTCACTGCCCAGCCAGGAGTCCAGGTGGACACGGAGAATTTTTCCCCAATCAATTTCTTTGATTTCATTTTTATGGAGAACATGCTAGCATCGATTGTGGCCCAGTGCAACCTGTATGCACAACAATATATTTTGAATAATCCAACATCCTATTATGCCCGTCCCTACGAGTGGAGAGACCTAACAGTGGAGTAGCTGAAGGTTTTTTTGGGCCTCACATTCTGTATGTGACTCACCAAAAAAAATGAATTGCGTTCCTATTGGTCAACCCACCCCATCCACCACATGCTGATCTTCTCCGCAGTAATGCCCAGAGCCAGATATCTCATAATGAGGTTCCTACATTTTAATGATAATACCCAGTGCCCTCCCCAAAATTACCCAAATTATGACAGGCTTTACAAAATTTGGCCACTATTACATTATTTTTCCGAAAAATTCCCCCCAGTTGTTTACCTCGGACCAACGCATATGTGTGGATGAGTCCCTTGTTAAATTTAGCGGTAGGCTTGGAATCAAGCAATTTATCCCCAGCAAAGGGGCTCGCTATGGGGTGAAGGTGTACAAATTATGTGACCGAGCCACAGCCTTCATAGTGTACAAAGGGAAGGACACCCAGCTGCATCCCCTTAATTGCTAAGACTACTTGGGATCAAGCGGGAAAGTTTTTTGGGACCTAATATACCCCCTACTGTAGAAGGGCTACCATTTGTATGTAGACAACTTCTACACGAGTCTGCCCCTGTTCCACAACCTTTACCGGAAAAACACGCCAGCATGTGGCACTGTAAGAACAGTAAGGGCTTTCCTCAAAGGCTCATCAATATGAAGTTGAGAAAAGGAGAGACGGCGAGTCTGCGAAACAAGGAAATTCTGGCAGTGAAGTGGAGGGACAGAAGGGATGTCTATATGCTGTCTTCGATCCACAGTAATACCTTCCTGGAAATCCCAGAAGGAATGGCCCCATCCAAAAG
The DNA here is from genome assembly GCA_037952925.1 of Lithobates clamitans. Taxonomy (NCBI): domain Eukaryota; kingdom Metazoa; phylum Chordata; class Amphibia; order Anura; family Ranidae; genus Lithobates; species Lithobates clamitans. Next base: position 2,815,859 of record JBBGZY010000271.1, read on the forward strand.
CCAACATGTGTTCATGAATACAAATTGTTCATGGGGGGAGTCGACTTCAACGACCAAATGCTCAAACCCTACCTTGCCACAAGACGGACATACCATTTGTATAAAAAAGTAGCAATTTATTTTTTTCATTTTGCCATATACAGCTCCTATATAATTTACCGCAACTCCACCCAAAACCCCCAACTGTTCTTTGGCATCAGGAGGAAATTTTCACTGCCCTTATATTCCCAAACGGCCCACCAGAAAACATCCGATCAGATGTTCTTAGTCGACTCTCCAGATGCCACTTTCCCGATAAAATCCCTCCCAAACCAACAGGCCAAAAACATAAAAAAAAGTAAGGTGAATAGAAATGGAGGAGTCAGAAGAGACACATCTTATTATTGTCCCCAGTGTCCTTCCCAACTAGGCCTCTGTATAGGTGACAGTTTCCGCCGTTACTATACTTCAGTGTATGTGGCCAGGCTGTGTAAAAGTCTCACACATGTAGTATTATTATACTCAGGAGGAGTAGCAGAATTTATTTTGGGGTGTCATTTGTGGTATACACATGCCATGTGAGAGAAATAACCTATTACAATTACAATTTTGTGAATTTTGGGAAAAAATTACAACTTCAAAAAACTCACCATGCCTCTTACTAAATACCTTGGAATGTCTACTTTACAAAAAGGGGTCATTTGGGGGTCATTTGTACTTTCCCGGCTTGTTAGGGTCTCAAGAAATAAGGCCGCCAGTACATCATATGTGATACATTTTTTTATGATTTAGCTTGTAGACTATATAACTTTCACACAGACCAAACAATATCCACTAATTTGGGTTATTTTTACCAAAGATATGTAGCAGTATGATTTGTGGCCAAAATTTCTGAAAAAAAATTACTAATTTGCAAACTTTTATCACACAAACGAAGAAAAATGTGTTTTTTTTTTCAAAATTTCCGGTCTTTTTTCATTTATAGCGCAAAAAATATAAATAAAACACAGAGGTTATCAAATACCACCAAAAGAAAGCTCCATTTGTATGAAAAAAGGACAAAAAATTATTTGGCTACAGTGTTGCATGACTGAGTAATTGTCATTCAAAGTGTGAGAGTACTGAAAATGGGTCTGGGCAGGAAGGGGGCAGGAAGGCGGTTTAAGTGCCCAGTAAGCAAGTGATTAAATAACAAAGATGTCACTTACCTGCTCTTTGCAATGGTTTTGCACAAAGCAGCCCCAATCATCCTCTTCTGGGGTCCCTGCGGGCACTCCTGGCTCCTCCCCCTCCACCTTGTTCCCACTATAGCAATCGGCTTGCTATGGGTGTACTCATGCGGGCTCATAGAGCTGGCTCTGTGTGTCCATAGACAGAGTGCGATCCCCCTGCTCCCTCCTTACTGGCTGTAATTGAGTGTCTGAGCCAATGAGGAGGGAGAGAGCCAAGACAGCCACTGCTGTCGTGAACATCAATGGTTCAAGTTTGGGCTCAGGTAAGTAAAAGGGGAGCGCGGCAAAGAGAAGGTTTTTTACCCTAATGCAGAGAATGCATTAAGGACAAAATCTTTCAGCCTTTACAACCACTTTAAATTAAAGAGTAATGCCAGACACCAAGTAAAATAAATCAATGAAACACCAACACTATCTAAAATATTTTGTAACTGGTTAGCTCAGAGGTTTACTCATTTTCTCTTAGTGAGGCTTTAAATTGCCTGACGCAATGATCAGGAGAAAATTGGACAATGTAGAGCTCCCTAGGGTGTGATGACAATCGATACTGACGGATGGAAGGACTGGGTTTCAAACAAGGATTACCTACTGCAGCAGGTGAGACTGGGAATAGGCCTCCATATTTACAAAGCTCAAAAACTAAATTGCTATATAAAAGCAATATAATGAAATTCAAGCAAACTGGGCCATGTTAAGCAAAGTTTGCATGTTTTATGCCAACTTAATCATGATACTAACACATAGGCTATGTTTTCCATGTACATTTCAGGGCTTACTTTTCAATTCCCCTTTTCATCAACATTGTCTTCATCATATTATCCAGGTCTTCCTAGCAAAAGTCCACATGTACTGTTACGATATTGTCTGAATCTGCTTATCCTTGAAGTGGTCATGGGGTGGTAACCAAAATACATCTAAGCAATTTTTCTTGGGAACTCAAAAAGTGTCACAACGCCGCTAAATATGGTTTCCAATCCTGTTATTTAGAGGTTTCAATTTTGTGTATTCTTTAAAAATATATATATGTGCGCCCATGAAATCTTTGGGTTTTAGGTATTACCGATAGCTGGGAAATTTCCAATTACACTTGAAGCAGATGGCCTTGATTGCCTTGGGTTCTGCATAGGAATGGGGCTCAGCTTCAGACAGAGGCCTAAACAAAATCCTCTTCCCGAGAGTGTATGTGGGCTCCTGTAACTTTGCTCTTGACCAGATTATGTTTCTGATTACGATTCATCTTGTCAGTGATCATGGATCCTACTGTTTGGCCTGACCTCTGCCTGTTTTTAATAATAATGGTTAGGCTTTATGTACGCAGGACATTTTAAAACCTCTCCTGAACGATTTAACTTGACAGATAGTAACCGACATTTAAAAACGTCCTTTGTGCGGCGTTTAGCCGCGTTTGCGTTTAGAAGTGTTTTTTGCATTGCAAATAGTCAAAAATGTATCTCCATTAAAAACCCCTGTAAGCGAAACATGGTTAAATGAGAGTTACCGCGTTTACAAGCTGTTACAGGCATTTGTCGCTTCAAATGCCTCTGAACATCCGTCCTGAACGCATTTTTTTGCTTTCCAAAAAATGCTTCTAAACTCAACTGCCTAGAAACGACCCCGTGTACATGTACTGATAAGATAACAATGAGGAGAGTTCAGGTAGCTGAAAAAACGCCCAACTGCTCCTAAATATTTGTTTACCAGTAGCAGTGTACACTAGGCCTTATCTGCATGCTTTCAGCTCTCACTTGTTTGACCATGAGCTTACCTCATGATTCTGCACCCTGCTTTGTTTTTGCCAGATGTCAGCCAGTCTGGGTGTACCCGAGGTCTGCAACCTGGAAGCCATCCACAGCAAAGAATATCACTCCTTGCTAGATGCACAGGTGAACACTAAGCAGTTCTAAAAACTCTGTGCCTTGTCCAGCTTATCATGAAAATGGGGAGATTTTGATCTTTTATGGTGAACATAAGCTGTGCTATTTCCCAGGCAAGCTTCTTGAACATATGTGTAGTAAAGAGGAAACTGAGGTATGAGCATGTTTGACACCTTGAGAAAGGATGTTCATTATATGGTGTAAGGGAAGGTTTCACTCAGATGTTATCCCGTACAGGTGGAAAGATACAATTACAAAACAATTTCTAAGCCTGGATGCTACTGACCTACAAATTACATTGGTTAAACAGTAATCAAAACTGCAGGGCACCTCGCTAGACAGGTTGAAGGGACCTGCGAACAGCCTCATAACTATCTAATACTGGTGGACGATCATGTTTCATGCACATTAAGATGTAAACTACCTTTTGTGACAGTCTCAGGTTAGTTGTGTAGCACCCTGATGATTAGCCAGAGCTGCAAGTAAATTTACCTGCCAGGTATAGTGGCCTTGGCCAATTGATAGGGAATAAATTGATTCCACCCTAATTCTGGAATTGCTGCACTTCTCTCTTCTGTCACTAGATGGCCGGTTATCTGGTGACATTAAATAAGACAAGGGCATTGCAAGGACAGATTAGGAATAGATGGGGTATCTCAGCCAATTAGCAGGGATCTTCTTTGGTCCCTTGGCCTGCTGGGAGGGCCTATTTATTTGGGTGAGGTCGGGTGATCGGGGTTCTGTGCCACCAGGACGGCTGTCTGGGTGGACATGTGTTGTGCTGCCCTGGGATGCAAGGCAAGAGCCTGAGGCCTATCCCAGGGACATCTGGCTGCTAGGCTGTCTGAGGGCCTATCCAGAAGCAAGAGAGCAACGTAAGGTTGGGATTGTGGCTTGCAGTCCAATGAGAAGTGATGGTTCTGCTGGCCGGAGAACCTGTTGTGGTCGGGGGTAGAGGGGAAGCTGTCGCCACTAAGGGACCATCCACCTTGTTACCAGGGACCACTGTGAGTAGCTGAAGCAAGTACCGGAGCAGTATTCTCACCAACTGGGGACAGTGAAGAATTGAGGAAGTAAAGAGTTCATTGTAACCTTTGTTAGAAACTGTTCAAGATCGTTGCCATATGAGACAGCGTGTCTACACATGCAGACGTGCTGCCCGGCTGGGTGCCTTTCCCTGCATGGTTGTCTACCTATAGAAGTCTCGGAGTCTGCCAATTAACATTGCAACTACTAAAGGGTGTCCTGGCCCTAAACTCTCTCTCCCACAGTTCTGTTTAAAAGACAGTAAATCTCTTTGCATTCAAGAAGTGTCTGTCGCCCATGAATCTACCTTGCATTACACCCACCATGCGTCGTAGCCCACTCTACATAGAAGGATGTCAGCTATCCCTAACTCTGGAGGTTCTTATTAGACCAAAGGGGACCCGGGACCTTGCTACAAGGGTGAAGACTTTTAGTTGCCCATTACCACAAAATCGTCTGAAGAGATGGACTCAAATGTTTAAAGTATGTCCTTATCATACTGTCATGGCCTTGCAGTTCATAGATTTGGGGTTCAACTCTACTGAGGTGACTGCCTATATAGAGTTTTTATGATTTTCCCATATTTATATATGTTTCCTATCACAACCCAGGACTTTCATAGATTGACTGTCTGATAGCAAATGTGTAGTATTGGTATACATATTTCCTTTATGCATTCATGTTCAGGACTATAGACTCAAAATGTTTCATTTCTTCATCTTCTCAGTCGAGTAAACATGAAATATTGTATATTATTATTATTTAATATATAGTACATTTAGCCAGAAGGTGGAGCTCTGCTTGTTGACTGAATGTTTTCTGCAGTTTTTACTTCTATTTTGTACAGATATTGCAGTTTTTTCCCTGCTGAACAGCTTTCCTTAGAACCCACAAAGTTGTAGGAGTCAGAGAGGAGAAACACCCCATCTAATTCATGTCTGTATGGAGTATCAATTAGACACTGGCAGTACACAAGCGAGCAGCTGTTGACCCAGAATTTTCTGCAAGCCATGCATTATAGAAGCACACTGTTTTACAAAAGTAATGAAAAGTGCCTCAGGCCTCAAGCACGATCACAAGGAGTGTGCTCTCAGAATAGTAAGTAGTTTACACAGTGCCACATATTTGTGGCTGCTCGGCGTAAAGACCCACATGCCGAGAGGCCGCTTATGTGCATTCAGCCAGCGTGAAGAGGTTAACGAGGGTGTTAGCACATGTTTTTGTGCACTGAAGCACATTGTACTAAGGAGACTCATTCAATTAGAATGGGCCCCTAACAAGAGTGTTGCATGCACATGTAAATTTACACATAAAGGTGCATTTAGAGGTGTGAACCCAGCCTTATAGTTACCCTTTGAAGGAAAACTGTGCTTTAATCTAAGAGGTCACCGCTGATCTTTTTTTGAAAATCCAGTTGCCTGGCTCTCCAATTGATCCTTTGACTTTAATACTTGGAGTCATTGACCAGGAACAATTGTGCATTGGGTGAAGTTATTAACCACTTGCTGACCGCAATACGTATATATACATTGCAGTTTGCAAGTGGTTTACAGGGATTATGGCTGAAGATATCAGCCACAATCCCGGTATAGTTTTTTGCAACCGGCAGCTGGCTTTCTCATTAAACTGTTCCGAGCGGCTCATGAGTTGCTGGAATGCTTTCTGAAGTGATGGGAGGGATGTCCTACCGGTGTCTCTCGGGCTTACTGTTTCCGCAGGTTTGCCTGAAAAACAATCTGATGGTGCAGCCAACAGCTCCCATAGGTGATCAAAGCATAGATAGGCGATCAAAGCGTAGATACTCTTTGAGCGCTCTTTGGCTTTGGAGGACTTCCGGTCCAGGCTGGAAGTAAAGAATTTTTTTCCTAAAGCAAAAGAGAAAAAAAAAATTTTTTTTTTTGATCTTTTGCTTTTAAAAGGTAAAAGAGAGATTTTGGGTCTTTTTAACGCTAGATCTCTCCTTAAAAGATGACCTGTCATTCTTATTTCTACTACAAGGGATGTTTAAATTTTTTGTAATAGGAATAAAAATATCAAAAATAAATAATAATTAAAGAGAGAGTGTTAAAAAAAAAAAAAAAAAGTTAACTAAATAAGAAAATAATAAAATAAAGTGCCCCCATCCTTTCATGCTCACATGCAGGAGTGAACACATATGTAAGTTTTGCATGCATATGTAAACAGTATTCGCATCACACCTGAGGTATCACCGTAAACGTTAGAGCAAGAGCAATAATTTTAGTGCTAGTCCCCTCTGTAACTCTAAACAGGTAAAGGCATTTAAAGCTTCGCCTATGGAGGTTTTTAAGTACAGTAGTTTGTCGCCATTCAATGAGTGTGCGCAATTTCAAAGCGTGACATGTTAGCGATATATTTATTTGACGTAAGATCATCTTTCAAATTATACAAAAAATTGGGGGTAAATATTATGTTTTTTTAAAATTATTATTTATTAACCACTTCACGCAAATTAACGCAAATTAGAGGGCCCTCCTCTCCCACCGCGCTCCGGTCATCTCTGCCGCTTACCAGACCCACCGGTAGCAGCAGAGACGATCACGTCTGCTCCCCTCACTGCCTGGATGCCGAGTGAGGGAAATATGGCCCCTGCTTGGCTCCATAGCATTGGAGGGCAGAAGCGAGTCAAATGTCACTTCCGCCCAATGCGCTTAAAGGGGAATTTTTTATTTTTTTTAAAATGACATTTCATTTTTTTTATTGCATTTTAGTGTAAATATGAGATCTGAGGCCTTTTTGACCCCAGATCTCACATTTAAGAGGTCCTGCCATGCTTTTTTTTCTATTACAAGGGATGTTTACATTCCTCGTAATAGGAATAAAAGTGACCAGATATTTTTTTTTAAAGGACAGTGTAAAAATAAAAAGTAAAAGGTAAAATAAAAAAAATAAAATTTTTTTTTAAAGCTCCCTGTCCCACCGAGCTCGCGCGCAGAAGTGAACGCATATATAAGTCGCTCCCGCATATGAAAACAGTGTTCAAACCACACATGTGAGGTATTGCCAGAATCGGTAGAGCGAGAGCAATCATTCTAGATAATTCTAAAACTGGTAACCTGTAGAAATTTTTAAACCACGCCAATGGAGATTTTTAAGTTTGTCGCCATTCCACGAGCGGGCGCAATTTTGAAGCGTGACATGTTGGGTATCAATTAACTCGGTGTAACAGTATCTTTTACAATATAGAAAGAAGTTCGGCTAACTTTAATGATGTCTTATTTTTTAACTCAAAATTGTATTTTTTTTTTTAAAATTGCGATTGTAAGACCGTTGCGCAAATACGGTGTGACATAAAGTATTGCAATGACTGCCATTTTTTTCTCTAGGGTGTCTGAAAAAAATATATATAATGTTTTGGGGTTCAAAATAATTTTCTAGCAAAAAAAAAAGGATTTTGACTTGTAAACAAGTCGCAAAAAGAGGCTCGGTCCTTAAGTAGTTAAAGTGTATTTTTTCCCAAAAAATTTTGTTTACAAAACCGCTGCGTAAATACCATGTGAATACCACCATTTTTGTTCCCTAGGGTCTTTGCTAAATAAATATATACTGTTTGGGGGTTATAAGTAATTTTCTAGCACAAAATACTGATTTATACTTGTAAACAAAAAGTGCCAGAAACGGTATATGAGCACTTTGGATTGTGTCATGTATACATTATCCAAATATCTATAATATTATTTTTCTACCCTTTGTGAAAAACGTAATAAAAACATCGAAACAGAAAAAGTGCCAGAAAAAAAGCCTGGTCGGCCAGTGGTTGGCAGCAAAGGGCTAGAAAGTGAGTGAGTCAACTAACATTTTCAGAATACAAGATCAGCGATTAGTCTACACATTTCTTCTTTAGGACCAATGAGTGCATTACTGTGTGTATCTCAATTTGCTGGAGACATTAAATTACAAGTCCCTCTGTAGCAATGTGTCATCTGAATTGTTATTTGAGCCCTGTAAAGCACTGGAAATATGCTGGCATTCTATAAATATGGAAAATAAATACATAATTTTTAAATTGCATATTATTATTTTTTTTTACAGTAATGTAGCTAAAATATCTGCAGTATATTGGAAAGAATTCTCCACACGGTCATTAAAGCCATGAATATAGAATAAATAAATACAAAGCACAGTCACTGTGTCTCTTATGGTTGTCATATCTACTAAACAAATTCTCTAAATAACTGTATTGCAGCTTATAGTGAAATGCAGTAAGAAACATACATCTGCATTATTCATTTCCATAAACATCTCTCAGTTACAATGATCAAGACAGTGAACAGCAGTGACGCTCCCCCTGTCTGATTTATGTGGGTACTTATGCCGCCGCAGCGTGCTTTGGCAATGCTGGCGCCTTCATGTCATGCACAAGCCGAGCACCGAGGCACCGTCCTCCATAACGGAGGGTCTACAGAGGTGGAACTGTGGCAGTTTTTCATTTTCTAAAGTCCACTCACCCTGTTCCAGGAATCTTAATGCCTCATTGACTCATAATACAGTACATGAGATTTCATTTTTCTACACACAGTGATAGATTATGAAGACAATGCATTTTGTCACACAAGAAAAAAAAAAAAAAAAAGTTTGCCTGGCAAAATAAATAAATAAATAAATCTGGCTGTTTGACATTTACTGAATTACAGCCATCTGTAAAGAGCATGGAATATGCCAAGACAATTTTTTTTTTCCCTAAATTGCTGCTCCAGGTTTAGGAAAGAAAAGGTTCGCAAAGAGACTTGTATTCTCCTTTCAGTTCATTTTAATGTAAATAGAGAATGTGTGTCTTTTATTCAGTTATATTGCATGGCATTCTTGTGCAGAAAGATAATTGCATTTAGTTATACTGTGCAGCCTTAAGTTTCAATAATAACCACATTAGGCTAATAAAAACTGAACTCCAGCAACAGCTAAATACACATCCAAAATACATATATGACAACTGTTTTACCTGTCAGTGGATTTGTTAGTCTGTGCAGTGAGGCTTGTGTACCAGATACCCCTGACAAACTGTACAATCAGGCCTGGGACTGGCACAGCAGCTACATCATTACAGTACATTCCTAAATCTTACTGGACAATCAAGAGGTAACACATTGATGAGATCATCCCAATGTACTTTCTGCTTATCAACGTACTTTTAAGTACATGTTTACTGCTGTAAAGTGTGATTGGCTTCTAATTAGGATCCTTGCACTTCTAATCTCAGCGCTGCTATAAAGGGGAATATATGAGACATATCAAAATTCACAACAGTTTCATTTAAAATGCATTAAAAGGATTTGAATGACTATATATTCACATTACTTGGTGAGTTATTGGACAAGAAGTCAGCTGGAGGAATTTTACATCCCATTATTCCTTTAGCAAAATGAGACCAAGGCTAGTGCCAGGGCAAAGTCACCCTTTGATCAGGGCAAATATGCCAAACTGTGCCCCTCTGCCCTGGTTTATTGCATGCTTTGTGTTATTTTTAAGACCAGAAAATATTTAAAACATTTAAAAATAAAATAGCTTTAATTAAAGCCTAAGTGTAGTCAAATGAAAAAAAATAGCGCAAGGAACATTACTTGCAGCTAGTGCAATGACCTCACAAATGCGCTTTTGGAAGAATGGTCAAGCATTCCTATAAACACATTCCTAAACCTTGTGGACAGCCTTCCCAGAAGAGTTGAAGTCTTTAAAGAGTGGGCCAACGCAATATTGAACCCTATGGGCTAAGACTTGGATGTCCCAATACTTTTCTATCTATCTATCTATCTATCTAATGTTATTTTGGCTTGTTTCGTTTTTCTGCATTGTGGAACTCTGTGCGTACCTGTAATGCGTCGCAGCACATGCTACTAGCGCTGGTACAATACAATGCCATTTATTCTGAATGGTGACCCAACACACCTACGCGTGTACATTATGCTCATAATCACCTTTCTGAACATAGCTTTGGTGTGTTTTTTTTTTTTATGCCACTAAAACACTGCTCTGTAAATACTAATCTAAATGCCTGATGTTTAATAAAATATTCTGAAGATGAATGCGCACGGCCACATAGGCTAATATAGAACTGCATTTAGAGGTATAAAAAAACTCAGGTGCCTTTAAAAGCAGCATTTTTTTCTGCCTGTTGGATGAGGTCTAAAAATGTTTCAGTGATTTCAGAATATTTTATGTGAGAATTTCCACTGCACTCTATTGATCTACTCCCCCTGGTCTACTTCCCAGTCCGCAATGACCACCATCAGTCACATACGCACTGTGCTAAATGAGTCTATCACAAGGCAGTGTATATATTTCTCTGCTGTAGGACGTATTCCTGCCTGGTGTTTGTCATTGGTCTGGGTAATAATTTATCCAGAAAATCCACTTATTCCTAAACTAGCATTAAGTCAATTAGATTTTAATAATAAATGAAAGTGGACACTTCAGTTCCACTTAAAAAGACAAACAACCCGAATCACATCTTTTTCCTTACGATAAAAAAAGACACAACAAGAAAACGGTCTGAAGGGACCACTTACAGATTCACAATCATTATTAAATTCAGAACATAACTTGGCTTATTTAGTACATCAGTGCAAAGAGCAATAAGCCAATGTAACCAATTCAATTTCAGTAAAACTTGCATTCCGGTTATTTGCTATAAAGAACTGCATTTTCTTTATTAAATAAGTGTAAGGATCTTTTATACGCCTTCTAAAAATCAATTGCATTTCTATCATATTAGTAGAGGAAAAGAATATACAATGACAGATATCAGCTTTTGGCCTCTTACCACATTATTTACCACTGTGAACCTGGAGGGGACAGTTTATTTCCATGTGACATAACACTGAAAACACTGTTTTTAAAAGAACAAGCCTGGTTTATAGAAAGTTAGAAAGGAAAATTATGTTTCTGATGCCCCAAACAACTTAATCTCAGTAAAACATGAAGTAAGTTTTCACAAATATGGTAAAATATATAAAATGTTGAATGTTTAGGAGTGATACAAATCAAGACAAGTAAATTGGGAGCATGGGAGAAAGGGTCCATACTACCAATAAATGGTATAGAAGGTAAACTAATGTCACATAAAAGACACCAGAAACAATTACACAACTTTAAAGAATTTTCCCAGAAGAATGCATAATGGCTCTATGATCAGTTAATGCAATTTTTTAAAAGAGAATTTCAGGTTTCGGGGGGGAAAAGAAACCCATTCTATGCTGCATTTGTCCCCAGCCACATCTAAGCCTGAGAACTGAGTGATAAAAGACCACTGATCACTTAGTTCTCAGTCTTCACTGAGCAGAGAGCCGGTGACTGTCAGTCACCGGCTCTCTGCTCTGTCCCTCCAGCTCTTCTTGGAGATCTGGGCTGTCGAGGGGGTAGGAGTGGCTGGCTCGGTTTACCAGTGGCTTGATGAGAGGCTGAACAAGCTGCTGGTCCAGGCAAATGGATGGATCCCAACTGTAACGTTGGGATCTTTCCCGAGCCTGGACCGGCTGAACGAACTGCACTCCTGTGACCTACAGGTGACGTATAGCCAAAATAGCTTTGGCCATATTTCTCCCTTAACCATCCAGAATCATCATGTGAACACCATCAATGTCCATAAAAAGGCAACTTACATTTTTCCATATTAAAACCACAATCTCTAAACATAGTTTGTCCACATGTACAATATGATTGCTAGTATTTGGGATGGGCTGCATCTTTGATTCTATAATAACAGATACTGTAAATACAAAGCATGCACTATAGAAGAGACAACTGCATAAGAGCAAGCAATGAAGCCTCCATAGAAACTCTAATATTACCTTCCATGTCAACTCAGAAAATAAATTCCAAATGAGGTATTACATAAATTGAATATTGGATTGAATTGAATATTTAAAGTGTTATTAATATATTTGTTAAGGACATGCAGCTATGCTAATGAAAATCTACAGGATAATCATTTGTCTGATGCTGCAAGTTATACAATATAAGAAAATTGTCAAGTGCAGTTATAAGCACCTTTGTATATAATCCAGGCTAAAAATGATTTGCTAAAAATCAACTATTCGAAAGATCAAAAGGTAGTGGTACGTCACACACAGGTTATGAAAATGCGGACAAAATCATTACTTGAGCTCATTTGGCCTTTGTTTGGTGGTTCACCACAAAGAATGCCCCCCCCCCCCCCCCAATAGAAGACATTTACCTAAATTGAGAAATCCAAGTGTGATAGGTCATAGAGAGCAGCAAATGAAACTTCATTACGAGTCAAAAGTCTTTACTGTTCAACTGGTTACAACCAGGGCAAAAGACAACCAACATGTTTTGTGGGCCACCTAATCTCCCTTTATCAGGGCTGGGTAAAATGTCAGAATGTTAAACTGTGTCAAAAATACACCTAAGCAGACTGATTTGCAGGATAGAGGATGTTATAACAACAGTCAGTGCTGGTATTTCTACTTCCACTGTAACCACTAGCATTGACTTTGCTACAGCTTGACTACACTGAGGTTACCAGCGTATTTACATCTGAGGACCATACTATATGCAAACTTACATATAAGGAAACAGTGTGTATACAGCTGGAGATGCCCTTAATTCAGTACAAACAGTAGTTTAACCCCATCTAGTCTCATCAGGGGATGATGCCACCAGCAGGAGGATATGTGGATGTGCAGTGCCAACAATGATGGGAGTCTAAGGAAAGTCCCAGCTTGTTTGTGGCATAGCGTTCTCTGGGATCTGGTTCTCTGTAGCCTACACTAACAGGTTGCTCATTATGTTCACTCAATTACTATATAACACATTTGTCAATAGAGCTGATAGGGCTATGTGCACTTAAACTAAAAATCAGCTAACATGTGGCCAGTCACTGTGTACTTTAGACAGGACTGTGATAAAAAGGTGGAAAAGGAAAATCCAAGGTCAGATAGTAAATTAGATTGAGGGTCTGATTTTTGCAACCTAAAAATAACCTCTTATTGTCTTTTCCATGTCTATTCTAACCTAATTTACTTCTGATCTGATCACGAGAGCAAATCTAATCAGTGCTACTCTGTTTATTCACTTATCACCATTAGGGGTTTTCAACCAGTGCAGACTTGTATTACGCCAATACATTCTAGAATTACTGTTGTAGAATATAGTTTCCCTAGCCAAAAAGGTCATTACATTCTAATATTCTATTTTTATTTGATATGAAAACGAAAACAAATTCTGAACACCCAATCAGGAAAATGTGAAAAATCAAGGAAAGAAATGTTGCCTGGTCTCGATTTCAGCTGTGACATTCAGATGGTAGGGTCAGAATTTGGCGTAATCAACATGAAAGCATGGATCCATCCTGCCTCGTATCAACGGTTCAGGCTGGTGGTGTAATGGTGTGGGGGATATTTTCATGGCACACTTTGGGCCCCTTAGTACCAATTGAGCATTGTTTGAATGCCACAGCCTACCTGAGTATTGTTGCTGACCATATCCATGTACCCATCTTCTGATGGCTACTTCCAGCAGGATAATGCACCATGTCACAAAGCTCAAATCATCTCATCACTGGTTTCTTGAACAGGACAATGAGATCACTGTACTCCAATGACCTCCACAGTCACCAGATCTCAATCCAATAGAGCACCTTTGGGATGTGGTGAAACAGGAGATTCGCATCATGGGTGAGCAGCTGACAAATCTGCAGCAACTGTGTGATACGATCATGTCAATATGGACCAACACCTTGTTAAATCTTTAACACCTTGTTAAATCTTTTTCATGAAGAAAGGCCCCAGAGGCTGCAACACCTAGGCAAGAGGCACCACTAACCAAACACTGCCATGAAGACCAAGGAACTCTCCAAAAAAGGACGACAATAAGTTGTACGCTCCATAGAGTTGGGCTTTATGGCAGGAGTGGCCAGAAGAAAGCCATTGCTTTCAGAAAAAACAAAATGGCACATTTTGAGTTTGCGAAAAGGCATGGGGGAGACTCCCCAAAATGTATGGAGGAAGGTGCTCTGGTCTGATGAGACTAAAATTTAACTGTTTGGCCATCAAAGAAAGCACTATGTCTGGCGCAAACCCAACACATCACATCACCCAAAGAACACCATCCCCACAGTGAAACATGGTGGTGGCAGCATCATGATGTGGGAATGTTTTTCAGCAGTTGGGACTGGGAAACTGGTAAGAGTTGAGGGAAAGATGGATGGTGCTAAATACAGGGATATTCTTAAGCAAAACCTGTACCACTCTGTGTGTAATTTGAGGCTAGGATGGCGGTTCACCTTTCAGCAGGACAATGACCCCAAACACACTGCTAAAGCAACACTTGAGTGGTTTAATGGGAGACATGTAAATGTGTTGGAATGGCCTAGTCAACGTCCAGACCTCAATCCAATAGAAAATCTGTGGTCAGACTTAAAGATTGTTGTTCACAAGCGCAAACCATCCAACTTGTAGGAGCTGGAGCAGTTTTGCAAGGAGGAATGGGCAAAAATCTCAGTGGTAAGATGTGGCAAGCTCATAAAGACTTATCCAAAGTGACTTGGAGCTGTGATAGCCGCAAAAGGTGGCTCTACAAAATATTGACTTTAGGGGGGTGAATAGTTATACACATTGACTTTTTCTGTTATTTTGTATTTTGTCCTATTTGTTGATTGCTTCACAATAATAAAAAAAAACATCTTCAAAGTTGTGGGCATGTTCTGTAAATTAAATGATGCAAATCCTCAAACAATCCATGTTAATTCCAGGTTGTGAGGCAACAAAACACGAAAAATGCCCAGGGGGTGGGATACTTTTGCAAGGCAATTTTTTTTAGCTTTTCACTGAATTGTGTTAAAAGCTAGTGATGTGAATAATGTAAAGCATTTTTAAGTGATTCCGTCAAATGGGGCTATATGGAAAGTGACAGGAAGCATTTCTGAGGCACTTGTTGCTGTACACATAGAATTTCCTACATCACACAACGTTTTTGAACTCAACAGCAATTAAATTAGGAGAACGTGATTAGCATGGATCTGTACCCATTTCACACCCAGATATACAGTATCTCACAAAAGTGAGTACAACCCTCACATTTTTGTAAATATTTTATTATATCTTTTCATGTAACACTAAAGAAATTACACTTTGCTACCATGTAAACTAGTGAGTTTACAGCTTGCATACCAGTGTAAATTTGCTGTCCCCTCAAAATATCTCAACACACAGTCATTAATGTCTAAACCGCTGGCAACAAACGTGAGCACACCCCTAAGTGAAAATATCCAAATATTTTGTGTGGCCACCATTATTTTCCAGCACTGCCTTAACCCTCTTGGGCGTGGAGTTCACCAGAGCTTCACAGGTTGCCACTGGAGTCCTCTTCCACTCCTCCATGACGACATCACGGAGCTGGTGGATATTAGAGACCTTGCTCTCCTCCACCTTCCATTTGAGGATGCCCCACAGATGCTCAATAGGGTTTAGGTCTGGTGACATGCTTGGCCAATCCATCACCTTTACCCTCAGCTTCTTTAGCAAGGCAGTGGTCGTCTTGGAGGTGTGTTTGGGATCGTTATGTTGGAAAACTGCCCTGCGGCCCAATCTCTGAAGGGAGGGGATGATGCTCTGCTTCAGTATGGCACAGTACATGTTGGTATTCATGGTTCCCTCAATGAACTGTAGCTTCCCAGTGCCGGCAGCACTCATGCAGCCCCAGACCATAACACCCCCACCACCATGCTTGAGTGCAGGCAAGATACACTTGTCTTTGTACTCCTCACCTGGTTGCCGCCACACACGCTTGACACCATCTTAACCAAATAAGTTTATCTTGGTCTCATCAGACCACAGGACATGGTTCCAGTAATACATGTCCTTAGTCTGTTTGTCGTCAGCAATCTTCAGTTTGCCGGCTTTCTTGTGCATCATCTTTAGAAGAGGCTTCCTTCTGGGATGACAGCCATGCAGACCAATTTGATGCAGTGTTCGGCGTATGGTCTGAGCACTGACAGGCTGACCCCCCACCCCTTCAACCTCTGCAGCAATGCTGGCAGCACTCATACATCTATTTCCCAACCTCTGGATATGACGCTGAGCATATGCACTCAACCTCTTTGGTCAACCATGGCGAGGCATGTTCTGAGTGGAACCTATCCTGTTAAACCCCTGTATGGTCTTGGCCACCGTGCTGCAGCTTAGTTTTAGGGTCTTGGCAATCATCTTATACCCTAAGCCTTCTTTATGTAGAGCAACAATTTTTTTTTTCAGATCCTCAGAGAGTTCTTTGCCATGAGGTGCCATGTTGAACTTCCAGTGACCAGTATGAGAGAGTGAGAGCGATAACACCAAATTTAAGGGTCGGTTCACACATGGGCAACACGACTTTAGCGCGACTTTGTACCGCGACTTCAACGCGGCTTCAGCGCGACTTTAGCGCGACTTCAGCGCAACTTCGGCAAATTACGAGGCGACTTGAAGTCGCCTCCATGACAGGCGACTTCGCCTGTGGCCAATCACCTCTCTGGGAGGGAGGGGGGGAGGGAGGGGTTTTCTCTGCAAAGTCGCTTGACTTTACAGAGAGATCCGACTTGCAGGCGACTTACATTGAGTTGAATGGGTACAAGTCGCCTACAAGTCGGATAGAAGTAGTACAGGAGTCTTTTCTGAAGTCGGAGCGACTTCAGTAGTGTCAATTAAGACGCTCCCATTGCCTACCATGTTAACCTAAATGCAAAGCGACTTGGGGCGACTTGGGGCGACTTGAGGGCGTACAAGTCGGATCCCAAGTCGCCCCAGTGTGAACCGACCCTAACACACCTGTTCCCCATTCCCACCTGAGACCTTATAACACTAACGAGTCATACGACACCGGGGAGGGAAAATGACTAATTGGGCCCAATTTGGACATTTTCACTTAGGGGTGTACTCACTTTTGTTGCCAGCGGTTTAGACATTATTGGCTGTGTGTTGAATTATTTTGAGAGAGCAGCAAATTTACACTTTTATACAAGCTGTACACTCACTACCTTACATTGTAGCAAAGTGTCATTTCTTCAGTGTTGTCACATGAAAAGTAATATTAAAATATTTACAAAAATGTGAGGGGTATACTCACTTTTGTGAGATACTGTATATTTTAGTCCACAACACATAGTGATTTTGAAGATAGCGGGTTTTCTTCTAGGAAATTGTAGCCATGAAAATGCAAACAGACTATTACTGCCTTATAGCTTTTAATGAGAAATACATTTCATGGACATAAGAACACTTTGGTATTGGAGTGGGCTGATAGCTCACTCATGCCAGAGGAACAGAACACTCCATTCTAAGTTATGAGCAATTAATGCAATGCCTTTTACATCTGAAGGCAACAGTTCAAGAGCGTTTATGTGTCATTATACAAACAATGTACTTGAATCTCCAGTGTTATGATTACCTGTCATTCTGTTGTATCTATACAATACCGTATTTCTGCAGGATCTATAGTGTTTATTGTAGCAATACTTTATAGATGCAGGCCTATACCATTTATGCATCTATCATAGTACCTAGCAATATATATGTATCTCTATATGATCTATGATAGGCATTGCCAAACTATGACCCACAGGCCAAACATAACCTGTGTCTGTCATTCTTCTGACCCAAATTACAGCAGCAAATTGTCTAAAGTCAGTCTGTCTGCCTGTCTATCTAAGTAGACAGCAAAGTAAAATCGCCGCTCCAGGTGAGAAACTCCAGGCACAATGAATAGTGTGAGACTCCTCACATGGGTGCAAGCCCCGGCACCTGATGAGTAACAGTAACAGTGTAGCTGTGCACTAGTCCACCTCTGCTACTGCAACCGTGGTGTGTGTCATTGTTTGTATGGAACATTCAATAAATGGACTTGGTGTGCAGCCAATTTCTTTCTTTATTCGTGTCTATCTATCTATCTATCTATCTATCTATCTATCTATCTATCTATCTACATATCAACACCAATGGCGTCCCTGGGGGGGGGGCAGAGGGGGCCCTGGCCCCCCCCAACATTATGCTGTGCCCCACCATGTGCCCCCCAAATAAAAAAATATATATTTTTTTTTACAAAAAATCAATGTCTAAGAGGGAGAGAGTCCCCAGTCAGCTCCTGCGGGTGATTCCTCCCCCCTCCCTCTGCTCGAATCCTCATTGGCAGGGAGAAGAGCGAGTTGCAGGAAGGACTCCACCAGGACTCTCAGTTACTGAAAAAACATACTGATTTCTCCCATCCTTAGGACAGGAGAACCAGCCTGTAAATTCCAAGAGATGCCAGACCAGCGCTGTCAATAGCAGGGGCAGGACAGCAAGAGGAGGCTGGGCAGTGGCAGAACACCAGGACCCGGTAGCAAGACAACCTTTACAACCCTGATAGTTCTCCCACTGCTTTGGATCCTTATATTTTCTTGGTATGCTGGTGACATATTTCTCTTTTTTACTGCCACCCTGGGGGGCCCCAATACAGTAGGAAGGGAGCTCACTGCATAACATGTGAAAGGGCCGTTGTGGGGTCGTAGTAAAGGGCCCCAATAAAATAATAAAATAATATATATTTATATTTATATATATATACATATTTGCATTTTATATTTATATTTTTATATTTGCATTTTATAGTTGCCCCCCTACTTTTGTCCCTGTCCCCCCATGTGCCCCCTCTAAATATGAAGGCTGGAGACACCTCTGATCAACACCAGTAGGTAAGGTTTTCATTATCCCCTACTACTACACGTTGTATGCATTCATTTTAATACTCAAACACAAGACCAGTTGGGGGCCAAATGAAAATTCCTTAGGAGTCCAAAGTCTTTATTGTTCAACTGGTTACAACAAGGAGGGCGACAGACAGATAATTTCAGGGACCACAGAATCCCAACTTTATCAGGGCTCAGTGTAATGGCAGAATGTTAAAATACTCCTAAGAAACCTGATCTGCAGACACATGATGTTAGAAACAACAGTCAGTGCTGGTCGTCACACTTTTGCTGTGCTACAACCTGACTACAGAGAGGTGACCTGTATATTTATATCAGAGCACCCGAGTATTCAGCAAATTATCTAAAGCCCAACTACCTATCTATGTTAACCCTCAGGTACCACCAGAAGGTAAGGTTTTAAGTATCATCTACCACTACACACTGGGGTTGATTTACTAAAACCGAAGAGTGCAAAATCTGGTGCAGCTCTGTATAGAAATCAGCTTCCAGGTATATTTGTCAACATTTAATTGAACAAGCCGATTGGCTACCACGCACAACTGTAGCAGATTTTGCCCTCTCCAGTTTTATTAAATCAACCCAATTGCATGCATTCATTTTAATACTCAACACAAGACCTGTTGAGGTCACTTGATGTCTACAGAGAAACACTGATCTACCACATACTGTGTCTACCTTTTAATACAGTGTCTGAATTTTTCATAAACTATACCTAACTGCTATCCATAAAAACCATTTCTGATTTTACAGTATCTCCCCATGTGTGTGTCTGAATATCACAGCAGTAGGTGTAGAGTTTTCATTACTAGGAGAAAATAGTGCATTTCCCTTTGTGCTCTGGGCAGGAGATATAATATTGCACACAGGTTCTCTAATCTCACATCTCTTTCCATGTGTACCCATGACAAATGTACACTCCTCTAGAGCGAACACAGTTACTGGAAGCACTATGTAGGATTTAATGAATGGTAATAAAGTTTAGTAATAGAAATTCTAAAATGTTGACTTTCTACTCTCAATTGACTCGGCAAGAGGAAAAATGATAATCATCTATGCGGTGTAACAGAGGCCTGTACCTCTGTAGAGAAAAGTGGGAAAAAAGAAATATTCATTTAATTTCCTTCCTCCCGTCTCACTGCCAAAATACATATAATGTATATTAATGCACATTATCCTAAAATGTTACACTATTTCTATCATCTAGAAGGAGTCATGTTTATTCAGACAAATGTTATGCAAAGAAACAAATCTCAAGATCAATATGCAAAAGGAATATAATATAAATAAAAGGCTTGTTATAGTAAAATGTATCTACTTAGATATGGCGTAGATATATTTTCCTCAGGCTTGATGGAAATACATTTAGCATAAAAGGATCTGCTCCAAAGGACTCTTAAAGAGGCTCAAACATAGACATGTAGGGCATGACTTCGAACTGCCAAAGTGTGAACCAACACTCAAATCATACTGGCATCTCTGACACATCCAATACAAAACAATTAGTTAAAGTGGATCTTAACCCAAAATTAAAAATGTAAAATATTGCAGCTTACACGTCCTCGAATGTGGCAGCTGCATTCATTTTTATGCTCCTTTATTTTTACCCGGTGATATTGACAGTAACATGCTTTCTGTCCTAGTGACAATGCTAATTCACTACTGAATGGTATCATTGGAAGAGCAGTGTTGTCACCTTAGGCTGCTCCCCTGAATTGAATATAGCACGCAAGATCAGGTAGAGCCTAATCATGTTACCCTAACAATGCAAACTGTAATTAGGAATATAATTAAGATAGCTAAAGAACAGTCAACATAAACATACACAGTACGCTAATAAATCAACTAGCCACCTAGACAAGCCTAGGTGACTCAGTGCCCACCCAGACCATTCAGCACCAGTCTATATCCCTGGATACACAAAGTACATTACCTATTATCAGAAGCATAAACACATACATATTCCACAATGGTTCGGTAACAAGGTAAAGTGGGCACAATATTAATCACATCTCCAAGAGATGAACAGACAGACGGAAACAATAGGTGACTCAATTAACAATGGGAATTCACACTTAGGAGGCACACCATGGGAGAGACACACTTAACAATAAACACATAACATAAACAGTGATCCCACCCTTACTCAGACTGTCCGGGACCAGTCTACAACAGTCTATGAGACAAATTCATACAATGTGAAATAAATTCATCTTTATAGATTTCTTGAGGGATAATGTTGATAATTATTTCTGACCCAAGTGAAGGAGCCTCTCCATCACAGTCTGCAGGATGGCCACCATATTCCCTCTGACCATTAACCCACACAAGATTAATATTACACCTTTCCATCCACTCCAGAAGAGAAGCTTTATTGTCCTTATTCAGAGAATTAATTCAAGCCTTGCTCTCAGCGTTCATGACGTGGTTGTCCATCAATAGAGACTAAACTGGGCTCTTTACCATGATCTGACCAGAAGAAGCAGACAACATTCTTGGTCTCCATGAGCCTTAATCAGTGGGTAGGAGGCCTGCCCCTATACCTCTCCATAAGCCCCTGTCCCGGTTGGGTCTGCCACAGCTGGAAAAGCTGACAATATTGTTTGAGATTTCAGTTTGGACACAACATTTTGGACATGGTCAACGGGTATTTTTCTGCACTCACAGCCATCACATCAAAAGGCTGGGAAGCTGCAATATATTACATTTTTATTTTTGACTCTAGATATATTTTAACCATTGGCATTATCATAGCAGTGACTGGGGGTGTGCATCTTCCTTTTCTGTCCTGTTTACTGTGCCCTGCCCTGCATAGACCTTGCATAAATTGTAGGCCAATAATTAATGTGGGAATTAACTAAAACATCCGTATTTTGAATAGCCAAAGTTTGAGCTGCTGATACTAATCAATCATAAAACTGTATTTTAAACATTTATATTCTCTCCTGATCCACCACAAAATATGTTAACCTGTATTCACTCTGGGAAGCCCTAAGAACCCTTTCACACTGGGGCGTCTGCACTATCGGTGGTAAAGCTCCGCTATTTTTAGCAGCGCTTTACCGCTGTTTTTTTGCGGGGGTTTTCGGCCGCTAGCGGGCAGTTAAGATGACCCGCAAAGTTCTGCTGGAGCGGTGCTTTGCCGACGGTTCAGCAGCGGTGCCCACTCAGTTCAATGGGCAGGAGCGGTGTAAACGCCGCTCCTTCACTGCTCCAAAGTTGCTGCTAGCAGGACTTTTTTTTAGCGTCCTGCCAGTGCACCGCCCCAGTGTGAAAGCCCTCGGTCTTTCACACTGGAGAGACAGGAGAGGCTCTTTACAGGTGCTATGCAGGCGCTATTTTTAGCGCTGTAGCGCCTGTAAAGCGACTCAGTGTGAATGGGGTCTAACATATTTCTAGGATTGAACTTTGGAAACAGGCAAACACACACTTGTCACAGTTTATCATTGTTTTATCACTTTATATCACTTTATAGTATCATCCTAGACTTGGAGCTATAGAAATTCAACTTTATCCTTCTGCTTGGCTTTTTGTGTTTCAGCTGTTGACAATAGAATCTATTTTAGTTTAAAAACCTGTATGGAAATCACATCCATTTGCATACCAGGCAGAATAATAATTTCAACTCTGGCTTATTGTATTTAATTCGGTAGGATAATATAATCACAGAGCTGGTCTCAGATGAACATTGCACTGAGCGTCCTGCTCAGTAGAGCACAAAGATCCTAACTAAATAATGAAAAGGGGATTCCAAATTAATTGAATTGGATATGCAACATATATTAGCAAAAGTAAGTTAATCAGGACAATAAAATGGAAATGGAGCACTTTGGCTCATCAATTTTCTTTAGACATATTAAAATATTTAATATAGAACATAAGGATTATGAGGTTTACTAAGGCTGGATTCACACCTATGCATTTTTTCTTTTTTGCATTTTGCAGATTTGCACTACAGTCCATTTAACATGGAACATGTTCTGCAGTGCAAATCTGCAAAATACACTAAAAATGCATATGTGTGAATCCAGCCTTAAAGGGTGCTTATCAACTGCGGGGCGGAACCAATATATTATTTCCTTAGAATTAGATATCAGAATTAAAGTGGTAGTAAACTCTGTTTGTTTATATTTTACCTACATGTAAGCCTATAATAAGGCTCACTTGTAGGTACTGCAAATATCTCCTAAATGTGTGCTGTTTAGGAGATATTTACTTGTGTAGTAACAGGTGACATCACCAGCGCATGAGCTCTGAACAAACGGCATACCCTTGACATTCCGCCAGAGCTCTGTGCTGTAAACCGCGATATGATCATGGCTTGGCCATTCAAGCCGTTGGAGCTTGCAAACCCAGAAAAAGCAACGGGTGAGGATGGAAACCCTGTCAGCACTGACAGTGTGCCACTCTAAGGATTCGTTTTAAGGTAAGTTTTGCACAGTGTGCTAGTATGCAATGAATACTAGCACATTATGACATTGCCTTGCAGGTGAAAAGTTTTTTATTTTTTTTTTACACTTTACTACCGCTTTAAGCTGACAAGACACCAGTAGAATTTATTTTGAATATTTTCATTTTTCTGAGCCTCCATTGAATTTACTTAGGGCTCATGCACACAGGACGTTTTTACAACTGCTGTTAGGGGCGTCTGACGTTTTTTTTTTAACTGCCTCTAAACACCCCAAGCCATGTTAATCTATGTGTCTTCATCTTCATAGATTTCTTGAGGGATAATGTTGATAATTATTTCTGACCCAAGTGAAGGAGCCTCTCCATCACAGTCTGCAGGATGGCCACCATATTCCCTCTGACCATTAACCCACACAAGATTAATATTACACCTTTCCATCCACTCCAGAAGAGAAGCTTTATTGTCCTTATTCAGAGAATTAATTCAAGCCTTGCTCTCAGCGTTCATGATGTGGTTGTCCATCAATAGAGACGAAATCTTTTACACTAATGTAGTGAATGCATTACATAATAAAAAAAAAGAAAAAGCATTTTAGTAGCACTTTAATAACCAATAGGTAGGAGTGGGCAGTCAAGACAGCCTTTGACTAAGGCTGGCCATACATGGTTGAATTTCGAAATAATTTTTTTTTTGAAAATCAGAAATGTTGTGCAATTTGTGATCCGATGGTGCCACCATTGATTTTGAAATTCGGCTAACCAAGCCTTCAATTTCACCTCATGTTGCTACAGAAAAGATTTTTTGTGGCCAGGAATCTTCTTTTCTTTCCAGGAATTTTCTTTTCTTGCACATGTGCATTTCTTTTTCGATTACATTTCTCGCACGTTTCCCCCATCATTGATTAGAAAATTGTTATTTTTTCAAAAGATGTCCAACATGCCCGATTACTCAAATTCTATGGCTGTTGTTGCAGCCCACTAATCGGCTGTTGCTGCAGCCCACTAATGGTGAGAAATGTGAACGAAAAATTCTTAGATAAGAATTTCAAAAGAAAATTCTTTCGAAATTTGACCCATGTATGGCCTGCAAGCAAAGTTGTCATTTAAATATCCGCATGTCTTCTCTGTGTTTTAGGAGCTTGTGGACAGGAGGGAAGTTTAGAACGGATTGAAAGGTGTAAGTACCTGAGTGCTGGTTTCAATTTCAATAGCTGTTTTCCAATCCATATTAAATTGAGAGGCTATAGCTGCATGTTCATTAAATATTTAGAATTTTCCTTTGTTCCAGTGGCCTATGATGGGTTTCTGCACTATTACCTTGCAGCCTCCTGACAGAAAAATCTGCCCCATGAGACAGGTTCCCATTTTGGCAAAATGCATTTCCACAAAGAGCGCCCTCTAGTTGTGGTCAGAAATTGCTGATTGCAGCAACAATGTCAAGACTTGCTTCTGGAAATAGGATTTATTTTTAGTACAGAAACAAGTACAAATCTATTTTGTTTAGTGAGACTGCAATTATACTTTAAGCAGAGGATAGCTGGTGGCTAGATAGATGTCACATACTTTAATGACAGCCAAAATACAGCTAAATGTGGCAATGTATGGTGGGATGTGACAAGGAATAGAGAAAAAATATACAGTTATGCATGCAACATGCTATAAATAATCAATTATACAGATTATAGCCCTAAACAATAAAAATAGTACCACTCAAATGTCAGTCCGATCAGCATGTGAAAAGACTGGTGTAAGACAGACAGGATTGGCTTGTCAGGCTCTAGTAGACTTCAACAAAACAGTGACCACTTGCACACAAACACCCACTTCCTGTTGCATGAATGTGAATGAGATCAGTAAAAGATGGCTTCAGCTCCTGTTCTCCACCAGTAGAGAACTTTTCAGATGCGTTTTACCCTTATGGGGCTTAATCATAAAAGCCCTCTATGGTTAAGCTCCAAAAAGGGCAAAACGCATCTAAGTAGTCCTCTTCATGTGAAGAACAGATGCTGAAGCCATCTTTAGCCCATCTCATTCACATTCATGCAACAGGGAGTGGAGGTTTGTGTGCTGCCGATGACCATTTTGTTGAAGTCTGTTAGACAGATTGCTATGTTGCACCATGGAGGGCATACACATATATAGATATAATAATAACAACTGTCTTAGAATTAATGGCAACTGTTATCTGATATTTTGCAATGATGCTTGTCACTGAAAGGTTTCCTTTTCTATGGATAGAGGGATATTGCCACAGGGGTCAATTAGGGTATTGAATTACCGAGTACCATCATCGTCTTTTTCCTCCCCTATGTCCTCCTTCCCCTTTTTTCTTAATTTATCCCTCTAATCTTTCCTCTTTTCTTTCTTAACCCCCTCTTTCCCAATGCACTTGGGTGGTGTATATCTATAATACAATTTATTTCCCAAACCGAAATTGATTATTTTTTCATACTAGCCCGTCTCAATTAGTCCCCCCGTGTCCGCCCCCAGGCTGAACGCCCAAATGGGCGTCTCAAAATTGCCGTTCCCCACTTGTTGGGGCAGTCATTGGTGAGTGTATTTATACAACTTGTAATTACTCCAATATCACACTGTACTACAATGTATTACCAATTTTTGAACATAATTATGATTATTTATCTTCTTAGATGTTATACTTGGACGTCTCCTGAAGAAGCGGCATTGACCGCGAAACTGTTGAGGCTAAATGTCCTTTAACACATCATTGTGCCTTCAATACACATGTGGGCTGTATTTACTTTCATTTTTGTGTACGTCTCTTGTTGCAACAACTCCTAAGTTGCTTTGTTGTATATTGTATATATATTTTATCATTTTGTATCTTAATAAATTGGAATTTTATCTACTTCTATGTTCTGATTAGGTACTGCTATAGTCCATTAATTTCTCTATGGGGAGGCAGGGCTGAGTTGGAGTAGCCCTTGCTCTTCTCCCCCCATCCCCCCCCCTTTTCTATGGAGAAAAAGGAACCATCAGTGACCAACCATATGGACTTTCCCATTGCGTGGAAAACCTTGGAACGCAGAGATTATGCCTCACAAGGGCACCCCTACACAAGCTGATTATCTCATGCAATGCTCAGTTATTCTGAGCTGCCTCTGAAAACCAGTCTGTGGGTACCCTAAGGGCTAAGCTAAGGCCACTAGCCACTGCCAAATTGTACTGTATCTACTCAGCCGAGAATTCTGAGATCTGTAGCAACATTTAGCGTGGCAAAGGTTGCCAGCTTCGTACTTGAAAATTGATGCTTCCTGCCTGTTGTTTTGCTAAATTAAAAATCTCTCACCCTCCCTTGTGACCTTGGAAGAGATTTCTGCAATATAATGCAAAGCTGACTGCAAAACTCTGCAGGGATATGACCAACATTTCGCCGCCATCGAGGTCTTGGCATATAAGCTAATAAATACATCTTCAGTACATGAGGGCAATAAAGAATGCGGCATAATATGCTCATGTCTGATTATCTTTCTAATGTAAACAACTCTGATCCAATCTTTACTAGTAAGGATTATTCCAGTTAAAAATGTGCATGACATTTTAATTATCACAAAGAAGTCTTGCTGCAAGCACGGAGACAGATGGTGTCCTGAATTTTATAGCCTTGCCAGCATTTCCCAGGCTAAATTTACTGTTTACTCATCAGTAAGCTTTCAGGTCTTACTTTTTTTTTCCTCTGCTCGAACTGTAACAGCCGTAGATGCAGATAATCACCTCTGATAGTAAAAGGAAATCTATTAATGCCCATTAGTTATGTTCTTTAGAACAGTATAGGAATTATATACATCTTGATGCACTAAATACCCCAAAATAGTGAGGGTGTTTGTCACAAACATTTGCAATTCAAGCTACAGTACTCGTAGGATATGATATTGTTAAGTACAATTTCTGTTAAACCTACATACAAAAACAATAAGTAGATACAGAACTATAGACAACTGAATTTATATTCATATTTTAACTTTTTCTGTAAAAGGTATGCTTGGTGATAACTCTAATGGCTCCTAAGCCTTCCATTGGGTCAGAGAGGACACCAATCACATTACAGGAGCAAATGGACAGCCTTAGGAGGTAGGAAGAAGTAGAGCCAGCCTTGACTTTTACAGGTAAGCCTGAGAATTGCATATCAGTTCAGCTATCTATACCTAGAGATCCAATGAATATTTTATATGCATTTTGAAATTAAGACAACCTCTGTTTATGCATGTATTATTACACCCAGTTTTGCAACAGATGTTTTTAAAGGGCCATTTCTAAAGCAGCTAGGGAAATATTGCATTCATTCCACCAGATTCCAGCTTTTTTCCATTCACTGCCAGCTCAGTGATTACCTAGGTAGTGGCACATTGATCAGGAAGAAAGTTGTAGCCTCAAAAATAAGTCAGTGCTGGTAGCCCATTTGCGTTTATACTCACATTAACAATTCAATCCCTGTAGAATTAGACCACCCTGCATAGTCCTACAACATGGAGAAAAGCCAATGTACAGTAGCACCAATATTTAAAAAATACATCCCTGGGAATTACAGACCAGTTAGCCTAACATCAACAGTATGCAAGCTCTTGGAGGGGATGATAAGGGACTATATACAAGATTTTAGTAATGAAAACGGTATCATTAGCAGTAATCAGCATGGATTCATGAAGAATAGTTCTTGCCAAACTAATCTATTAACCTTCTATGAGAAGATAAGCTGCCATCTAGATAAAGGAAGGCCCATAGACGTGGTGTATCTGGATTTTGCAAAAGCATTTGACACAGTTCCCCATAACGTTTACTTTACAAAGTATTGTTCAAAGTAAGGTCTGTTGGCATGGACTATAGGGTGAGTACATGGATTGGAAACTGGCTACAAGGGCGAGTTCAGAGGGTGATGATAAATGGGGACTACTCAGAATGGTCAGGGATGGGAAGTGGGGTCCCTCAGGTTTCTGTGCTGGGACCAATCCTGTTTCATTTGTTCATAAACGACCTGGAGGATGGGGTAAGCAGTTCAATCTCTGTATTTGCAGACAACACTAAGATAAGCAGGGCAATAACTTCTCTGCAGGATGTGGAAACCTTGCAAGAAGATCTGAACAAATTAATGAGGTGGGCAACTACGTGGCAAATGAGGTTTAATGTAGAAAAATGTAAAATAATGCATTTGGGTGGAAAAAATATGAATGCAATCTACTCACTAGGGTGTGAACCTCTGGGGGAATCTAGGATGGAAAAAGACCTGGGGGTCCTAGCAGATTATGGGCTCAGCAATGGCATACAATGCCATGCTGCTGCTAACAAAGCAAACAAAATATTGGAATGCATTAAAAAGGGGATTAACTCCAGGGATAAAGTGATAATTTTCCCACTCTACAAGACTTTGGTCTGGCCTCACCTGGAGTATGCTGTCCAGTTCTGGGCACCAGTCCTCAAGAAGGATGTACTGCAAATGGAGCGAGTACAAAGAAGGGCAACAAAGCTTATAAAGGGTCTGGAGGATATTAGTTATGAAGAAAGGTTGCGAGCACTGAACTTATTCTATCTGGAGAAGAGACTCTTGAGAGGGGATATGATTTTGATTTACAAATACCATATTGGTGACCCCACAATAGGGATAAGACTTTTTCGCATAAGGAAGTTTAATAAGACACGTGGCCAATCATTAAAATTAGAAGAAAAGAGCCTAAAGCTCCTCCTGTTATAATGATACAAATATTTACAGTATCTCACAAAAGTGAGTACACCCCTCACATTTTTGTAAATATTTTATTCTATCTTTTCATGTGGCAACACTGAAGAAATGTCACTTTGCTACAAGGTAAAGTAGTGAGTGTACAGCTTCTGTAACAGTCTGAATTTGCTGTCCCCTCAAAATAACTCAACACACAGCCATTAATGTCTAAACCGCTGCCAACAAAAGTGAGTACACCCCAAAGTGAAAATGTCCAAATTGGTTCCAAAGTGTCAATATTTTGTGTGGCCACCATTATTTTCCAGCACTGCCTTAACCCTCTTGGGCATGGAGTTCACCAGAGCTTCTGAGGTTGCCACTGGAGTCCTCTTCCACTCCTCCATGATGACATTACGGAGCTGGTGGATGTTATAGACCTTGCACTCCTCCACCTTCCATTTGAGGATGCCCCATAGATGCTCAATAGGGTTTAGATCTGGAGACATGCTTGGCCAGTCCACCCCCTTTCCCCTCAGCTT
Source organism: Lithobates clamitans (assembly GCA_037952925.1). Lineage (NCBI taxonomy): Eukaryota > Metazoa > Chordata > Amphibia > Anura > Ranidae > Lithobates > Lithobates clamitans. The sequence continues at coordinate 2,845,282 of JBBGZY010000271.1, forward strand.
CTTTAGCAAGGCAGTGGTTGTCTTGGAGGTGTGTTTGGGTTTCTTATTATGTTGGAATACTGCCCTGCGGCCCAGTCTCCGAAGGGAGGGGATCATGCTCTGTTTCAGTATGTCACAGTACATGTTGGCATTCGTGGTTCCCTCAATGAACTGTAGCTCCCCAGTTCTGGCACCACTCATGCAACCCCAGAGCATGAAACTCCCACCACCATGCTTGACTGTAGGCAAGACACACTTGTCTTAGTACTCCTCACCTGGTTGCCGTCACACATGCTTGACACCATCTGAACCAAATAGGTTTATCTTGGTCTCATCAGACCACAGGACATGGTTCCAGTAATCCGTGTCCTTAGTCTGCTTGTCTTCAAACTGTTTGCGGGCTTTCTTTTGCATCATCTTTAGAAGACGCTTCCTTCTGGGACGACAGCCATGCAGACCAATTTGATGCAGTGTGTGGCGTATGGTCTGAGCACTGACAGGCTGTCCCCCACCCCTTCAACGTCTGCAGCAATGCTGGCAGCACTCATAAGTCTATTTCCCAAAGACAACCTCTGGATATGACGCTGAGCACGTGCCCTCAACTTCTTTGGTCGACCATGGCAAGGCCTGCTCTGAGTGGAACCTGTCCTGGTAAACCGCTGTATGGTCTTGGCCACAGTGCTACAGCTCAGTTTCAGGGTCTTGGCAATATTCTTATAGCCTAGGCCATCTTTATGTAGAGCAACAATTCTTTTTTTCAGATCCTCAGAGAGTTCTTTGCCATAAGGTGCCATGTTGGACTTCCAGTGACCAGTTTGAGAGAGTGAGAGCGATAACACCAAATTTAACACACCTGTTCCCCATTCACACATGAGACCCTGTAACACTAACGAGTCACATGACACAGGGAAGGGAAAATGGCTAACTGGGCCCAATTTGGACATTTTCACTTAGGGGTGTACTCACTTTTGTTGCCAGCGGTTTGGACATTAATGGCTGTGTGTTGAGCTATTTTGAGGGGACAGCAAATTTAGACTGTTATACAAGCTGTACACTCACTACTTTACATTGTAGCAAGGTGTCATTTCTTCAGTGTTGTCACATGAAAAGATAGAATAAAATAGTTACAAAAATGTGAGGGGTGTACTCACTTTTGTGAGATACTGTATATGCTGTTATTACAGATTTTCCTGACTAAAAATACAGTAGCGTCCCTTTTAAAACAAGTACAGCAGTTTATCAGGTAAACCACAAACCAGTTCATTACTGGACAAGAACTTTTTATTGGTAGACTTTTATTTTGCCTGGAGCTATGGTTTAAAGGACAACTCTGCCAAAAATCCTGTGCTTTTATTGTTGTTGGCTTATATACCTTCCTGGGACTCCAGTGGTGATTTAGCTTTGCCAGAATTCTCAGTTTTGCCCAACTGTAGAGGCCACTGTCCTGCCAAATAATGATGTCTCTAGACCTGCAGCATTCTCCACATGAAGAAGTCCAGTTGTTAAGCAGTGACACTTTAATTACATCCTTTTAGGATAGCTAGAGGTATAAATCACTAAATAAAAATCTCCCTAAAGGAAAGTGTGAGAGATGTAAGTAGCTGTCAGTGATTCAACTAAAGCTGTCCTTCAAAAAATCCTAGCTATTATTCTGACATTTGTTATCATGAATGCTGTAGAAGTGAAGTTAAGAAAGGCATTAGGTTAGAACCTTACCAGCTATTGTTTGGTTGCTTAAAATGATAATGTACTTCAATGTCACACTGTTATTGTTAAAAGGCCACACAGACAGTTAATGTTTTTTAATACAGAACAGTGTGTACACAATGAAATTGAACAACTCACACTTTTTATACAGGTATTTTATACAACACAAAGGGGATAGCTGCAATGCAGCTGCACAGCTATTAAAGGACTAATAAAAAGAAAGTAATAGGCAGGTAGAGCTAAATTAAAGAACGTCGAGAGAAAGTCTAAATTCAGTAAATGCTCTCCCTGCATCTGCACCAGTATTACTGCTGAATAATGCTACTGATCTTACTGTATATATACTGTAGGTGTATACTAATGTTAGTAAATACAACCATTAAATTCAGCAGTAAGGGTCAATTCACACCAGAATGCAGCACGGGGAAACGTGTTCTGTGTGTGTTTCCCGCACTGTGTTAAAAACACACTATAATGCAAACTGCAGTGGGTGTCAGTGTTAACTTACCGAGGTCACAAATGCAGTGCATCTGCCTATACTGGATCGCATGGTACAGTAGCTTTATAATTTATCAAGTAGTGAATGCACTTCTTTTGATGCGGCCCCACATGATTTAAGCCCATTGAAATAAATAAGCTGAAATCGCACTGCACCCGGATCGCATGTAAATCACAGAGAAGCACATTAATCATTATGTAAACCAACCCTGAGGGAATGGTTCATGATAGGGTCTCACTGATGTGGAAGTACTGATCTGTCTTGTAGTCAGGGGCGTTGCTAGGAGGTGGCTATTGGGGCTATAGCCCCGAATCTGGAGCCCATAGCCCCGAGTCTCTTGCCGCAAGGTCCCCGCCTAACCAGCAGGTCGCGGCCGCAGCTGCTGCGGCGGGCAGGCTGGCTGCATGAGACAGACGGAGGAGATGAGAGAAGTGAGCGGGTGGTCAAGCAGAGATGACAGATGACGGTGACAAGTAACACGCTGCATCTGGTGGCAGGAGATAGGGCAAGTGACACGCCCAGGGCTCCCACTGATTCTGCATTATGGTTGAACCACTTCATTATATATTAGAATGTAACAAAACAATGCGCTTCAATCACCCTGACTTCATATCAACAATGGTGCCATGATGATTTAAGGGCCAACACCAGCCATTGCCCGCAAACTATGGCTTACCACCGGCGTGCCCCCACCCACGGGCCTGCAAAAAGGTTGGTGACCACTGCTATGGGCTCTAGCCCCAGATCATTTGAAGACCTAGCAACGCCCCTGCTTGTAGTCAACTTTACCTAACATGTGACTTGTCCATCTCCTCCCTATTCCTTACACACACACACATCCCTAGAACACTGTTACCACCTTTCCCCCCAAAAAAGTGTTGGGCTGGCCATACACAGCTCGAATCTTGTCCTGTTCAGCAGAAAACAGGCCGAGATTTGAACTGTTAATGGGCAAGCTAAATGTACCAAGTTGATCGATTGATCAACTAGGGTACAAGCAGCCTGCTGGATTCTCTTGCAACTAGTGGCTGCTATAGCTGCTAGCGATAATCACTGTCTTCTCCTGGCAGAGGCAGCTTCCCCCGCCAAGAGAAGGCAATGTCCTGGCAGGAGGGATTTCCGCATCAACGCTATCTGTGTTGATGGGGGAATCAAGCAAATTTCTCTCCTGTAACCTGTGGTGTGCATGGTGTCTATGGCCTGCCTTAGACCACATTGTTTGGCAAGTGCAAACCAGCAAGCTTCCATTGTTTACATTTTGGGTTATAGTGGCATTCCTACTGTATGTTTTATTCATTGCTATGAATCACAGCAAAAAAAGGATTTTCAAAAAAGCAGCATTGTTCTGTGATATGGTATGTTCCACCTGATCAACTTTTGTTCCTGTATCAGAAGCTTTGGAACCCAACAGAAAGCTATCTGGAAAGCTATCATTAGTAGATGTTATCTTGGAGTGCAGTCATCTGCTTTTGATGTGTCCAATGACATTAATTTGTCTGCTTGCTAAATAAAATCTCACACTATGAGTTCTTCCACCTTGTCCTCTTTTCTTGAGGGACGGCCTCAGATAACCTGCCTGACTGATGATGATTAAGGATGAGTGGAGTGATATATTTTGTTGCAAAATGTTGCCAAAGCAAAAACACTCAATTGAACGTTTTAGGCAGCTTAGGTGAAATTTGTGTGAAAAAAAAAGTTTTATTTTTTTCCTTATGTAGAAGGTAAGCTTTTTTTGGTGGGAGGTTATTTGGGTTAGCTTATTTCATTTAGAGTTCTTTGTATTTGTGTTTTTTTTTTTATTTAAATGTATATGATTGTTTTTCTGTAATGCTGCTTTAAACATGTTATTTTACTTTTTTCATGGTCTTTATTTTAAGTTAAAGTGGAACTATAGAAATTTTTCATTTTGGATAGAGCAAGGGAGGGTTATAACGCCTGTCAGATTTTTTTTTTTCACCATTTGTATGCCATCTATGTTCCATTGCAGAGATTTCCTTCTGTCCCATAGCCAAACAGGAAGTGAGAGGAAATCCCTGCAAACTATGGGAATTACTTGGGGACTCCTAGGTCACCAGAACTAGTGTCACCATTGGAAGATTTCCCCTCTATTACTTTTCTGGGGGCAACCGAAAATTTGGGATATTCTTTTACTTTCACTTTTAATGATAATGGTAAACAGGACAAATAGAGAGGTGAATCTCCCTAACGGGGGCACAGAAAGCAATAAAACCTGAAGGGGTTCTAAATCATCTCCACTCTATCGAAAACAAAAAAAAAAGTTATACCTTTTAGATATACATTAACTAATGAGACTAGAACAGGTCCACAATAGTGCCAGGAGCTTCCACAGCCCTTGGAAGACATATTAAAGTGTTACTAAACCCAGGACCCTGCATTCACTATATCTGGTCTCCCACAGTACACAAGACATGGAAATGCAATTATTTTAGTAAATATAATCTGCTAAATACCTTTTCTCATCAGCAGTTTATAGCAGTCTTGTGACTTCTATCAGTGTCTGGTTAAAGCTTGTAGGAGAGTCGACCCTCTGTATGGACAGTGCTGATTGGCCCTGTGAATATCACATTCATTCTCCCAAGAAAAAAAAACTCTCTAGCAATACACACCAAACTGAGCGTGTGCAGCTTGCCCTCAAGGTTCTGTTCTATCAGGAGATGGTTTGGGGCCAGTGGAAGACAGGAAGGATCAGAGAAGGTAGGAATCAAACAGCATTTTTACACAATGACCCCTTAGGTTCCACAGTGAGTATAACTTTAAGCCCATTGCACAAAAACCACCTTAAAGGGCAAGTTTACTTTTAGAGAAGCAAGTTTACTTTTAGAGAAGATGATCCATACATCCCACACTGTCAGTGACTGCTGTGGGTTCCTACTTAAGAATTAGACTGAAGATTAATGGTTTTCTCAGCAAAGACTATCATTCTGGGGAACGTTAATCGACAAATCACAGACAGCAGGAGGTTAAGGTTAATACTGCAATAATAGCTCAAAAATTGACTGACTGAAAATACACTATACTTTCCCATTAACCTTTTCACGTGTAAGTATATGTTAGAGACATGGGGACCCTCAGTAGGTTTTTGTTGTGCACAAAGTGAACTCTTAAATTGCTCTGTGTTTATCATATATAGCCAATTTAGTGCTTTGCAGAAGTATTTTTTAAGGACACTTCACGTCAACTAAAAATAGATTTGGACATCTCTAAATGTCATCCAACCAACCCAAATACCATGATGAACGCCACAACGACGTTTCAGCAAGCCTTACCCTTTATAGATAAGCTTCGCAAAATTAGGGCCGTTTCGTGAAAATAGAATTAGTTAGGAATATGTGCTGAGATTTGGCAAGTAACATTTCTCAGATGGCAGCCTGCATCGGGTGGACAAAGCCCCTGGCTCATTAATACTACCTGCCAACGGATCCTTGGCATAATATAGTTGTTAACTAGGGTCTGCTCAATGAAAAGAGGATGCGACTGAGAAACTAACCTTGCTTATTAATTAGATCACGAAAATGGCAGTTGGAATGTGATTGGTTGCAAGGGTCAATGGGTTTGATTTACCAAATGCAAATAGACTGTGCCCCTTGCAAGTACAGTTGCACTAATATTCCTTTGTAACTGTGATGTAGTAAAGCTTCACTTTGTAAATAATACTCAATCAGGTACAAGGAAAATAAGAATTTTTGCTTGCATTGGATTGAATAAGAGAAATCAGCAGAGCTTTACAACATTTACTAAGCTCTGAGAAAAATGAGTGCAACTGCACTTGCAAAGTGCACAGTCTATTTTCCTTCAGTAAATCCACCCCAATATCTCCTTTTCCATTTCCTCCAGTTTCTAGGGTATGTAAGCAGTGTTGTGTTCATTGCGTGGTGACATCAATGTAAGTTAAATGGCTGGGGATTCTCAAAATAACTGATTTGTCATTGAACACTGCTTCCTTCCTTCTATAGGGGTTTTTAATGCAATAGTAAGCAGCTAAATCCCCTGTATACATCTGGGCATGGGCGTAGCATAGGGGGTTGCAGGGGTCACAATCGCACCCTGCCCCTAGCTCCAGGGGGCCTCTGCAGCCTCCAAGTCAGATTATCATATCCTCCACAAAATCCAGCTTCGATCTGCCCTAGGGCCCCACAGCCACTCTCCAGTACTGGGATTCTACTTTGCCTTCCACAGTCCACACCCCTCTGTTCCCATTGGCTGGGGAGAAGCTGTGAGCCATTTCCTGAATGGGCAGGAGCACAAGGTGATGAGGAAGTGTCTGTGCTGTGTGCTGGCAACATGGAATGGTAACCAAGCTCAGCGAGGCAAGAGGAGCAGAGTGCCGTCCTGTAGCCATGATGGGACCGATGTCACTGGTGAGGTATGACACCGCTCAGTGTCTCCTAGTCACCATCTGGGATTCTCTATACCCCCCACCCAGGGATGTCTACTCACCCTACTTTCCTGACAACTGGGGAAAAGCCACACACCTCCGGGAGGTGATCTTGCCCCAACATCTGCCAACACTGACAGAGAAACCTTCAGAAACTGCTAAAACAAATCCATTAACACCTCCTCAGGGGCCCCCTGAAGGTCTGCAGGCTCCAGATTATGTGTCACATGGCTTTGCCCTCTCTGATCTAAGTTGCCCCCCCACTAAGCCCCCTGACCACCCCTCCACCCTGCATGCTATGCCCGGCTGCTGAGCTCCTTTCCCATTACAGCACTCTATACTGATCCTTCTCCGCAGGGCTGAAATCACATTCCTTTACAACACAGTCAGTTAGCCATGATCTGCATACTGCAACTACACTGCTGTTCCAATCAGAGAATTTCACAGGTCAGAACGCAACATAAAAGCCAGATATACCCTGTGAAGGCTGACAGATTGTGTGTAAAGGAATGTGATTCCAGCCCTGTGTAGTGTGTGGGGGAGGAGCTGTATACCGTGCTGGAATGGGAAAGGAGCTCTGCCAAGTGACCTGCCAAGTGACTGCCAGGGGTCCCTGTCCTCTGATTCTCCAGCGGTGATCCCTGTCCTCTGATTCTTCACTGGTAATCCCTTAAGCCACTTTGAGCATCTTGGTGTGCAGTGGATGTATCTGCACGCATGTTGGAAATAGTGGGGGGGCCCAGGCCAACTGTTGCATCAGAGCCCACAAGCTTCAAGCTACGCCTCTGCATCTGGGGCACCCTTTCTTCCAACTATTCCCTAGTTGGTAAACTGAATTCTAACCCCTGAATTACAATGGCTGGCACACAGAACTATTGTAATTTTATGGCAGCACCATAAGGTCAGATTTCACCAGCATGCGCCATCACAGATGTAATTTGCAATCTCTGTTTTAATAAAGTCTATATAAATTTCCTGGAAATTCTCTATAAAAAGAGTATAGGGAAATATTCTGTAGAGCACTGAAGAGCAAAAAGGAGTCTTAAAGTGATACTAAACGCTTGTTTAAAAAATATTCCACGCAAGCATTTATTCTTAACTTGATCAATTACCATCTATTACTCTTATCCTTAGCTAAATTACTTTTTTTCTGCTGTTTTCTGACTTCCTGTTAGAAGGTGGCTACATTTGTTCTCCATGGTCCTACTGTATGTAGGAATGTAGCCACCCTCTCTTGCTCTTAAGCAACAAAATACTATGGAATTTGTAGTGTGCATGGAACAGTACACATAACTGCAACTAACTGCTCGTTCTGAACAAGAGGAAGTAAGAGGGAAGAATAAGAGGTTCGGGAGTTCATGGAGGACATTACAAGGAGGCAGAAAAACACAGTAAGAAAAAAATCCATATTGTTAATGGCACTTTAAAAGAGGAACTAAACTCTCTCAATCAATATTAACAATGTTTAATCATTATGCTGCTAGCCTTAGTAAAGAGATAGGAAAGTATATTTTATTTACTTGTTTAAAACTTTTTTTTACATTTCTTCAGTTGCTTCCTGCTTTCTGACCTAGGCTAAAATGAAGTCATCCCAGGCGTCTTCATGGGCTCTTTTATTATTTAGGAGGGGGAGAAGGGCCTTCTCTGCTAAGCATGCCCTTCTGCTTGCATGCATGGGCTAAGGGCAGATGAATCCCAGGAAGTAAATGCTACATGACTCATCTGCCCTTACTCAAGACAAAAATGCCAAGGGGGTGATTTCAAAATCATTTCCCAGTGAGTTAAAGCATGGAGACATTGATAGATGGGTGAGTTTGCTTTGAATAATAAAAATTAATTGAATTTTCAGGTTGTGGTCCTCAGATACAGTTAAAGTGTTAATAAACCCACAACAGTAAAATCAGTCTGTATATGCAGTAAAGCAGGGATATGCAAATAGCGGACCTCCAGCTGTTGCAGAAATACAAGTCCCATGAGGCATAGCAAGACTCTGACAGCCACAAGCATGACACCCAGAGGCAGAGCATGATGGGACTTGTAGTTTTGCAACAGCTGGAGGTCCACTAATTGCATATCCCTGCAGTAAAGCATTCTTGGTATACTCACTGTGGAACCTAAGGGGTTAATCCTGCGCATTGCGTAAAAAGGCCGTTTGATCCTGTCTTCTCTGATCCTCCCCTTCTTTTACTGTCCCCAATCTATCTCCAGACAGTACTGAGCCTTGGAGGTACTCTGCACACGCTCAGTTTGATGTGTATTGCTAGAGAGTTTTTTTTATTAATTTCTTGGGAGACTGCATGTGATCAACACAGGGCCAATCAGCCCTGTCCAGACAGAGGGTCAGGAGTCCTGCAGCCTCAAAGAACAGTCAGAGTAGAAGTAAAAAAAACTCCTACAAGCATTAACCAGACACTGATAGAAGTCATAAGACTGCTATATACTGTTGATGAGAAAAGGTATTTAGCAGTTTATATTTATGAAAATAATTGCATTTCCATGTTTTGCGTACTGTGGGAGACCAGATATAGTGAATGCAGGGTCCTGGGTTTAGTGACACTTTAGGTTTTGCTTTAAGATAAATTAAAACAGGCTCTTTTTTTTTTCTTCAATTTGGAACTTTCTAGATCAATACCCCATGCAGGCCTTTACAGCACACATGATTAGTGTTCTCCTAAAGCTGCCCAACTTCCCTGATGCAAAACGCGCACTAATGTAATTCAGCTGTATCCAGAGAACGCAGTTTATTTTGTTCATGTAGTGTAACACATTCAATATCATTATCACAATGTGTAACAAATTCCCACCTCACACACATGACTAGCGGTGCACTAATTGCTAATTGTTTTAACAACAGTAGAACAATCTACTTCCCAGAAACGTTTCTTGTCTTTTACATTTGTTTTTTTATGCACGGCCGTGTTCTGTAAACCCACCACATTTTTCCCCTTGCTGTTATCCCCAGAAAATGAATTTTAGAGCGGACGTAAAAGTTTAATCATTTAAACCAGTTACAATCAGCGATAAGCCATAAGCTGTGCTGCTCATCACTGTTTTATGTAGCAATAAATATGTGAAGCCACACACTAAATGATGGCTGATCGTAGCTGTCGAGAGAAACATATACATGTCATTTATGGAAGTGAATAAAAAAAAGCATCCTGTTATGCCCATGGTAACATTTACATAAAAAAAAAGATTATTTAAAATCAAGGGCTGTAAAGTTATGTTCAATAACAATGGAAAGCAGGGCTGGGATAGGAGCACAAAGCAGCCCTGCCATATAAAGTACACTTGCGCCAATATTTATAGACCAGACTTTTCTACATGTAGAATAATAATCCACTTATATATGTAAATAGTTGATTAAATGTTGGGCCTAGTTATTGTGACTTTATGAGCAAATGTTGAAACACAAAAAAAAAAAAAAATCCTAACAAGCTCTTTTGGCAAAGGCCAAGATTGTAAAATTGCAACTGTGGCTTTGAAGGTTGAAGAGTAAACACATTACAGCTTTATCTGATCCGTCCACCAAATACATAAAACAACAATGGAAATGAAAAAACCTAGCTGGTTCTTAAACAGGAACTTCATCCTCTGTACTTCTTTAAAATCCCCCTAGGGCCAGGTTCACATATGGGCGGCCGCGGTTTCCAGCACAGGGTCCGGTGCGTTCCTGTTCAGGGGCGAATCAGGTCCGACTTTTTGCCTGAATTCGCGCCTAAGCCTGACCCGCATTTGGACTGCATCTGGTGTGAACCAGCCTTTAAGTCATAACGCTACATGCACATAGGCAGTTTGGCCCATCAATGTTGAAACTCAGCATGATTAGGCACCAGAGGCTAAGGTGCAGCTTGTCAAAATCTATGACTGGCTGAAATAATTGGCAGCTGGATGTGGCACCCATGTTTAGAGAATTATTTAGGTATATCTGGAAGAGACAGCTATTTCTTCTGGATCCTTGCAGTCAGCCCCCTGATGATGTACACCACAGCGAAAGTTGTGTTCATACCCCAGTGAGAAAGACTGTCAGGGGTAAAACACATCTGGGGTGGTTTGTCAGGTGGAGACACTATGTACGCAGCTATTTTATATTTCATCCTTCATGGAATAAAGGAATACGAAGATATTGGGGTTGATTTACTAAAGGAAAATCCATTCTGCACTACGAGTGCATTGCAAGTGCACTTGAAAGTGTACTTGCAGTGCACTTGGAAGTGCAGTCGCTGTAGAACTAAAGGGAAGATCTGAAATTGGGGGAAGCTCTGCTGATTTTATCACCCAATCATATGCAAACTAAAATGCTGTTTTTTATTTTCCTTGCGTATCTCCCTCAGATCTACAGCGACTGCACTTCCAAGTGGATTTCCTTTAGTAAATAAGCCCCAATGTTTACATTCTCATAGTGTGTTCTAGATAGTCCTGAAGCCTCTTAGGATGTGGGACAGCTGTAGCTAAGTCATTCTAGCCTAGAAAGGTAGAAGTGCTGGCTGCGTTGTATTAAAAAAAAGATATTAAAAAAGTACCTTAATGTATAGGAGGGGGAATGAGCTGTATTAGTAGTACAAAAGGGGTAGTAAGTATAAAAGGAGAGCATTTTGAGAGTACCCTAATGCTGTGTACACACGGGCGGACTTTTCGACCGGACTGGTCCGACGGGACGGTCGGACAATCTGACCGTGTGTGGGCTTCATCGGACCTGCAGCTGACTTTTTCGGTTGAAAATCAGACAGACTTTAGATTTGGAACATGTTTCAAATCTTTCCGCCGAACTCGAGTCCGGTCGAAAAATCTGCTCATCTGTATGCTAGTCCGATGGACGAAAACCGAAGCTAGGGCAGCTATTGGCTACTGGCTATCAACTTCCTTATTTTAGTTCTGTGTACGTCATCACGTACAAATCCGTCGGACTTTGGTGTGATCATGTTTAGGCAAGTCCGTTCGTTCGAATGTCCGTCGGAAGTCCGTCAAAAGTCCGTCGGAAAGACCGTCGGACCTTTGATGCCGAAAAGTCCGCCCGTGTGTACACGGCATAGGGCTACAAAAATCAAAGCACCCAACTGTTATCACTTTGTTTGCTGTTCCAAATCAAGCTGATACACACAGTATTTTTAAAACACAAAGTAGGAATTGCCTGTATCCCAAACCTAAGCCTTGAATAAGGGGGTATCTTAACCCCACTCCCCCCCCCCCCAATATCCATTTGCAGATTTTAAAATAATTTTTACACTTAAAAAAACAAACATTTTAACAACTTCAGCTACACTCACTGAATTTCAGGCACTTCATACACCAACACAAGGTCTTGACTTAAAGAAAGACTCGTTTTTTTCTCTCCTTGTCCTCTCTCTCGCATCTTCATCCCTCACCCTCTTTTCTTTACTTCTCCACTCCTTTTAAGCTGCCTGTGCCCACCTAATGGGTCTGGACATTTCGCTTTTGATAGGATGCCTCCTACAGCTGATGTTTACGTGAGCTGCATCCATGTGTCATAGTTGGGCTTTGCCTCTATCTTTCATGTTCTGTTCTTTTTCTTTGATATACAAAAGGAGTATGACAGCAGAGCAATACCTAGGCGGTTTTTCTTTACTTTCCTGTTAATTGCTATACTAGACCAGGATTATAGTATTTACCGCAGGTCAATGTAATTGCACTACAAACCAGGTGGTCTCTTCTACCTGGAGGATTACTGTATGTACTTGATCCACTTTACCTTTATATGGATTTTGTTTATTGCACCTGTTTTGCCTGTATGTCATGTATCATACTGATGGATTGCTGGAAATGTTGCTGTTGTACCCAACCAAAAACGTATAAAGCAGAAAAGAAAAAGAAGGACCTTTTCTCCTCTCACCAATTCGTGACAAAGGACTGACCAATCTCACACCACAATGTGACTTACGTAACAATGCCACTCTCAACTGTACCCTGCACAAAGACTTTCCAGCTCAGGGGAACCCAATTTAGGTGCCAGCAGCCTGGGAGCAATTGTCACTGGGTTAAGTTAATTAAAGGGGTTGTAAAGGTTCGTGTTTTTTTCACCTTAATGCATGCATTAAGGTGAAAAAACACCTGTCAGTGACCGGCCCCCCAGCCCCCTGTTTTACTTACCTGAACCCTCGAACTTGTCCCACGGGGATGCGCTCTCTCTCTGCCCGGGGTTCTCGGCTCTTGATTGGATAGATTGATAGCAGCACAGCCATTGGCTCCTGTTGCTGTCAATCAAATCCAATGACGTGGGCGCCGGGGGACGGGGCTCATTCCTGCATTCAGCGTCTATGAACACGGAATGCTGGACTCGGGAGTGCACCCGCAAGGTAACCCCCCGGGAGAGCGCTTCTCCCAGGGGGTTATCTGATGTGGGGAGGAGCCGCGAGAGCCGCTGAGGGACCCCAGAAAGCAGGATCAGGGCCACTCTGTGCAAAACGAGCTGCACAGTGGAGGTAAGTATGATATGTTTTTTATTTAAAAAAAAAAACCCAAACCTTTAGTGTCACTTTAAGCAATTAAAACTTTAGCTGCCCTTACCGACTTTTACTGAAGGGTTGGAACTTCCACAAGATTAGCAAAACATAAAAAAAAATAAACATCTGTACACACACTGTCACCACAGACAGGTATGTTCAGAGATTTATCATATACAGTAGTGCTCTTCAAGAGACAGGGATTCTTTTAGTTTGCATTAAAAGCTTTAGAGGCAATTTTAACACTTCAAAATACAGTAAGGTTTAATAATGAAAAGTTCAAAGTGGTGCAAATAAAATATTTACAGAAAAAGAAATAAAGAGACAATAAAACAACAGAGAAATAAAAAGAAGTTGAAAAGGATGTACACTTGCAAATCCTGGTTTCAGCAGAGTTCAGCGAAATAAGAAAAATAGTACAGTGGCTCTCATAAATCCTGTTAGGTGTTTCTTAGTTTGATGTTAGCTGTCAAACTGTCCTAGCATTCCCTTTTTCTCTGGTATCAAAGGGGTGTTGACAGAGGCCATCTGACCAATTAAGCATCTGAGGAGTGGTTTCTTGGCTTGTCCTTATGTGCCAAATACACTCTTCTATAGGTATTCATATCTAACCTGCAGATCATTGTCCAGCCTGAATTCAGCTTAGAAATTAATATAAACTTGACAGGTTTCAGATGACCAGTTCACCTACAGCCTACATTAATTGGGCTGGTTCCGCTCCCAGTACTCCTAGGGCAGCTGTGTTTGTGCTCAAAACGCCACAAAATTAACTGAGGGAGGTAAATATGTCTATATTCTGGCCGTGCTATGATTGTTTTAGAAGTTATGGAACATACTGGGATGATGGATTCTACTGAGAGACAGATATGTCTATTGTATGGATTCCAACTGAGGTATTTATGACCCAATGTCTGTTAACTCTCTTGTCACTCAAGCAGGCAAGCTCGACAGTTTTATGGATCCTGAGATGTGTCTTGAGAGATTGATAAGAGATGTCTGCCATGCCATTAAGGGTTGTGGAATGTATGAACTGAAAGGAGGGGGCAGAGGAAAAGGTCATTGTGCTTATGCCCTTCACATGACAACATGGCTGAGATGAGCTGAGACATGAACAACATGGATGTCGCATACAGCTTTTTATGGGCACAAAGCACACAACCATAACAGGATCCTTAACTTGGAAGGTTCTGTTCTATGTGAGCAGCCTGATCCTATATGAACATTAACATTTTACATAGTTTTGATGAACCCTCTTCTCAATTCCAATCCAAGGGCCTACACAACCACAACAGAAGTTGTTCATGAAAAAGTCCAAACAGCTGGAAAAGAATGGGTGCACACACATGCACAAGTCCACGGACCCATTTTCATTTGAACAAGAAAGGTCTCACTTTACCATCGTTTTAGCGACGCTATTTAGCTGCTAGTGGGGCACTTTTAATCCCAGCTGGCAGCCTAAAAAAGGTGCAAAGTGCTCCTGCAGCGGTGCTATGCCGGTGGTTCGGCGGCGCTGCCCATTGATTTCAATGGGCAGGGGCGCTTTAGGAGCGGTGTATACACTGCTCCTACAGCACTGCAAAGATGCTCCTTGCAGGACTTTTTTTACTGTCCTGCAAGCGCACCGCTCCAGTGTGAAAGCACTCGGGCTTTCACAATGGAGTGAGAGGAGAGGCTCTTTACAGGCGCTATGCAGGCGCTATTTTAAGCGCTATAGCACCTGTAAAGTAGGGGTGCAACGGATCATCATCGATCCGTGATCCGATCCGCGGAGGTTGATCCGTACGGGACACACGCGATCCGCGGAGCGCTCTGTGGCCTCGGCCATAGGAAAGGCTGCGGCTTCGGCCTAGCTCCGGAGCGGCGGCCATCTTGGTACACCCGGCGGCCGTTTAGCACGTGATCGCTCCGTCAAATGACGGAGCGATCACTTGTAACAAACCTCTTCCTCTCTCACCTCTGTGTACTGATCTGTACAGTGGAGGGGAGAGTTCGTATGGCAGCAGTGTCAATACTCTGCAATGCCCTGACAATACTCTGCAATGCCCTGACAATATACCCTGCCAATACCCTGCCAATAGGGAGATTGTGGATATTACAGTGGGGGAGATTTTTTTTTTGTTGATCCGAAAATGATCCGAACCGTGACTTCTGATTCGAGGAACGATCCGAACCGTGAGTTTTTTGATCCGTTGCACCCCTACTGTAAAGCACCTCAGTGTAAAAGTAGTCTAATTCCTAGGACTGAGAAATTCCTCTGCAACAGCTGTAACAATTATAGCTTCTATAAAATATGATCTGGACTGCAAATTCATGTAACACCTCCCCCTCCCTGTGTACAGTGAAGTGCCAGACTCAGGTATTCCTCTGTGTATGTTGTTCTCTGTGTGTGAATGTGGTGCTGTTTCTCAGTGAGTGTAAATGACTTGATCCTCATTGTATTGGTTGATGTCTGCGGTATGACCAATAACAAGTTTGGATGGACAACTCAGACTAGTGTTTTATCCTGATAGGTGATCTGGCTTGCAAATGTATAAAACAAACAGCATGTCATTTTACAGTCTTGTGCAGTTCACATTTTGGTAAATTTGTGTGTATAAGTCTAGACAGGCATAGTGTCTGCAAAATGTCAATCACAATTGCTGTGGGTTTAACTGCAGTGATGTTCTGAATCCAACAGACTCAACAAAGCTGTACCATAGGCAATGGGGGAGTAAAAAAAAAAAAAGATAGCTGCATATTGGAGTTCTGTGTTAAATCAATCGCTGCTTTTATTGGACTGTAGGTGGCAAATCTAAAGACCTTCAAGAGCACAACGTTGTAAAGTGGTCTACAGGTAAGCTGAAAAAGAAAGAGATCCAAGTCTAATAAGCATGAAAGGGTCAAGGGTAGCTATGTGAAGAATTTGTTTTCTAGTGTAATCTTTTAAATCTGAAGGGAAAGGCCTGAGTTAAGGGTTTGATCATGAGGATATGGAAGAGAAAATAACTGAACTTTTAAGACATTTGGAGATAACAGGAGTCAATGGGTCAGGCTGGAGGGGTTATTCGGATTAGATAAAATGCTAACAAATTTACAAGACATGTCTTTTTATCCAAGACCTGCTTTGTGTGCCGCTCAGTCTCTATTGGAGGGGTGCAAGTCCTATGAAATCCACCACTGGGAATGCTGGTTCAGGAGGGAGCGCGCTTCAGCTCCTGCAATGGCTCGAGTGAAGAGGAAGTCTCCCTATGACCACATCTCAATGACATCCCTGTGGTGTGTGTGTGGCAACCTCAGCCTGGACTTCAGCCAACCACACTGCCAACGCATTTCGCTCCGCCCCTCAGAGCTTAGTCATGTCTTTTTATCCACTACTCTAATACACTACTGAATAAAAAAAGTTCATTCCCAACCTTTTAAAAGCAGAGGAAAGGTATAAAGTTATTATTGCTGTATCTTATTTACCTTCACTATTTTTTTTTCACTATTTTTGCCAGTTTTTCCATGAAAAGAAAAGATATCCCAAAAAGATATCTATCAATATTTACCACCTAATGAAGGCCCAATGTGTCCTGAAAAAAAACAAACTATAATAAACCTGGGGTGCTTTTGCATACTTTTAAAGTTTGTTGCGTCTGAAATAAGAATGAGAAACTCTAGGATAACATGCAGTAACATAGGAAATCATATGGTGACATACAGTGGGGATGGAAAGTATTCAGACCCCCTTACATTTTTCACTCTTTGTTATATTGCAGCCATTTTCTAAAATCATTTAAGTTCATTTTCCTCATTAATGTACACACAGCACCCCATATTGACAGAAAAACACAGAATTGTTGACATTTTTGCAGATTTGTTAAAAAAGAAAAAACTGAAATATCACATGGTCCTAGGTATTCAGACCCTTTGCTGTGACACTCATATATTTAACTCAGGTGCTGTCATTTCCTTCTGATCATCATTGAGATGGTTCTACACCTTCATATGAGTCCAGCTGTGTTTGATTATACTCATTGGACTTGATTTGGAAAGCCACACACCTGTCTATATAAGACCGTACAGCTCACAGTGCATGTCAGAGCAAATGAGAATCATGAGGTCCAAGGAACTGCCTGAAGAGCTCAGAGATAGAATTGTGGCAAGGCACAGATCTGGCCAAGGTTACAGAAAAATTTCTACTGCACTTAATGTTCCTAAGAGCACAGTGGCCTCTATAATCCTTAAATGGAAGATGTTTGGGATGACCAGAACCCTTCCTAGAGCTGGCGGTCTGGCCAAACTGAGTTATTGGGGGAGAAGAGCCTTTGTGAGAGAGGTAAAGAAGAACCCAAAGATCACTGTGGCTGAGCTCCAGAGATGCAGTCGGGAGATGGGAGAAAGTTGTAGAAAGTCAGCCATCACTGCAGCCCTCCACCAGTCAGGGCTTTATGGCAAAGTGGCCCGACGGAAGACTCTCCTCAGTGCAAGACACATGAAAGCCTGCATGGAGTTTGCTAAAAAAACACCTGAAGGACTCCAAGATGGTGAGAAAAAACATTCACTTGTCTGATGAGACTGATGAGACCAAGATAGAACTTTTTGGCCTTAATTCTAAGCGGTATATGTGGAGAAAACCAGGCACTGCTCATCACCTGTCCAATACAGTCCCAACAGTGAAGCATGGTGGTGGCAGCATCATGCTGTGGGGGTGTTTTCAGCTGCAGGGACAGGATGACTGGTTGCAATCGAGGGAAAGATGAATGCGGCCAAGTACAGGGATATCCTGGATGAAAACCTTCTCCAGAGTGCTCAGGACCCCAGACTGGGCCGAAGGTTTACCTCCCAACAAGACAATGACCCTAAGCACACAGCTAAAATAACAAAGGAGTGGCTTCACAACAACTCCGTGACTGTTCTTGAATGGCCCAACCAGAGCCCTGACCTAAACCCAATTGAGCATCTCTGGAGAGACCTAAAAATGGCTGTCCACCAACGTTTACCATCCAACCTGACAGAACTAGAGAGGATCTGTAAGGAGGAATGGCAGAGGATCCCCAAATCCAGGTGTGAAAAACTTGTTGCATCTTTCCCAAAAAAAATCATGGCTGTATTAGATCAAAAGGGTGCTTCTACTAAATACTGAGCAAAGGGTCTGAATACTTAGGACCATGTGATATTTTAGTTTTTCTTTTTTAATAAATCTGCAAAACTGTCAACAATTCTGTGTTTTTCTGTCAATATGGGGTGCTGTGTGTACATTGATGAGGAAAAAAATGAACTTAAATGAATTTAGCAAATGGCTGCAATATAACAAAGATTTAAACATTTAAGGGGGTCTGAATACTTTCCATCCCCACTGTATAACAGGAAATTGAAGGCTTTACTAGCTTTCCAGAACCCTTGATTTGTCATACTCTTGAAGAAAGTGGAAGTTGTTCATGTGGTCACATCAGCCCAGGTATGTATAAGTAAGTATAGGAAAGGTAGGTATGAACTTTACCAGGGAGTTTATGACCTGTGGGATCATATACCTTTCTGCAATTAAAAGAAAAAAGTACTCCATTGAGTAAAAAAAATCTTTTTTTCTTTTTCCTTCTGTAGAAGCTGATTTGTCTTTGAACAAATCTCTACATTTCATATACATTCATCTTTCAGTTGATTTCTAAGACCTTTTGCACAGCTGAGATTGTCACAAATGGATCAAACTTTGTTGCAATTTCCTTCAATCTGTAACAGCAAATGACACGCTTTTTATTGATGTTGCAACTGTAAGAGCCCATTCACACAGGGACGACTTGTCAGGCGACCTAGTCGCCTGACAAGTCGCCTCCCGTTCTGTGCTATGGAACCGTTCTAAGGGGAGCGACGCAAGTCGCTCCGACTTAGAAAAAGGTTCCTGTACGACTTCGGGGGCGACTTGGGGCGACTTGCATAGACTTCTATACAGAAGTCGTTTTGCAAGTCGCCCGGGCAGTCGTTTGCAGGTCGCCTCGCTGAGGCGACCTGCAACTCGTGTTGCCCCTGTGTGAATGGGGTCTTAGTGATTGCACGTGGACACATATAATTATACTGTACAGTGTGATCCCTATACAAGTGAAGTGTATTGCAATTATTGGAAACAGGTCACAGGAATCTAGAAGACTTTGAAGAAAACACATTGGGAAGATTTGTACTTCATCATACCTATATAATAAATATGGGTTTTGTGACAGTATGTACATTTTGGAGATAAAAGCCAATTAAAGAAAAAATATAAAAAAATGACCCTGTCACTGTTTTATATTTGTACATACAAATTCAAAACTGTGTTACCGCTCTCTATTAAGAAAACTACAATCATGTCTTATAAAATTTAATTGACTACAATGCATAAGTATCATATCCTGATTAAGGCCACTGCAGGAGAAGACGACAGCCAATTTTGCTCCTCTCAGCTGGCTGATACGCAGCGCTGAGATAGGTCATGCTCCCCATCAGCATTGTGCAACCATACAGTAATACCGCCACATGTCCTATTACAGTTTTGTCTTCAGAGATTGTCTCTGTAGCCACTGCTGCAGGCACCTCCTAATGGAATTACATAATAGCAGGTATGTCATCTAAATCTGGACAAATTGGATTCACTTGTCAAGTGCCACAGAGTCAAAACGAACAGAATATCAAATATGTTATCAATGGTCAACTAAAAATGTTCCTTTGCAAGCATTTTTCTGAGATGGCCACGTTCTTACTGTTCTTATCGAGCTGCCAGCAAAATTTCACACTTGCCGGTAAGATTGTCGAGTTGAGCTGGAAACCAGTGTTGCAGGAAAAAAGATACTGAACTAAAGACATAATCTGAAAGCAAGTCGATAACACTCTTAAGAATTCAGGTCTCAAGTCAACAAGCAGAGCTGCTATGAGCAGTCCTGTTTGAGAGATATTGAAGAGCTATCTCTTCCTATGCTTTAAAATACAAAGAGTTGTTAAATAGACTTGGTCAACAAAAAAATGAGGCGCCCTTCACATACCTGCAGAAGTTTCTGCTGTTATGGCCTAACCCATGAATGTTCTGACAGGCATAACTTTGACATCTATGGGTAGTATGGGGGTTTGCCATTACCTCCCCCTCCCCCATATAATTGTTTTGGCCTATTACTATGAAAGTCAGTCATGGGCCTGTCTGAGTGGACCAGGGTTCAGCCAGAGGTTCTTGTAAGATGAGAAAAGTCTTGTTTTTTTCCCAAGTGGTTTTCCAAATCATTGCTTCCTAATAGGATTTATAACTCAGGCTTCATCAATTTGAATCAGTCAAAAATCTTCCCAGTTGCATCTTTCACTACAAACCTATATTTCAGTAAATAGTAAAATGTGAATCTCACTTGTTCCCTATTTTGGTTTCTTGAAATGACTTAACATGATCCATGATAGGCAAAGGTGTACTTAATGCCGCGTACACACGGTCGGACTTTACGGCAGAGTTTGCCCGGCGGACTTTTCAACGTACTTTACGACGGACTTTCTGAATAAACGGACTTGCCTGCACACAATACCGTCGAATTCGTACGTGATGACGTACGACCGGACTAAAACAAGGAAGTTCATAGCCAGTAGCCAATAGCTGCCCTAGCGTGGCTTTTTGTCCGTCGAACTAGCATACAGACGAGCAGACTTTTCGACCGGACTCGATTTCAACGGATTGATTTAAAACATGTTTCAAATCTAAGTCCATCCAACTTTTGAGAAAACAAAGTCCGCTGGAGCCCACACACGATCGAATTGTCTGACGAAATCCAGTCCGCCGGGCAAAGTCTGCTGTAAAATCCGCTCGTGTGTACGCGGCATAACTCTCCCTTTTAACAGCAGACTGTACTTACCTTTCCTTCCCTTTACTATCGCTCTGTTGGGCTGCAGGAATGAAAGTGAAATTCTAGGCATAAGGGTATGTGTGAGCACGTGACTCACTCCCCATTTAAAATGTGACCTTTCTTGTGATTGTCCCAGAGATGTCATATGTGAAAGGGGAAGACGCTTACACAGGGCTCATTTCCCCAGTCTGCATGGCTGATTAGAGCAAAAGGGGGAGTGAAGAAAGGTGAGTATATGTTGCTGGAGGGGGAAAAAGTGACCCTTTACTTTGGGTAAAGTAAAGGTTTATTTTAATATATGACTGTCAGAGAAAAAGAAGCACAGAATGTTGTTAAATTACTAAAAATGTATATAGCTAAAAACCACCAGAAATTTTACTACCTCTCTGTGCTGTATAATAGAAATAAATTGGTAATTTTGTACCTGACACCCGGAAAAATGAAAAAATATTGCTTCTGTGCTCAACCCTTCTACTATCAAACTGATTGGAAACATATCTTGCTCACTGATTAGTGGAAATGTGACCAAAAAGTGGTCACACATACTGTAACTTTTTTCATTCTTTTATATGTGCCTAACTATTAGAGGCACGGACACCCAATACAGTAAGTCGTTAGCAGTGGTCACACAGAGAGGCATATACACCCAATAAGTCATTAGTAGTGGTCACGCATAGGTCCTTTTTTACTTTTATTTTTTTATCTTCCATATGTGCCCAACTATTAAAGGGGTGAACACCCAATAAGTCATTAGACGTAGTCACATATAGTTTATGTTTTTATTTTTTATTCTCTCACATGCACCTATTAGGAACATGGACACCCAATAAGTCATTAGAAATAGTCACACATAGGTTTTAATTTCTATTACTCTTTCACCTGCGCCTAACTTTTAGAGGCATGGACACCCATTAACTCATCAAAAATGGTCACACATAGATTTTATTTCTTTTTATTCTACCATATGTGCTTATTAGAAGCATGGACACCCAATACATAGGGGGTTATTTACGAAAGGCAAATCCACTTTGCACTGAAAGTGCACTTGGAAGTGCAGTTGCTCTAAATCTAAGGGGTAGATCTGAAATGAGGGGAAGCTCTGCTGATTTTATCATCCAATCATGCAAGCTAAAATGCTGTTTTTTATTTTCCTTGCATATCCCCCTCGGATCTACAGCGACTTTACTTCTAAGTGCACTTTCAGTGCAAAGTGGATTTGTCTTTAGTAAATAACCCCCATAGTAACACTTTGTTCACATAAGGAGTTCTGCTATATGACCCGGTTAGATTTATATAGCAATTTTTATGACATATGGCACTCTTTAAAAAGTGATGAGATACTATCAGGAGTGCATTATCCCTTAAGGGGGTTAAATATTGTACAAAATCCCATTACTTACAAGTACATAGAGTACAAGCACAATAACCCCTAAAATATAACCGTTATTACAATATCCCATAATACCTCATGCATCCAGCAAGAGACTAAAGCCTCATACACAAGATCAGATTTTCCGATAGGAAATGTGTGATGACAGGCTGTTGGTGGAAAATCCAAAAAAACCTTTGTATGCTCCATCGGACAATTGTTGTCGGATTTTCCACTGACAAATGTTGGATGGCAGGTTTTAAAGTTTTCCGCGGACAAATGTCTGTTGTCGGATTTTCCGAGCGTGTGTACACAAGTCCGTCAGACAAAAGTTCAAAGTACAAAGACGCATGCTCAGACGCAAGGACAAGCTAGAAGCGGTCGGTCTTGTAAACTAGCGTTCGAAATGCAGAATTAACATTCGTGACGCGGCAAATTATGAGATCTCAAAATGCAGCGCACATTCTCTTCTTCTTTAATGGGATAATAATGAAGCTGCTTTGCTGGTGATACTGATGGAGTTATTGCAAACTAATTTTCAAAGTTTTTTCTAGTGATATCAAGAATAATATTATTATGCTTTTTCTTTTTTTTTTATTTGGGCAAGTTACCACAACACCATTATCCCGTAGTTTTTAAGATCAAAGATACAACTATGTTGGTGTCCCTTGTCAATTTTACATTGTATTTTTTTAATAGTAACTGCCTACTCCCAAACTGTCATTTGAAGTAAAACACATAGCCAAATATTATTCTATGCATTTTTTTTATTGTGCAATAAAAAAAAAGAAAACAAATAAAATTAGACATGCTATCTGCCAATAGAACCTAACCAAAAAGTGCACTCTATGCATCCAAAAATATAGAAAATATACCAAATCAAATCATTATTATTCAACCAAAAATTAAACGTCCTACTTCTTAATATAGGGGGTCAACAATGCCAAGAGTTGATGAAAGTAGGGGTCCGTCATTCGGAGATAATTCCGAAAATCATCTGGATTATTCTCCTGGAGCTCCCGCAGCAAAGGCATATGACATAATTGGTCATTAATAAAGCAACCAGTTTTTGGTCCAAGAACTCCTCCTCCTCCTGTTCCTGGACTGGACTTGGGTCAAAGCAATAACTCCAAGGCCAATAATAAATAACATGTTATCTCCTCTGATTCTGTAACATGTCTGGCTGACGAACAGCCATTCAGAAATGAACTGAAAAGCACGAAATGAAAATAGCAAACTGATAAGCGCAAAATGAAAAGCGTGAAATGAAAAACGCAAATCAACACTCACCACACTTCTACTAACATGAAATTAGCAGAAGGAGCCCAAAGGGTGGCGCTAAAGAGCTGAAAAACCACGTAGTACGTCAGTACGTTCATGTTTGTTGGCCAACAATTCCTTGCCGTTTGTATGCAAGACAAAATCCAGGCACACGCCTTCGGACAAAAGTCTGAGGTTTTGTCTGCAGAAAATCCGATTGTGTGTACGAGGCTTAAGACTTTTGTTCTGATATATACCACAGTGTGGCCAATTCATTGATGTGGGGAATACGGGCTAAACATTCTGTCAGACTGTAATGAGTACATGTACGAGAACAATAAAGAAATATTAGAACCCTTTCCAAAGAGAAACCATCTTTGTTCCAATGGAGAAGGTGCCCTGTACTTAACAGGAGAAGCGTAGATGTGCAAAGGTGATTTTCTAACATAAAATACATCAGGTCACTTCACATAACGCTGCCAATCAAGAAAAGGTTGTCGGCTCTGATTGACTCTTTTATAAATACACGCCAGATAACATTTATTCAGACAGTGGTTCCCAGCCTGCTTTATATCAGGGACTGCTTGCCTACTTCGAAATTACTGCCTTCAATATGTCAGTGCAAGTACAGTGATATTTTCTTGCTGTTTGAGTAGAATCTTTAGAAATGCTGGAAGAATGATATTGCATTTACATACCCCCCCCAAAAAAAAAAAAATATATATATATATATATATATATATATATATATAAACACACACACTCATCGGCCACTTTATTAGGTACACCTAATCAGCCAATCACATGACAGCAACTCAATGCATTTAGGCATCTAGACGTGGTGAAGACGGCTTACTGAAGTTCAAACTATCAGAATTGAAAAGAAAAGGAATTTAAGTGACTTTGAATGTGGCATGGTTGTTGGTGCCAGACAGGCTGGTCAGAGTATTTCAAAAACTGCTGATCTACTGGAATTTTCATGCAACCATCTCTAGGGTTTACAGGGAATGGTCGGAAAAAGAGAAAATATCCAGTGGGCAGCAGTTGTGTGGGCACAAATGCCTTGTTACTATCAGAGGAAAATGGACAGACTGGTTGGAGATGATAGAAAGGCAACAGTAACTCAAATACCTACTCGTTACAACCAGGGTTTGTAGAATACCATCTCTATACAATACATGGAACCTTGAAGCAGATGGGCTACAGCAGCAGAAGACCACACCGGGTGCCACTCCTGTCAGCTAAGAACAGGAAAATGAGGCTACAATTCACACAGGCTCACCAAAATTGGACAATAGAAGATTGGAAAAATGTTGCCTGGTCTGATGAGTCTCCATTTCAGCTGTGACATTCAGATGCTTTCAGTCAGAATTTGGCGTAAATAACATGAAAGCATGGATCCATCCTGCCTTATATCAACGGTTCAGGCTGGTGGTGATGATGTAATGGTGTGGAGGATATTTTCTTGGCACACTTTGGGCCCCTTAGTAGCAATTGAGCATCCTTTAAATGCCACGGCCTACCTGGGCATTGTTGCTGAACCATGTCCATCCCTTTTTTGACTACAGTGTACCCATCTTCCAGCAGGATAACGCACCAGGTCACAAAGCTCAAATCATCTCACCACTGGTTTCTTGAACATGACAATTAGGTCACTGTACTCCAATGGCCTCCAAAGTGTGGTGGAACGGGAGATTCGCATCATGGATGTGCAACCGACAAATCTGCAGCAACTGTGTGATGCCATCATGTCAATATGGACCAAAATCTCTGAGGAATGTTTCCAACACTGAATCTATGCCATGAAGAATGAAGGCAGTTCTGAAGGCAAAAGGGGGTCCAACCCGGTACTAGCAAGGTGTACCTAATAAAGTGGCCGGTGAGTGTATCTAAAATGTAACCAGCTAGGTGACTCCCAAGAGAAGGCAGTTTGTCTATGGGTTTTCAGGCATTACTGGGCTGGTGGTTAACCATTTTCATTCCCGGCGTATTGTCAAATGATGCCCACAGATGGGATCTCCCATCCTGGGCGGGCGTCATATGAGGTCCTCCGCTTCCCGCCGCGTCACTGTGGAGCCGATGCGGTCGCTCCTGACAGAGCAGGAATGTGGTTCTGTGTGTGTAAACACACACATCCAGGTTCTGTCAGGGGAGAGGAGACAGATCGTGTGTTCCTAGTATATAGTAACTCCAATCGGTCTCATCCCCCAGTCAGTCCCACCCCCCCCACAGTTAGAAGGCGCAGTGACGGAACACATTTAACCCCTTGATCGCCCCCTAGTGTTAACCCCTTCCCTGCAAGTGACATTTATACGGTAATCAGTGGCTATTTATAGCACTGATCTCTGTATAAATGTAAATGGTTTAAAAAAAAGTGTCAAAAGTGCAATGTTGCCATAAATCAATAACCTATTTTGTAGGTGCTATAATTTTTGCGCAACCCAATCAGTATACACTTATTGTGATTTTTTTTTACCAAAAATATGTAGAAGAATACAAAACTGAGGAAAACATTTTTTTTTTAAATTGGGATGTTTATTATAGCAAAAAATAAAAAATATTGTGTCTTTTTCAAAATTGTTGCTCGTTTGTTTATAGCGCAAACAATAAAAACCACAGAGGTGATCAAATACAACCAAAAGAAAGCTCTATTTGTGGGAAAAAAAGGTAAATTTTGTTTGGGTAAAACATCGCACGACCGAGCAATTTTCAGTTAAAGCGACGCAGTGCCGTATCGCAAAAAGTAGCAGGTCAGGAAGGGGGTAAATCCTTCCGGTTGTTAAAGAGAACTCTTTCTTTTATAAACTATTTCTATCTTTATATTCTTTTATTGTACAAAACAAAAAAATATCTGGAAAAACTCATTACCCTAACCACATTAAACCTCTAAATCTCTTACAGAGACCCCGTCACCACCTTAAAAAACTGCAGGTAAAAGCACAAAATGATAAATTATTTCAAATGCTTACTTGCAATGTTGCACCTTTTCATAAATTATTTTTATTCACTTGCAATGTGCTTTTGAACTTGTTAGAAAATTTGACTACTCCAGGAGAGTCAATTCCCTAGCACAGCCCTCTCCCTGTTTGCACGTCATAGCCCATTCTGAGAATATCTAATTATGCTTTGTGCTGGTCCAGCTCCTCCACTCCTTACTTCCCTACATAACGTTAGAAGTATCTGCTGGGGAAAGGAGTGAAGAAGAATACTAAAGATTGTCATTTACCCTACGTTCACTCATGCGCTTTTTGGTGCGTTTTGCATTTTGCAGTCTATATAGTCCATTGAACACCTATGGATGTAGTTCACATCTGTGCATTTTGCAGTGCTGTATTTTTTTACTTTTTCTCCCGAAGCAGATTGCGTTTTGAAGTTAACAGACTTCAATAGAGTCAAACAAAAAATGCAAGTGTTGCGTTTTTGATGCATTTTGCATTTTTTTTTCCCCCTTAAAAACACTGTATATAGCTGGTTGCTAAGGGGCAGGCCGGGAAGCACTCCCCGCCGACAGCTGAATGTAAAAAAAGAATTACCAGCAAAAAAACTTGTGAAAAAAACAGCGTGAGGTCCCCCCCAAATCCATACCAGGCCTTTCAGGTCTAGTTTGGATATGGAGGGGAATCCCACGCCAAAAAAAAAGACTCTTATCCGAGCATGCAGCCAGGCAGGTCAGGAAAGGGGAGAAACAAGCAAGCGTTCTCCCCGGAAGCATACCAGGCCACATGTCTTCAACATGAGGGGGGTGATTTGGGGCGGGGGGGGGCTGGTATGGATTTGGGGGGACCCCACGCTGTTTTTTGCACAAATTTTTTTGCCGGCAATTTTTTTTTTACATTCAGCTGTCAGCAGAGAACTCCTGCTGACAGCTGAAAAGGACATGACGGTCAGCTTTCTGGCCCGCTCCTTAGCAAACAGCTCTGTGTGCTTAAAGAGAAAAAAAAAACACAAAATGCATGAAAACTGCATGCTAAAAAGAATCAAAAACATAGGTTTAAGAACGTAAAATGCGCCTGGAAAACGCAGCAACCGGATGTGACCCCAGACTTAAATAACAGCTCTGAGTCTGCTGGGGCTGCTAAAATTACATATGCAAAATGGCGGAACCCATCAGCAGCATTGGGGCTTTTAGAACTTCTACACATGGGACATTCACGAAAGCAATTATTTAATAAAATGATTTATTAAATACTTTGTTTCATGTTTTAAAAGTGGTTGTAAACCCTTACAGACCACTTTTACTTAAAGGTAATCCTAGATTAAGGCTTACCTGTAGGTGCAAGAAATATCTCCTAAACCTACACGGTTTAGGAGATATTTGCAAAAGACAGGCACCGATGCGTAGACAACGGCGTGCAGGCACACTGAGCGTGCCGATTCTAACAGCGATCGTGCCCTTAGTGGCAGCTTCCGTGCACATGCATGGGAGTGATGTCATCGCGGCTCCGGCCAGCCACAGTGCCGGAGCCGCGATACCCAGAAGTCAGATATGGCGGCGACGGAGGAGGGGAACGAGGACCGCTTCGGGGGCTTCAATCTCAGGTAAGTAATTTATAATGAGCTAGTATGCTATGCATACTAGCTCATTATGTAAGGTGACCATTTTTAAAATGAAATCCGGGGACATATTTTTTTTATTGGCAAATGGTAAACTATTTTATACGCATATTTTCCTCAAATTATATATGCAGTCAGTGGTGTAGCGTGGGTTGTCAGCGCCCGGGAAAAGGCAAGAAATTTGCATCCCCCTCCAGACTTTTAGCACTCCCTGAGTCCCTCCCACTAGTACAGTAGTACTAACTCGTTTCCTACACTGACCTACCTGACCACTACACTAACCTACCTGATTCCTACACTGACCACTATACTGACCTACCTGATTTCTACACTATTCCCTACACTAACCTACCTGATTCCTACAATGATCTACCTGATTCCAACACTGACCCACCTGATTCCTATACTGACCACTACACTGACCTACCTGATTCCTATACTGACCACTACACTGACCTACCTGAGTTCTATACTGACCACTACACTGACCTACCTGATTTCTGCACTACTCACACTCCCCCCTACATGAACAGTGTAGATCGGTTGATTTTGCTCACCTCTCAATGGCCTCGATGATAATCCATTGGAGCAGGACACTCCCCAGCACCAGGTACTGTTCCCGACACCCAGCCGCTCCTCAGTATCCCCTGCCAAGAGCTTCTCCAATAGCCGCCATACGCTCTGCACCGCCCATCCCCTCCGCCGTTCTCACACACACGGGCCGCCCACACCAGAGGGATCATGGGGGACAGGCTGGACCACACGAGTCCCTGTGCGGGGGGGCAACATAGCACACTTGAGGGGACACAGTAATGATTTTGTGCCCCCCCTAAATGTTGCACCCGGGGTCAGAGTAACAAATACCCCATGCCACTGCAATCCGGGGACAAATCCAGGGACAGACTGGCTCAGGGGACAGTGTCCTCAATCCGGGGACTGTCCCCAGAAACCGGGGATGTCTGGTCACCCTATCATTATGCCTTTGTCTTGCAGGGTGTGTATTTTTATTTTTTTCCAGAGGGTTTACTTCCTCTTTAATGCCGTCTATGTCTTCCAGTTTCAGTGACCCCCAGTTATGTAAAGTTTTGCCTGGTGTCACAGAAATACAAACTGCTCTGACCCATTTAGTTTCTATTCACCATAACCAGCAGTATATAAAGACAATAGTTTGACCAGTATAACATACAGTCAAAGTTACTGACAGCTTTGTTTTTAATGATCACATTGCTCCTGTAGAATTTAACATTATATCAATGCACTTTTACAGTGCAGCCTGTGTAATGGCTGTGTAATAGGCACTATCACAGAGCGATTATTTCACCTAAAGCACATTGTATGGGCCAGCCATGATACATTCACGAAAGGTCAACCTATCTACACAGAAGTCTATCCTATCATCTCTTTGTGATGATGGAGAAATCTGCTAGATTCTTTAATTCAGTCTACAGGCTGAATAGCCAGCTTAAAGGTATGTTTTATGGGATCGGAATTGTAGCAATATTAAAAAAAAGTACAAAGCAACTTGTCTTTTGGAGACTATTAAGGCTTTACAGTACACCAACAGCTGTTAACACTCAATAAACCTTTTGGTGTGCGTTGAGGATGACCTGATTACCCTCTGTTAGCTTCTTAATCAAGATGGATTGAGGTGCTCACATTCATAATGTCCCTTTTCTTACCTCACTAAATTCACTGTAAATGCATTCATCTACACAGACACAGAACACAGTATAACTGATGATGATAAACAGATGGACAGAAGAATACCAGGGATGCCTACAGATAGACTTAGACCCCCCATTCACACCTGCATGTTTTAGGTGTGGTGCATTAAAAAATCCTGCTTGCTGCATCTTTCATGCACTTTCACGGAAATGCACGTTATATTGAGTTCAATGGTAACAAATGTAAAATGTACCTAAAACGCACTGCACAGATGTGAACCGACCCTCAACGCAAATGTAATAAGTTGAAGTAAACTACTTAGGTAGTTCTAGTAGCACTTCGTTTTAGGTACTTCTGGGTTTTGAGGAGCAAGTGACTCACTCCCTTTCCTTCCATGTGACAAAGCTGGTCTTTGGTGATTGGCTACACTGAGCAGGGAAAGGCCCTATGTAAGCTCTGACTAGAGGGGCTTGGAGCTTCCTTTCTTTGCTTATGGTGGCTAAGAGTATTGGCAGGGAAGAAAAAGGAAGCTAAGTACTCTACTCTAATGTTGCCGGAAAATTTGAGATCCAGATCTCAAATTTTGTGTGACGGAAATTCCGATGGAAAATGTCCGATGGAGCCTACTCAGGTCAGAATTTCCGACAACAAGCTCCCATCGAACATTTTCTATCGGAAAATCCGACCATGTGTACAGGGCATTAGGCTTCTTATTAAAGTGAACCTGTTGGTATCATGGGCAAAGCACAGGTTCATGTTAAAGAAACTTAAAAGTCCAACTCCAGCCATAACCTTTTTTTTTAACCTGAAAGATTGTCCGTTCATTTACTGGGAAGATTTCTATTCACTTCCTATTCTACTGACATAGGATGAGAGAGGAAATCTCTCTATCAGGGACAGAGTCCGTAAAACTTTTATTATTATTTTTGTATGCGAGTGCGGAAGGGTTACACGCTTTCTTTCTTTGCTGGTGACCCTATTTCGCTCATTTCTTATCCTTGTCTGACAGGGGAACTAAAGCTGTCATTAGGAAATGAGTAGATACACACATGCTGCGGGCAAGGATAGCAGCAGAAACTTGACAGAGGTTCTAACTTTTAGCCACTCTAGTTAAAAAAAACAAATAGGTTGGATTTGGAATTTAAACCTTATTCCAGGAAATACAAAATTGTTGTTAAAATAAGACTTTTTTTCAGTTTTGCAAGCTATGTAAAACCAGGATACTCCCTTGTCAGAGATGGAGAATAAGCCTACGGGTATTTAAACAGTTTCTTACAGTAGAAAGCGCAGAGTAGCCATGTTTTTTTTTTCTCTGGAAAATAATGTTAATTATACTCGCGGAGAAGAAGGACCTCTCCTTCTTCAGTTCACTGGCATTTCTTTTGAAATTCATTGTCCTCCTTCCATCTGCCCCTTTCAATTACAGTGACAGCTGACTTTTTCTAAACTGTGACAATGCCAACTGACCTTTAAAAGCCTTTGGGAGATATCATCAGCATTATTATTGTTTTGTACGCATATAATTAGCACAGGAGGGCCACACTTCTAAAAGAGACTTTCTGTGACAGCACAAAAAAGCCTTATGTAATTTAATGTCATCTCTGTGAAAGTCAGGAAGCCAGCAATATCTTAATTCATAAAGCACAGCGGGTCACACTGCTCTCTACTCACCAGTCGTCTCCATATACATTAACTGGGGGAAATTATTCCAGCACTATACTGTGCCTGGCTTATGACAGTAATCCGGGACTTTTATTGAAAAATTACAGATCGCCCAAAACTACATAATACTTAAAGTGACTCTGTCACGTAAAAGAAAGCTGCAATAACATATTTCTTTGCAAAGATTCACCTCTTCAATTGGCCACGATCTGCACTGTATTGAAAAGATCAGATGACTACACAGGAACTGACACTTCCAGAAGTGCCAGATTCCGGGTTCCTCTCTTTGCTCTGTGGTTCTATTTGCCAACCCCTATGTCTCCACTATGTCTTGTTGTAGGGGCTGACTGGGGAAGAAAAGAGATTAGCACAGAATGCACTCATAGGTAGGTACAGGGCTTACAACAGTTTTTTACCTTCAAACCTGCCCAATGCTTTAATTAGAATTGTATGGGCAATAAAACCAGTCAAAGGCCCTGTAGTTCCAAATTAAGGTTAACTTTTTTTGGGGGGGGGGTTGGGTTTGGGTGTGGCCGACTTCCAGGATGTAAGCAGCAGGCACTTAGACCTCCATCTCGGTTTTCACATCCTACAGTGATCCTGTTGCACCAGCTCTGTTATCTTGCCTGCACACCCGCTGTTATTGTCACAGAGACACCCGGGGCAGATATGGTGAAAAGTTGGACAATCGGGATCCCTACCTTCAGAAAAGAAGACTGCTCGCTCCACACAGCACTAGTTCAGGCAGGGTGAGTCACTTATTCCAACTGTGTTTACTCCTTTGGAGCCTTTCGATGGTGAACAACCTGGGGTGGACACTATGCTAATTCCTACTACATCTAACTCCCCTGATTCTAATACAGAGTGTACTCCGTCTCAAATTATAGAGGCAAAACAGCAGTGCCAGGTTTCCTTAACCACGCACATTGATTCGGTGTGGATGGACCTCTCTCGTTAAGCAGGATGTACATAATATTCGTTACCGGGTTAATAATGCTGAGCAGCTTATAGGAACGCTAAAGGGCACTGTGTAACCCCTGGGTAGCAATATCACTGAGCTGCAAAAGCAACACACAGCCACCACAGATAAAATTACCTGGAAGACTGCCTACGGCATAACCATCTGCAGATACTAGGCTTTCTTGAAAGTTCTGAGGGTAGAAACGCTGACATTTTTATGGAGCAGTGGCTCACTACAACTTTGGCGAGAAGACTTTCTCACCACTATTCCCATAGGGTGCCATTATGCCCACTATCTCCAGGTGCCCTATCCAGACCCCTCTTGATCATAGTACTGCACTTTCCTGATAAAAAAAAAAACATATTGAGAGCAGCCAGAGATATAGGACAACTGGCATATAATGGTAATTCTATCACAATATTTCCAGATTTCTCTGCAGTTACGCAGAAACTTGTGTAGCATTGCTCTCAGTGAAGAAGAGGCTCAAAGATATGCAAATTCTATACAGCATGTTATACCCAGTCAAATTAAGGGTTATACATTAGGGCAAAACCCTTACACACCTATTCCTGGCATTGGGTGTCTTTAACCTATGGGCATTAGATGTACTTTACTGGTATGGTCTCCTTCATTATTGTTTTTCTATGTATAATGAGTAAATTGACATTGATTTCTTGGAATGTAAGGGGGCTCAATTGTAAAGTTAAGCACTTTTTAGTTCTTGAATATATTGCTCTCCATATTATCCTTCTCCAGGAAGGAGGCAGAACATGGTTTCCATGTTACAGAGGCACAATATTCTGATAACCCCACTTTAGACACCTATGCCATCTGGAAGGGTCGTGCTAGAGTGCTGGAGTTAGTTCTTTTGGGACATACCCAAAAAAATACAATACATTTGAAATGGGAGACAAAAACTGTAACTTACTAGCATATTTGTCCAGACCAGAATACCAATCCTGTAACATTCCCAGAATTATAAACTCCACAGGTAAAATTGTTGAACATGCTGATGAAGTAGTAAAAATCTTTGTAATCTTCTACATTGATTTGTATATAACAAGGGCACACTATACTATACAGTACATGAATTTGATGACAATATTAAACTATCCATATTCTCTCCAAGCCAGCTTTGCTTTTCAGCTATGTACTGTAGCGCTATTATGTTTTGACATGTTCAAATGCTCTTTGCTCTGTTTGTAGCTGCATGTGTTCTTTTCTATTTATTAAAATAATTTAAAAAAATGACCTTTAAAAAAATAACTTTTGCACTATGATTTTAGAGCAGGGGGGCTCTAAACTTTCTAAACAAAGGGCCAGCTTAATGTCCTTCAGACTTTAGGGGTCTGGACTGTGGCCTTTGGGAGTAGAACATGATCAGTGGGAGTAAACAATTTCTCAGCCTTGGTGGTCAGTGGGAGTAAAACAATTATTAATTGTGCCCCTTCCATGTCAGCGGAGGGAATATTGCTCCATCATTGATGTCAGAGGAATAGTGTGCCATCATTTAGATCAGTGGGAAGAATAGTGCCCCATTATTGAGTGTCAGCGTGAGGAATTATGCCCCATTGTTGGTGTCAATAGAAGAAAAAGAGCCTCATCTTTGGTGTCAGTAGGAGGAATACTACCTTATATCAGTGGGAGGAATAGTGCCCCAAGGGCCAGATAAATGCAAGTAAAGGGCCACAGTTTTACGAAGACTGTTAGCGTTCAATAACACCTCCTCTACATAAAAGGGGTAGCTTGGCAACCCCTAGTTAGTGACTGGATACAAATGGTTTGAATTTCTTTTGTAATATACTTTTTTTTTTACTTAGCCCTGATGTTCATTTTCTTTAACTAAATAGATTGGAACTGTGAAATAATTGGCTAACCAAAAATAGAAGAAAAATAATAACTGTTGTGCTGTACAATAATATCAGCTTTGCTCACAGACACTGAAGTTAAGCATTTGAGTACATGGTTCTTCTTCATCTCACTGATTTATGGGGGGGCAGTCACAGTTATTTGAAAGGCAGATATCTGGAAGTGTATTGCTTTAATTGAAACTTGCCCTTATTCAGTGTACAACTTGGTCACTATGAAATGCCAGTTAAAAGCTGCTTGCAAAGAGTTTTTCCAGCAATGTACGTCTCAATTGATCTGTGGATGAAAGAGCAATTAACTGGGAAAAGCTTGTTTTTGCACCCTATGAAAGTTCTAGACAGCCCAATTCACATTTGACTGACAAAGATAATGCTCAAATTAAGCCAGTAATGGATCACGTTCAGCCACATTATCCCACAGGGGTTGTTTGGCAGTACTCGCAATATAATTAAATTGCAGTACATCTAGACCTACCTTTAATTCACCTTCCACTAAAACTCCAGTGACCGTGGGGGAAGTTTTAACAGTCAACATTTAGATACATTCTCATACTGAAACCAGCATTATATGTAACAAATTACAATATTAGGTCTTTGGAAGCTAGCAGGTAATTTATTGTACTAGAATCAACTAATGAAAGTATATGTAAACCCTTGCCTTGTAAACCAACCCATTCAGCTTAAAATAGAATTGAAAGGCAAAACAATAAGTCAGTATATGTGTAAGTTAAGTTAAGTATAGGTGATCAAATAACCTCTGTTCTCAGCTACTTAATGATCTTAGAGATCTAGGGGTGGAGAAACAGCAGTACACTGCTCTTTCCAGTGAATGGCTGAGCAAGGGAGGTGTGTCAGCACATGTGTAATCATTGGAGAGCAGGCTCAGTTCTCAGCACAGCTAAAAAAGTGACCCCGCTGTGTTCTCATGCTTAGTGTCGTCAGTTTTTAATAGGAAAGCAGAGGAACTGGCCAGATCACCAGGGATTTCAAATAGGGGAAGCATACAAACAGGATACTGTTTCATAAAAGTACATGGTAGAGCAGGCACATATCAGGAATATGACATTCTGGATTGACATATTCTTTAACAACACCTCCACAGTGTGTGGCATGAGCCCAGGAATATATTATTCTTCATCTAATCCAGTCTCATAACAGAATGCTGAATACGATCATAATAAAAAAAATGATATTACTAATGGAAATATAGCTTATAGTGTAAATTGTACTATGCACTACAGGAAGTGATGTTGAGATCATAAATGTACTCAATTGTTTTCTTTGTATTTCTACATTTCTGTAGAATCTCAGCATGATAAGTCAATATGTACATGCAGGGTTATTATGTGAGCAAAGTATGAAGGATTGATGATTAGGTCACTGGCTTCTGCAGAGCGCCTCATATGAGGACATTCTCAGGGCAGTATTTCATAAAAGGTTTTCTTTCCACTTTGGGATATTCTCAAAAAGGAAGGCAATTCATCTGCATACATTTCACTTCAAAAAGGTTAAGAGATCTGGTTTTAAACTGATCAGCATTAAGCTCATACCGTGTTTCCCCGAAAGTAAGACATCCTCCGAAAATAAGGCCTACTCCCAGTTTTGCCTCTCGTTGTAATATAAGGCACCCCCCGATAATAAGACCTCCCCGATAATAAGGCATCCCCCGATAATAAGGCATCCACTGATAATAAGGCATCCCCCGAACATAAGGCATCCATACGATAATAAGGCGTCTGACTCTGGACCGTAGCGGCAGGCGCCGCCGCGCAGCTCACTGATTGGCCGCAGCTGTTCAGGCAGTGCGAGGTCTCTTTAAATCAGTGAGCTGCGGCAGGCTCTCTGGATGACGAGTGACGTCCCTGATGTTGTGCAGGGGAACGTCGCCGTCAGAGAGCCCGCGCCGCCGCTGCCAGACACAGGAGTCGGGCACATTGTGTGGAATCTCGCCGCCACAGGGGTGACTGAGGTGAGGGGGGGATGTCTGGCGAAGGTGGGAGGGGGGAGAGACTAAACTGTCCACTGGCACAGGGGTGGGGGGAGGGGGACTTAAAATGACTTAAAATGACACATGGTGGATTTGAGGGGGGGGGGGGAATCAAATCGGCACAGGAGGATCAGAAGGGGGGAATCAAAATGGCACAGGAGGTACTAAAATGGTAACCCCCCCCCCTCTGATCCTCCTGTGCCATTTTTATTGATTCCCCCCTCTGATCCCCCCTGTGTCATTTTAAGTGATCTCCCCATTTCAATCCCCCCCTCTGATCCAGTGTGTCACTTTAGGGGGTGACTGCTTTTCTGCTGAAGGGTCTAAAGTACAAGAAATACTGGTAAACAGTGCAGGTATTCTTCTTCATTGAAAAATAAGACATCCCCTGAAAATAAGACCTATCGCATCTTTGGGAGCAAAAATTAATATAAGACACTGTCTTATTTTCGGGGAAACCACAGCAAGTAAAAGTTTTGAAAGACAAGTAAAAAAAAAAGGATTCCCAGCATGATAAAAAACAGGGGTTAGGCTGGATTCACACCTATGCAGTTTTAGTGCTTTTTGCATTTTGCAGATTTGTACTACAGTCCATTTAACATGGTTTCCTATGGAACACGTTCTGTAGTGCAAATCTACAAAATGCAAAAAGCACTAAAACTGCATAGGTGTGAATCCAGCCTTATACTATCTCTGAGGCTGTTCATCTGCCGAATCACCTGGTAACTGATTTACCAATTCTTCTTTTTCATGTTTGATGATTCCCAGCATCATTTATTACACCTCCTGTAAGTCTTTGGTAGTCAAGGCTCTCCCCCCTGCCCTGGAACCACAGGAGAGCACTGTATTGGCTAGGCATAGCTCTCTGAAGCAATAAAGATCCTCCTACAGCCAGAAGAAGAAGAGGCTGAAAAGAACATGCGATGCACCCTGGACAAAGACACTTAAAACATGTAGGTTTATTAAAGTGATTGTAAACGATCACCTTGTAAAACAACCCATTCAATTTAAATTAGAAACAAAAGGCAAAACATTTTTGTATAGATTTAAAAAAACATTATAAATGCACTACATTACCAAAAGGATGCCTGCCTTTACATGCGCATGAACTTAAATGGCATCCCAGTCTTAGTCTGTAATGTTCAATATTGAATTTGCCCACCCTTTGCAGCTATAACAGCTTCAACTCTTCTGGGAAGGCTGTCCACAAGGTTTAGGAGTGTGTCTATGGGAATGTTTGACCATTCTTCCAGAAGTGCATTTATAAGGTCAGGCACTGATGTGGACAAGAAGGCCTGGTTCGCAGTCTCCACTCTAATTCATCCCAAAGGTGTTCTATCGGGTTGAGGTCGGGACTCTGTGCAGGCCAGTCAAGTTCCCCCACCCCAAACTCACTCACTGGTCCAAATCATTTGGTGGAGGGGGGATTATGGTGTGGGGTTGTTTTTCATGAGTTGGGCCTGGCTTCTTAGTTCCAGTGAAGGGAACTCTTAAAGGGGCTGTAAACCCTTGTGTTTTTTCACCTTAATGCATCCTATGCATTAAGATGAAAAAACACCTGGCAGTGACTGGCCCCCCAGCCACTCCCCCCATGTTTTACTTAACTGAGCCCTGGAATTTCCCCCGGCAGGGATGCGTTGTCCCTCTGCCCGGGGTTCTCGGCTCTTGATTGGATAGATTAATAGCAGCGCAGCCATTGGCTTCCGCTGCTGTCAATCAAATCCAATGACATGGCTGAGTCCTACATTCAGCGGCTATGGACGCCGAATGATGGACACGGGAGCGCGCCCACAAGGTAACCAACGGTAGAGCGCTTCTCCTAGGGGGTTATCTGATATGGGGAGGAGCCGCCGAGAGTCCACAGAAGATGGTGCTTGGGGCCACTCTGTGCAAAACGAGCTGCACAGTGGAGGTAAGTATGACATGTTTTTTTTTTGTTTTTTTTTTAATAATCAAAGCTTTACAATCACTTTAAGGCGTCAGCATACCATACACTCCACTCAGGCAATTGTATTAGTACAACAGTTCATTTATAACCCACAGCCAACTGCGTGGCACCACCCAATACTTCTTTTTCATATTTTTACCCATAATATCTAAGAACTCCTTTTTCTGATTATATCAGTAAAATTCTCATCTTAAACGTTTTAATTTCTTTTTATTGAGATTAGATCGAACACAAAAAGGCCCATGCAGGGACTGGCTCAACCAACATAGCACAGAGCTGTGGAGTCATCACGTGGCCATGGTGACCATACTTTGTCCAATTTTTTTGGACATTCTCGATTACAATAGGTGTCTTTGTAAAGGGGAAGGGTGGAGTTGACCAATTGCTTCCAGAATGCCACCATGGGTGGAGTTCATCTTAAACATTTAGCATCTGAAAAGATATTCTTCAGAGTAAGGGGGACAGTAAAATTGGTTATACCTGAAAATCTAAGTAGATATTGACACTGAGTAAGATAGTTCTTTGTTCCCCGTATATTTATTATAAGCAAAGAATTTCTAATGGTGACCACACACTGACAAATTTTCTTTGGTAAGGATTTAAACATCTCTAGTTACAACTGTGTAGAATGTAGTCATGATCAATACCAATAGTAGAGTGATCAAATTAATTTTCTAGAAGCCTCGAAAATCTCTTGGCATCCCTTTGCAATTGTTCTATTTCCACAAGAAAAAGAACAATTGTCCCACTGCACATATGCCAAAAATAATGTCTCAAAACTTGGCAGCATTTGCCTCAGTGCTTTCCGGTGTTCAGCGATCGTTTTGAGAACAGACAGATTTTGTACTACTGAAGAGAACTGCCAGACCTGCAAAAGCCAAATCTAACAGCTATCTAGCCAGGTAGGGGTATTTTTAGAAAAGCAAAATAATGAGACTCAAACTAGGCCTCACACACCCAAGCAATTAAATAGAGAGCTGGGTATGCAAGATTTGTATTCAAAGACATTCTCTGTATAGATGAACATTCACAAAGAGTTTATTTGACATTGTGTTGAGGTAAAATGAACAGGTGCTACAGTGTAGGTTTGTGTCCTGCATTTCTTACAATGATTCCCTTGAGGAGACCCATATCCACCCTTCTGATGGAGTTCTACAACTAAGTGTTCTCTACAACAGTGTTTCTCAACTCTAGTCCTCAAGGCGCCCCAACAGGTCATGTTTTCAGGCTTTTTTGTTATTTTGCACAGGTGATTTGATCAGTTTTACTGCATTAGTATTAAACAGCTGTTTCATCTGAGGGAAATCCTGAAAACATGACCTGTTGGGGCGCCTTGAGGACTGGAGTTGAGAAACACTGCTCTACAACAATAACTTTAATTACAAAAAAAAACATAAATTGTTTTGCACTAAAGTGTGATATACTCTACAAGAGCTGCACCCATATACCACCCGAATACCCTGAATAGCTGAAAAAGTTGTAAAAAGTGTTCAAAATTTACAACTATACAGTGAGATAAGTCATTCCATAAAACAATATTAGTCTATGTGTCACCAGCAAGTATAACATAAAAATGTTCAAAAACAGGTGAGACACTAGTCCATTTCTTCTCTTAAATAATGGTGCACTCCAATGAACACCAAACCACGTGGAGGGTATTAGAAATTCCACCATGCACACGTGCCCACCACCACACTGAAAGCCTCTTACAAGATTAATAAGATCTCAATTACAGAGAGCAAACATACATATGATATCTCCTGGTGTTAACGGGCTAACTGGATTCGGTCCACTTGATCTCAACATATAATATCCACTAATATCAAATGCCTTTACCGCGGGTCATAAGGTCTCAAACAACCGCCATAGAAGAAGAACAACAAAGGGCGCACAGTGAATACTGCTAAATGTATATTTATTGCTTTACAATGAAGAAAGGTACTCACATTATTAAAATCAGACACGAGCATTTAAACAGCAAAAACCTCGCCGACAGCCAGCATCGGCAAGTTCTGGCCCCACCCAAGGTGTTT
Source organism: Lithobates clamitans (assembly GCA_037952925.1). Lineage (NCBI taxonomy): Eukaryota > Metazoa > Chordata > Amphibia > Anura > Ranidae > Lithobates > Lithobates clamitans. The sequence goes on from JBBGZY010000271.1 coordinate 2,885,439, forward strand.
CACGTCACAGCGGGTCGTCAGGGGAAACAGGTGTGTGAACGTGAGACGCCATAGCAAGAATATATATAGACTCCTCCAGTCATGTGATCAGGCTTTGAATGTAGAAAAAATCCACCAGAAAATAGTGTTCACCATAGGTGGACACTAGGGCACAAATGAGGACGGAAAACCAACCTGCACTTAATAGTGAATAGATATGCCATTGTTAACTACAAATCAATTCCTAAAGGGCCGAATTATAGAGGTCCTAAGGACATACAAACACAATGGGTAAGCCCCCTCTACCATTAAATTAGTTGCCTAACGAGGCTGGATAGATACATAAAATACAGCACCATCTTGTAGAAAACAAAGCTAATGGAATATCATTTTACCTACTTAAAATCCTTAAGCAATATATTTTAAATATTTTGAATAATATTTGTGCATCGCCACATATACTGGACCTTCGCATAAATAATTAAAATTATTAAAATGCAAGAAAATAAACATCAAGAGAACAGGGGCATGGCTTGCGGATAATGGAGTAGGACGCACAGTACACTAGCTCCACCGAAGATCCGTTTAATACTTCTGATTACTTCATCCTGGGTCCACATCCACAACCCATTTCTGGCTGAACAGGCTCCCTATACCTTGCTCTACACTCCGGTGCCCAACTCTCCACCACAGCTATGTCCCGGCGGGGTAAAGATGCACCAACGGAGGCGGACCATGTGGGGCAAGATGGTGGCTACTCCCTGCACTCTGCTAAAGAGGCAGCCATGAAGCTATTTGCCAAGCCTTTAAGCAAGGATAATCCTCCCAGGACTGCCTCCATGTTCCAGGACCAGGCAGAGCTGGATGACATGGAACACCTGAGTTCGGCTTGGCAAGAGGATCCAGCAGATATCACAGTCTGGGACACAGTGAGTACACAGGCCCTCTCCCTGCAGATATGAGCACAGATAGCCACACTGAACCTGCTCCTGAACCCACAATACGGGACATTCTGGCTGCAGTTACCTCCTGCAATACTGCAATTACTGCCCTGACTACTGAAATTAAGGGGGTTAAACTGGAGATTAACCCAGTCAGACATGGTATGCAAAAGCTGCGTGACTGCACCGCAGCACTAGAGGGGAGAATGAGTAATGTGGAGGATGAAGTGAAGTAAAGTGAAGCCATTACAGAGGGAATTACACCACGTGCAAGCCCATACCTCAGGCAATACTGCCTACATAGAAGACATAGAAAACAGACTCAGACGTAACAATGTGAGAGCAGTGGGAATTCTGGAAAAAGCAGAAGGGAAAAATCCAGTGGCTTTCATAGAAAACTGGCTCACTAATAACTTTGGCAATAACTCCTTCTCAAAAATGTTTGCAGTGGAGAGGGCTCACAGGGTCCCTGCTAAGCCACCCAGATTAGGAGAACCACCACGTCCATGTCAGAAACCATGAAATCAGACCGAGACAGAAGTACAGTTAAATCACACTTGTTTAATAATAAAAGTAAAAAGAACAAATGTAGTCAAAACATAGCCAAAGTTCAGTAACTGGAACGGATAGTCAACCAAGCCAGAAGTCAGGGATCAATGTGGTGGAATGGCTAGCAGGATCTGGAGCCAGAAGGGATTTCAGCAAAGCCAATCTTTAAACAGAAAAGCAGGTGATAGTTTCTGTGATGTTGACCAAGGCGAAGCCAGAGCTCCTCTGGACTGGACAGCTTAAGTAGGCAGGACTGACGAACAGGATATAATCAACAGCTGAGTAACTGTGGAGAGAAATGGGAGCTGGCAATTAGCCGACAGCTGAGCGGCCAGTTCAGAGAAGGAAGGGCCTAGCCCAGCCCTGACAGTCCATTTCTATTCAAGCTGCTCAATTTCAAGGACAGATATGCTGTCTTAAACATGGCAAAACCAAGGGTGACCTCATGAAAATTGATAATGTGAGAATCTCCTTTTATCCTGATTTTTGTGCTGAAGTGCAGCGCCGGAGGGCTAAGTTTACTGAGGTGAAAAAACACCTTAGAAAGTATGCTGTTACCTATGCAATGCTAAACCCAGCAAAGCTACGTGTTGCAACCGATGATGAGACTAATTTCTTTAAAAATCCTGTTACTGCCTCTGTCTGGCTGGATAGAGTGAAACATACTCTGACAAAAGCAACTACCTCCGCAGCAAGGTAGTTTGAATGCTGAAGTCACCATTACTGTGGATGGGGAGAGTCAGCGTGGAGCTTTGAACCAAGAATCATTTGCACTACAGCTTAATTGTTTTTCCTGTAAGGTGGTATGGTGAGACATACTGTAAGAAACCAATGCTATGTTACGTCCTAAATGGTAATACAAAAGTTGCAAGCTCAGATTTGGGATTGAACCAAAACGTTGGAGCCCCCTTTGTTCCCATTTTGTCCCGCGAGGACGTTCTGTTGTTGAGTTTTGAATTCGCTATTGCTCAGAAATGCAGAAATTCTAAAGTTATGGAAAACGTTTTTATTGTTTTTTGTTTTACTCCAAGTCTTTCCTAGCCCTTGCCTGTTGCATGGTGAGACATGTTATGTCATATAACTGTCTGTTTGAATTACACCTTCTCTGGGAATGTCTGTTAAATACCTGTACACCACAAGTCTGTCACAAGAGTTCTTGATGTCTGGGGTCTCAAGAAGAAATTCCTATCTCTTTAGGCACTTGGGTTGTTTTTTCTTGACTGGGCCTGTAGTGCAATAGATATGATGCATGGTCAATACCATATTTTGAAAATTATTTCCTATATGACTTATGGCTAGCTCGCATGGTTTTGTATCGTGGAATGTGAGAGGGTTGGGTGATGGAGTGAAAAGAGTGGCTTTATTTTCTACTTTAAAAAAATGTGCACTGGCAGTGGTGTGTTTACAAGAAACACACTTGCAACCTGGCACTCTCTCTATGCTTAAACATGGCCGCTTTCACACTCAATTCCACTCCATGCATACAGCTTACTCCAGGGGGGTTAGCATATTAATTTATAATATGACACCATTACACTTTTGCACTCCCTGATAGATGACCAAGGAAGGTATATATTTTTACTTTGCAAATTGGCAGGTGTTCCCTGCATTATTGCCAATATATATGTCCCTTCCCCTTTTTCCCAAGATAGCTTAAACAAACTGGCACAATTTATAGCTCAACATTCTAATGTCCCTCTCTGGGCTTTGGGAGACCTCAACACAGTGATGGACAAAGTGTTGGATTGGTTTCCATCACAGTCTAGAGGTGCCCCCCCTTTTGCTAAACTGATGCGTGAACTTGGTTTAAGAGATGTTTGGAGGGACAGAAATCCAACGGTACAATGCTTTTAGTGTTACTCGGCCTCATTCCACTGCCTGTCCCATATAGATATGTGTCTGGGAAATGCAGAAGCACAGAGTAGGACTGTCTCCGCAGTATATGCTCGTAGGAATATTTCTGATTACTCCCCCCTTATAATTGGAATTAATCTCTCACACACTTTACTGGCTAGACTTTGGAAAGTTAATCCCTTTTGGTTTACATTATTCCCTACACTGGACCCCATCACTAAAGCAATCACAGAATTTTTGAGATTTAATAAAGGCCCAGGCACTGTATCAACAGGTTTCCCTCAATGCGGCTGAAAATAAGAGGTTCTTTATTAAACAAAATTATTTCAATGAAGGGGAAAACACTGGTCACTTACTAGCGATGATAGCACGAGCACAACAGGGTAATACCCATATAGATGCCATACAAAACCCACTTGGTGACACAGTCAGTGAACAGGCTCAGATTGCTACCGTGTTTACTAGTTGAAGGATGTATACACCTCTAAGGTGAACCCTACAGAGGAGGCTCTTTCCCAGTTTCTAGAACAATGCTCTTTACCGAAAGCTAAAAGGCAAGATGTCCTAATGTTGAATGCTCCAATCACAGTTGAACTCTCACTAGCAGCGTCACATATGGCAAATAGTAAGGTTCCGGGTGCTGATGGACTGCCGACAGAAACGTACAAACAGTATAGTGATACCCTTTTGCCGAGTCTGTTGGAGACAATCAATGAAGCACTCCAGAGCAGTAGTCTTCCGGTGTCCATGGGGGAGGCTATTGTTGTGGTGCTCCCTAAACCGGGTAAGGACCCTCTACAGCCTGACTCATACAGACCCATCTTGCTATTCAACTCGTATGTCAAGCTATTGGCCCGAGTACTAGCAACAAGGCTGACTGAGGTTATTTCTGGACTGGTACATTCAGGCCAGTCTGGATTTATCCCAGCGCGATCTACGGCGTTAAACATTAGGCGGCTCTTCCTGAATGTTCAAACCACAGTAGAGAATACAGGCAATAGCGCAGTTTTTTCCCTCAACGCTGCCAAAGCTTTTGACAGCGTGGAGTGGAAATATTTGTGGACAGTCCTGAATAAATTTGGATTGGGGGGAAGTGTTTATTTTGTGGAAAAAACTTCTATATGCAGCACCAACAGCAAGAATTAGAATAAATGGTTCCCTCTCTGAGGCCTTTCCAGTTTTTCGGGGCACGAGGCAGTGGTGCCCGCTGTTACCCCTGCTGTTTGCCCTGGCTCTGGAACCCCTGGCGGCTATGATAAGATCTTCACTGGATATAGTGGTTTTTAGGCGGGGACAAAGGGAGGACAAAATCTCACTCTATGCCGATGACGCACTGCTGTATCTGGGTGACACTGCAGGTTGTTTAACTGCCGCAATGCAGATTATTGAGCTGTTTGGAGAATTTTCAGGTTTTGCCATTAATTGGCACAAATCGGTTCTCCTACCACTGGATGCTCTAGCAGCAACTCTGCCTGATAGTGTGTCCCGTATACAGGTGATCAAATTCTTCAGATATCTAGGTATAGTGGTAACAAGGGACCCTAAGGACTATATAACTGTTAATCTGAAGCCACTAATACAGAAATTTAAAAATTAATGTGCAACTTGCCGCTGACGGTGACAAGGAGAGTTAATTTAACTAAGATGGTTTGTGCCCCGCAATTGTTACATATACTTTATAATGCCCCAGTTTGGATTCCATTTTAGAGCCTTAATTTGGAAAAACAAGGTGGCTCGTATAAAACGTACTACCCTACAGTACCCTAAAGATCAAGGGGGACTGGCTGTTCCTCATGCTCAAACTTATTTTTTCGGTGCACAACTGCAGCACTTCACTGGATGGAATTTGCCCAATGTGACTGATCCCTCCAGAGATCTACTTATTGACCCCCATACGATATACTCTGCCCTATCCCATATGGAAATGGGCTTCCCCACTGTGCCATCTCAGTGCCCCACAGTATGCCTATTAAAAAAATTATGGGAATGTCTTAAGCGGAGAATAAGAATATATGGTTTTCTTTCCAGTGCACATATTTGGCAGAATAGATTCTATACAGAGATAGCCAAACTTAAAGGTCATACATGGTGGAAGGCAGCAGGAATTAAATATCTATATAAAATTTTCAATGACTCAGGCCTAAAATCTTATGCTATGCTAAAGGAAGAATTTCCACTAATGGGGAATTTTCATTACCAGTATATTCAACTGAGCTATGCGGTCAGATATCCGAGAAACTATTCGTCTCTGCGCCTGGTGACGTCCTCTTTCTTGGAATCAGTGTATGAGGAAACAGGCAACTTGTGGCGACTTTCTTTGCATCCCGAACAAATTTCCTGGCAGTTGTGGCTGAAATTTTAGTTGGTCTACCTGACCGTGGTTTGGTTTCAACAGAACCCCTCATTTTCCACTTCTTGATTAGAGCTTGAACACTGCTAATTGGCATTCTCAATTCCTTGGATATCTTTTTATATCCCTTTCCTGTTTTATACAGTTCAACTACCTTTTCCCGCAGATCCTTTGACAATTCTTTTGCTTTCCCCGTGACTCAGAATCCAGAAACGTCAGTGCAGCACTGGATGAAAGATGCAAGGGTCTGTCAGGAGTCCAGAAACTCATTGACCTTTTATACACACACACTAATTACAAGCAAACAGATCACAGGTAAGGATGGTTACCATTAATAGCAATTCAAACCCCTTTGTGTCAACTTGTGCGCATGTTATCAGGTCAAATCACTCATTAACCATGAGTGAAAGAAAAGTTTTTGTGTGATCATTCATATTCTCTGAAAAATGGCCAAGAAATCATAAATTCTGCCAGGGTACATAAACTTATGAGCACAACTGTATATTATACAACTAGGGCTGTCCTTGCCCCCAACTGTTTGACTGCTTGTGGTGCATCTCCTTATCCTAGTCTGGGTTCTGATGTTGAGGAAACTGATAGAGAATATTACCAGGTCAAATTGAGGCTCTTACACTAGTTGCTTTAAAAATGCACATTTATTTTTTAACTAAACAAACTTCTGTTTTTTTTTCAATAATACATAGTATGGATGTGCATTAATGAATCAAGCAGTATGAAAGGACAAGTAAAAGCAGTAAAATGAAATGCCAGTTTTATGAGTTCTCTTGTGGCCCTAGACAACAGCCTACAAAGCTCTTTAAACATACGCAGAAAGGTACAAATCAGCAAAATTGTTAATTCGAAAAAGGACATTCATACATCAAAAAAAATCACATTCTCTGGGTCAAAAAGTTATAAAAAATGATTATGACATTTCAAAAGAAAATTAATCCACTTGTCTGAAAGTGGCAGGCGCCTAATCACACCACATTATTGGAAAGACTGAATTAGAAAAAAAAGTGTTATCTGCATCAATCAGAGCAGTCAATAATTATAGATTTTCTAGCCCTTCCCCCTTTTACCATTGAATGGATTAGAACATAATCCATGTTTTTAACACCAGTAAAACGTGTTCAGTTACCTTATGCTGGGAACAATTAGTTTCCCCGAAGCCTTAAAATTACACATTTTTTATTAATAGAGGTGTCAAAATACAGAAACCAACCATCACTGATTACGCATTCACTTTCGTTAGCCTTAAAGTGATTCTTTCACATGAATTGCTAAGAGCCCAAATTGGACTTCTGTCAAGATTATTTCAGGTGACCACAGAATGACTCACTATTACAAAAAAAAGAAGCTTTTAGTTATAAAGTGTAATGCCCCGTACACATGGTCGGATTTTCCGATGGAAAATGTGTGATAGGACCTTCTTGTCGGAAATTCCGACCGTGTGTAGGCTCCATCACACATTTTCCATCGGATTTTGCGACACACAAAGTTTGAGAGCAGGCTATAAAATTTTCCGACAACAAAATCCGTTGTCGGAATTTCCGATCGTGTGTACACAAATCCGACGCACAAAGTGCCACGCATGCTCCGAATAAATAAAGAGATTAAAGCTATTGGCTACTGCCCCGTTTATAGTCCCGACGTACGTGTTTTACGTCACCGTGTTCAGAATGATCGGATTTTCCGACAACTTTGTGTGACCGTGTGTATGCAAGACAAGTTTGAGCCAACATCCGTTGGAAAAAATCCTAGGATTTTGTTCTCGGAATGTCCGATCAATGTCCGACCGTGTGTACGGGGCATAAGGCATCTATAGATACAGCAGCCTCCAAGAGGCTGTGGCTAAGGCTATATTCTGGGCTTAAAGTAGTGTATAAACTATACTTTTGGTGAAAGTTGTTCCTTAAAGTGGCTGTAAAGTCTAAAGAAAAATGTGTTGCGCTTTGAATATACTCAAACATACATGTATTTAAATAATCAAAATCATGTAGGGCTCATACACTGATGAAAATAAAGTGCTATAAGTGCAAAAAAGAAAATTCATCCATATATACATGTAAAGCTGTGAACATGTACATTCATAAATTATATTATTCAATAAAGTGCCAAGTAAGGTATACAGATTGGATATTTTCAATTAAAGTGTCAATTATTCTGTGCAAAGCATAACAAACATCAAATAATGTGGAGGTACTTAGAAGGCAGAAGGAACCAGAAACACTAACAGGGAAGAGGAAGATTAGGGTACCGCTGGGCCCATTCATCCCTGTATGGAGCTGTATCCATTGTGGTGGTCCTGGAGGGTACAGCTTTTCCCATGGAAATTAATTGGACAGTGATGTGCATGTGTCGGATGAAGAGGACCTGGTAGGGGTGATTTTATGGAAGAAAAACTGCCTCTCCAAGCAGGGCTGTACAGAGAAGATCACTGGAATGGGGGCAGAAGTATCAGACCAGGTGGGCAGCACATAGGCATGGGGTGCAGGCCTTAAAGGCCAACTTGAACCAAGGGTATATTGTTTCTTTAAGCTTGCCACTTCATCCTGCCCTCCACACATTCCACCCAAAGGCACAACTGGAGTGCATAACTTTGAACTTCTTAACCAGCCAAATAATATGCTACTTTGTTCATCCAGTCTTGCAATCTACACCAATTACACACCCCACTTTTCAGAGATATAATATAAGCTTAGCCACCTTTCTGGTGCCAGGCTGCTGATTGGGTGATGAAAAAGCAAAAGCACACGGATGAGGTCAACGCTCTGCTCTTGCCACCTTTAGGTGAACTAGTATAAGACAGCGCTGCATTGTTAAAGAGCCCTGATTGTCTCACATTGAAATAAGCTAATATAAAATGAGACTTCACCTACCTATTCTGAAAGTATTTAACAATGCATTACATTTTTTAATGAATACATTACTGGACTATAGGTGATCATGTTTTATATCTTTCTGGAGTTCTGCAAGCATCCTGTACTATCCACAAGCTAGATGCTCATCCTACAGCAAAACAAGTCCACAACTACACTATTATGGCTAATGAGTTTGTGAAAGCTAGTCCTTGCAAAGAGCCATTAAGAATGGCAAAGAGCTGTGTTTTGAAGTGTAGCCACAAAACAACTAAGAAATCATCTTTCATTTGTCATGCTGCACAAGATGGAATTTGAAAAATACATCCAAGGATTATGCATCCTGTGGTTGTCCAGCTGCTTTGAAAACCCAAGCATTACAAAGCCTGAAGGCTTGCAGGGCATGATGACTAAGAGATAAATGGCTACATTCTCATGAATACCAATTTAGCCCACAAGATGGCTGCCGACTGTATGTGACAGATGGTCTTTAACTGCTTGATAAGAAAAAATAAGCCTGTAACAAACTCTAATTGGTTACTTTTACACAACTCTTTTCCTTATAAAATCAATCTTTTCCATCAAAAAACTATTTTTGATCTGAAAAACCCCTGATTTGTGTCAATTAGATGACAGACTAAGTGTTTGATTAATTAAACGTAATTACTGCCAAGGCTCACAATTGTTAATTTTTCAGCTGTCAGTAACTGAGCAGAAAAATATGATCTACCGGTATTTCTCTACCCGGTAGCACTGTGAATATATTTATAGACATTAATAAAAATTAAGAAAACTATTTTTAAGAGATTTGTGGATTATGAAACAATAAATTTACTAGTTCATAATAGACTGATAAAAGTAATTTAAGTTCAGCACACAAAATGGCTGTTGCTATGCATTACTGATAGGTAGACATTAAAGAAAACTTTCAACATGTCTTGAGTAAATCCTTAGGCTAAACCGACACTCCATGTTACCACAACTTTATAACACCTCTAACAATAAACTGCTAATCTCTGACAAATGTATGTAAAGGGATTTCTTTTTTTTTAACTATTGGTTAGATTAGTGAAGATTTAGATGCTCTGTCAGATTTTTATTGATGTCTGTTTATTGCTGCTCTGGACCCTTATATTTATCCTGGTGAACACTACATTAAACTCTATTTAATATATGATATCTGTTCACCCTAAACAGAGTTGTGCTCATTTGCTATTGTGTGTTACCAAAAGGGGATATAAAAGGAAATCCCCCCAAATGGGACAGAGGCAAAAAAAAATAAGTTGATATGGTCTTTAACTCCTTCCTACTGTAACTAGTGTTACTGTGAATACAAAAACATCAATAAAGTTTCTTGGTCTTTGTCTGCCAATTAACCTTCAGTTAACAAGTCGGCCAACGATGATTTTCCAAGTTTGGGTCATATAGACTTTAATATGGTTCAGAGTTTTAGTCCGAACTTTTGAGATGTTCGAGAGTTCTGGTGCAAACTGAACCTGGGGAGTGTTCTGCCCGACTCTAATAGTAAGCACAGTAATGGTGGACATTTTATATGAGGGGTAATGAGCCGAAGACTAAAGTGGATCTAGACTAAGGTACCTTAAACTTTAAATAAAGTAAAAAAAGTCAGTTGTGACTAATAAAGCACTAACAGTAGGCATTTTGCAGATGCTCTTTTGTGCAGGTCCCCTTTGTCATCCATTTCATTCTGCTGTGGTAGCCATCAAACTGATAAAGGTACAAACTATCACCAGTAAGCTCTCCTGTTTGTAGGCCTACCCCGGATGACACCATCAAAGTACATGATGATCAGAAGCAGGACAGGAATTGTCTTTGATGATGTTAAACTCCCCCAGGCAACTATGCTATTGAATTAGTGGTAGGCAGCCATACTTCACATTGTAAGAATATGTCCACTTTTTAGTATTATCGGCTAATGATATAGCCTTTAATGTAAATATAGGGCTTTCTGCAAAGTGGTTACATTTTTTTATATAATTTATTTTTCCTTTTTTGTTTGGTCCTTTTTATTTTTACAGGGGGAAACGTATGATGGAATTTCTTTTCCCCTTTATGCTGCCTTCTCATACCTTTGCATTCCCAGCTGAAGGTCAGTTTAAAAAGCTCTTGTGATCAGCGAGGAACATGGGAGCACAGCAGTTCCCTTAGGATGGTTACAAATTGGCAAGCCATTTACAACCTTTCAACTCACATGAATTTCTGTTCAAGCTATGTAAACAAGAAGAGAATATAGGTACACAAAAGATGGAGAATAGAAATGCAGTGCTAACAGGCAATGAATGTACTTGGAGCCACAAAACTGCTTTCTTGTTAACTCATGCCTGATCTGCACAACTCATTGTCTTGAGTCATTTCTATATGTAAAAAGATGACTTAAAAACTGGAACAGTTTGGACAGTGCTGGTCCAGGAGCTTTTTTCAAATCAATTGTAGGTTAGCCAATTCCCCTTTCAGTATTGCTGTACTGCCAAGGGCTGCAAGTATAATATAATGATGTCAACACTGCAGTTATAGGCAACTGTTAAAGATGAATTTTGGTCTCATGAAAAAGCCGGGCTGAAAATAAGGAACTGTAAAGATCATGAACAGTTACTACATAAAGCAGCACAGCTCATCTAAGATCAGAGAATGCTTCCATTGTGTTGTTTCTTTTTCATTTGTACCAAGGTAAGTTCATTGCAACAGGGCAATTAGCTCAGGGCACCAAGCTCTAGGGCAGATCCAGACTTTTCCTGCCCAGATTATATTTAGGCTATCAGTATGATCTTTGTATTAAAAAAAAAAAAGGTGTACTGGCCCGGTCATTAGTGTGATACTGCAGTTTAATTGAGACAAAACTATTTTCTTTAGATCAGTTACATACTGCATGTTGCAGCTATAGTCTATATACTAATCTTAGAAAGTATTAGCTTACTGAAAGAGTAGTTGATGCTTGGGATAAACATCCAGCAGAGGTAGTGAGCCAGTCAACAGTAAATGGCTTCAAATATGCTTGGGACAAACATAGATCTATAATTAGACAAAAAGGTTAACGAAAAAATAAAATACAAAACATGTATAGAAAAAAAATGGCAACCGCAATGGACCACTCGTTTTTTTTTTTTTTTCTGCCATCACTATTCTATGTTTCTATATTACACATACCTCACTGTAGGCTGTTCAAGTAGTCTTCCTAAAAGTGGCAGGGCATGCCTACTATAATTACATAATACGTTCCAGTGCTGCTGTAAGAGTCATATCACCACCCTGACATCCTTCCTGCTGTATAAGACATTTATTAATTCTGGGAAGTCCTGTACACAAATGCAGTATCACTTGAGCACCACCCAATGGCCATATTGGTTTTCATTTACCTTTGTATCAATTGCATCATGTAGTGTATAATCAGCCTAATAACTTTCAGATCTGCACAAATTTCTAAAATGGCTTTCCAAAGTGAAACTTCTGAAAGCCACCTCTCTGACTGGCTTCGTTCTGTGAGATGACCTTAAAGGAGAAGTATAGCCAAAGCTCTTTTGGCTGTACTTCTCTTGTGGATCACAGGAGTGTAGTTCATTCTGCACTCCTGTGACCTGTTTTCAGCCAACAGCATGAAACCAAGTGTTGGCTGACGTCACAGAGCTGGTCCAACAATGGAGTCGGGATCCGCCCACATGCCTGGTCCGGCACCCCAGGAAGCCGCTGAGAGACTGAGCTGGCCGCTCCTGCCCCACCACAGCCCAGTGCTTCAGTGAAGGGAGCTGTGAGAACCGAGCAATTGGCAGTGGTCGATCGCTCGGTTCTCAGTGTTGGAGGTGACGGGGGACAGATGCAGCATCAGACCGATGCTGCATCCACCTAGCTAAATATAAATCTTTAAAAAAAATCCCATACTTCTATTTTAATTCACCATATATATGCACAACAATATTTATCCCTTGCCTATTTACCTTTAGGTTTCTCCCCACAGTCATGCAGTCCCCTTTGTTGATCCTTACTTTCCATGGGACTATATTTGCATATGGGGATGACAACAGATCTATCAGCATTTCATTTCATTTGGCTGTATTTTTAGTTAGAATGCATTTTATTATTTAAAAAGTCTTCATAGAACACTACCCTTTGTCTCATGGGGGCCAAACACCAAATCATATCCGGTTATGTGTACTTGATACTTCCTTGTTTTAGATGTGAGCTCAAAGTCACTGGAGAAAAGAAGCTACACAAAAAAAAAAAGCCAATGTACCGTGTAAGCCAGGAATAAATATATAGATAAAAAGGCAAAATACTTTGAAAGTGATACCTTTTAGTGGCTAACTAAGAAGAAATCTTAAAATGCAAGCTGTCAAAGCAATAGACCCCTTCGTCAGGCATATTAACAGATGAAAGCTTAAATACTTTCATCTTTCATTTTTTAACACGCATGACGAAGGTGCCTACTGCTGTGAAAGCCTGCCTTTAAAGATTTTTTTTAGTTAAACTTTAAAAGGGATCACTTTGACAATATTCTTTCCTATTTTCATCTATTTGCTGAAGATTAAAATACCACCAACTTCATTTCTCAGCTTCTATATTGATCACTGATGTCAAATCTGGGTAGATCTACTTTGTGCTCAGATCATACATTTGACAAAGATTTACTGTGTTGCTGAACAGTATACAGAACCCCCAAAGCTTACACAGGGCTAGGGATTCTTCCTCTGCTTTGATGTGACTGGTGATTGGATGTTTAGGCATGCAGAGCTGCACTGTAGGAGGATGGGGAAAAAGTTCCATGCTCTCCCATAAGCGGATGCTCTTCACTTTGCTCCAGCAGGCATACTAAACAGCAAGGGAGTGGACAGAAGGTTATAACCAGCGGAAGGGGCTGCATTTACCACAATGGAATTTATGGACTAATAACTAAGGCTGGCCATACATGGTTGGAATCAATAATGGGCAGGCTGAATGTACCCAAGTTGATCGATCAATCAACTTGGGTACAACCAGCCTGCCAGATTTGCTTCTGGCTGCTATAGCCACTAGCAATAACCACTGTCTTCTCCCGGCAGGGACAGGTTCACCTGCCTGCCCCTGCCCCCTCTGGGAGGAGGGATTTCCCTGTCAACTATGTTTGTTTTGATGGTGAAATGATGCAAATTTCTTTCCTGCAACCTTGGTTGCAGGAAAAAATTTGCACCATCTATGGGCTGACTAAGGCATTAAGGTTTGCAAGGTAGCACCATGCCCAGCAGTTCAAAACATCTAGTTTTTTTGTTTTGTTTTCTTGTTCCCTCTTTTGGCCACCTGTAGCCATTTGAGAGAGTATTCAGCAGGATAACTGTAGGGGTAAAGGGGATTCGGAAGACTGTAACTCTCCAGATTGTAGGTCTGCGTATTTGAAAAGTTGAACATAAAGCAGATCACATTTCCTCAAAAAAGGGCATGCTCATGGCAAAAAAAATGTCTAAAACAATCATATGGTACAAGAGCAGAACTTGTACAAATGTGCAAGATGTCTTAATGAGATCTTGACCACTGGGGGTGGGCAATTAAACTTGTTACTTTGTCCTGCATGGACAGGTTCACTGAAATCTGCTCTGTTATACAGTTTACTAAAAAAAAGTACAATATTATTCTTCATGCTTAAAAAAATATAGATGGAAAAAATAAGTCACAAAATCAACAATCCAGCAACTCTACAGAGAGTCACCAGCAAAATAACCCCTGCAAAAACATTTTTGGTTGGTTAAGTGTTTAATTTTCCCTCCTCAGCATCCTCATTTCAGAAGGATTAAATATCCCCATTAATCTGGGAGACACAGGCCAGGAGAATGGGCATTGTGGCAGCCATTCATCTTTCACAAGACTCATCATCCTGTGGATTTAGCAATTACTGCAAACAACACAGGATGGAGCTCAATAGCAGGTGAGTGAAAAATTGGATCTGACAGTACTAATTGAGCCCAGAGTCCCATTTACTGAAAATGATCTGGCATAATTAAAAATTCACAACTGGGGACTAGTTGTGGTGAACACTATACGTTATGGGTTCCCTGAAATACTCCGGCAGAAGTCTCTCTGAATTTCAGGCCAGCAGACTAAACATCTTGCTCTTAAATAACAGTCTGACGCTGCTTTTTGCCGTCCAGGCTGAGACTCTCCTAGAACTCCTATTGACTTCAAAATGTTTTAATAACTAAGTGCTTTTATTCTATTTTAGAACAAGCCTCAGCTACGGCAATAGGACTGTTTGCCCTTGAAAAATCACTTGACTAGAATTAACCTGTAATTAGCTGGCCAATTGCGCGTCACAATCTGGCATTATGTGACATTTACCAGTGTCATCTCTCGAATAGTAGGGGAGCCATTTTGTGGACATGAACATTGGTGAATAATTACGCTAAATCAAAGTTAGTTGTTTATTGTACTCAGCTACATAAAATAGATGCTTCTCTTATGTTTTTACTATTTAGAAATAAAAAACTTGAATGCACTTAGCAATAAAGTTATACCTTACCACCACAACCAAATTACATGAAAATGGAGAGGGGAACTGGGACTTTCAATGTGCCATAGCAGGGATGTACCACACAATTTTATTAAATAATCTTTTTTTTTATAACAAACATTAAAATATTGTTGGATGGATGACTTTACCCCTATTTAGAGTAGGACTTTTATTACCTTCTATAAGAGATGTTTATATAACTAAGCTAAGCTGAAAATACAGTATAACAACATAGACCTTTATCAAGACATATATTTTAAAGCATGGTTAAACTAAAATTTTACATAAGTGTTACACTACTGTAAGACTGGGCTCCTTGCTTATTTCTAAATACCCTCTGGCATATTTTGTAAATACCTGTTGATCCTGCCATCAGAAACATTATACTGTATAGGCATTTTCTTTGATAGGGACTTATCAGTGAATAGCCATACCTAGCTCTGCCCACAGCCCTTCAGATTGACAACACATTGCTCTAACTGCAGAAAAGCCCTGCTCATTCCCTCCCATCCCATCCAGTACTGTCTATCAGAGTGCAAGAGAAATCCAGTTTTCCAGCTACATTTACCATGAAAAAGAGATACCGGTAACTTATACTGTACTTGCTAACTTACAGGGAAAATGCCTGTGTATCACTTTGAGATTGAGAGGAAAAAACTAGAGGGTTTACAGTGCAAAATTATTCACCCCCTTGCTTTTTACCTATTCTGTTACATTACAGCCTTTAGTTCAATGTTTTTTTTAATCTAAATTATATGTGATGGATCAGAACACAATAGTCTAAGTTGGTGAAGTAAAATTAGAAATATATATACATAAAACTATTTTTCAGAAATAAAAAACTGATAATTGACATGTGCATATATATTCACCCAGTTTGTTATGAAGCCCATAAAAAGCTCTGGTGCAACTAAATACCTTCAGAAGTCACATAATTAGTGAAATGATATCCACCTGTGTGCAATCTAAGTGTCACATGATCTGTCATTGCATATACACGCCTTTTTGAAAGGCCCCAGAGGCTGCAACACCTAAGCAAGAGGCACCACTAACCAAACACTGCCATGAAGACCAAGGAACTGTCCAAACAAGTAAGGGACAATGTTGTTGAGAAGTACAAGTCAGGGTTAGGTTATAAAAAAATATTCAAATATTTGATTATCCCTAGGAGTACTATCAAATCTATCATAACCAAATGGAGAGAACATGGCACAACAGCAAACCTGCCAAGAGACTGCCGCACACCAAAACTCACGGACCAGACCAGAGAGGCAGCACAGAGACCTAAGGTAACCCTGGAGGAGCTGCAGAGTTCCACAGCAGAGACTGGAGTATCTGTACATAGGACGACAATAAGCCGTACGCTCTATAGAGTTGGGCTTTATGGCAGGAGTGGCCAGAAGAAAGCCATTACTTTCAGCAAAAAACAAAATGGCACGTTTTGAGTTTGCGAAAAGGCATGTGGTAGACTCCCAAAATGTATGGAGGAAGGTGCTCTGGTCTGATGAGACTAAAATTGAACTTTTTGGCCATCAAAGAAAATGCTATGTCTGGCGCAAACCCAACACATCACATCACCCAAAGAACACCATCCCCACAGTGAAACATGGTGGTGGCAGGATCATGCTGTGGGGATGTTTTTCAGCAGTTGGGACTGAGAAACTGGTCAGAGTTGAGGGAAAGATGGATGGTGCTAAATACAGAGATATTCTTGAGCAAAACCTGTACCACTCTGTGTGAGATTTGAGGCTAGAACGGTGGTTCACCTTCCATCTGGACAATGACCCAAAACCACACTGCTAAAGCAACACTTGAGTGGTTTAAGGGGAAACATGTAAATGTGTTGGAGTGGTCTAGTCAAAGCCCAGACCTCAAGCCAATTGAAAATCTGTGGTCAGACTTAAAGATTGCCGTTCACAAGCGCAAACAATCAAACTTGAAGGAGCTGGAGCAGTTTTGCAAGGAGAAATGGGCAAAAACCCCAGTGGTAAGATGTGGCACCTCATCGTGACTTATCCAAAGTGACTTGGAGCTGTGATAGCCACAAAGGGTGGCTCTACAAAGTATTGACTTTAGGTGGGTGAATAGTTTTGCACATTGACTTTTTCTGTTATTTTGTCCTATTTGTTGTTTGCTTCACAATAAAAAAAAAACATCTTTAAAGTTGTGGGCATGTTCTGTAAATTAAATGATGAAAATCCTCAAACAATCCATGCTAATTCCAGGTTGTGAGGCAACAAAACACGAAAAAATGCCGGGTGAATACTTTTGCAAGGCACTGTGAATGAACTTTAAGTGCATGTAATTTATAAAGCATAGTTTATATATTGTAAGTTAAGTAATTAGTAATTTATTTTTTATTTTTTTCAGAACAAAATTATCATGACACATAGCTAAGTCTACTTTTAGGAACAACCCGCCTCATATATATTACACATTTAAAAAAAATATTAAGGTGTTTCCTGATAGCAAAAAATTATATTTTTACTTTTTTTGTGCAAACCTTAAAATCAAAGCAATAATCTGAAGATGCTTAGAAGGACTGTTCATAGATAAAAATAAAAAAAGTATGGATGCTACCAATGAGAACAGATGCTAAGTACAGTAGGTGCCACCAATTTGACACAAAACGCAATTTTTTTTCCAAATACCACTAGTTTAAAAAAAAAAAACAGCACACTCAAACTTGATTTTCCAAAATACTGGTACTGTTGGCCCTAGGGTAAACAAAGAACGATTTGAATAATCAACTCACTATCCTAAATAAAGTATAAATCCTTTATTTTTGGATTTGCGATGGAAGCAAGATATGCAAATACTTTTTGTTTTAGGAAGGCTGCATTGTGTTATAACCAACACTATTAACTATTGTGTTGTTCATTATGACTCATCATCCACTTGACGACCAGCGACATACTGGTACATTACTGGACTTTGAGTGGGTATACAGCTGCAGGTATCATACCGGTATTGTTTTTTACAGCCGGTAGACAGCTGTTTAATTTTTAAGGCTTTTTAAGCCGTTGGGTTGCTTTTATAAGCAGAGGGAGGGGACATCCCCCCTCCCGCTGCCCTCTCGGGCTCTTCTGTTCCACCTTCTCCCATTCCGCTGGCAAAGGACAAAGGAGAGATCCGGGATCTAATAGACTCCAGATCCTCAGTAAAGAGTACCTGTCGCTGCCTATTGCTATCACAGGGGATATTTATATTCCCTGTGATATCAATATAAGTGATAAGAAAATGAAAGCAACAGTGTAAAAATAAAATAATTAATAATAATAAAAAAAAATGGCATATTTTTAAAGCGTGACACGTTTGATATCTCTTTACTCAATGTAACATCATCTTTTATATTTTACCAAACAATTTGGCATTGGAAGCTGCCAGCCATAGGTGTGCGCAGCCTATTGTATTAGGGTGTGCACCTCAAAGCTCCAACACATATGCCTTTGTGACATATTAACCGGCCTCTTCCCCTCTCGTTATCCTAACACAATGGGGGGGAGCAGGTGAGCACACAGGGGGACCTGGGCAGCAAAAAGAAAGGGAACTGGGACAAGAGGGGTGGCATACATTGGTACCAATCCCCTGTAATTTCCTCCCATGGCAGCTGAATATCGGCGAGAGGAAGAGGACGAGAAGCCTACTTTCAGCTGCTGCAAAAGAAAATACAGATCGGTCCCTTAATTTCTACTCCAGCTGCCAACCTGTCCAGGTTCTGGGGGTTGGCAAGTAAGGATCGAGGCTTACCTGTCACCTGCCCACAATTGATGGGTTGCCAACTCCAGGATTAGGGTGTGCCCAGGCACACCTGGCACACCCCTTGCGCACGCCTATGCTGCCAGCACTAGAATGTGTTAACAATAAAGAGTGTGGCACTACTTCAAACAACCAACAAAAAAGTAGTGATAAATAATAAAAACAAAATGATGTGGTAAAAAGCTCAAATAACAAAAATAAAACTCTTAGCTTAAAAAAATAAGTGTTATATAATGTGAATGCAAACAAACACACAATGAATGATAAATAAATGATGATTCTATAACTTGCTGGGTAGTGAACCATGCAACAATGCTGTAAATGTAAAAATAAATCTTAACAAATGTGTGATCAGAAATACCCACTGGATAATAAGACCAATTTCCAGTGCTACAAATATGCAAAAATAGCAACTAATGCTATATTCATGTGTATACAAGAAAGTGATATATCAGTCAATAATAAATAAATAGATACAGTATCTCATAAAAGTGAGTACACCCCTCATATTTTTATAAATATTTTATTCTATCTTTTCATGTGACGAAACTGAAGAAATTACACTTTGCTACAATGTAAAGTAGTGAGTGTACAGCTTGTATAACAGTGTAAATTTGCTGTCCCCTCATATTAACTCAACACTAAGGTAATAATGTCCAAACCGCTTGCAACAAAAGTGAGTACACCCCTAAGTGAAAATCTCCAAATTGGGCTCAAAGTGACAATATTTTGTGTGGTCACCATTATTTTCAAGCACTGCCTGAATCCTCTTGGGCATGGAGTTCACCAGAGCTTCACAGGTTGCCACTACAGTCCTCTTCCACTCCTCCATGATGACATCGCAGAGCTGGTGGATCTTAGAGAACTTGCGCTCCTCCACCTTCCGTTTGAGGATGCCTCACAGATGCTCAATAGGGTTTAGGTCTGGAGACATGCTTGGCCAGTCCATCACCTTAACCCTCAGCTTCTTTAGCAAGGTAGTGGTCGTCTTGGAGGTGTGTTTGGGTTTTGTTATCATGTTGGAATACTGCCCTTCGACCCATTCTCTGAAGGGAGGGGATCATGCTCTGCTTCAGTATGTCACAGTACATGTTGGCATTCACGGTTCCCTCAATGAACTGTAGCTCCCTAGTGCCGGCAGCACTTATGCAGCCCCAGACCATGACACTCCCACCAATATGCTTGACTGTAGGCAAGACACACTTGTCTTTGTACTCCTCACCTGGTTGCCACCACACATGCCTGTCATCATCTGAACCAAATAAGTTTATCTTGGTCTCATCAGACCACAGGACATGGTTCCAGTAATTCATGTCCTTAGTCTGCTTGTCATCAGCAAACTGTTTGCGGGCTTTCTTGTGCATCATCTTTAGAAGAGGCTTCCTTCTGGGACGACAGCCATGCAGACCTATTTGATGCAGGGTGCGCAGTATGGTCTGAGTACTGACAGGCTGACCCCCCACCCCTTCAACCTCTGCAGCAATGCTGACAGCACTCATATGTCTATTTCCCAAAGACAACCACTGGATATGACTCTGAGCACGTGCACTCAACTTCTTTGGTCAACCATGGTGAGGCCTGTCCTGTTAAGCCGCTGCATGGTCTTTGCCACCGTGACCCTCAGTTTCAGGGTCTTGGCAATCTTCTTATAGCCTAGGCCATCTTTATGTAGAGCAAAATTTTTTTTTCAGATCCTCAGAGAGTTTTGTGCCATGAGGTGCCATGTTGAACTTCCGGTGACCAATATGAGAGAGTGAGAGCGATAACACCACATTTAACACACCTGCTATTCCCCATTCACACCTGAGACCTTGTAACACTAATGAGTCACATGACAGCGGGGAGGAAAAATGGCTAATTGGGCCCAATTTGGACATTTTCACTTAGGGGTGTACTCACTTTTGTTGCCAGTGGTTTAGACATTATAGGCAGGGTGCTGAGTTATTATGGGGGACAGCAAATTTACACTGATATACAAGCTGTACACTCACTACTTTACATTGTAGCAAAGTGTCATTTCTTCAGTGTTGTCACATGAAAAGATATAATAAAATATTTACATAAATGTGAGGGGTGTACTCACTTTTGTGAGATACTGTACATACAAATGGAAACTATGTAATAGTCCTGCTGGATAGTGTTACCAATTTCCAGTGCTGTCATTAATAGAAACAGTCCCACAGAGTAAATATAGTGAGTAAAATCAAACTGCAGTGTTCATTATAAAGCTTCTTGCGTGATGTAATCCCAATCCTATTGAAATCGGGGCTCCACCGCTGTGCAACCTAGCCCACCTGAAGTAAAGACCCATACTTTCATACAGGTCAGAGAGTGCTTGATACAAAGGGTATCCTCAGTTTTCTATACACATAAATATAGCATTAGTCGCTATTTTTGCTTATTTGTATAAATGGAAATTGGTCTTATTATCCAATAGGTATTTCTGATCACACATTCGTTTGATTTGATTTTTTTTTCACCATTTACAGCTTTGGTACATGGTTCACTGCCCAGCAGGTTACAGAATCATTATTTACTTATCCTTCATTGTGTGTTGGTTTGCATTCACATTATATAGCACTTCATTTTTTAGGCTAATAGTTTATATGAGTCTCATATGCACATTGTTATTTGAGCTTCTTAGCACATAATTTATTTTTTAGTATTTATCACTACTTTTTGTTGTTTGAAGTAGCGCCACATTCTTTATTGTTATTTTCACTTATTTTAACATGTAAACAAAAAGTGTCAGAGAAGGCCTGGGCTTCAGTAAAACTGTCATAAGGAAAAACGCTGTAAACCAACATGGGTATACATGTGCAGTTACCATAAAGTGCCCATAAATACATTCTGCTTCTAATTGTAGCCAACCAGAACACCTTGATGAGTCTCTGCTGTCATTATGTAAATACTGACTTTCAGAACATGGACGCAGTTCCACATGCCACTGTACAATGGTGAGCCTTGGAGTAGGTTGGTTTGGTTTGGCTCTGTAATTCAGGATATCGGTAGGTGGAGTGAATACTATGACTTTTAGGATATCAATATTAACATATGAAGTTTAGGGGATCTGGAGGTTGGAAATAAAAAAAAAACAGGTGGTATGTACTTATATCTAATTAAACCTGAGCTCTGAAGCTCATGATGGTTTACATGGTTTTATCTATTTCCAGCTTGCTTGAGATCAGTGATTCCCAACCTCATTCCTTAAAGCGGTTGTATACCCTTTTTATAATCCCTATAATAAGGCTTACCTGTAGCTAAAATGAATATCTCCTAAACCTGTACGTTTTAGGAGATATTCACTTTGCATGCAGCCGCTGACGTCAGCATGCGCTGTGAAGGCCCGGCTGAAGGTCCGACAGACACTGCTGGACCTTGCCAGAAAGAATACTCCCGCGCGCATGTGTTTTTTTTTTTCATGTGCGGGTATACAACAGCTTTATGTACCCCAACAAGTCATGTTTTCAGGCTTTCCATCACCTTGCACAGGTGCTTTAAATCAAAGTCAATGGTTTGGTATTTATGACAGCTATTTTATCTAAGAGAAATCCCTGTTGTGGGTACTTGAGAACGGAGGCTGAGAACCACTGCTTTAGGCTCGGTTCACACTGCAGCAGGGGGCGGCTCACAGAAGGGGTCGGGTGCGTCCCTGTTCACCATTTCAGGTCCGATTTCAGCCTGGATTTTTGGCTGAATTTGGACCTGAAATGGACCAGAAGAAGCACAAGACTCCTGTGCACTTCGCACCGGTGCCACTTCGGAGATGTGTGAACCAGCTCCATAGTGAGCCAGTCACAATCTATTGATATGTTAATTGGATGCAGGGAAACCAATTTGCAATAGTGTGAACCCAGCCTTAGACCCTATACTAGAAATCTTTTATACATAATGCCAAAATGTGCACATTGAACACATTAAGGGCCAGTTAACACCATAGAAATGCAGTCCGGATGCGTGCCAGATGCTTTTCTGCATGCGCGTTTGATGTGTTCCAGTGCGTTTTTGGTGCATTTTTGATGCAGTCCAGTGCATTTCCCCTTTTTTTTCTTAAACTTAAATATGGACGTGTGTTCCAGTGTGTTTTTGGAGCTGGAATGCACTGGAATTGCAAGCACTGGTGTAAACAATGCCATTAAAGACCATATAACCTACTTTCCATGCATTTTTGATGCAGAAAAAAAAACACACTGGACTGCATGTGGTGTGAATTGGCCCTAAAACCACCGCCACTGAGAAATAGGTAGGATCCTCTATTAAAGGGAAAGATTTATTGAGTGGGCTATGGATATGACTGGCTAATAACATTTATTCCCCATTTTAGAAAGAGTGATAAGTGGAGAAGGGGTACATAAAAAACCATGAGAAATGGTAGAAAGAACCTGACTTTCAATTAGGCACAACTGGTTTCAAGGTATTGGCTTCTATAGCTGTTTCTTTGCTGGGCAGTCATGTTGACCATCGTTTTCAAGCAACAGTGAAATTTAAAAGAAAATCCAGGTTATAAAAGTCTATTTAAAATGTTTTCCTTACACTACTCTGTAGCTAGACAAGCAAAGCAAGACAATGATAACTGTAAAACCAATGAACCTAGTAGAGTAAATGTTAAAGATGTGTACCAGCTCTAGCAAAATGAGAAAAGGCAATTACTCAATTAATTAGCAACAGTTGTAAGACTACTCCCAAAAAGAGAATCTCTGAGCTTCAGTGATATATATATACAGTTGTGCTCAAATGTTTACATACCCTGGCGGAATTTATTTATTTATGATATTATTTATTTCTTGGACAAACACTTTTCTTTCACTCATGGTTAGTGTTTAGCTGAAGCAATTTATTATCAATCAACCGTGTTTACTCTTTTTAGATCATAATGACAACAGAATCTACCCAAATTACCCTGATCAAAAGTTTACTTACCCCAGTTCTTAATACCGTGTATTGCCCCCTTTAACATCAATGACAACTTGAAGTATTTTGTGGTATTTGTGGATGAGGCTCTTCTTTATCTTCTCAGATGGTAAAGCTGCCCATTCCTCTTGGCAAAAAGCTTCCATTTCCTGTAAATTCTTGGGCTGTCTTGCATGCACTGCATGTTTGAGATCTCCCAAGAGTGGCTCAATGATATTGAGGTCAGGAGACTGGGATGGCCACTCCAGAACCTTCACTTTATTATGCTGCAGCCAATGACAGGTCGATTTGGCCTTGTGTTTTGGATCATTGTTATGTTGGAATGTCCAAGTGCGTCCCATGTGCAGCTTCCTGGCTGATGAATGCAAATGTTCCTCCAGTATTTTTTGATAACATACTGCATTCATCTTGCCATCAATTTTGACCAAATTTCCTGTGCCTTTGTAGGCTCACACATCCCCAAAAACATCAGCGATCCATCTCCGTGTTTCACAGTAGGAATGGTGTACCTTTCATCATAGGCCTTGTTGACTCCTCTCCAAATGTAGCGTTTATGGTTGTGCCCAAAAACCTCAATTTTGGTCTCATCACACCAAATGACTTTGTGCCAGAAGGTTTGAGGCTTGTCTCTGTGCGGCTTGGCGTATTGTAAGTGGGATACTTTGTGGCATTTCCGTAGTAATGGCTTTCTTCTGGCGACTCGTCCATGCAGCCCATCTTTCTTCAAATGCCTCCTTATTGTGCATCTTGAAACATGCTTTCAGAGAGTCCTGTACTTCACCTGAAGTTATTTGTGGGTTTTTCTTTGCATCCCAAACAATTTTTCTGGTAGTTGAAGCTGAATATTTAGTTGGTCTACCTGACCATGGTTTGGTTTCAACAGAACCCCTCATTTTCTACTTCTTGATTAGAGTTTGAACACTGCTGGTTGGCATTCTCAATTCCTTGGATATCTTTTTATAGCCCTTTCCTGTTTTATAAAGTTCAACTACTTTTTCCTGAAGATCTTTTAATAACGCCTTTGCTTTCCCCATGACGCAGAATCCAGAAACGTCAGTGATGAAAGATGCAAGGGTCTGTCAGGAGTCCAGAAACTCATTGACCTTTTATACACACACACTAATTACAAGCAAACAGATCACAGGTGTGGATGGTTACCTTTAATAGCCATTCAAACCCCTTTGTGTCAACTTGTGTACATGTTATCAGAAGAAAATCACCAGGGTATGTAAAATTTTGAACAGGGTCATTTGGGTAGTTTCTGTTGTCATTATAATTTAAAAAAATAAACACAGTTGATTGATAATACATGGCTTCAGCCAAACACTTACCATGAGTGAAAGAAATTCTTTTGTGTTATTCATATTCTCTGAAAAATAGCCAAGAAATCATAGATTATGCCAGGGTATGTAAACTTATGAGCACAACTGTATATATTTATATATATATATATCAGTGGAGGTAAAAATACAGCATGTAGGTATTTGGCAACATGGTGGTAGTATGAGTTGTGGATATAAAACATTCAGGTGCAGACCCGCATTTTGACCTCCAAAGATTCATACATACCATGTGGATCTGGTCTAGTTTGTCCATGCTCCACTAGATGGCCTCTGTCTGTGCTAGGAGGGAAACGTCCCTTCTCTAAGCCACATTACAGTATTTGTAATTTGTTCTTCTTTATTTTTAAATCTTTTTCAAAGAACAGCTGGAAAAATGTAACCAGTGAACATAATAAAGAAAATATATACAGTATACCCTATAGAATAACTGCAAAGGGCAAATCCAAAGCAAAACCAACCAATGAGCAGCAAATACTTCTCAGCAGCTGTGCTAAAGCCAAAGTAAATCCACAGTATTTACCCTTTATCTCGTTCTTTTCAGGCAGATTTATTAGATATTACATAGAGCTTCCAGCTTAGACTACAGCATTGTGTATCATGATTCTGTCACTCTACCATCTCTTTCTTTAGGGTTTGTAGGAGATGAGGCTTCAGCTGGCTCAGAGGGCAGTGCTAGAACCAGGAAACAATATTTGCAGGTTCAGGTTCAAGGGCATTAAAAAAAAAATATTGGCAACCATAGCTGTTCAGGATAAATATCAGGAGAAATTGATAGCCAGGGGTAGGTTGTACACCCAACCAGTTAAATATAAAACTTTATTTGTTTGTATGGTGCATTGAAGTCATAGGTACTATAAAGGTAAAATAATAAAAAAACAGCATAGAAATCCAAGCATAAATACCACTATAAATGAATGCCCGTAATGTTTACTCACATACCAGTATTGGCAGAAATAAAGGGTTAAAGAACACTGGGTAAGGATTTTTTCTTTGAAATGTTTAGGAGGCTTTGTGCAGTGGTTTGTATATTGGAAAGATTCAGCTTTTGCATAGTGGCAGATTTACTGGGCCGAGTTGTTTTCATGCGTGTCGGAGCTATAATTCTCATCTGAAGGATGATGCTTTGCTCTGCAGCTCTGCCGAGTTAGCGTTCTACCGATTTAATGCACCATCGACATTGAGCCGGACTGGCATGTTCCAGCTCACATAGAACACAGCCCTAGAGGTAAAAGATAAGATTCCTGCCTGCCTCGATCTTTTCATTATTGATCCAGAAGTGTTCAGTATATAAGAAGGAGACTTTTCAAAAACTTGTAATTCGTATACCTTCAATAAGGTTTCATAAATAAATAAGACTGTAAAAGATAATAGGTTGGCTATTGTTACACCACGCACATTCAGATTATACAGTATCCGTTTCAGGGGAATCTCATTGTTTGTCTGCCCTTCAAATTATCACTGTTATTATCACATATTCATTACATAGGAGGGCAATATTAACAACATGGATGTTCTAGAAGTACAGATTTCAGACTGTACTCAATGGGTGCCATAGATACCAACATCTGAAAATATGGTCAGTTGCTCAGTCCTTCTATCCAAGTTCTTTATGTTTTGATTTAAAAATGGGAAAATACATTTGTTATAATTATTGTTTCCCTTCATTAAATATTAAGTGATCAGTACACCCAAAACCATTTAACAGGCTCTTACTGTATCTTTTTGTTTTTTTCCAAACAATTTTTTTTTTTTTACTGTACCTTTGTATGCAGGTGAAGGTGTTTACAAACAAAATATTCAGTAGGCGAGGCAGTCAGTTTCACCCAATATATGCCCGATATTGTCAGATTATACCATTTATAAGACATTTGTTTTCAGCACTAAGAGATTGGTGTTGGTATTTTTCAGCACAGGACCTTTCCTGTAACCCTAAAACTAACCGTCCTTGTGCCTACCACTAATCTTCCCTGTAACTCTAACTTTAATCCTCCCTGTAATCCTACCAATAACTTTATTTGCAACCAAAAAACGATTTACTCCACGTAACATTCACAGCCCATTTACACCTCACCGTTGCATTGCAGCATGTTACTGCGTGTTGTGTCATGCAATAAAGTGCATTGCATTAAGGCAGCCCAGTTACTTTGAATGGGCCAACACACCACTGCACAGTCAAAAACGGACATGACCTATATTTTCAATGCAGAGCTGCAGTGCTGTTGCATTGTCAGCTACTGAATTAGTTTGCAGGGGTGCTATTCAAAATAAAAGGCCCTGCATCACAGAACATGTGTTGCAGTAACATAAGGTAAAATACACACTAGAAGATACCAAAGCCAAAGTCCCAACACTAAAATCTACTGGTTCATGCCATGAATGCACTATCCTTAGTCCGGTGTGCACCACTTTAAAGTCCAGTAAGTCTTTAAGCATTCTGTCATTTGTACATAAGTGTTCATTTTGTACATTTGATGGTGCATAATGAACACTCAATAGTTGTTTAGTCTACTTGAATGTTAATGACTAATCCAACGTTGATGCATTGTTAGCTAGATTTAAAGGTTAATTTCATGAAATTATAGTCATTGGCATTCCATGGAATAGAAAAAAGGGAATGTAATTTATAAACCAAGTATTCAGTCCATTAACCCAGTGTTAGGAAATCTTGTTTTGAGCAATGTCCATGATTTACCAGCCTGAATTTATATTTTAACAGTCTTTACATGTTATCTGCTCCATAGTATTCTGTTAGGAACTCTGAACCTGGAGTGATAAAGGCACAGACCTCACAGTTTGGAAGTCTAAACTTTTTAAGTGTTGCAGCAAATTTGAATGTTGGTTGCAATAATTGAGTAAGCACTGACCCACTTGGGGGAGCTTAAGTGGGGGAGAAGTATTGAATCCCAATTTTATTAGTGCTTGTAATTTTCTGTATAAAAAAGGAAACACGACTGCCACGTTAGTTAAGCTGGGTATACACTGAGTTTTTTTTTTGTTCAACCAGCAGAGTAGCATACATTCGGGTGGACTCTGCCCTTGCTCCTAACCCATAGGACCCCACTCTCATAAATTTTGAGGCTGAGACAGAGAATGTGTTCCATAACAAGCCTTTTCATGACACTAGGAGGGTACCCCTGGTGCTATTGAGTCTATCAGGAAAGAAAAATGATGGTAAGTATTTGATAGGAAGTTTTGTTATTTCCTGACTGACTCCATGGCAGCATATGTTTGGGAAATAACTAGTCAAAACACAAGGGTGGTATGCAGAAAAAGTAAGGTTTCAATCATAGCTCTAGCCAACAGCTCACTGTCTTCCTCCCTAGACAAGCTTGCCCCCCTCACTACACGCAAAATTAGGCCCCGACTGCTACAACCCTGGCAAACAGATGACACCAGAAGTCTCTTGAGCGCCTGTGGCATAAGACTAAGACCCAGGAAGACTTCACACAATATAAATCTGCCCTCCTAAAATACTACTCCTGCCTTCACACTGCCAAACAGACCTACTTTATCACACTCATTAACACCTTCTCATCCAGTCCATGTCAACTCTTCTCTACATTCAACACTCTACTCTGTCCTCCACTGCCTCCACCCACCAACTCACTCACTGCCCAGGAGATTGCCAATCACTTCAAAATTAAGATTGATACAATTCATGAGGAGATCACCAATGCGCAAAAACCTCCTCCATGCAACACCCCATGTCCACAGATACAATCATTACTTCCCTCATTCAACCCTGCTACTATTACTGAGGTTGCTAAACTTTTATCTAGCACCCATCTAACCACTTGCCCCCTGGATCCTGTTCCCTCGCAAATGCTACGATCACCCTCTGACTCGATTCTACACTCTCTAACTCACATTTTCAACCTCTCCCTCTCTTGTGGCATCTTCCCAAACTCTCTAAAACATGCGCTAGTCATCCCCACACTAAAAAAGCCCTCACTGGATCCCACCAATCTCAACAACTTACGTCCCATCTCCTTACTCTCCTTCTCCTCCAAACTTCTTGAAAGACTGGTCTACAATCGACTAAGCGACCATCTGACCATGAATAAACTTCTTGATCCCCTCTAGTCCAATTTTCGCCCTCAACACTCCATGGAAACTGCTCTCCTTAAACTCTCAAATGACCTACTAATGGCTAAAGCCAATGGACACTATTCTGTACTACTTCTCCTGGATCTCTCTGCTGCCTTTGACACAGTGGACCACCCCCTCCTCCTCAAAAAACTCCACTCCTTTGGTCTCCATGACTGTACTCTTCGCTGGTTCTCATCCTACCTATCACACCGCTCCTTCAGTGTCACTTACAACTCTACTTCCTCCTCTCCTCTTCCTTTTTCCGTTGGGGTCCCCCAAGGTTCTGTTCTTGGACCTCTCCTTTTCTCAATCTACACCACCTCCTTGGGTCAGTTGATTGCCTCCCACGGCTTTAAATATCATCTCTATGCTGATGACACCCAAATCTATCTCTCCACCCCCCAGCTCTCTCCATCTGTCTCCTCACGCATTACCAACTTACTAGCAGACATATCAGCCTGGATTTCACATCACTTCCTCAAACTCAACCTATCCAAAACCGAGCTCATGATATTTCCTCCCTCAGGTGCCACTTCCCCTGCTTTCCCTGTCAATATCAACGGCTCAACTATCAACCCATCTCCCCACGCCAGGGTCCTAGGTGTAATCCTGAAATCTGAACTAACCTTTCGACCCCACGTTCTATCACTATCCAAAGCTTGCCACCTCAATCTCCGCAACATCTCCAAGATACGCCCCTTCCTAACCAATGTCACCACAAAGCTTCTAATCCACTCCCTGGTCATCTCCCGCCTCGACTACTGCAACTCCCTCCTCATTGGTTTACCTCTAAATAGGCTATCCCCACTTCAGTCCGTCATGAGCGCTGCTGCCAGGCTCATCCACCACACAAACCGCTCAGCGTCTGCTACACCCCTTTGCCAATCCCTCCATTGGCTGCCACTCAGTCACCGAATTAAATTCAAGATACTAACTATAACTTACAAAGCCATCCACAACCTGGCCCCCAGCTACATCTCTAACCTAGTCACAAAATACCAACCTAATCGTTCTCTTCGCTCCTCCCAAGACCTCCTGCTCTCAAACTCCCTTGTCACCTCATCCCATGCTCACCTTCAGGACTTCTCCAGAGCCTCCCCCATCCTCTGGAATGCTCTACCCCAATCTGTCCGATTTTCTCCTACTTTATCCACTTTCAGACGATCCCTGAAAACTCATCTCTTCAGAGAAGCCTATCTGGCCCCCACCTAACAACTGTACACTTATCTTCTCAATCAGCACATCACCCATAGTTATTACCTCTTGTATCCCTTGACCTTCCCTCTTAGATTGTAAGCTCTAAGGAGCAGGCCCTCTAATTCCTACTGTATCAAAGTGTATTGTATTTGTACTGTCTACCCTCAAGTTGTAAAGCGCTACGTAAACTGTTGGCGCTATATAAATCCTGTATAATAATAATAACAGAAACCTTAAGGCTTGGTTCACAATTCATATACACTATATTGCCAAAAGTATTGGGACACCTGCCTTTACCTTTACACTCACATGAACTTTAATGGCATCCCAGTCTTAGTCCATAGGGTTCAATATTGAGTTGGCCCACCCTTTGCAGCTATAACAGCTTCAACTCTTCTGGGAATGCTGTCCACAAGGTTTAGGAGTGTGTCTATGGAATGTTTGACCACTCTTACAGAAACGCATTTGTGAGGTCAAGCACTGATGTGGACGAGAAGGCCTGTCTCGCAGTCTCCACTCTAATTCGGGTTGAGGTCAGGACTCTGTGCAGGCCAGTCAAGTTCCTCCACTTCAAACTTGCTCATCCATGTCTTTATAGATCTTGCTTTGCGCACTGGTCCAAATCATTTGGTGGAGGGATTATGGTGTGGGGTTGATTTTCAGGGGTTGGGCTTGGCCTCCTAATTCTAGTGAAGGGAACTCTTAAGGCATCAGCATACCAAGACATTTTGGACAATTTCATGCTCTCAACTTTCTGGGAACCTTTCCAACATAACTGTGCACCAGTGCATAACCAAGGTCCGTAAAGACATGGATGAGCGAGTTTGGGGTGGAGGAACTAGACTGACCTGCACAGAGTCCTCACCTCAACCCGATAGAACACCTTTGGGATGAATTAGAGCGGAGACTGCGAGCCAGGCCTTCTCGTCCACATCAGTGCCTGACCTCACAAATGCACTTCTAAAAGAATGGCCAAACATTCCCATAGACACACTCTACGCACTAAGACTGGGATGCCATTAAACTTCATGTGCGTGTAAAGGCAGGCATCCCATTACATTTGTTATTATAGTGTATATGTGTATCAGATGCATTTTCAACCACATCTGATTCGCATAATATGTGAACCGGACCAGCTTGCAATGAAGCCGGTTAAAAGATGTCTGGGGCGGCCACAGTCCATTTTTAAAAAGAGTCCTGTGTGATTGTCAAGTAAAAATTTGCACCTGAACGGGTGAACAAAGCTGCACCGGACTCCTTTTAAAAACTGACTGCAAACCACAGCCGGATATGTTTGAACCTAGCCTCAGGCCAAAAAATGCCAGGATAAAGAAGCCAGCTGCCAGTTCTAGTGGAGGACCATGTCATCTCCCAATAATCAGGCTGGTATAGAAGTCCAGAATGTACTGGACTTGAGGAGAAGCAAAAGAAATCAAAGAAGTCGAAATTGAACAAACTTTACTCAAAACCTGTTGTAAACCATGATAATGCACACTGCACAATCCTCCAGGAGTATAGATATCAACTAGAGAAAAACAGCCACTGTTGATTAGACTTTACCTCTCAAGACAAAAAACTGGAAGTGAGAAGAACAGACAAAGGTAGAGTATTGCATTGTTCTGATAACTTCAAACCAAAAACAAGAACCAAGGTCTGTTTGGCTAGTGGGGAATTACTGTGATGATTGCCTTTTTCTTTAGCCTCAAAATTTATGAGAGTAGTGAGGTCCTCTACCAACAAGTGGATTGACTGTATCTTCTAAATTCACTGTCAGAAACCATGAAAGACCGAGACAGAAGTACAGTTAAATCACACTTGTTTAATAAAAAAAGTAAATAGAACAAACGTAGTCAAAACATAGCCAGAGTTCAGGAATTGGAACGTATAGTCAGACAAGCCAAATGTCAGGGAGCCGGAGATGAGCGCAGCAAAACAGCAAGCAGGATCTGGAGCCAGAAGGGATGTCAGCCAAGCAAGACTTTTAACAGGAATGCAGGAGTGCGTCTCTGTGATGTTGACTAAGGCAAAGGCAGAGATCCTCTGGGCTGGATGGCTTAAGAAGGCAGGACTGACGAGCAGGATATCATCAACAGCTGGGTACCTGTGTAGAAATAGGAGCTGGCAATTAGCTGAGCGGCCAGCTCTGAGAAATTTTCCCTTCCTTGGTTCCTCATCTCCTCCTTCATTAACATGCTAATGAAACTTTTAAATTAAGCCTTTCTATTTTGTTGTGTACTCTGTTTTAGACATAGTGACATCATCATTGTGTCTTTGTGCTTCTCTAGGCAATGGATGCAGATCATAGCTGGTGGGAGGGGGGCTGGCAGGACGCTGTACATAGCTTCCTGAAAACATCACAGCACCCTGCCTCATACTCCTCTCAAGACCCCTCAGACCTGGTGAAAGTAGTGGGCTGACTCTTGGAAGGAGTTATGTAAATATCAAATGCCTTGATGGGTGGATGTTGCTCTGGAAGAGAGAGAGTGTTCCTAGGAAGGCTGCATTTGCATGTAGACTTCCCTAGGTAATGGTTATATCTGATGCTAAGCCTCTATGATTAAAGGAGCTGAAATCCAATGACTGAAAAGAGGCAAACTGCCCCACCCCCACCCGCGGGTGTAAGGAAAGAGTCAGTGTCATTTCAAAAGATTGGTGTCAGTAGCAGCAATAATAACCCCCAGCATCAGTGCCATTTTCTGCAATTAAATCCCCCAGCATGTGTACCAGTTTCTGCAATTAAATTCCCCAGCATGTGTACCAGTTTCTGCAATTAAATCCCCCAGCATGTGTACTAGTTTCTGCAATTAAATTCCCCAGAAGGGCGCGATGGGCTCTTTTCTTGTCAAGTTTCAACTACGTTGTCATTCTTACCCGGTGCTAAGAATGTAAGGGCTGACGCCTTGTCACAACAATTTTCCTCCACTTCCAAGTAGGAGTCGGTTACGGTTCCTGTGTTTCCTCCTGATCGTATTCTGCCTATGTTTCGCACCAGTCACACTTCTCCTTTGGGTGACAAAATTCTTGCTGCTCAGGTCCATACTCCTTCAGAGAAACCTTGTGACCGCTGCTTTGTCCCAGAGAGTCTCCGTACTGCCGTGCTCCAGACCTACCATTCTCCCAAGGCTGCTGGCCACCGTGGGAAGAATCAACTCTTTTAGGCCATTTCCCAACAATTCTGGTGGCCTAGTCTACGTGCTGATGTAACCGCATTCGTAGCTGCCTGTTCTGTGTGTGCTCAGAGTAAGACTCCACAACATCTTCCAGTGAGCCTCCTACAACCCATACCCAATGGAGAGAGGCCCTGGACCCCCCTGTTTATGGATTTCATTGTGGAGTTACCCAACTCCCAGGGCAACAGTTATCCTTATGGTGGTTGACCGGTTCTCAAAAATGTCTCATTGTATTCCACTTAAGAAGTTGCCCACTTTTAAAGAACTGGCTTCCATTTTTGCTCAGTAGATCTTTCGCTTACATGGGCTACCCAAGGTGATTGTCTAAGACATGGGTAGTCAGTTTGTGTCCCGGTTCTGGCGAGCCTTTTGTGCTCAGTTGGGAATTCAGCTTGCGCTTTCCTCTGCGTATCACCCGCAGTCAGTGGGGCTGCAGAACGAGCCAATTAGTCCTTGGAGCAATTCCTACGTTGCTAGATTTCTGACCATCATAACAACTGGTCAGACCTATTACCGTGGGGAGAGTTTGCTCACAATAGTGCCTTGAATTCTGCTCCCGATTGTCCCCGTTTATGGCGAATTATGGCTTCCAAATTCGATGTTGCCTGACTCATTTGTTCCGCAGAGTATTCCTGCAATAGAGGAGCATCTCCATGGTCTTCGTTCCACTTGGGCACAAGTCCAGGAGGCTTTGCGACATGCTAATGATAGGTACAGACTCCATGTTGACCGCAGACGCCTGCCCGCGCCTTCCTACTTGGTTGGGGGCAGGGTCTGGCTGTCATCTCGCATCCTCTGACTTTGTGTTCCCTCACTGACATTCGCACCTCGGTTTATTGGGCCTTTCCATATTCTTTACAGGATTAACCCAGTGGCTTGCGCATTAGACCTTCCTTCTAACGTGTATTTTGAATGTATTTCATGTCTCATTAAAACCTTTGGTCTGCAACCACTTTACCACCTCGGTGCCACGTTCTCACCCTGTACAGGTTGAGAACCATGAGTAGTATGAAATACAATCCATTGTTGACTCCCGTAGGTTCCATGGGCGGATGCAGTACTCGGTGCATTGGAAGAGACACGATCTGGAGGAACGCTTTTGGGTCTCATCCTCGGACGTACATGCCCCTGTCCTCCTCCGTGATTTCCATAGACAATTTCCCCTCAAGCCTGGTGGTCCTCCAAGAGGGAGGGGTCGTTGAGGAGGGGGTACTGTCAGGGCTGGTCTCAGCCCTTCCTTCTCTGAGCTGGCCGCTCAGCTGTCAGCTAATTGCTCATATATTTCCACAGGTACCCACCTGTTGATGATATCCTGCTCGTCAGTCCTGCCTGCTTAAGCCGTCCAACCCAGAGGATCTCTACCTTCGCCTTAGTCAACATCACAGAGAGGCACTCCTGCATTCCTGTTAAAAGACTTGCTTGGCTGACATCCCTTCTGGCTCCAGATCCTGCTTGCTGTTTTACTACGCTCATCTCTGGCTCCCTGACGTTGTCTGGCTACCTGTTCCGGTTCCTGAACTCTGACTATGTTTTGACTAAGTTTGTTCTATTTACTTTTTTTTATTAAACACGTTTGATTTAATTGTACTCCTGTCTTGGTCTGATTTAATGGTTTCTGACATAAATATACTGTGCTTAAAGTAATATGTAGACTGCGGTTACTGGCCTGCTTTCAAAATTACTATAGCTGTTGACATGACCCTTTGGCTTTAACCTCTTACTCCCAGCTACTGCCAGCCCTTTTAAGGGGCTCACGACAGTTGAGGTGGGCTCATGTGATCATGGCGATTGGCTCATGTGATCACTGTGATGGGTTGTCAAAGAGGTCATGTGATCAGTAGCCTGTGAACATTGACCGCTTCATCACAGTACTGGTAGTGACAAGTTTGCATCCTCCCAGCACAGAACAGCAGCCCTGGCAGTATGCATATATGTGGCAGATCAGAGTTAAAGCCCACCGCTGTGCTTTCACATATATGCGTATGGCCGACAGCAAGTGGTTAACAGTTTCTAGAGTTGCTAGAATCCTTGACCCAATGCATGCATACAGCAAGCTAAGCTAAAACGTTTAATGCCTATACTAGGTCCAGGTTAGAAACTCTGACACTGGATACCAGTGGATCAGCAGGACAGTTAGACAATTATTTTTTTTAGAAGGGGAGGTCAGCGATGATGGCCTCTGTGTGTCTCTCAGTACTCCTGCATTACTTTTTTGCAGAAGTAAAATGGATGCCAGGCCTTATAGTACACATCCTGGAGGCCTAAAAAGACTGGACACACTTTAATGTGCAAATATTGACCAGGAAGTCGGCCCTTGGTTATGTCCTTTTTGGTCCCTTCTGCTGCATAATTGGTTGTTAAACCTGGTCATCAGAGGGCGGGATAGGGGAGAGGCATCCAGCTACTTTCTTGTTAAATTGCCATTTGCATATTAGATTTTTGGACCTCTCAGGGAGCTCTGGAAGGAAACTAAAGTTCAATCTACTGTTCTAGAAGCCATTTTAAGCTAAAGGGGATTTTTAGAAGTTGCCTACTATAAATGGATAGGACGTCAGCTATAGTGTGTTTTTAACAGGGTGATGTTAGGAAGCAAATAGATGATCTCCATTTCAGTTCTGGCACCCTCCCTCCTTACTTGGCATTATAGTCATCAAGGTCATGAAGACTGGGCCTGTTCCTCCTTACAATAATATAATTTTGCATTGCAGCCACACCGCTTGGCAAGCAATTTAACTAAGACAGTTATGTGGGATATCTCCTTAATAGGGTCTCAAAATTTTATATGAAGTCAGTGATTCACTGAATTATAGCATTTTTACTTAAAAAAAAATCCTAGTAGCTGTCAGATGTAAAGAATCTCCGTTTTTGTGCTTAGCATAAAACTTCCATGCTGATCAAGTACGTTATAATTCCTCAGCTGGCTATCTCCCAACGTTTGCCTAGACTTTTTTGTGTTAATTAACGACTTATCAGAGACATAGGATAAAAGCTTTACGAATAACAACACCAGGGATAACAGCTAATGAGTTCTAAAGATGAAATATGAAGGTAAAATCTCCTGCCAAACTTCAAACCCACTGAAGTACCAATTTTAGCTGCTTAACTCTCACATTACTAGCAGGCTCTGCAAGGTGACTACAGGATGGTGCTTAAGGGTTCAGTCATTTCTTAAAGTGAATTTATTGCATGCCAGACAAGTCTCATTTTGTCAACATCAACCAGACTTGTTATTTTACAAATATTGGTTGGACAATGACAACAATGAGTAGGTCGTTATGTGCACCGTGGACCCTTTTCTTCATATTTTGATACATCAGTTCAACAATTACTAGTGCTGGAAGACATTGGTTACATAATCAGGAGCATTATCAAAGTGATATGGGGAATTCATGAGAACAGGCACATGAAGCCTAGAGTCAAACATAATAGTATTGGTCAACAGGTAGCTGGATATCTATACATGACCATATACTTTATCTTTATCCACCGCATGTTGTAACTAGAACCCTGGGATAAATAAATGGCCAGCAACAATAAAACAGATTTTTACCAACACATTTTTAATGTTCTCTTAGCCTTTAAAATACTTTAACAAGCAACATTTGAACTACAGATGCTGCAACAAAATGTGTTTGCATTATGACTCTGGCATGTGATTAGATAGGATCAGCCCATCAACTGAATGCTAATATTCATCCTCTGTGTAGATCACAGGGAGATTGCCTTGATATTCAGTCATGTGACTAGAACCAGAGGAAGCAAAAAGCTAAATATGTATGTAAGCATTTCTTTCTATATCTTATTGTACCGCTGCAGGAAGGTCAGAATGAGGGGATGGTGTTTTAACATAGTAGAGGTCCATTGTAAAATATTTTCTCTTTAACTTTCCAATTTCGGAACTGAAGGCTTCAAAGTCTAAAGATATTTTTGGAGTGCAGCAGACTCCTGCAGCTAATCAATGTTGGCAGCACACACTAAAATTGACGGTTGACTGCTCATGATTAAAGGCGCCATTTCATTCATGTGCCAGCGGCACTTTACCATGAGGACCTACCCCTTCCTACTAAGCCCTACCCTTTCTCTTACTATGTTATGGCTGGTGCAGAAGGCTGTTAAAAAGGACCATGGATTCTTTAAATGAGCAGGAATAATTTTTCACACACCTAATATTTATGGCTAGCTCTAATGAGGTGTGAGAACATTCATGTATCTTTGATATACATTATGTAGGGATGTTAAAATGCACAGGTCACTTGGAATTTTCTCCACCCACATAGATATACATTGAACCTTCTAATGCATGGTTTTGAGCTCTAATAGACTTCTGCAACAAGTAGTAAAGGAAGTCAGATACGCAGCTGAGCCGTAATCATTTTGAACAGGTCAGTACAGAAAAAACAGAGGGAAACTTTTTTATAGACAGATAACTAAACCTCTCCATGCTGGCAACAGAGACAACATGGAGAGCATGTTTTACAACTAAGTTAATACTTTAATTTACATTTTTCTTTTGTATCTTACGGTTCTACTAAGAAATGATTGGGTCCTACAGTAAAAGTATTATGGTGCTTCCTGGCTTTCTGGCCTCCGTCTTAAGAGAAATGCAGTCACTGACAGCAACACCCAAGCAAGACAGCAATACTCAACACTTTTATAGCAATTCACTGGGGTCTGAACCATGCCCATATTGCTGTTTTACCAGCACTGTGCTGCATAGCTAAAGCAAAGCACCAAAACTATGCTGTTGGTTTTAACAGCTTCTATGGCTGCCATTATGCACATAAATATGCTCATTATGTATCAGCACAGCATTGCCCTTTAGCAGCTTCAGAGCAGCCTGCTGTTATACAGACTCTCCTGTACATGCATTCTGCTCCATGTTTAGAGTAGATCTGAAGGAGTAAGTGACAACAGCAAGCTGAAATGCTTCACAGAGTACAAATTATTAGGATGATGAGCGACACTTAAGGACACCACATAAAAGCGTCCTATAAGGCAGTGGTGATTTACGCACTCCATGAAATCGGCAGCCACCACCTATATGAACAGCATTTTGCCTTTACAATGTTGTGATGTACAAAAACATTTTACAGCTTGCCAAGTATTGGTAAAAGATAGCTTGACACTCTGTTTACCCCAGTCTCAAAAGAACTGAAATACAAGCTGTGCTAATGCTGCCTCGCTCTATCACAGAAATAATACATGATTCTGGAGCACCCGATACAGAAGAAATCTATGAAAGTGAAGGTAGGAAAGGGAAGGGTAAAACACATTAAAACCAAACACACTGGACTGAATAGTGGAAAGATTGTAAAAGTGTATTGCTTAGTTCCAACACTGAAAACATTACATCAAACACACAAGTCCTGATGTTCTGGTCATGCAGAAGTTGGTAATATTTTGTAAATCTTCAAGAAGGTTTTAAAAAGGCCTTGGCAAACACCTCTGTGAGAAGACTTTGATGGAAGCAACTTTCCCCTGACTTATTTACTTACTTATTTATTTGTCCCGAGGCAGTGAATTGGAACCTATTTAGCATATCAATGCATTGGTGTTAGTATGCTGCCCATTAGTCATACAGTGGCTAAATTAATAAAAACTTAATTTCAGCCTGATTTTAACATTTTAGGTAGACTTGACATAGGGTAAATCTTCATAACAAGTGCTTATTGCTATACGTGACCCTGTTTGGGATATTTCACCTCACTTCCTGTCTCTAAAACCTCAGGACAATAATAGATTGACGAAGGGAGGTATCATCTGATTAGTGGCTGTAAGGAAACTTTATAATACTGACACTTTAAAGAGGAACTAAAGGCAATATACTTACCTCTTACCTGGTCAGACATTAATGGAAGGTGGAATGGGGATAGATGGGGGAAGGGTTATGGCCGTTGACAAGAAAGCTCCTATGTTGCAAACAACCATTAAAAATTATAGTGCTATTTGTGCTACTAAAAAAGATATGCAAAACACCAGAGCAAAATGTAATAATGCATTAAAGTGTTTGTTCACCAATGCCAGAAGTCTGCCTAGCAAGACTAGGCAGACTTCGGTGAGTTGGAAGCTCTGGTGCACGAGGAGAGCTATGATGTAATCGGTATTGCTGAAACTTGGCTTCATTCCTCACATGACTGAGCTATTATTATTCCTGGCTATGTACACTTTCAGGGAGACAGGGTAAAAAGGAAGGGTGGCGGGGTCTGTCTCTATGTGAGAAGTGATCTCAAAGCAAGTGCGAATGAGGATCTAATTGATGGAGAAAGTGATGAGGCTTAAGCATTATGGGTGGAACTGCAAATAGATGTGCGTAGTTCAAAGTTAATCATTGGAGTTCAAAGTTAATCATTGGAGTTTGTTATAGACCACCCAATGTTAATGAGGAGGTGGAGACTCAGCTCCTTGCACAGATGGAAAGGGCTGCAAGGGCTGGGACGGTGATAATAATGGGGGATTTTAACTACCCGGAAATTGACTGGCGTAATGGCACTGCTGGAACAGTTAAAGGGCAAAAATTTATAAAGTTATTACAGGACAATTTTATAGTCCAGTTTGTTGGGGCCCCAACTAGAAATGATGCTCTTTTGGACCTGGTAATCTCAAACCATGCACAGCTTATTACTAATGTTCAGATAAAGGAACATCTGGGTAGCAGCGACCATAAAATGATTTCATTTGATGTTAGCTGTAAGCAAAAAACACATACGGGAAGGATAAAAACACTTAACTTTAAGAGAGCAAATTTTCCAAGGATGAGAGCTGCTCT
Source organism: Lithobates clamitans (assembly GCA_037952925.1). Classification (NCBI taxonomy): domain Eukaryota; kingdom Metazoa; phylum Chordata; class Amphibia; order Anura; family Ranidae; genus Lithobates; species Lithobates clamitans. The sequence goes on from JBBGZY010000271.1 coordinate 2,925,698, forward strand.
CCAGGACTTAGACTGGGAGGGAATATTAGCATTGATGAACACAGAACAGAAATGGGAATTCTTCAAAAAGACTGTTTGTGAACTCACTGAAAAGTATATTCCCATGGGCAATAAGTTTAACCACTTGCCGACCGCTGCAGGCCGATATACGTCGGCACAATGGCAGCGGTGGGCAAATGGGTGCACCTGTACATCCCTTTTAAGAGCCGGGGGGATAGCAGGCCCGCCGCGTACAGCGTGACCGTGCCCGCGGGACCAGCGGACTTGATGTCTGCTAGTCTCCCAGCGATCGTGAGACGGAGCCTCAGAACGTGGAGGTGCCTATGTAAACAAGGCATTCCCCCGTTCTGGCTTGTGTCATGACAGAGATCAACGCTCCCTGTTATCGGGTGCAGTGATCGCTGTCATGGGACTTGAAGCCCACCCCCCCACAGTTAGAATCACTCCCTAGGACACACTTAACCCCTTCATCGCCCCCTCGTGGTTAAACCCTTCGCTGCCAGTGTCATTTACACTAGTAATCAGTGCATTTTTATAGCACTGATCGCTGTATAAATGACAATGGTCCCAAAATAGTGTCATAATTGTCCGACGTGTCCGCCATAATGTCGCAGTCCCAATAAAAATCACAGATTGCCACCATTACTAATAAAAAAATTTTAAAATAAAAATGCCATAAAACTATCCCCTATTTTGTAGACACTATAACTTTTGCGCAAACCAATCATTATATGCATATTGCGTTTTTTTTTTTACTAAAAATATGTAGAAGATTACATATCGGCCTAAACTGAGGAAAAAAATAGTTTTATTATATATTTTTGGGGGATATTTATTATAGCAAAAAGTAAAAAATAATGTGTTTTTTTCAAAATTGACGCTCTTCTTTTGTTTATAGCGCAAAAAATGAAAACCGCAGAAGTGATCAAATACCACCAAAAGAAAGATCTATTTGTGGGGAAAAAAGGACGTCAATTTTGTTTGGGTGCAACGTCGCACGACCGCGCAACTCATTTAAAGCGACGCAGTGCCGAATCGCAAAAAGTGCTCTGGTCAAGAAAGGGGTAAAATCTTCCGGGACTGAATTGGTTAAAAGGCTAAAAATAAAACCTATGTGGCTCAAGGCCAAAGTTAAAAAAGCTATAAACAATAAGAAAAGAGCTTTTAAAAAATATGAAGGAACACTATTGTCGTTTAAATGTTACAAAGAATAGAACAGAATATGTAAAAAGGAAATCAAGGAGGTAAAAATTCAAAACGATTGCAAAAGATAGTAGGACAACCCCAACAAATTCTTCAACTATAATAATAGTAAAAAGGTCAGGTAGGAGCACGTAGGCCCTTTACAAAATAATCTAGAGTGGGTGATTGGGGACAAAGAGAAGGGAAATTTATTAAAAACATTCTTCTGTTCTGTGTATAGAAAGGAGTATGGGGGAGCTCAAGTCCATATTGGGGATGGTATTGACACAGCCCCAAATGATCCACAATGGCTCAAAAGTGATATGGTCCAGAAATATTTAGACAGAATTAAGGTTGATCAAAACACCTAAACCAGATGGCATCCACCCATGAATCCTAAAAGAATTGAGCTCTGTCATTTCAAAGCCATTGTTTCTAATTTTTAGGGACTCATTAATGACGGGAATAGTACCACTGGATTGGCGTAGGGCCAATGTGATGCCTATATTTAAAAAGGGAACAAAGTCTTTACCAAGCAACTATAACCCTTTTAGTTTAACTTCTATAGTCGGGAAAATACTGGAGAGTTTAATAAAAGACCACATAGATGAGTTTTTGCTGGAAAAAAATATTTTAAGCAACAGACAGCATGGATTCATTAAAAGACAGAAGTTGTCAAACAAATCTGATTTCTTTTTATGAGGAGGTAAGTAAAACCTTTGACAGAGGGGTGGCTGTGGACATGGTATACTTGGATTTTGCAAAAGCTTTCGATACAGTTCCCCACACACGACTAATGTATAAGGTAAAGTCTACAGGCTTGGAAATATCAGTTTGTAAATGGATATAAAACTGGCTAAAAGACCAAATTCAGAGAGTAGTGGTTAATGATTCTTACTCTGAATGGTCTAAGGTTATCAGTGGTGTACCCCAAGGTTCAGTGTTGGGACCCTTACTTTTTAATATCTTTATAAATTATATAGGGTCTGGGATTAAAAGTACAATTTCAGTCTTTGCGTGGCAAAGATGACACCAAACTATGCAGTGGAATAACGTCCTTACAGGATGTCTCCAATTTAAAAGCTAACCTCATTGCACTGTCTATATGGGCGAGTACGTGGCAGATGAGGTTTAATGTTGATAAATGTAAAGTTATGCACTTGGGGGCTAAGAAAATGCATGCATCGTACATACTAGGTGGAGTACAACTGGGGGGATCGGTAGTGGAGAAGGATCTGGGGGTTTGGTAGATCATAAGCTCAATAATAACATGCCATTCCAAGCTGCGTTTTCCAAAGCGAGCAAAGTCCTTTGTTGCATTAAGAGAGGTTGGGACTCCAGAGAGAGCAATATCATTTTTGTATAAATCATTAGTAAGACCTCATCTGGAATATACAGTTCAGTTTTGGGCACCAGTTCTCAAAAAGGAAATCGGGGATCTGGAGAAAGTGCAGAGAAGGGCAACCAAACTGATAAGAGGCATGGAAGAGCACAGCTATGAGGAAAGATTGGAGGAACTGAATTTATTCTCTCTTGAGAAGAGGAGATTAAGGGGGGATATGATCAACATGTACAAATATATAAGGGGTCCATATAGTGACCTTGGTGTTGAGTTATTCACTTTACGGTCAACACAGAGGACAAGGAGGCACTCTTTACGCCTAGAGGAAAAGAGATTTCATCTCCAAATATGAAAAGGTTTCTTCACAGTAAGAGCTGTAAAAATGTGGAATAGACTTCCTCCAGAGGTGGTTCTGGCCAGCTCAGTAGATTGCTTTAAGAAAGGCCTGGATTATTTCCTAAATGTACATAATATAACTGGGTACTGATATATATAGGTAAAGTTGATCCAGGGAAAATCCAATTGCCTATCAGGGTGAAAGGAAGGCATTTTTTCCCCTGCTGTAGAAATTGTATCATGCTTTGCTGGGGTTTTTCGCCTTCCTCTGGATCAACTGTGGGTATAGGATTGGGTATATGGGACTGTATGATATTATTTATTTATTTATTTATTTTTATGGTTGAACTAGATGGACTTGTGTCTTTTTTCAATCTGACTATATAACTATGTAACCTCCTAACGTTTCGGGGCACTCGCTGGCGCCGGCATCTTCTCCCCAGGTGCCAGTATTTGTGTATCTCTACTGACCAGCATGGCATTGACAGTACACAAGGACCATACCAGTGATATAAGCATGCACAGCTCAGGTTACATACCACAGAAGTCTGCAAGCAGGCAGGTAGGTGCAGGTCTCTTCTGCAATAATAACCGGTCTACCCAGTCTTTAGCAAAATGACTTTGGTTTTATTTTAAATCTCTCTATATATGTGATATACTAGCAAGTACTGCTCTTGCTAACACATTTTGCTCCTTACAATGTTTAATAGTGACAGCAGGCATTTCCCTTCACATGCAAATCTTAAATATTAGCCCGCGTTAAAAAATTTCAGAGCAAATTTAGGTTTTTTTGGATTCTGGAGCTCTTCTTTCAAGTGAGGTCAAGAGTACATAGGCTTGACTTCCTTAAAATAATGAGAACTCTTTTTTTTTATATAAATGTACTCAGGACAACGAGAGACAACAAGAAACTTAAAGAGGGAACTTTGTAATATTTTTCCTGCATTACAAACAGGTATGCAAAACGGGTTTTCAGATCTCCATAAAAAAGAAGTTGGGTGGACAGGTACAATTATGCCTGGATGTAAATCTAAGGACCTGAGTAGGTGAATTTTGTTACCTGTATGCAGTGAAAGGCTCTGTGTTAGGTTCTGATTGGATCCAACCTATAACCACTTGCCGACTGCCAACAGTCACAATGGAATCTATTAATGACATCATTGTTCACTACTGTGTATGATCTGTGATTGGTCACCAGTAATCACATGGTAGCTGGGACAATCACAGCACCCTGTACCATGTGATAGCTGTGGGCCAATTACAGCACCACAATAGTAAGCAATGAATCACGAATGAAACCCATTCATGGCAGTTCAAACGATTGCTGTTACAGTAATCATTACTGTAGCAAGCAATCACAGTGTAAAAAAAAGTAGTGCAGTGTGACTATGGTGGACAGTATGTAAAAAAAAGAATTGTGGCAATGAAAAGAAAATTAATTTCATTTCTTCATTTTCCAAAAAATTGCAACAAAAAAATACAACTTCAAAAAACTCTCCATGCCTCTTACTAAATACCTTGGACTGTTTCATGCTGGTTATTGCAGCTCATGGCCAGCAATACTCCATCTTCCTGTGGGCACGCCAGGCTCAGGTGCACTGAGCCCTTCGGACTTTCCCCCGATGACTTGGGGGCACCCTTTTACATCTGCCTCAGATATATAGATATGCCTACATTTGCTAGTTATGCAAGTTTCCAATTCGCTTTTAATAAATCCATTTTACTTTCACCTGCTACATTTAGTCTGGCAACCCTGTGTGTTCCCTTTTGTTTTTGTTTTTTACAAAGTCATTGCTTCACTCCATGGGGAGTTGCCACTGATGTTGCATATTTATATATTCCTTTACATGGACTTTGTAGACTTATTGTATATAGACTTTGTATTTATTGACACTGTTTATTAGCCATTAGGGCATATTCATCTCTCCAGCGCCATTATTTTTATTCTTATAAATAATTTGTCTACTTTCCAAAAAGGGGTAATTTGGGGGTATTTGTACTGTCCTGGCATTTTAGGACCTCAAGAAATAAAATAGGCAGTCAGTACATCAGGATTAATCAATTTTCAATATATATATATATATATATATATATATATATATATATATATATATATATATATATATATATATATATATATATATATATATGTATATATATACACACACCATAGTTTGTAGACTACCTTTCAAGCAGACTAAATAAATACACAGGTTAGGGTTATTTTTTTACCAAAGAAATGTAGCAGAATACAATTTGGCCTAAATTTATGAAGAAAGATTATTTGTTTGCAACATTTCATAGCAGAAACTAAAAAAAAAACATGTTTTTTCCCCAAGTTTTTGGTATTTTTTTCGTTTTTATAGCAAAAAATAAAAAAACCCAGTGGTGATTAAATACCACCAAAAAAAAGCTCTATCTGTGTGAAAAAATTATATAAATTTCATTTGGGTGCAGTTTTGCATGACCGAACAATTGTCAGTTAAAAGAGAAGTTCACCTTTTGTAACATGTTACATGTTACACCTGTATTCAGGGTATAACATGTACCATGTTACAGTTGCAGCAGAACCCACACCAACGCGCCCCCCCCCCCCCCCCCCGACCTGATCACCCATTGTCACTGTGAGCGGGGGATCTTCTTCCCGCATTTGCTGTCACTGTCAATTAAAAAAAAATGTGTCCATGCGGGGCTCCGCATGGATGCGTTCTCTGTTAATGAGAAAACTACAAGTACTGACAGCTTTTGCTGCTGTTGGCTTGTAGTTCTCAATGAACTGCGCTGTTGAGCAGTCTAGGTTATTCATTGATGCTTCTTGTCAGTGTGTAACTGCCTGCCCAAATGAGGTAGGCGCAGGCAGCTTACACATTCTGTTTGCAAGAGCCCTGCATTGCACCTGTAATCTGCTGATCGTGGGTGCAATGCTTTCCATCTCCTAGTAAAACATAAATAATAATGAATGAACATTGTTTACCTGCAAAAAAAGATTGTGCATTTATTTTTATTTATTTTTTACAAAGATGAACTTATTATTTAAAGTAGCACAGAGCTAAATAGCAAAAAATGCCCTGTTCATGAAGGGGGTAAAACCTTCCAGAGGTCAAGTGGTTAAAGACTTCTCACACAATTTTTTTTGCTTTGTGTCCCTCTAGCAGACTGCCAATGTTCTGTGAGTGTAGGCAACTTAGGCACAAAGTAAATTCACTAAGTAACTTTGAAATTCAGTATTGATTCATAAAGTCATTATTGAATACCAATCCTTGCCAACTTTAAGATTCAGGGCTGAGTTGTTTTTGTTAAATCCCTTGGTATATATTTAATTATCGTGTGAGACAAATCCATTTCAATTTCCATGCCATTAGTTACACAGATAAAGTGTGATCATTTTATTTTCACCACAAACAAAAGGTACAGTCTTTTTAACTGAAAAGGGTAAGATAAAAAAAGGGTAAAGGGTATACAGCCCAAATACGAAATCCTAAACAAAGGCACTGATATTCACCAACACTTTTTTTTTTAGCTGCAAATTAATGTAAAGTTATGGCACTATACTGAAGCTTTGGAGAAAGGAAATAAAAAAAGGCAGCTTGTAACCACTTTGATTTCATGGAAATATCTATTTTTAAACAATTTCACTCTCTGTGGATTGAGTATCTTGATTTCCAGTAATGTTAGGGGAATATCATGAAAGTTCAAAAAATCCTCATTAGCAGTGGTGGGATTGTCAGGTGACAAGTGTCCTGCTGGAATCAGCCCTAAGGGAGCATGTCTGTCCATGAGGGTCACACACAGCTAAGTAATTGTCCTTTGGAATTGGCTAGCTTGGCTATTCCTGTCTCTGCATTGTTCTTTTCCTTTACAAATGGCTTGAATGTCTCATTTCATTAAACGAGATTAGTAAAATATGGCAGAACAAATATTCTATGCTCACTACTCTAGTTGTTAATGTCACCTGACCATCATCCAAGCCTTCTAAGCTGGATGCAAACTTTGTGTTGCAATAAAACATTTTACTCCACATGATTGCAATTCATAGTAATCCATGAACAGCGCAGTAAGGCGCCATTCATTTCAAATGGCACCCCAACGCACATCTCGATTTCACCACAATGAACCTGAAATTTAGAGCACCACAATGCAGAGATGTGAACCATCCGTGCGTTACTGTGTGCTGGAAAAAAATAGGGGAGCAGGTGTGTTAAAGGTTCATTATGGTGTGTTGGTAGCCCATTTAAAATAAATTCGCTGCCTTACCGCAATGCATGTTAGCGTGCAACTGTCAACATATACCACACTGCAACAGTATGAAACAAGCTTAACAGTTTAAAACTTGTGAGCTTGAACAACAGCAGACACCAACGTTAGGATAATAGTGCAGGCAAATCCATACACACTTTAGTTACCTAACTCCTAAATAAGAATACTCATGGCTTTGCTATGGCCTGACTCTTCAGCTTTCCCATTGGCTTTCCTATTGGTCACAAAATATGATGGAAGCAGGGGCGGACATGGAAGGCCTGTTTGGCCAATAAGGTTCTCAGAAAATCAGAAAGAGATTGGAAAATGTACAGCCTCAAGTAATCTGATGGCTATATGCTTTATAAAGAGTTTTGTGACCACGGTTCTGAGTAGATAAAGTCTATGTGCATGAGCGGTCACCTCAAGATACCTGCATTATCATTATGTTGCTAGTGTACAATTTTTTCCAGCACACAGGTACTGTACAGTTAAAAATATATTCTGTGCAGGTATTTACCAGTACATGGATATGAGTAAAATGTATGGTTATTACTGTTGGTTACTGCTTTTTGCAATTCTAGGTACAGCAAACCTCAATTCACAAATGCGTTAGATTAAAAAAAAAAAGTTGACCACATTGCAGCCAGTGTTACTTGGCCTGTCCATAAGAGACAGTTTAATTTAAATACGTTAGGTTTAAACAACACTATCCTTGTTTGTACTAAGCGTTATCGCTGCACTGCACCCCTGACTTAATAAAGAGCTTGTAAAGCCTGGGCCATACAGATAGAGCCAACATCTCTTTAATCATTTGTATTTTTGATGATTGGTATCTCTGCAGCACGAAGCAGGATTTTTTTTTTTTATCTAAGCGTCAGGCAATCCATTTTTTATTCCAAAACCGTTTTTTTCCCCTAAATAGAGCAACAATGTTCATGTGCTTCTACGTGATAAAAATCCAATTAATAATTAGCATAATTAATCATCACTGCTGCCCAGCCCCCAAAATGATTTCAAGCCAGATGAAAAATCTATTTCAATTTGCCTTTGTAGAAACATACAGTATGCAAAAAACTGAATAGGAACTATTGAGGGGCAAATGCTTGTGTTGCCTGTAGCAACCTGTGACACTCCTACTTTAATTTATGAATTTGCTCCAATGAACGACAAAAGCTGATTGATTCCTCAAACAATTTCAGTCGCAAAGTCCTTAATGTCAAAGGACAAATGGAGAAATTCAACAAGCACCTTTTTCCCCCTAAAGAAGCACCTGTATTGGCCACATCAGTAAAATTCTAGATTTAGTTTTCTGCATCTGGTTAGAAAATGGAAGATCCCAGAAAAGTGTTATTTTCCCCATTTTTATTACAAACTAGCACCAATAATGAAATCTCAATAGCACGTGTGGTCACCCATCACATTGGCTAGTCTAATGGGAAGGGGCTAGCAAATATGGTAGAGCTCCTGGGGTGCTCTACAAAGAAACAGAATATTCCATCTAGATGAGCAGGTAGTTACCATGATCAGCTTTAAAGTGATCTTGTACTTTACTTATAAAGGGTACAGGAATAGGTTTACTTACCCTTTATTGTAATTTTGAAGAAAATGAGGAGGGGTTAGAACCCCCATCCGACTTTTACTGTTGAGTCTCTATTACGGAGAGATACTTTCTCTATTAGCCCTGGTTAAAATTTCTCATTTTGAGTTGTCACCAAAACAAGATAAGAGAAGAAATCTTCCAATGAATCCTGTGACAACTTAGTTGACATTTCTTTCCCTTTGGAGACATTTCCTTGTCACTAGTTGCTATGTCTCCAGGACTGGAAATGAGAACAAAAACTCCCCAAGGGGGCAGAGAGGACAAGGGTTTTACCGATTACCTACGCTATTCAAAATGAACAGAAAGCTTTGCCTTTTTACTAAATTTTTAATTCTACTAAAAGGGAATTTTTTAGCCTGGCGTGTTAAGGGTTAAACCCAGTGATATTTTGAATATCTCATTAGTCTAGTTGAGCACTCTCCTTTTTAGACTCTTACCAGCACCATGTAAATTAAGTTTGCCATAGATGGATCTTTTTTGCTTTTTTTTATTACCCAAAAAAAATAAAAAAAAATAATGGATTCCCCTATCCAGGTGGATGAAGGAATCCTCCCTGATGTGCTATTGTATTCTGACAGTGGGGACTCCTCCTCTGTCAGAATACACTGATCAGTGCTGCAGCCATTGGCTGCATAAGCTGATCTTGCAACAATTTTCCAACAGCCCCATTTGAGAGAAGTCAATTGTTAGATTGACTTCTCTGGAGCAGAAACAGCCATAGATATATCGAAATTCGACCGATCCCCCCCTGAACCAGCCTAATTTCGATCTATGGCTAGCATTAGTCTCATTTCGGTCCCTTTCACATGGAATCTGTCTGTTCTGCAGGGACTATGTGAACATATCCTCTGCTGAATTGAGCAGAACAGGACAGATGTCACTTCTGTGACATCCATATCAGTTCAGTGATTAGCTCCATTTAAAAAAAACAGGGCGGAGACCATGATTCACAAGAAACTCACCTCTATACTTACAGACACGCCCAATTTTTGAAGATTTGGGACCCTTTTTTGTAATTTTGGAGAAAATGAGGAGGGGTTAGAACCCCCGTCCAACTTTTACTGTTGAGTCTCCATTAGGGAGATTTACTTTCCCTGGTGAAAATTTCTCATTTTGAGTTGTCACCAAAACAAGATAAGAGAGGAAATCTTCCAATGGATCCTGTGACAACTTAGTTGACATTTCTTTCCCTTTGGAGAAATTTCTTCTCACTAGTTGCTATGTCTCCAGGACTGGAAATGAGAACAAAAACTCCCCAAGAGGGCAAAGAGGACATGGGTTTTACCGATTCTCTACGCTATTCAAAATGAACAGAAAGCTTTGGCTTTAGAAATACTTTAGCATTATAAAAAAACACCTGTCATTTGAATACTTATTAAGAAAGATATTTTGACCATTTTCTATTCTTTTCTCTTCTTTTTGTTCACACCATAGAAGAGCTCCCTTAACAAAAGCTTTTCTAAAGCAAAGTGTACGGATCTGCTTTCTTTTTTCCCCAGTGTGCAATTATACTGTAAAAGACAGGCTTAATCAAGAACTTTTATCAACTCTGGAGAAAATAATTAAAACTAAAAATACCAGGGAGTGGGTGTCAGTACATTTTATAACTAAATGTTTTAATTCTCCTAAAATTGAATTTTTTAGTCCAGCTTGTTAAGGGTTAAACCCAGTGATATTTTGAATATCTCATTAGTCTAGTCGAGCACTGTCCTTTTTAGACTCTTGCCAGCACCATGTAAATTGAGTTTGCCATAGATGGATCTTTTTTCTTTTCTTTTTTTTAATCACCCAAAATAAATAAATAAATAATGGATTCCCCCATGCAGGTGAATGATGGAATCCTCCCTGATGTGCTATTGTATTGTATTGTATTGTATAATGACAGTGGGGACTCCTCCTCTGTCAGAATACACTGATCAGCGCTGCAGCCATTGGCTGCATGTGCTGATCTTGCAACAATTTTCCAACAGCCCCATTTGAGAGAAGTCGATTGTTAGATTGACTTCCCTGGAGCAGGAACAGCCATAGATATATCAAAATTCAACCGATCCCTCCTGAACCAGCCGAATTTCTATCTACGACTAGCATTAGTCACCATTTAGGTTCCTTTCACATGGGAACTGCCTGGTCCATTCTGCAAGGAATATGTGAACATATCCTCTGCTGAATCGAGCAGAACGGGACAGATGTCACTTTTGTGACATCCATATCTGTTCAGTGATTAGCTCCATTTGAAAAAAAACAGGGCTGAGACCATGATTCACAAGAAACTCCCCTCTATACTTACAGATACGCCCAATTTTTGAACATTTGGCACCCATGGATAACCTACAATGACCATATGAACCTCGACTGCTCTTTGTTCATTATATGTCCTTGCACTGGCTTCCAGTCAAGCTTTGCATAGACTATAAGATACTCTTGCTCAACCATAATGCCACGTACACACGATCAGAAATGCCGCCAGCATAACTCCGATGAGAGCTTTTGGTCGGAAAATGCGACCGTGTATATGCTCCATCGGACTTTTTCTGGCGGAATTCCAGCCAGCAAAATATTGAGAGCAGGTTCTCTATTTTTCAGTCGGAATAAGTTCCTATCCGAAAATGCGATCGTCTGTATGCAATTCCTACGCGCCAAAAATCACGCATGCTCGGAAACAATTCCAAGCATGCTCGGAAGTATTGAACTTCATTTTCTCGGCTCGTCGTAGTGTTGTACGTCACCGCGTTCTTGTTCAGAGAACTTTTGTGTGATCGTGTGTATGCAAGGCAAGCTTGAGTGGAATTCCGTCGGAAAAAAGACTGAAGTTTTTTCTGATGGAATTTCTGATCATGTGTATGGGGCATAAGGCTCTACGTTGCTTGGCACCCCATTATCTCTTGGAACATTTATCAACTTAGCCCCCCCACCAAAGCTTCTCAAATGTTGGTTTTCTGCACAGTTACATTCATAGTTACATAGTAGGTGAGGTTGAAAAAAGACACAAGTCCATCAAGTACAACCTATGTGTGATTATGTGTCAGTATTACATTGTATATCCCTGTATGTTGCGGTAATTCAGGTGCTTATCTAATAGTTTCTTGAAGCTATCGATGCTCCCCGCTGAGACCACCGCCTGTGGAAGGGAATTCCACATCCTTGCCGCTCTTACAGTAAAGGACCCTCTACGTAGTTTAAGGTTAAACCTCTTTTCTTCTAATTTTAATGAGTGGCCACGAGTCTTGTTAAACTCTCTTCTGCGAAAAAGTTTTATTTCTATTGTAGGGTCACCAGTACAGTATTTGTATATTGAAATCATATCCCCTCTCAAGCGTCTCTTCTCCAGAGAGAATAAGTTCAGTGCTCGCAACCTTTCCTCATAACTAAGATCCTCCAGATCCTTTATTAGCTTTGTTGCCCTTCTTTGTACTCGCTCCATTCATTTCCAGCACATCCTTCCTGAGGACTGGTGCCCAGAACTGGACAGCATACTCTAGGTGAGGCCGGACCAGAGTCTTGTAGAGTGGGAGAATTATTGTTTTATCTCTGGAGTTGATCCCCTTTTTAATGCATGCCAATATTCTGTTTGCTTTGTTAGCAGCAGCTTAGCATTGCATGCCATTGCTGAGCCTATCATCTACTAGGACCCCCAGGTCCTTTTCCATCCTAGATTCCCCCAGAGGTTCTCCCCCAGTGTATAGATTGCATTCATATTTTTGCCACCCAAATGCATTATTTTACATTTTTCTACATTGAACCTCATCAGCCATGTAGTTGCCCACCTCATTAATTTGTTCAGATCATTTGATGGGAGAAACTGTTTAATTCACTTCCAAACAACATCGGAGACTCATCCTCTCTAAACTCATTCAAATCAAATCTAAAAATGTTTTTCTTTGGACAAGCTTTCACTTAAAGTGGTTGTAAACCCTAAAATAAGGCTTACCTGTAGCTACCCCGGATATTTCCTAAACCTACACGGTTTAGGAGATATCCCTCGTATCAGCATGTGCCTATGTCATTGGCACATGTGCACTTAAGCAACGGCACGTCTGTGCCGTTGCTTCAGCTAGTATGCTGTTACTGGTGGCTCCTACGTGCATGCGCGGGAGTGGCTTCATCGTGGCTCTGGCCAATCACAGCGCTAGAGCCCGCAATATCGAGAAGTAACTCCGGGAGCAATGTCGCCGGCCGGAGCGGTGTACGAGGACTACTGTGGGGGCTTTGATCTGAGGTAAGTAATTCATAATGAGCTGGTATGCTATGCATACTAGCTCATTATGCCTTTGTCTTGCAGTTTTTTTTTTGTTTTTTTTCTGGGGGGGGTTTACAACCACTTTAATTGTCCCTTTTTTCCTTGTAAAGCTACCTTTAAAGGCGCTAGATAAAATAAAATTATATGATTACAGATATCCCCAGGCAAATCCTTTACTCCTTGTCTCTTTTCTCTCTCCTTCACTGCCTGCTGAGGATCCTAGGTGGTTCTTTATATTCCTCTTCCCCTTTTCTCTAACACAGCGTTCCTCTTCAGGCCTTGAAACATCTTACTTTTCCCCTTTTCCCTACATTTTCTTTTCTCCTTAGTGATACAATTGCTTGGGATGGTAGCCCTTCTTACTGCCACTGGACCGCTTTCAGAGTCAAAATTATGTTTAAATAATATGTTTATCAGTGCCTCTGGCATGCACGGCGATCTCCAAGAGCTGCCACCACATATTTAATGGAATTGTAATTACTCTCTTCCCTCCGTTGTTTTGTACAATACTTTATTGTTTAACTGCTAGTTTTGTACAAACTTTCTACAAAACTAAAAACTCAATAACAACCTTTGTAAAATAAAAAACAGAGCTTTACCTACCCATATTTTAGACCTATTGGTAGCTGGATGTAAACAGACTTCTCTCCATTTACTAGACTGCCTACGATCCGTCGTGTTTAGGTCAGACAAAACAGAAAGGGATGCAGACCTTTCCAATTTTTATTCCGGACCTGCAGGGTCAACCATTTCTATCTGCCTGCCTATAGACTTACATGGAGCTTCACATCATGTAGCTTGTGTAAAAGACCCCAAAGCACATCTAAACTCAAGAACAAAAAGCAGCTTACTGGTCCTTAGATGTGGTGGCTGCATTTGACTTCTTTTTTTCCTTTATTTCTCTTTGCTGCTCTCCTGATTTGGACTACAAAAATCTCCCTCTCGCTTGATTCCTGCAGCATAGGGAGGAGATGTTCACAGAAGACAACTGGAAAGGCCAATAACATTGTTTGAGATTTCAGTTCAGAGCCCAAGGACATTTATGTGGGATGAGCAGGTGTTTTCTTGTATGTGCTGGAAATGTAAGACTGCAAAAATGACTAAGACTGAGAAGCTGCAATATATTAAAATGTTGTTCTTGAGTTTAAATATACTTTAAATGTATCAAGACAGACATTGATTTTCTGAAAACAAAATAAATGTGTTAAAGTTTGTATAAATGCTAGGGTATATTCCTAACACTCGTAAGAACCCAGGAAACTGCTTAAATGTCTTCAACAATTACAGAACAAGTCCAGGTAAATGTTACCAACTACCACTGGGTATTATTGATGTGTTTTTTTCTGTGTGCAGCTTCTAGAGCCTTTACACCATTCCCTTTATGTTACCAATTAAATTAACAAGTCTGCTTTTTTATGAGTAATAATGGATCATATTTCCATCACTACGTTCATTAATCCATAGCAATTCAATCAAAATTTGATTATTTAAAAGTAATTAAGACATGAACTCCTGACCAGTCTCGAAACTTAATTTGTTAATATGTTCAACATTTTTTTTTTTTTACAATAATGCTGACTAACTCATAAAGACTGCTTTCAGCAAATCAATAGCAACTGGTTTATTAAACAGCATGCAAAGCGAAAATTGCTCGCTACCTCTCTGAAGTCTGCATGTGTACCAGGTCACACCAAAGGGTGCATAATTGAATCTTGTACCTAATTACATTTCAATCTATAGCTTTACCTCTGAAATCATGACAGGCTTATGACAGCCTCCTGTGTAGATAATGTTTGGAGAAAGCTGGACATTATTCTAAAGAAGCTGGATTTCTTTAATAACTAGGTAGTTAAGAAATCTATTTCTAAGATATATATTCTGGACCCAACATTAGGCTATGTTATCTAAAATTGCTATAATATACTTGGCATAATGTCTGCAGGCCTCATTCACACATACTATTGGGATCCGGACAGGGGATTCCTGCGCCAAGAATAGGGATGAGCCTTATGTTTGGGTCGAACATGAGATCGACTCGAACATTGGCTGTTCGCCCGTTTGCTGAACAGCGAACAATATGGGGTGTTCGCCGCAAATTCGAAAGCCGCGGAACACCCTTTAAAAGTCTATGGGAGAAATCAAAAGTGCTAATTTTAAAGGTTAATATGCAAGTTATTGTCATAAAAAGTGTTTGGGGACTTGGGTCCTGCCCCAGGGGACATGTATCAATGCAAAAAAAGTTTTAAAAACGTCAGTTTTTTCTGGAGCAGTGATTTTATTAATGCTTAAATTGAAACAATAAAAGTGAAATATTCCTTTAAATTTCATACCTGGGGGGGGGGTGTCTATAGTATGCCTGTAAAGTGGCGCATGTTTCCCGTGTTTACAACAGTCCCTGCATAAAATTACATTTCTAAAGGAAAAAAAGTCATTTAAAAGTACTTGCGGCTATAATGAATTGTCAGTCCCGGCAATACACATAAAAGTCATTAAAAAAACGGCATGGGATTCCCCCACAGTCCATTACCAGGCCCTTTGGATCTGGTATGAATATTAAGGGGAACCCCCGAACCAAAATTTTTAAAAAAATTGCGTGTGGGTCCCCCCAAATGCCATACCAGGCCCTTCAGGTATGGATATTAAGGGGAACCCCGTGCCAGGCTGGTCGGGGCTTTTTTTTTTCTTTTTCGGTCCGTTGGTAGAAAAAGAAGAAGACTTCGTGGGACATTTTTATTTTTTTATTTTTTAATAAACGACTTGTCCAAAGCCGTGTCTTGTCATTTTTACCATTATGACACTTTTTTTGTGAAATGGTAAAATTCGTACCCCGTTACCATTTCACACGGGGGAGAGGCCGGGATCTGGGGGTCCCCTTGTTAAAGGGGGCTTCCAGATTCCGATAAGCCTCCCACCCGCAGACCCCCACAACCACCGGGCAAGGGTTGTGGGGATGAGGCCCTTGTCCCCATCAACATGGGGACAAGGTGCTTTGGGAGGCTACCCCAAAGCACCCTCCCCATGTTGAGGGCATGTGGCCTGGTACAGTTCGAGGAGTGCTCTCTTGTCCCTCCCCTCTTTTCCTGCGGCCTGCCAGGTTGCGTGCTCGGATAAGGGTCTGATATGGATTTTGAGAGGGACCCGCATGCCATTTTTTTTATTTTGGCGCGGGGTTTGCCATAATAGCCATACCAGACCTGAAGGGCCTGGTATGGAATTTGGTGGGACCCCCACGCAATTTTTCTAAAAATTTTGGTTCGGGGTTCCCCTTAATATTCATACCAGACCCAAAGGGCCTGGTGATGGACTGTGGGGAAATCCCATGCCGTTTTTTTCAATGACTTTTATGTGTATTGCCGGGACCAACAATTCATTATAGCCGCGAGTACTTTTAAATGACTTTTTTCCTTTAGAAATGTCATTTTGAGCAGGGACTGTTGTAAACACGGGAAACATGCGCCATTTTACAGGCATACTATAGACACCCCCCCCCCCCCCCGGTACGAAATTTAAAGGAATATTTCACTTTTATTGTTTCACTTTAAGCATTATTAAAATTATTATTATTATTATTATACAGGATTTATATAGCGCCAACAGTTTACGTAGCGCTTTACAACTTGAGGGTAGACAGTACAAATACAATACAATTTGATACAGTAGGAATCAGAGGGCCCTGCTCCTTAGAGCTTACAATCTAAGAGGGACACTGCTTCCGAAAAAACTGTCGTTTTTAAAACTTTTTTTGCATTGATACATGTCCCCTGGGGCAGGACCCAGGTCCCCAAACACTTTTTATGACAATAACTTGCATATAAGCCTTTAAAATGATCATTTTTGATTATTCATGTTCGTGTCCCATAGACTTTAATGGTGTTCGTGTGTTTGAAGAAATTTTTTGCCTGTTCGCATGTTCTGCAGTGAACTGAACCAGGGGTTGTTTGGCTCATCCCTAGCCAAGATCCAGCAGATTAGTTTGGCTGAAATCACAAGAGGTTGTGGACAACTGTGATCAGGAAGCTCATACAAATCAATGACAGGCAGAAAGGTGCCATGGCTCTCTGCATGTATCCACACATTTACCTGTGGCTAGGGACAAATGACCAGCTCTGGAAGTAATTTGTCTGCATCCAGGGCAGGTCATCTGTTTCTAACTTTAGAAGTCTGCTGTCCGGACCTTATATAAAATGTGAGAATGAGGTCTAAAGGTTCAAGTGTACAGAAACTGAAATGACCAACACTGTGCAATAGCAATGGTGTGTACTTCTGGAATGCCGCTCAGCAACTGCTGTCAAGTTGTTACTCAATGTGGAGAGTTCAAAACTGGTTTTATTATAGATCTGTGAAATCACAGTTTTCTCTGAGCCCATCCAAATTTTATTCCGTGTTGAGCCACGGTCAAGACTGTGGCTCAACACAGGATAACATTTGGATGGGTTCAGAGAAAACTGTGAACTTGAACTTGAGTATTGAGAGCCTTTTATCCGATTTTATCCAATTTTGGTCTGGCAATCCTTTCTGTATTTCAAAGTTTTTAACAGCTGGCTGTGTCCCTACTGGAGAAATTCACTCTCTCTATAAGTCCTAGCGAATGTTGTAACCCAGACCAAACATTTTGGGAAATCCAATTTGACTTGTCACCACAACAAGAATTGAGGGGAAACCTTCCAAGAGGAGAACTTGTATCGGTGACAACTCTCTAAGGCCTGATTCACACCTATGCATTGTTAGTGCTTTTTGCATTTTGCAGATTTGCACCACAGTCCAATAAACATGGTTTTCCTATGGAACACGTTCTGTAGTGCAAAGGTGTGAATCAGGCTTAAAAGGGAATTTGCCTCACTTTGGAGAGGTTTCTTTTCACTTTCTGTTGCATCGGCTGGACAGGATGTAAAGGGGAAAACAACTCCCCAAAAAGACACAGAGGATCCAACTCTATCCAAAATTTTAAAAACGCTTAGGATTTAGATATAGTTCTTCTGGTGACAACTGTCTAACTGGGGTTTTCTTCATTTGGATTGCTATGCTCTTACTTTTTGTCGTGTGAAGAGAGAAGAAGCGAATGACATTTTCCCAATAAGAGACAGACAAAAAAAAAAAAAACACTGACAAGGATTTTAAACTTTCCCTACCCTCTTTTTAATTAAAAACAAAACTGTTCAAACTTGATCATATCTATTTTTAAATTATATTTATACTTTTTTTTATACCATTTTTTTTAAGGGATAAAGGTGTTACATGAATGAAGAAAATTTGCCCATTTTATGTACCCCTGTCAGTCCTCTAGCTGACACTTTTAGACAGCTTGGCCTATTAAAGGGTGTTGTAAAATAACATGTAAAAAAATAAAGAATGCAGCCACTACATTCAAGAACTGTAAGCTCCATTAAAGTAATTTGTTTTTGATTTCTTACCACTTTAAATAAAGCAAAGAGGTACAGAAACCAGCAGGCTTATTTAGTATGCCAGAATGCAAAGGCCAGGAACCCATAGACTTCAACTAACACTATTCTGACTGAAGCGAACTGATAGCCATTTTCACTTGTGCACACAACTGCAGTATTTCAGAATTCAAATGAACTGGAGATATAGCAGATAATTAACTTTATTTCAGAGTGTAGGAGTAGAGTGATATGCTGTATTTTTAATAAGAGCCATCCCGTACATGGCGTACATAAGTCTCTGTATTCTCCCTCTGCCATGATAATGATGTTCTGTAGCTCAGCTTCGTAGTAAAGGATTGCATTACATTAGAATGCTAACATGGGCTCTTCTGTAAGAATCATTTATTTAAAGCTTCCAGTGATGGCTATCAGAGAAAGATTTATAATCCTGCTGCTTCTTTGCATGCTCGGCTGCGCTACCACAGCTGAAACAGCAGATATATGTCTTGGTGCAGGTGAGTCCTGACTCATCTTTCTATGGATCTCTTTCCCACACAGCTCTACAGCAAAGAGGCTAAATAATGGTATGAGGAAAAGTACCCAAGATAAAGAAAAAAATTACTTATTTCGCTGTGAAATGGCTTTGCATAATCATCAAACATTATACATTGCCAAAACCAATTTCTGCAGAAGACTGGAAGATTAGATGGATGATTTTTTACTTTTCTTTAGTCTTCCGATCAGGAATGTAAGTATAAATGGCAAGGACCCAGAGAAATCGTTGTAGTTCCCCAGCCTCCACCCAAAACTCCAATTACCACATTAATGAAAATGAACAGTTCTTACTGGGCTTATGATGAAAAATACCTACGCAGAAGTTACCTTAAGTGAAAACTGCTTTTAAAATAATCAGTATATCAGGACTGACAGCTCAAGTTATAGCCAATCTTGACGGTTTTCTATATAAGCGGAGCATGGGTTTGCCCGTTCCCACCTCTCAAGTCTCCTTATAAGTCCTTAATGGGATGGGCAGTCTCAGTGAACAAGAGGAAAGCTTGGTAGGTAGAAGGGGCAAGGCCAAGCTCCTACAGAAAAAAACAAGATTGGCATTTAACTTACCGTATCTGCAGGGGCGGACTGATAACTTATGGGGCCCCCGGGCAATAGGAGATTATGGGGCCCCCGGGCAATAGGAGATTATGGGGCCCCCGGGCAATAGGAGATTATGGGGCCACACAGTATACACACACACAGTATACAATCACACAGTATACACACACACAGTATACAATCACACAGTATACACATACATGTACACACAGACAGATGTAAAAAAACACAGATTTATACATACTGTCCTTGGTTTTACTGAGGCTGGCAACCCTGATGGGGCCCCCTAGTGGCCCAGGGCCCTCGGGCAGTGCCTGAGTGGCTCAATGGTCAGTCCGCCCCTGGGTATCTGCCTCTCTATTTGGATCAACTAATTGTTTTGATATGTGCCTTTCACTGAGCATGACCTCTTTATCATAAGTTGTTAGCACTGTCCAGATTTGTGACAAATTTACTTCAAAGGGAAAATTTGACAGTGTTTATGGCGAGCACTAATGTGAAAGCTTATTCGGCAAACAGTGCAAATAGCTTACGCTCTCTGACCCTACCTAGTCTCTCCTCTTTCTGAATAGTTCTCCACTTTCCCTTTTGACAAGTATCCAATGGCTGACACCAGATGATCCTTTAATGAGACAAGTTGGCAAACCCCCAATGATTCTTGTGCTGATGAAAAACCTATGACACAGTACTAATGAACATCTGAAGTGATTCTACTTATACATGATTTATGCTTGTGTATCTGCATATGCCTGAACGATCTACAGTTATATTTCTATGCCTCTGTATACTATATTCTACACTGTTTGCCACTATGTGACTTTTGCAAATGTGTTGATTTGTTTCTTTTGTATAGTCTGCAACTATAAACCTAAACATCTAAGATTGAACTAATTAATAAAATTGCCCCAAAAAAAGAAAAAGCTATACATCAATTTAAAGTATATCCAAAGAACAAAAATGCAACACATTGTAGTTTACCAGTCCTTAGATGTGATGGCTGTATTTGTTTTTTTTTTTTCAGGGTGCTCTTTAATTTTCACCTAGGGATCCTGCCAGTAACACACTTCCTGTCCTAGGGTGACAACTCTTGCTCACTGTTCTATATCTTTGGAGGAGCCAACCTGGGACAAGAAGTCTGTACTATACTATCTATGGAGGATCCATCTTAAAGGATAACTAAAGTTAATTTTTTTTTTATTTTAAATAACAAACATGTTATACTTACCTCCACTGTGCAGCTCGTTTTGCACCGAACTAGGTCTTCTGAAGTCCCTCAGCAGTTGTCTCGGCTCCCCCCCACAAGGACTCAAAACTTTCATGTGAGCTCCCTCGCATGGTGTTGAGTGCTTGCGGGCGCGCTCCCGTGATACAGCCGGCGACCATAGCCGCTCACTGTATCACTTGGCCCCGCCTCCCGGTGCGCCGCGTCATTGGATGTAATTGACAGCAGCGCGAGCCAGTGGCTGCGCTGCTTTAAATCCATCCACTGTAACCAATCAATGGCCAGGCTGAGCGGCGAAGAGGATGTCGGGAGCGAGCGCGGGACTTTTAAGGGGTCAAGTAAGTACAGCGGGGGGGGGACTGGGGGTGGGGGCGGTATTGTCAGATGTTTTTTGACCTTAATGCATAGAATGCATTAAGGTGAAAAAACTTTTACCTTTACAACCCCTTTAAGACAAGAATTGTTGTAATGCTACAGAACAACCCCTCCTTTTTTTTCATAGCATGGGGGGTGGGGTGGTTCTGTAATTTACAGTGAGAATTAGGAACAATGTTAACTGAAAATAGTGTGGCACAGGCAGAGTGTACAGGAAATTATACGATAACAAGGCTTCCAGTTTGATCAACAGGTATTTTTGGCACTAACTACAGAGGTATAACAAAAGATTTTCAATGATATATTTAACACACCAAAAGAAAGCAGATATCAGAAATTCATTCCGAGAGTGTGCATACACTTTAATTTTGACATTAACAGAAATTACAACATTGGTCAATTATGTACCACCAGGGTCACCATTTCGGTGCTGTACATTTACAGAAACATCTTCACAAACCTGCCATCCTTGTCAGTAGCTTGCTTACTTGTCAAACTAAACCCTTAAACAATTAAGGTCACATCACACACTGACTAGACTATCTGTCAGCAACTTTTCCAGCATACCTCCAATAATAATAATAGTCAGACTCTGAAATGGCTCATGATATGGAGTATATTGTTGTCAGGTTAATAGCAAAAGATAAATCTTCTGTCTGTATGGGTATTATAACCTATGCATACTTAAAAAAAAAAGATAACCATATATCCCGGGGGTGATTTACTAAGGGATAGAAAGTTTGCTTACTCCAGTGAACCTCTTGTTACTTCAAATATCCTACCATGTGCAGAGAATTTGAAAAAAAATCATATTAATTTTTTGCACAAATTATTGAATGTTAACTGCAGCCTACAAGCTTAACTGGATGCACTGGCTGTTTGGACAGCTATATGATAAGCAAAGATCAATACTGAAATTTAAAGTTATGCACATCTGGGCCAAAAGCATGAATCCATTATACAATCTTAGGTGGGATAAAACTGGGTGAATCGATGATGGAAGGATCTAGATTTCTTAGCATATCACAGACTCAATAACAGCACTCCAATCTGCCAATGCCAATGTGTAGCTTCTAAAGCTTACAAGATACTTTCTAAAATGTAAAAAGAGGCCAAGAGAAATACATAATCCTTATACAAAACATTAGTAAGGACTAATTTTAAATTTGCAGGTCAGAAAGAGCACAGAGAAGGGCTAAGAAATAAGTAAATAAGAGGCATGGAGAGTTCATCTTGGTAGAGGAAGAGCTTTGCTTTTTCATGTATAAGCTGGTGATCTGATGATTGGTGGAGGAATATTCAAGCAGAATATTCTCCCACCAGTGCAGATTATACAAAAGGTGAGCCAGGACCAGGGAGATGCTTGTTTGAAGCTCCTTTTAGATACAGCCTCTTCTGCCAGTCATTAAGATGTAGCAGTACTCCCAAAGGGGCTGCTGTAGATTTTACAGGTTATTTCCCAAATTCATTCCAGCTCAGTAAACAGTCTAGGAGATGTCTTTTTAGCATGTATCGCTGAAGAAACTTGCAACAGGAAAAGGACAATGAGAAATGGGATACTCTAAAACACCTGAGCACAATTCTTTGGAGGACACGTCTCAAAGTAGCAGTAACAATCTTTCACTCACAGTTGGGGACCAGTAGACAAAGTTCAGTAAAGACAATGATGGGCTTAACCAGTCCGAGTTCTTACAGCTGGGGAGCATAAGGTAAATTGGGAACACAAATAAACAGACTGGAACAGTCCAAGTCCTTTACAGCTGGGGACCATAAGGTAGTTTCTAGCACAGGTAATGGCAGACTGGAACAGGCTATATCCATACGGCTGGGAACCACAAAGTAGTTGGTAGAACAGATAGTGTCAGACTGGAACAGTTTGTATATTCACAGCTGGGGACCAAGAATTAAACTGCAGCACAGAATAGAGGCCCTATTCACAAAATCCTGTAACAGGATTAGTCCATAGGTGCAGCCCTTTGGAGAGTAGTGCCCTTGAAACACATCTAGTCCAGAAGTGTTTCAAGGACAAGCAGCCCCCTGAAGCTCACTGATCCTTTCCCCCACAGGGGAAGACAAGTCTGCACAGCCTCCAGCCTATTTACCACCTCCCTAACTACCTACTGGGCATACCTCCCCAGGGATTGGCTAAAGCATGGTAAATATTCAGACTGGGCATTTGAATTTCCTGCCCTAAGCTCTGGAAGGTTCTACACAGAGGCAGGGGGAAACAATCAAATACACAGCCTGTGGAACCATAAACAGACCCAGGCAATCAATCTCAGCTTCTCTGATTACAGAGCAAGCCAAACTAAATTTGCCTAGCATCCTATACTTTAATGAGAACAGCAAGCAGCACATTAGTGGCATCACCAAATCTAGCAGTCACTGCCACACAGAAAGTGCCCTGGCAAATCAAACATTCCTTTAATGTAAATGTTACAATATTAAATCAAAATGTGTATTTGTTGAGAATAGACTCTAGCCCCCCTGTAGGTCCACGTCAAATAGACTCTGCTGTTTGTAACATAAGGTTACCAGATTTTCAAAGTGAAGTCCGTGGATAACTTATTGACCATACCTACTTTTAATGGGTGGGGCCAAAAGCAACATGCAAAGCATGCCGCATTAAATGATGCAGATGGCCAGAATGTGCTAAGAGAGGAAGGGACCTAAAGGAGTATGGTTAAATAAAACCTAAGCCTACTCTTCTCTGGATCAAGAGTGCATAATGCACAGAGTGCAGGGGTCAGGAGTTGGTAATACACAGAGTACTACAGGGGTGGGGAGTAAACAATGCATGGAGTGAAGACGCCAAAAGTACGTAAAACACAAAGTGACTACCAAGCAAAATGCTTCCAGGCAGATTATACTGCAGACCACGGTCCAGGGATGCCATTGGAGAACTAGGGACACTTTTTACCTGTGGACAACCGCCTGAAATAGTGGACTGTCCCCAGAAACCAGAGACATCTGGTCACCCTACTGTAACAGGTACAACACAAGTCTTACAGAAATGTTTTTATATCAGACTAAAGAAAGTTGGAGTTGGTAATACACAGAGTTTAGGGGTGGTAAGTAAACAATGCATGGAGTGAAGACGCCAAAAGTACATAAAGCACAGAGTGCCTTCCAAGCAAAATTATTCCAGGCAGATTATACTGCAGACCACTGTCCAAGGACGCCACTGGAGAAGTAGGGATATTTTTTACCTGGCAACAACTGCTTGAAATTGCGAACTGTCCCCAGAAACATATGTTCACCCTACTGTAACAGGTACAACACAAAGCATAACAAGAAGATATCCACAATCCATACAACACATGTTAAAACCATGCTCTATCAGTCTCATGGAAATGTTCTTATATCAGACTAAAGAGATAGTTTTATATATGGTTCTTGGCAGAGACACATTATAATTGCCAACAATTACTCACGGAGCAAAGTATTAAAATGGATGATGCTGCTGTTAATGTCAATTTTCAGGCTTGTGTCTGCCATAAGGAACGAGCTCATGCCTTTAATTTATTCTTATTAATCAACTTAATTCTGCTGCAGTGTTGCACCAGTCAGCCAGCGTTATAAATGTGTAAAAAATGAAGTTTTATGCTACTTTTTATTGCCTGGGCATTTTTCCTGTTGCCCTGTAAAACCTGATTTATTGAATGTTCAACAACATTAAACAAACTAAGAAGCCTAATGTCTCCCGGGAGCAAATCAGCCTTACTTCAGATCAATGCAATTTTTCACTGGCAGGTAAAAAATAGTTTCCTAATGACTGCTAGAAGTGCGTTTCTTAATCCATTTGTTAACAAAATAATGCAGATAAAATGTTTTCTTTAAAATTAAAATACTTATAATGACAGTAGAGATTAGTCTGTCTACATAAAAGTAGTAAAAAGAAACATACATTATTCCACTGGAAACAAATGAATCAATTTCATCCACTTAAAAGTCCTCTTCTGCAGACTATCACTCATATCTTTTAACTAACTCATTTACATTTTATTGATCTAGCTATGCCTCTCGAAATCAAGTACGGATCATATTTAGAAAATACATTTTCATGCCAAAAGGGAAATAGTCCATGTTAGGCCCTCACGCACGTGGGCGGTTTTGCCCATCAGTGTCAAATTCGACTGTTTCCAGGTGCCCGGGAGGCCCAGGTGCAGCATGCCCACTGCCAGCAGCCTGTCAAAATCTAGGACAGGCTCAAATATGCGGCAGCTGGATGCTGTACTGAATGGTACTTGCATTTATGGCTGTATATGTTCATTGAATACCTATACCTCGCAGGTGCCCAAAAATATTGAGATGTGATGCTGACAGGCTAAACCACCAATGTGCATGTAAGCCATATGTAACAGATTAAGGAAAGAACCGTCTAAAGCCTCGTACACACGATCAGATTGTTGTCCAACAAAACCGTGGACTTTTGTCTGAAGGGCATTGGCCCAAACTTGTCTTGCATACAAACGGCATACAAATTGTTGGCCAACAATCACGAATGTAGTGACGTACTACATGGTTTTTCAGCTCTTTAGCGCCACCCTTTGGGCTACTTCTGCTAATTTCATGTTAGTAGAAGTTTGGTGAGTGTTGATTCGTGCTTTTCTTTTCGCGCTTTTCATTTAGCACTTTTCAGTTTGCGCTTTTCATCTCGTGCTTTTCAGTTTGCGCTTTTCATTTCGTGCTTTTCAGTTCGTTTCTGAGCGGCAGTTCGTCAACCAGACATGTTGCGGAATCGGAGAAGATAATTATTGGCCTTGGAGTTATTGCTTTTATTTTTTGGGTTGAATAATGATTTGATTTGGTATATTTTCTATATTTTTGGATGCATAGAATGCACTTTTTGGTTAAGTTCTATTGGCAGATAGCATGTCTAATTTTATTTGTTTTCTTTTTTTAATGTAAAATAAAAAAATTGTGTAGAATAATACTTGGCTATGTGTTTTACTTCAAATGACAGTTTGGGAGTAGGCAGTTACATTTTAAAAAATACAATGTAAAATTAACAAGGGACACCAACATAGTTGTATCTTTGATCTTAAAAACTACGGGATAATGGTGTTGTGGTAACTTGCCCAAATAAAAAAAAAAGCATAATAATATTATTCTTGATATCACCAGAAAAAAAAGCCTTTGAAAATTAGTTTGCAATAACTCCATCAGTATCACCAGCAAAGCAGCTTCATTATTATCCCATTAAAGAAGAAGAGAATTGTGCGCTGCATTTGGAGATTTCATAATTTGCCACATCACGAATGTTAATTCTCCTCTCCATTATAAACGCTAGTTTACAAGACCGACCGCTTCTGGCTCGTCCTTGCTTCCGAGCATGCGTGTTTGGACTTTTGTCCGACGGACTTGTGTACACACACTCGGAAAATCCGACATGAGGCCGTTGTCTGCGGAGGATTTTAAAACCTGCTATCCAACATTTGTCCATGGAAAATCCAACAACAATTGTCCGATGGAGCATACACACAGTCGGATTTTCCGCCAACAGCCTGTCATCACACATTTCCCGTCGGAAAATCCGATCGTGTGTACGAGGCTTTAAACAGTCCATGTTTCCCCAGAGCAAAGGATTCAATTGTCCTTTTCCTTCCTATAAGGCCAAAAGAAAATAGGGCGACTGTGTGCGACAAGACAGGATATCCTTTGGAAACATTTATAAATGAGGCCTAGCATCTATCTCACAGCAATCTATAAGATTCTTTCTTGAAAGTGAGTGCAAATGACTAAATTCATAGCCTAAGGCCCCTTTCACACTTATACAACTTCAAAGTCGCGTGATTTTACTGCGATTTCGCGGCGGATATTTTGCCGTGATTTGGGAGCAGTACTACTTTGTACGACTTTGCCACAACTTTGGCATTAACAAATGAAAACATACAGTAGTTGTTATGAATCATGAGGGGGAACGCCGCGCCAAGTTTTATATGAAAAAAATGGCATGGGTTCCCCCCCAGGGGCATACCAGGCCCTTAGGTCTGGTATGGATTGTAAGGGGAACTCCCCTACGCCGAAAAATCGGCGTGGAGGTCCCCCCAATATCCATACCAGACCCTTATCCGAGCACACAGCCCGGCCGGTCAGGAATGGGGGTGGGGACGAGCGAGCGCCCCCCCTCCTGGACCGTACCAGGCCGCATGCCCTCAACATGGGGGGTGGGTGCTTTGGGGCAGGAGAGACCCCCGAAGTTGGAAGAGGACCCCCGAAGTCGGAAGAAGACCCCGGAGCTGCCTAATAAATTATTTTAAAAACCTGTGTACTGTGTTTTTTATTGAAGCTTTTTTCCCTAGGTGAATGGGTAAGGGTACCATGTACCCCATACTTATTCACATAGGGTGGGGGGCCGGGATCTGGGGGCCCCCTTTATTAAAGGGGGCTCCCAGATTCCGATAAGCCCCCCGCCCGCAGACCCCGACAACCAACGGCCAGGTTCGTCGGGAAGAGGCCCTTGTCCTCATCAACATGGGGACAAGGTGCTTTGGGGTGGGGGGGCCGCACTGCGCCCCCCATGCCCCAAAGCACCCACCCCCCATGTTGAGGGCATGCGGCCTGGTACGGTCCAGAAGGGGGGGGCCGCCAGCTCGTCCCCACCCCCATTCCTGACCGGCCGGGCTGCGTGCTCGGATAAGGGTATGGATTTTGGGGGGACCCCACGCCGACTTTTCGGCGTAGGGGGTTCCCCCTTACAATCCATACCAGACCTAAGGGCCTGGTATGCCCCTGGGGGGAACCCACGCCAGTTTTTTTATTTAAAACTTGGTGTGGAGTTCCCCCTTATGATTTATACCAACTACTGTGTTTTCATTTGTTAATGCCAAAAACGTGGCAAAGTAGTACTGCTTCCAAATCGCGGTAAAATCGCGGCAAATCGCGGTAAAATCGTGCGACTTTGAAGACGTATAAGTGTGAAAGGGGCCTAAATCTTAACTCTGCGCTACTGCAGTTAAAGCAATACAACATGGTTAAAGGGGTTGTAAAGGTAGAAGTTTTTTTATCCTAATGCATTCTATGCTGGGAACTCAGCCTGCTCTCCTCCAATAACCAGACTGGTACTTACACCTCCCATCCCCCCGCACAGCCTTTCACTGGGAAGATCAGTGTACTACTGTTTCTCCTCCCCCAGCTCTTATGCAGCTGAGAACAGAGGGAATGTGATCACTTATAAATAAGGGAAAAGGGTATTTATATTTTTTTTAAATATCTATGCACAAATGTTTTGCCTTTTATTTCTATTTTAAACAGAAAGGGTTGTTTTCCAAGGTTAGTATTTACAATCACTTTAAGAACAGGTCTTAGTACTGCTACATTGTTATACTGTGACTTCCTAAAGCACATTGATCACATTCTTTCGAACAAAACGCATTGGTAGGAGCTACAGCGGTGATGCCATCATGCCCGCCAGGGTGCTGCATGTGTTTGACTGTATTTTATTTGAGTTTACCCCAGCTTGTTGTAAGTAGTTTTAACCTTTATTAAAAACTTGAAATTTTAATACTACACTATGAGTTCCTCCTCTGTTTCCCCTTCTAATTGAGTACACTGCTAGACCGTTTTGACTGCATGGTCTATCCATCTTGGAACTTTTGCTCTTGGCATCCATCCCATAGGGATGTTGGGTTTAGGTGCAGTTATACTTCCACCTTGGGTCCCAGCGGCTCCTCCTGTTTGCTTGGTTTTGTCTATTTTGGAATCCTGGCTCCTGGCATCCCATACGAATATTGGGATAAGGTGCAGCCTGACCTCCATCCTGGGGTCTTAATAGCTGGTCTGTCTCGGCGCTTCCATTTCCCCTCTCAGATGCTGGGCCCATTCTTTGAGCCAACATGTAAGTAGGAATTCATCCGACATTCTCCCTTTTATCTGGGGAGAACCACATATTTTATTTTCCCTCTGTTAGAAACTTATATGAGATTATTTTTATTTACATTTATAGACACCTCATCTCATCAAACTCCTGATGAGTGGACCTTACAAGGATCCACGAAATGTGTTGCGCTCCATAGATGCCAAGATATATTTGTTTATTCATAGATCAATTGTCTATTTCATTACGGCAACTTCATGCACTACATTTTATATGTGGTATTTCATCCAATATGGATTCCCTAGCACAATTTCACTGTATATGTTTGTATTATTATTGCAAATTATTTTAATGCATTTTTGTTTATTATGTAACTAGCAATAAATTATTCATTGTATTCAAGTTGTATTCAGGTTGCATTATTTGGTGACCTACCTCATTTAAATTCCCATGCCTTGTATTTTTGTGTATACTGTATATAGAGGTCAGTCATATTGTATGCCTCAAATAATTCATTGTTTTATTAATAGCTGGTAAGCGGCTAGTGAGTGGAGTGTGCACTGTCTGCATGTGAAGAATCCTTCTTCATTCACTTTTGGAGCACTGGATTTTGTTAACACTTAAATATTTATATGAACTTTTTTTGCACTGAAGCACTTTATTTCCTGGACTTTATTGATTGCTTATGGAGTTTTTTATTACTTGCACATGTTTTAAATCACATATTTTTTCTTTTTTACTTGATTGTATGATTATTACAATGATCTTATGCACTTTCCAATGACAGCGCAACACAATATTTGCAAGTAACCCTAGTGGGGAGAGTTTTCCTTATTAACTGTTCCTGTAACACCTTGAAAAAGGAGAAAAATAGGTTAACAAGACAAGAAGACACAGCTATATAAATTTGACAGAAGAGTTCTAATTGCAGAGGTTTCCCAGTCACTGGTCTCTCTAACTACCTGCTACTGAAACATGAAGATGAGAAATCCCACTGAAGGGTTCTCAGACAGTAATACAAACCTAAGAGCTTTGATTTCTTCACTACTCAAAAAATGGTTTATTGTTGGAGTTGAACTTTAAACCTCACCGATAAACATTACCACATCCAGATCCAGCTGGCCCAGCCCCTTAAATATCTGGGTTAAACCCTGCAACTTTTAGAAACGCATAATGGTGTGTCCATCAAAGTGACAACTGCCTGCAAATGACCGATTTGGTCATAACTGGTAACTCCATTATTTGCAGTGTAATATGGCAAACAAGAATTCAATTTTGTTCACATCATAATATTACTGGTCACTTCAGATTCCATTAACCAACATTAGAGACATTTTTGCAAAACTTTCAAATACAAGTACTACATGAGCGCTCCCGTATTATGTCGTTAGAGAAATGTGCAGAGTGTACCTCCAAAACATTCTTGTATCATAACAATGTAGATGCACCTAAAATACCCAACAGAGAGTAAGTAGATCAGGAGGCAGGGCAAGCACAAAAAGAGCCACTTAGGGAAACCACACAAGGGTGTGGAAATACATTAGATTCCACAAATAATTGGCATGGACACAACACAAAGTATGTCACCTTTGGAGATCTTGTCCAGACTGTTAAGGCAGCTTTACAACTATTTGGAGCAATGTTATTGGTGGATTACATGGCCCAGTCTCATCAAGGAATTTGTTAAACAGTTGCATGGTGGAACAGTGGTGAGCCCTTGTTACTTTTACAAGTTTCACAAGTTTGTTGCTTGAGTTTAATTTTGACTGAACTATCTACATAGAATGTGCATGTCCTCTCTTTGTGTTTCTGTCCTCTGGTTTCCTTCCACAAATCAAAGGCATGGTAACAAATACCTGACCAATGCCTGAACTGCCTCTGGCATGGGCTGCAAACATAGTTAGATCAGCAAAAGGCACATTTCTGAGTGCTGTAAATCACTTAGCATATTATTCTTGCCCCTTTTGAACTGAATTAGAAATGAGCCTTGTAAAATGCAATTGTGTGACACATATTCATGAAATAAATAGTAAAAAAACGCTCTTCGGTTTATTCCCTGCATTCCTCTACAATGAAGATGTAGGATCCTTCCCATTTTTGCAATTTCTTGGTTGTGTTAATTAATTATACATCATGTGCTTAAATTACAAGATAATGAATGTTTGCGATACAGCTTCTTCTGGATGTCAAATCACTTTTAGACAGACATCAAACAAGCATATTGTCTGGGATTCCCATGACATCAGGGCAGAACTGCAACACACGAACATAGCTGCTCAAGCTTGAAATTATTATTTTAATGGGTTGAGAGTGTACACGAGTTCAAGCACAAACAAATGCCTGGAAGAGGATTTGCAGACTGATGTTTGCCTCTTGCCTCACACAAAGTCCTTGAGAGATAACTTACAACTGCTTTACATAATCAACATTTTTTTCTTGTAACCACTATCACAGCTTTAGCTAAACTATAATTCAGCAGAAGCTCATTATTCGAATATGCAAAAAATTAGCTGCTTGCAAATTACTTTTACTCTGGAAGCCAATACAAATGTATAGAATAGAGCATTAGTTGATGACTTTAATGTGAACCTGTGCATTACCTATGTGCAAGATAGGGTTTGCAATCAGTAAACTATAGTGTGACAATATATAAGAATTAAACAAAACAAAAATGTGAGTCCCATATATTGCAACAGTCCAATAATAAAACTTCCAAAAAGTTTTCTACCCAGCTGTCTAAGTAGAAGTGAGATCAGCACCTTGTGAAGGAGAGAACCGATCTATAGCGCCTGTTGGTGGTGGGAATTTTCACAAACATTTAAATTTGTTTTCATTTAGAAACTTACTGCCTGGGTATACATGAGATCAGCACCTTGTGAAGGAGAGAACCCATCTATGCAGTAGCTTCTCTTGGAGGTGGAAATTTTCATGAACACATTTGGATTTGTTTTCATTCAGACCTGATGAAATCATACTCTCACCTAAGAGTCTGCACATTTTTAGTTTAAATGTATTATTCTACTGGTCATTTTCAGCATGAGTTTTACACTATGTGGATATCTTTGATTCACTTTCCATGTATGGTATGTTGGAGTACCCACCATTACCTGTAATATCGATCTAACCAGAGAGGAAGAAAGGAGTGAATGGCTTCCATCTTATAGTGACATTTTTCCATACATCGTTTGACTCTTTTGATTGAGAGTCCACTGGTTCTGGTAAGAAGCCACTTTGTACCGTATGGTGGAGGTGCACTTGAGTGATTCACGTTTTTGGTTTGTCATCTATATTCACATTGGATGTATATGCTGAACTTCTACAAGCACTGGAGCCCTCACTCCTGGAACTTTTTTGAAGTTTTATTATTGGACTGTTGCAATATATGGGACTCGCTTTTTTGGTTTTGTTTCATTTTTATATATTGTCACACTATAGTTCACTGATTGTTAGTGCGGCAAACACTATCTTGCACATGATACAATCATAATTATGATTACAATTATATCTGATTGTTTCTTGCCAGCAGCTTATTTGTGCTACTAGCGCAATAATTTTTAACATTTTGTGTAGCATTTGTGTAGCATTTCATGTGCTTTACCTAAGCAGGACAAAGCAACAGGTTCATTTTAATGCTGATGCATCTTCTAATGCTAAATTCCTATTGTTCCCCCACCCCTGCACTGCTCCCGGACCAGCTTTTCACCTCCCTGTATTACCTCTATGCTCCCTGCCTGCTCAGTATACAATAATGTTACAAAATCACACTGTGTATTCACTGTCCATCAGTCAAATAACACTGGAAGCTGTAAAGCTGAGTCGGAAAATAGTGGACTCATACGTACTGTATTTGTGTGCAGTGTGGTAGATTTGTCAATCACAGGACGGTCTGCACAGAATTACAAATGATTTGGCAAGTAAAAAAGTTCACATATATCCACAGTATAACTTAAGTATTAAACCCAAACCCAAAAATGTGATATATTGCAGTTGACCAATCATGTGGTGGCTACATTTTTTTTAGGCTTTTCCCCCTCTGTTTTCACCTTGTGATCTGGCCAGTAACACACCTCCTGTATTAGCGTGTTTCCATTCTGGATGAAGGAGCACAGGGGCACCTTTAAACAGTAGCATTGTCAGTCTGGGGGAGGGAAGCGTTAGATGTGCTTATACTTTATAAGCAGTTACAGCAAATAGATTTTTTCCCTTGCGGGATAAAGGTTTTACATAAATAAACAAAATTGATTATTGTAAGCACCCTGCCAGTGGTACACGGTTTGTCTTATCCCTTTAACTGAAACATCTGCAACAGAGCTTGTTCTTTTGAAAAACAACAGACTTACTGGCCAGATCACCAGGTGAAAATAAAAGAAAGAAAACAAATGCATCTATCGCATCTAAGCATTGGTAAGCTAAACTGTAATAAATGTCTGCTTTTGAGTTTAATATTACTTTAATATTTAGCTCTTTGCCAGGCATTCTACTTAAAATGGTTGTAAAGCCTTAAGGTTTTTCACCTTAATGCATTCCAAACCTTCTGTTCTCCAGCGCCCCCCCATACCCCCCCTTTTTCTTACCTGAGCCCGATTCGATCTAGTGATGTGCACGAGCGCAGTGGCTCCAGCTTTTGTCTCTCTCCTCATTGGACAGACTGATAGCAGCAGGAGCCATTGACTACCACAGCTGTCAATCAAATCCTGTGACACATAGCGGGGGGCCGAGTCCCGCTGTCTGTGTCAATGGACTCAGCAGTGGGACTCGGGAGCGAGCCTGCGCGGCTGCCCCATTTAAAAGCGTCTTTCTGTGGGGGCACCCGATGAAGTGGAGGAACGTGGAGCACTGGTGGGGGACTCCAGAAGAAGAGGATTAGGGCTGCTCTGTGCAAAACCTTTGCACAGAGCAAGTAAGTATAGACATGTCTGTTATTTTAATGCAAAAAAAAAAATAAAGGTTTACAACCACTTTAAGGTTGGGTGCTCATGAATGGTGTTAGTAGAAGGAGATTGCACTGCAAATGAATGTGAAAGTACATACACGAGGGGGTTGATAAGCAGCTCATCTTTAAGTAGTCACTAGGATGCCTCTAATGCTACCAGCACTGGGTAGGCAGGTGAAATGTCAGTGATTACCAAGTACAAACCTTTGACTTTAAATAGTATATGCACTAGTCTCCGAATATACTGTTTGCGCTAACTGATTATTTTCTCATTTCTTACCAAATATAAATATGGATAACTGCTTTGTACATACATTGTGATTGCAAGCGAATGTCTAGAGTACAACATATTTTTTTAGGGCCCTAAAATGATGCCAGCTTTTCATTTGCAATGGTGTCTGGTATTCCCAATAGTTGTCAGATAACTAGAATCTAGCTCATCCAATTATGATCTTTGGGAATGTAGCCCTATAGCACTGTTTAGACAACAGCTCCTATGCCCAAAAGATGCATTCAGCTCTCGTACACTAATAAGGTTAAGAAATGAACATTTTTTTTTTCCTCTTGCAATCTGTTGAGCATCACGCTGAGATGAGACACTACTAGCTTATGAGGCTCATTATGATCAGACTGCAGTAGTGACCTTCAGCGTGCTGTAAAAGAAATGCAGGATTTACTGCGCACATCAATACCGTAATGAAACAACTCAAGGGAAGGCCAATCTTATCTGCAACTTTTACCCGGTTCGGCTGCTCACCAAAGCTGAACAGGAGATGAAACCTGGTGAATACTTGTACAGCTAGAGGCCTAAAGAATCCCAGAAAACATCAATAGATAAAACTATAATTAATCATAACAGTGGACCGCTGTGCTAATGTATTAAAGGATCCACTCCCTTTAACTCCATGGCGGAATTACCGAGTCTGGCTCGGGGTGGATTTTTAGTACCAGAAGCGGTAACCCAGAGCCAGACTCGGGATCACATCGCAGGATCCATTTAGATCTTACTTACCTTGTCCCCTGGATCCTGCGATGTCTCCCCGCTGTGATCCGCGAGCCGCCGTGTCTCGCTCGATTCACAGTGCCAAGCTCCGTTCCTTGCGAGCGTTGCGTCGCATGGGGACGGAGTTTGGCGCCAAATTCAAAAAGTAGAACACACAGTATAGATAATGTATACTGTAATCTTACAGATTACGGTACTGTATCAAATAATTACACGTCCCCTTTGTCCCTAGTGGTCTGCCCAGTGTCCTGCATGCGGTTTTTATATTATAAATACTATTCTTTCTGCCTGGAAACTGGCGATTGTCCATAGCAACTAAAAAATGTCAGTTTACGTCAAAAGTGGTTTTAGACCAGCTAAAAAACAGCGATAATAAATTAGAATCACTTGCTGAATTGAGCGATAGTGATTTGTGGGAAAATTCGTCATCAAACACTGAAAGTAATGACAGCGACAATTCTGCAACTGAGCAAATTTCAATGTTTTTGATTTGATTACATTATTGAATAATTTTTATTATAATTATATTATTATTTCTTATAATTATTTATAGTTATTTATTATATTATAATTTTTTATTTCATTTTTCAAACTTTATCATACCCGGGATGTCTACTAAACTCTTGTTTGAAGAGATTTAAGTGAGTTATTCCTAAGAATTACAGGCCTACAATATAAAACGCCAAATTTCCGTTCAAAATAATTGTACCACTTTCAGCATCAAAAATCTGAAATAATCATACCGCCAGGAAGGTTAATCGAAAATCCAAATTTTTTGAGAGCCTGACCCAGAATAAACACACCAATGAAGTAAAACCTACTTATTTGCAATACTTGTTAAAACTCAGACTCAAAAGTACCAAAGCCATTGTATCAGCATGTAACACCTGTCAAACGTGACCCATTTAAGTGAATGGGAAAGCTCTGCAAGTGCCCTGCAGCTGCATGCATCGCAAGCGGTTGTGACACAATAGTGCAGGGTTTCAGGGGTAAAGCAGGCGGTGAAGGGGCGATGCAATGGTTCCTCACCACCTGTGAAATGCTCTCTCAAGACTGATCTGAACATGGATTTCTCTTCAAAGAGCAATGTGTGAACGAGCCCTAACTAATGCAGGGCAACACTAAGAGATGGTGTAGGCTGATTCCTTCAAGTGATGTTGCATCTAGTAGCTGTGGATACCAGTCTGATCTTTGGATATGCTTGCTGCTTATAGGGCTGCTAGCAGAATTTAGTAGCGCTGCCACTGTTAGGGGGGTACTGTGATTTCTAAAATGTATTAAATATAAAATATAGGCTACTTTCACACTGGGATGCCCCAGCATTCAGCGCTAAAGCGCCGCTCGCTTTTCGGCCGCTAGCGGGGCATTTTTTACCCGAAAAAATTTGGGTTCATTGCAATGGGCAGGGTATTTTGGGAGTGCTAAATACAGCGCCCCAACCCACCCCAAAGATGCTGTTTGCAAGACTTTTCGAAACGTCCCGCAAGCGCACCGACCCAGTGTGAAGAGACACACTGGAATGAATGGGAGGCAGTTTTCAGGCACTTTGCATAGGCTATTTCTAGAGCTAAAGCGCCTGAAAACCACGCCAGTGTGAAAGGGGTCTTAGTGTTAACCTCATATACTTTTTACCTAAAAAAATATATCTGATGCGAAGTCCACTTTGTGGGAGTTTCAGGGCACATTAAAAACAAACCTGTTGCAATTCTAGGCAATTCAAACTAAGCATTTGATAAGATAATGGGGGTTATTTACGAAAGGCAAATACACTTTGCACTACAAGTGTACTTGGAAGTGCAGTCGCTGTACATCTGAGGGGTAGATCTGAAATGAGGGGAAGCTCTGCTGATTTTATCATCCAATCATGTACAAGCTAAAATGCTGTTTTTTATTTTCCTTGCATGTCCCCCTCAGATCTACAGTGACTAGACTTCCAAGTGCACTTGCAGTGTCTTTGTAGTGCAAAGTGGATTTGCCTTTAGTAAATGACCCTCATAGTATACACAGAGGTCAATATCAGTAAAACTGCAGGTTCAAGGCTTTTGTCCTTTGCTTGATACATATTTTCCTGTCGAAGTTGAGTTTGGCCTGACCACCACCCTGCCTTCTCTAGCACTGCTTTAAAGGGGTTGTAAAGGTAAAAATTTTTTTACCTTAATGCATTCTATACATTAGGGTGAAAAAACTTTTGACAGTACCGCCGCCCCCAGGCCCCCGTTTTACTTACCTGACGCCTCGAATCTTCGCTGCTCGTCCTCGTCATCTTCATTGCAGCTCAGCCTGGTCGCTGATTGGCTGCAGTGGATGGATTGAAAGCAGCGCGGCCATTGGCTCGCGCTGCTGTCAATCACATCCGATGACGCGGCGCGCGGGGGGGCGGGGCCGAGTGATACAGCGAGCGGCTATAGCCGCTGGCTGTATCACGGGAGCGCGCCCGCAAGCACTCACCACCGTGCGAGGGAGCTCGCATTAAGGTGGTAAATGCTTGCGGGGAGGAGCTGAAACAGCCGCCGAGGGACCCCAGAAGACCAGGTTCGGGGCCACTCTGTGCAGAACGAGCTGCACAGTGAAGGTAAGTATAACATGTTTGTTATTTAAAAAAAAAAAAAAATTTACTTTACAACCCCTTTAACCATCTTATTATTATTTGTAAAAATAAAAAATGGCAGTGTGGTGGACATCTATTTTTTAGAGTGCCCTTTATAGGCAAATGCACCTGTTAATCGCTGTGATCTGAGCAACCACAGCAATCACAGATGCCCTTTCTTCTTACAATAGAGGAAGGGGAAGAAGAAGGAACTAATGAATGTATCAGTCATTTATTCATTAGTTTCAGATTAACAGCAGTGGATTGTTTTTAACCCTTTTACACACACACCACTTTTCCCATGTATGTCAACACCATCCTGTCTCTACAGTACCTGTATATTAACCCCTTCACTTCCCTTATCTTGCACATCTGTATAACCTCTTCTTGTCCATCCTCCAACTATAAGTGACCTGTACATTAATCCCTTGACTTCCTCCTACCCCTGTATATGACCTGAACATTTAATGTGTCTAGTGTGCCATTACCAAGTTCTATAATTTAACCTCTCCTTTACTAGCATATTTTTTCATTTCCAAAATATTGTGCCAAAAAAGTGGGCAATCTACTTTCCAAAAAGGGCTCGGGGGGAGGGGGGTCATACTGTCCTGGCATTTTTGTTTGCTATATTTAAAAAAATGTTTGTCTTTTTTTTCTTTCTGTAGTAAAGAAAGAAAAATACACGGTTAGGAAATATCACCAAAAGAAAGCTCTCTCTGTCATATTCATTTGTGTACAGTATTTTATGATGGAGTAATTTTAAGTCAAACTATCACAGTGCTGAAAACTGAAAAAAATAAATGAAGCCGTTGCAGGGTCATATCAGATAGATGTATACTTGAACTCTAAGTTGGAAAATGAACTAAGATACCACGTGTAGAGGGTTACATTTAGAATGTCTAACAGTTTTCAAGGTGTGATAAATACAGAATACCAGACACTACATACCTTATCATTTTATAAATATTACTGGAATTATAAAATGTTTTCTCAATTGTACTGTAAACTTTTCTATATTCTGTACTGATTGTCTACTTTAAATAAAGAATCTATACAAAAAATGAAAATGGCCTGGTAACAATGAGGTATTGTAGGCTGGTAGAGAAGTGTTCAAGGTAATAGCGGTCCTAATGGACCAACAGAAATGCATGGGAGGTGGCAAGGCTCAATTTGTACAGGGAACATTGACATTTTCATATAACACCAGCTGCCTATACTGGATCTACTCATGGTCCTTGATGCATTTTTTACAAAAGCTATTGTATGTCATTTTTTTTATCATTTGCTTTGTTTGGATTGTCCAGACACATTTGAGACAGATTTACTAAAAAAACGATAGTTGGTTCTACTACTGCTACGTTTAGTAAGGGAAACGTGGTGCTTTTACGTGGAGGTTTACGTGGTCAGGAATCCTTATGCACGTAAACACTCTTCAAACAAATAACCACGTTATTGAATTTTTCTGTTGTCACTACCCTCCTTGGCTTGGAAATATACCAAACAGAGGACAATTTAAAATGATTTCAAGAACCTGAACAAAGAAATTGTATTATGAGCTACAATGTAAGGCTCTAAATTATCGTTTTACAGAGAAGAATTATGATGTTGAATTGGTGGAACAGAGCTTTGCAGGAAAAGTGTGTCTCTTAGGAAGAAAGGGAAAGGATACAGAGGAGGCACAAAATTATTCTGATTGTACTTTCTTTAGGTAGTTTAATAAAAGACACAGATTTTTAAATCCCTTGGTCAAATCTTGACATGCTTTACCACACCATCCAGTGTTGGGAAATTTGCTTTGTTTTTCATAGGGTGTTATAGGTCAGGGCTAAGGTGGTTGTAAATTCTATAAAAAAGAAAATACATTCTATAATAATACAGGAGTCAATGTTTCTTTCTCAAAAAGGAGAAAGGGTACAGCTTGTAAAGTCTCTGAGATGAACTTTTGAAAAAGAGCATACATTTATGGAAACAGCTAATGAGAACTTTTTTTTTCAATTAGGAAGAAGGTTACTAGTGAAGCTGAAAATATCATATATATATTCTGGAATGCCCATTTATTCTTCAGTTCAGTACAAAAACTGACAACAAGAAAAAAGGAACATTGTGATAATATTAACAGGTGCTTAATGACTCACAGCGTGTTTTTTTTATATTAGAACACAATTAAAATCCTGCAGGTTTACAATTTTTTTTACAACAAATTAGTGAATGTGAATGAAGGTATAATTGTATATTTTTTGTTGATTTGTGGAACTCGATTGGTATGGATACCAATTAAAAATGTTATCTGGAGGAGTACTGACACTGTACTTGGCTTTAAATAATTTGGGTCTGATTCATTAAAGTTAGAGGAAAAAAAATGAGCACAAAACTGGAGCTGTTGCCCATTTTGACCTACTCTGACCTACTTGCTAATTTCAGTAAGCAGTTTGCGTACAGGACATTTTTAAAATTTTTCGCACGTTAAAATCTGGATTTTTGGCTTGAAAATTACCTAACCCCCCCCAAACAAAGTTGTATCTTCTAAAAGCAGAAGCCCTGTGGATGAAAATGTTGGTGGGGCAAATTTTTATATTGCATGATATTTGTGCAAATGTTTAGCAAATCTATAGTTTTAGGACAAAAACACTAAAATTTATTTTAGTGCACACAAACAGTATATTAAATATAAGATGGCATTGGGTAAAGTAAATAGATACCAAAACATATAAAGTCTTACAATTTTGTATACCCGTGAAATGGCAAAAAAACCTTTATCCAAAACTGTTTATAGGTAATGCTCTATAGCCTAATGGTGGCCATACACTAGACGAAAAATCATTCGAAAATCTGTCATTTGGACAGTTTGTTGGTTTATCGTCTAGTTAATAGCAGAAATCAAAAAACGGTTGTGACGTCTTCGAGCTGAAAAATTGAAGGACAAGTTAGGAAAACTTCAACCGAACGGACGATAAATCGAAAGGTTAATGTGTTTCTCGCCTGAACAGTTTGCGCTGGGTTTATGTGACAAAACAAATGAAAAATGTATTAATTTATGTCAGTTAAAACGATTTATCGATCAAATTTTGGTCATTACATGATGGCAAAATCGTTTGCTCTCACGACCATGTGTTCATTTTTAGAAAACCTGTTCGAACGATTTTTTGACAGGTGTATGGCTAGCATTAGAATTAATGGTCTCACTCTTGACATTTTCTGCAGTTCCTAATGCATGTGGCATAATTGCTGTTTACGTACACATGTGTTCTCAGTTGTGTGTGTGCTTGGGGTGACGAAGTTACTTTAAAAACATGTATTCTTTTATTTATTTTATTAAAATGTATTTTTTTTCCACACTTTTTTAATTTAACGTTATTGCTATCACAAGGGGCTAACAAGCCCCTATGTGATAGCATGGGGAGGTGACATGTACTCTTTATGAAGACATCAAGGGTCTAATAGACCTTTACTGTACCCCTTCCCTCCATTCTTGCCGATCAAGCATAGGATTGTGCTTGATCGGCTGTTTACCTGTATGGTCAGTTGAGCACTTCTGGGTTCTTTGTTTTCAGTTCTACAGACAGCTTGATCACTTTTACACTTTTAGTGAAGAGCAGAGAGCTGGCTGGAAAATAATAAAAAAAACAGCGCCAAGCTCACAGCCATAACTGTGAGCTTGTTTTACCACTTGAAGTCCAAGCCATTTATATGTGGCATGTGGATGGCAAGTGTTTAAAGTAAACAGTGAAATATGATTGGTTTATTTGATCAACAACTCCAAATGTGTGTTCATTTTTTTTCGCTAGTATTGATGACTCAGTCCCTTTATCCTATTAGCTGTAAGTGAAGATTTTGTAAATGTAATAACATAGCTTTAACTCTGTTTGCAGGATGGAAGGAGTGACATATTAAAGAAGCAAAGTGGTTTTCTGATAATGCACCACGCATTATCCTGTCAGATCAGCAACCATTGCTAGCCATACTTGTAAAGAGCATTCACATACGAGTTTGCAGAATCAGGTCACATCTTCCAACCACAGGTTTACAGAAACAGGCTGTGTTTTCTGATGCCATTTGCTGCAAATAGTGATTCCTTATAGTTCAGTGAAAAACCCAGGTCACAGCATACTAAAGCCTCGTACGCACGATCAGATTTTCAGCAGAAAAAACATCAGACTTTTGTCCGAAGGGCGTGGGCCGTGAACTTGTCTTGCATACAAAGGGTACACAATTGTCAGCCAACAAACACGAACGTAGTGACGTACTACGTGGAATTTCAGCTCTTGAGCGCCACCCTTTGGGCACCTTCTGCTAATGTCGTGTTTGGTGAGCATTGATTCCGAGCATGCGTGTTTGTACTTTGGACTTTTGTGTGACGGACTTGTGCACACACCATACGAAAATCTGACAACAGACCGTTGTCTGCCAAAAATTTACTAGCCTGCCATCCAACATTTGTTGGCGGAAAGTTGGACAACAATTGTCTGAAGGAGCGTACTAACGGCCAGATTTTAGGCAAACGGTCTGTCATCACACAATTCCCTGCCAAAAATCAGATTGTATGTACGAGGCTTTAGTGTTAAGCCGGGTACACATGGGCTGAATGTTGGGAGACATTTTCAGGTTAAAAAAAAAATGGCTGACATTCAGCCTGTGTGTATGTCAGTTTGGCCAGCTTCTGTCGGACAAGCATGCTGGAAAACCAGCAACCGACGACTCCTGATCAGCCCTCTCAGCTAATGGCAGAAAGCACATCAGAGTTCTGGTGGAGGGACCATCCCCCTATCAGAACACAACAGCTCAGCAGGGGAGATCACTGTACTTACTTTGCATAGTGAGTACAGCGTCTCTAACTGGAGCTGACAGTTTTTTTTTTCTTTAAACCCGCAGGCATTTGTAACATTCAAATGGACTGTAATGTTAAAAATGTTTTGCTACCCCTCCAAGTAGGGTCTATAGCTTTAAAGTGTTTCTAAAAGCAAGATTTTTTTCCCCCAAAAATAAAAAACATGTCATACTTACCTGCTCTGTGAAATTATTTTGCACAGCGCTGCCCCAACCCTCTTCTTTTTGGGTCCCCCTTTGGCGGTCTTGGCCCCTCTCCCCTCCCGAGTGCCCCCAATAGCAGGCCTCTTGCTATGGGGCACTCATGTAGGCTCACTCCCCAACCGCACTCCTGTGAATGGACATTGTGCAGCTCAGCCCTGCCCCCCTGCTCTCTTCTCATTGACTCACTGTTTGTGATTGATTGGCTCCCTCTGCTGTGTGGGCCAATGAGGACAGATAAACCATGGAGAGCTGCTGCTCTTATGCCCTTTGCTGGATCTAGATGAGGTTAAGGTAAGTATGGGGGGGGGGCATAGGGGGTAGCTGCACCAAGAAGGTTTTTACCTTAATACATACAATGCCTTTAAGAACCACTTTAATGAGTTTTAGGAACCTCAGCATGTATAGACTAATGGTTAACTCTGTCACCTTAGCCTATATTATAGCCACATTAAAGCAGAAATTACTGTATCTGAGCACCACAAACTGAAAATGCTATTTGAATAATTTTTAATATTCAAAGCATACTTACCCATCCACGTTTCATGCATTATTTTGTTGAGAAATCTTTGACAAACACCCCCTAGAATTTCTATCTGCAGCCATCTTGTTGGAAGATGATTCATGTAGCATTTATTTCCTGGAATCCTC
This sequence comes from Lithobates clamitans, assembly GCA_037952925.1. Classification (NCBI taxonomy): domain Eukaryota; kingdom Metazoa; phylum Chordata; class Amphibia; order Anura; family Ranidae; genus Lithobates; species Lithobates clamitans. The sequence continues at coordinate 2,968,740 of JBBGZY010000271.1, forward strand.
CTGCACTTAACTGCATGCAGGCAGGAAGGCATTCTTAGCTGAGAAAGCCTCTCCCCCCTCATCCAGATGAAAGAAAGAAAATTGCTCATAAAGACTCATGGAACTTTGATATTAAAAATTAAAATTGTGTTATGCTATAAGAAACATCTAGCAGCCCCCTAAAAAAATCTACCTTTTGTCTTGAATTTCTCATAGCTTCAGAGTTGTATATCTGCAGTGCGAAATCTAAGACACCGCTGCCTTTGGCTGCAAGTCTCACCAGATTTGAAGTCACCCTTGCTGGAGGCTCTGACATGAGACAGTCAAATCCTGTCTCTACCAAGATGGCCACCAAAATGGCCGCCTCTGATCAGAATATGGCATGGTATGTCAATAATAGGGAAGGACCAGCTGCACAGAAACCACAAGGAATACTGGTGACCAGTCTGTGTTTTGGGGCACAGCTTCCAAAGTTCAGTTCTTCTTTAATGTGGCTATAAATGCAGGGGTATGTTCTTAACACTCATTAATGTGAGGAATTTACGTGGGTGAGTATTAAAATATCTTCAACTCAAAAAACAAATCAGTTTAATTATGACTTATGATACTGCTAGCTATATGACCTGGATAAATGAGAACCTTCACAGAAACCATATCTCAGTGACAAAGTATAGAAAATTTTACAGCTATCAGGGGAAATCCTCATTTCTGACATTTGCCGTTTAGAAAAAAGATTTTATAAACGATTTTCCCATTGCTCCTGCAAATTTGACACCCAGAAAATGAGGAATTATGCCTAAAATCTGCATTTGCTGGTAAATGGCCCCTGCTGGTAATACAGTTTTATGACTTCCCTAAAAGTACTGAGCAAATGACTGACAAATGCCAACAACTGCAACTGAATCCAGGCAGACAAATGTTCCTGTGTTCACTAGCTCCAGGGGGTATAAAATGTACGATACGGTATGTTGAGGTGATAACCCTGAATGGGGAGGTTTCACCATTCAGATATTGATCACATCAGGACCTGTAGTCAGTGACACATGGCGAGTATGATATAACTTCCTGCTTCTAGCGCCAATTTCCTTTCCTCTCTGGGATGTCATGTGACTCTGGTGTCCGTTTATGAAGCAGTGATCAGCGGTGATCCCGAGGATCACTGCTGATCACAGTCCATAAACAGTTTATGAAACAGTGATAATCGGGGGAGAACATGTTTGAACTTGTTCTCCCGCCGATTATCTCTACACACGGAGAATCCTCATTGAATGACACAGTAACGGCCAGTTTATGAAGCGGTGATCTCACCGCTTCACTGGCGATCTGAGTCAGAATTCACACTCCCAGGTTCACCAGCTCAGAGGTGGTGAATCGGGGAGTGAAGAGGAAATGTGGGGGGATCTGAGGGGGAAGGAGGAAGATTTTTAACTTCCTTATGCCTCGTTCAGACCCCCCAACACTGTAAGCATGCCCCCCTGTCATATTTATGAGTATACATATATATACATATATACATATAATGTGTATATGTATATATATATCATGTGTGTGTATATACATGTATATATAATGTGTGTGTGTGTATACATATGTGTATAATGTAGGGGGACTCCTTATTTTATTAACATTAATCCACGCCATTGAGCGGTGATAATTTATCACTGCTTCATAAACTGACATCTGGTACTGTAATCTCGTAAAGTCTCACGAGATTCCAGTATCAGGGGCCGTTCTCCACTATTTGAAGCATTTGTAGATCACTTCACTCCTCCAAAGGTGAAGCTATCTACACCGCTTCATAAACAGGCACACAGAGGAGAAGATTCTTCACTGTGAATGCTGGAGAACGAAGCAGTGAATAGATTTCACTGCTTCATAAACGGACACCTAAATGCCTAGAGCTGCAAAGGAATCGGATACTGAAAAATGTTAAAAGGTATGTCACAGTAAGCTACATACTTTAAAACTCTCACTTTAGAACGTTTGCCATGCCCACCAGTTTATGAGGTAACATCCCTACTATGAAAGGACTGGATGGCTGTGCTTGCTCTCTCAGTCCTTCCCTGATTTATTAGTTTCGTTTTTTTTTTTTTTAAATAAATAGTTCAAGTTAGGCTGCACACTTGCTTTTATGGTATCTACAGACATCCCAACCTGCAAAAACTCATTTCAGGAAGGTGGAAAACTCATTTCAGGGAGGTGACGCGCTGGCACCCCCCCCCCCCCAATTAAATGCAGCCTGATCAGTACCAATTAAAGTTTGCCGTTTTTGACATTCATAGGCATTCTGTGTCTCTTATTTTTCTTTTTTACCAGTAAGGCTGCTTTCACACTGAGGCGCTTTACAGGCGCTATAGCGCTAAAAATAGCACCTGTAAAGAGCCTCTCCTCTCACTCCAGTGTCAAAGCCTGAGTGCTTTCACACTGGAGCTGTGCGCTTGCAGGACAGTAAAAAAAAGTCCTGCAAGCAGCATCTTTGCATTGTATACACCACTCCTAAAGCGCCCCTGCCCATAGAAATCAATGGGCAGCGCCGGCAAAACGCCGCCAAACCACCGGCAAAGCGACCAGGTGGTTTTAACCCTTTTTTGGCCGCTAGCAGGGGTTAAAAGCACCCCGCTAGTGGCCGAATAGCACCGCTAAAACGACGGTAAAGCACCGCTAAAAAAAGTGGCGCTTTACCTCGACGCCCCCAACGACTCAGTGTGAAAGCACACTAAATGTTTTTTGAATGAGTACTGTCTGCATCAGAGAGAAGGGAGAGTGTAAAACTAAGTGCTGAAACATGGAAGCTTCAAGTTAAATTTGCAATAAAATATATAATGTCATATTATAGCAAGTTCTCCTGCCATATCCCCAGCAATCAGCTCTTCACAGAGGAATCTGATAGGACTGCCATTGTAACATCAAATATTATAAAGACTTTTGGTATAATCTACTGAAAACTTCTATTTGCAATATACATTAGAAAACAGTGGCATACCTTAGGTGTAGGTAGGACATGAAGAACAGTCAGCCTCGGGTAGAGCAAACTGGGGATGCTCTAAAATCACATTCCAATTCACCTGCATATACAAGCAGCCCCCAGTGGCAGGAAGGGAGAAGTGCACGTCTAGTGAGAAGCCAAGGGTGCTGTCTATATGATAACACTGGGAAGGGAAGCGGCAGCGTGTCAGCGCAGTAACATTCCGCCGCTCGGGCTGCTCTCCCTTTCTGAGTGACAGGCTCAGCCGGGAGATCGCCCGGCGCTCCCGGGTGTCCGTGAGCCAGCATCCAAATGCGGGACTTTCCTGCGATTTGTGGGAGTCTTGAGATGTTTGTATCTACAATTCTGTATTTTATTATACAGAGTATATTTTTCCACTCTTTCAATAAACACCATTTATCTCAACATGCTTTGACCTATTTTTCACAAGAAAAGCAGTAAAATAACAATGGAAAACTTTTACATATTTACATAGTAAATATTAATATATTACATATACTACAAATTAATGCAGCTTACTTTCTACTTCATGCTAGTGGCTTAAAGCAGATCTCCCCCCCCCCCCCCTTTTACTAAAAATCATATCAGTGTTTGCTCTTCATGCTGACAAATCATCTAACGGTCATTTTTTTTAAAATAGTTTTGCTATTACATGACGTACTTATTGGTTCTTTTTAAGCACTGGTGACCTAGCCAGGGCCTGACAGTTGCACCCTGGGAAGGCCAGTGTTTTCCAGAGAGATCTTGTTCATATAATGCGAGATACCACAAAATGTAGCAATTTGTTACAATATCTCAAGGAAAAAGCTGCCCTTTTACACGCAAGTTGTTACTGTTTATATGTTTACATGGCTTTGGCAACATGAACGTGTCTAGTGTAATTCTTCTTACAGTGTCGTAGCACATGGCAATGTAAAAAAATAATTAAAAGCTACAGATTTCATACGGTGCTTGTGCAAGATCTTGAGCTGATGTCAGATGTTGGTGGGGCAGCAGAAAAAGTGCAGAAGAGTCTGGCTACCAATTACATCTCTGAGATGGAGGTGCAGGTTGTAAGAAGAAGAAGAGCAGGGGCATTAGTATGCAGGTATACAGAGACAAATTTGGCAAGTAACTATTAATAAATGCAGTTTGTTTGCAACAAGTGTTACACTAATGGTGGAAGTTTTACAATTACTATGCTGTATGATTATAATAAAGAGATATTAAATTATACAAATCTGTACATGTCTTTCTGATATCATAAGTTCTAGGCGATTGCTCAGTCCCTGTATAGTATGCATATTATTTTATGTTTGAATGTTTTATACAGTGCGTCATTGTAATTACTCATTATTTGATCTAGTTCACGTTTTTCTTTTCCAGATGGCCACATCTTCCATTCTCATCCAAAAAAAGTATAATCTATATTCTATACCATACTGACAAATTCTGATTGGGTCTTGGAACTCAGAATTCTTCAAATTGGCTTGCCTTTCAGCAGTTAGCAGGGGAAAACCCCAAAAACCATGAAACTATTGGCTGCTTCATTTTATTTAATGAAGAGGGCGGAGTAAATGGTGAGACATAATGAAACCCATAAGATTATATTTTGTTGGAAATGTGCTGCTGGCCCAAGTCTGATTCCTCCATTGATTTTCTAAAGGCCAACAAGAAAAGTAGATCTGGAAGCCAACTGGTTGCTATGGACAGCAAAAATATATACACATTAGGACGATTGTTTTTTGGATGTTGACTAACAGGAGAGGTACTGTAGCATAATGATTAAACGTTTTAGCACATCAGTTCATGCCCTCATAGTTTACCATCTGTGATGATAGTAAGGGCATGTTATGAATCTGTAGACACAGAAAAAGAGGTGCAGATTTTTAGTATTTCTTGTTGTTTGTGCTACTTACACTACTGGAATAAAAAATCCAGCAATCTGTTTATCGGCAGATGGCTGTTTCCCAAAGGTCCAAAATAGCCCAATACTGCATAGGCAAGAGGTTATATAAAAAAAGAGATTATAAAAAAAAAACTACAAACAGCAGACAATAATATGCTTAAGACAATATCACAGTATTAAACATGACATACAGTAGATATACCAAATTAAAATGCAGCCAAAGCTATAAAGATCATACTTTTGTGATGTAGCGCAGTTGACTATAAACACCATATGGTGACTGGACATGCATAGGTATGCATATTCAAACTGGACAAGCATGTTGATTCCAATCGCGTGCAAGCAAATCGCTGTTTTTTGTTTCATGTAATCCTGGCAAACTTCAACTTCACCATATTCGCTAAGCACCAGGCAAATTCTCTTGCAAAGTGCAACTTCCCTTGCGAAGTGAACAGCCTTTTTGACTTTAGTAAATCAACCCTTATCACTATACAACCCCAGTACTGCAGGCCAAGAAAATGCATCCTGGCTGAAGGTGCAAACAGACATTAAAAGGGTTGTAAACTTTCAAGGTTTTTCACCTCAGTGCATTCTATGTATTCTCCTGTAATACTACAGCCCCCCCCCCCATGCCCCTGTTTTACTTACCTGTACCCCCTCTATCTCGTACTGGGGATGAGCACACCAACAAAAGCCAGTGTCTCGGGTCCTGATTGCATGGATTTATAGCAGAGCAGCCATTAGCTCCAGCCGCTGTCAATCAAATCCAATGATGCGGGTGCCGGGGGGGCCGAGTCCAGCATTAGTGTCTAAGGACGGGGAGTAGCTGTGAGAGCCACCGAGGGACCCCAGAAGAGGATGTTCGGGGCCACTCTGTGCAAAACGAACTGCACAGTGGAAGAAAGTTTGACATGTTTGTTATTTTAAACAAATAAAAAATGAACCTTTAGTATCACTTTAAAGATTGATTTTTCAGAAATCATCAGGAGAAGACAAGTAGGACCTTTGAGCAAACGTTTAACAGCACTTCAATAACCATGCAAAACAAACCCAGAATTGTGTTTAGTTTAAGGAAAGAAGGTCTCAAGAACATTTTAGGATACGCCAGCAGTTTAGTTTAGTTTAGTTTAGCAAAACCAGTCACTTTGCTTTTATACAAGAACCTGGCTACATATACATGAACTTTGAAACCAGTGTACCTTACTGATCCTACCAAAGGTCTGGTATATGAAGAATGCTTCACTTTACTGTCATAGTTTAGACCTTTCTCCTGCTTCTTCAGCAGGCTTACTGTCAAGAGATATTTTACTTACTTTTAATTATATTAGATTGCAGTTGGCAATGGTTATTACCAAATGTCTTCATACCTACCAGTATTCTAGATTAAGTCCATCACGCTCTTGATCAGGATGAGATATGCTATATAACTAAGCCTATGGGTTCCAGGATCTGAGGGGTGCCTGGTTATGGAACACAACCTTTTCCTCTTGTCATTAATCCTGCCTCTGTTCCTCTGAAATAACATTATGCTTATGCCTCCCAACTCATAAAAAACAAACACTGTTTTTGATTTAATTTGGGTTTAAAAGTTTTTTTGTTTTTTTTTCAACCAGTGGGTAGAATGAAAAAAAACCTGACAGATCCCTGCATCTACAAAACAATGTTTGATGCAGGGATCTCTCCTGCTGAGCTATGTATTCTGACAAGGGGACCCACACTGGGGTTAGGACTCCTCATATCTGGGTGCCGGACAGGCCACGGGGGTTCAGCATTCAGCTTTTTATTTGCCAGAGGGTTCACCTTGCTCACAACCTGTCAACCACTCCACTCTGCATTGACATAGGTGCTGATCCCTTCCTGCTGCCTTTCAGGACTCCCTTTGCTATGGTTTAACCCATTCAGGACAAGAGTCCTTATAGTAAGGGGTTTGGAGGTTCTTCCCTCCAAAAAATGTTTTGAACCTCCGAAATTCCAGTTCCCTAATAACAACTTATCAATTAAAAGAGAACTGACAATCAGTTATCTCTTTCTCACTGAACTACCCTCGAGCATGCAACCAAGTCTTCAAACTGCCCCCCTAAAGAGATCACAACTCAAATATTGGGGAAATATACCTGCCGTTCAAGACACTTTCCTGATGCCCTGTACAATATATAAAATATTGACTCCCCTGATCCATTTAATTGTTTTTTGCAATCCAAAGTCGTTTGACAAATTACTTGCAATGTGTGTAGTCAACATTAAGAGTGGAGCCCTCAGGACCATGGCCATCTCTCGTACCTTTGTTGCTAATTCACAAAGAGCTGTATTTACCTTATTGGCATTCATGAGTCTGTGTCTAGGGCAGCAGGGAAAGGGGGAGAACCAAGGCTTAAAATGTACAGACTCTGATGACTATTTACTTATTTAGTTTCCTTTTCTGGTCACCTGTTGGCATTTGTGGCCAAATTTAACAAAATCATTGTCAGGGGAACCACTTTCAAACTGGAGAGATAAGGGGCTGTCATCCACAGTCTCCCTATATGATGAAGACACTGGATCTCTCAAGTCCTTAAACTCTCTGGCCAAAGAATTCCACATTCCCAACTATCACTTCCTTCAAGTGCTACAAATCTCAGACTTTATATATAAAACCTGCCCGAAAAAACACATCAGATTTCGAACATCCGTGATAGACAAGCTTCTTAACAAGCAGCAATACTCGATTGCAGACATTTATAAACCACTCAACTCGTTTTTTACTAAAACTCTACACCACACCTCAGTAGGATCTTGGAGTAAAGACATATATGGAGAGCATATCATTGATAAAATCCTAGAAGGCTATGCAATTACCCAAAAACTGGTAATAAACAAATCCTGGAGGGAATCTCAGTTTAAACTGATTCACAGAGCCTATATCCCTTTCTCCACCATTATGCAATGCCTCCTGTCCTTGGTGCTCAGTCCTGCCACCCACTTTATTCCACCGTCTCTGGTCATGCTCACCCATCTCAGAATACTGGACCGAGTCATATAATTTATCCTTGGTGTAACAAACTGCCAACTACCAATGGATCCCATGCTCCTCCTGTTTGGATGCCCAAAGATGAGGAATCCCTCCATGGGTCTCTTTACATTGAAGCAAGATGACTACCAGTGGACACTCACAAGTCTGCTAGTTGCTCGCAGAAACATTGGATTTCCCCAGCACCGGCCACATTATCCGAAGTTAAAAGGGACCTTGAAACACAATTTTTTAGGGAAAAATTGGACACCATATTGCAAGATGTCTGGAAAAACAAACGCTTTGAATCTAGACGGTGCTTCTACATCGTCAAGACTCTAACGACATCTGGAGATTCCTCGCTACAGACTCCCTTCCTATTTATGTCTAATGGTCTTATGACCCACACAGTAAACCCCCCATAATAAATAAGACTTTTTCTCTCCATTAGGAGATCAAACCAACCATTTTTTTGCTGGTAAAAGTTTTGATGAGGGACCATTTTTTGGACTCGCCCACCCAAGGCAGTTGGGAGGAAATTAGTCAAAGATACCCTTCTCTTCTTTCCTCCCTTTCTCTTCTTTTCTTTATCTCGTGCTATCACCCCTCCATATCCAGTGTTAATATACATCTTTTGAAAAATGTGTACTAGTGACAATATGCCAACTGCTGTTTTTGTTTTGCAGCGATTTAGGGCCAATGGCCCTGGTTTCTCAAATCTTTAACCTTTTGTGATAGAAGATGTTCTTTATTCTACTTTGTTTTGTGAAACACTCAATAAAATATAATAATAATAAAAAAAAAATCATTGTCAGGGAAAAGGGTGTGAGAAGAGTAAGAAGACTCACTATAACGTCTTTTGTCTTGTCTTGTCTGCACAGTAGAAATGTAGCTCGGTGTAAAAAGCACACAACCTACTTCCTCCAATAGTACAGTCAGGAATTCCTTCTAAATAGTTGCATGACACAAGGGTGGAGCTTGTACAAAAGATTGTCACCATTCATATGTACCTCAAGAAAAAGGTCCAAATACAACCCTGATTCCACAGTAATCTATTGCAGCTAGAATTCCTGTTTTCCTATTCCAGCACAAGTATGGATTGAAGCGAAAGCCTGACTGATTGCTGCAGCACTTTTTATCCTTTGACCCACTTTTCATAAATCAGACCCTGTGAGTTTTGGTACTTTCAATTAACATTCTTCTTTCTGCCGACCAAGAATCCATGAATCGAAGGATATTTTAAGCGCTATGTATGTTTCGCATATATTGTTTGCCAACCAAAACATAATTCTGCTTCCACAATGAAGTGTTTATTCATTGCTAATTAGAGTTGCTAAATGAGAGAAGCGGGAGAAAGGGAAAAAAATGAAAAATGCTCCTCCTGTGGCTAAAAACCAACCAGAGCAAAAATGAAAGGAAAAAAAACGAAGTATTAAATAATGCACCAGCTTATTTATTCTGAATGGAGACTGCAGCAATGGGGCTTATCAAACAGAAACACTTTGATGTACGCTCAGAAATTAATTTTGCAGCCAAAATTGTTATAGGATAGCAGCATTTCTTTCCTTTGCAAGGTGCTTTCCAATAGAATTTGCCTGAAGCAGTAAAGCAAAAATATATGAAGTCTTTTTTTATGGCAGAAGGATTTTGTGTGAGTGCACATTTTACAAGCTTTCCCTGCAATGACTTAAACATAACATCCGACTGACTAGCACAATTTATTGTTTGCACTCAACTAGTAATAAATGTGAATTGGATTAAAGAGAAAAAAAACCTCTAATAGTTCACAGTTTATACAGACTGTGGAAATACCTTTTTAATGTTCACATAAATGCTTAAATTATGTTTATGAAGCTTGACTTTCTGACCATTAAAAGTGAGATTTGGGATTTTGTAAACTTTTAAAGTATGTTATTCGTTCGTTATGTTTTTAAAAAGTGCAGTCCAGTCTATAGGAAACAGACTAAATATTCAGGGAAAGTTTAAACAAGTAGAGCTAAAAGATATGTTCTAAGCAATATTTAATTTTAAGCAAAAACAACCATATTTTTAAGGGTCAAGGTGTAGCCTGGTGCTCTGAATGAGCCCCTGGTTTGTCATAGGTCTTGGGTGCTTTGGTAGTGAGAATTACCTGCCATAATTACCAACTTTGTCCCTGTCTACCTATGAATTTTGGGCTTCCACAGCCATCTCTGTATGTTCCAACACTTCCTATTGCATTCTGCATAATGTAACAGAATCTAAAAACAAAATCTAAAAAGAGAGCGAAATCTAAAAATCTAAGAGTTAAAACACCATCAGAATCTACCAGAGATATAGGAAATTGTCAGGTTTACTTCTCCAGAATCTACCAAAAATAAAAATAATAGTTTGGGATGGGCTGACCCTTTAGGAATATTATAAGAAAGTTAATAAAAATGTTACTAAAAGCTATATTTTTTTAAATTAAAATAACATGTTATACTTACCTGCTCTGTGAAATGGTGTTGCACAGAGATGCCCCGAAACTCTTCTTGGGTCCCATTCCGGTGCTCTCTGCTTCTCCTTTTTAGTGTCGTTCCCGAGCCAGGCTTAGTGTGTCCGAAGAATAACAAATTGTGGCTTGGCCCCACCCCTCTCCATCCTCACGGGATTTGACTGACAGCAGCAGGAGCCAATGGCTCCCGCTGCTGCCTCCATGTCCAGTGAGTAGAAAGACAGAGAGCAGCGATGCTGCTCTTAGGCACAGCATTGGATTGAGTTTGGGACCAGGCAAGTATTTAGGGTGGAGCTGGAGGGGGGGTTACCTTAATGCAGAGAATGCATAAGGTCCCTTTCACTTGAGAGGCCTGATCAGGTCCGACTGTCCATTTTTCAACCAGACCCTCCATTCTCCTCCATGGGCAGTCAGATGTAAACAGACTTTCGTTTACACCTGGCTACTTCCGGGTCCGTTCCAATAAAATATAACAAAAAAAAAGGAAAAAAACGGAAGGGGATCCGTTTCCCTCCATCTGGCCGGATTGAATGGGGGGGGGTTGGCAGTCGGGTGTAAGTGGACAGCCGGTCCGTGTACATCTGGCTGCCCATAACGCAGAGCGGGCTGTGTCTGTGTCCGCTTTGCATAGCAAAGTCTGCATAAGACCTGTCATCCACCTGCTCTGCTCAGCTCAGCAGGGGATCAAAGGACGGATCCCCTGCTGAGCAAAACCGGATCTGGCCCATGTTAAAGGGGCCTTAAGGTAACAAAAAAATTAGCCTATACAAGCACTTCAGTTATTCACGATAAAGAGAGAGAATAAAACAGGTTGGCGGACCTGTGGGAGAGGCACAAAGATCTCAAACAGATGTTAGATGCTGGTCGGTGATTCAGCTGGCCAGCATTTGCCATAAAATGTATTTTTTGTGTAGGTTAAGGGAAAGATTTTAAAAAGGGATTTGTAAGGGGGAAAAAGTGGGATATGTTAGGTGAGGAAAGGGAAGAAAAATTATAAGTGCACTTTGTTTCATGAATACGCCAATGGCAAAATTAAATGATTATTACAACTACTTGAAGTTTTAAACGTCAGAAACAAGCTGCATTGTGGAGACATCAGTCTAGCTGGAGAAAAAAAATGGCAGCCACGGCAAATAGCCAGCTCGCTACTGTAATGTCTGTACTGAGCAAGATCAATATTAACCTCAAGGAATTAATTCAGTTTTCCCTGCTGTTTTACTGTGTTAACGGCCATTTGAAAAAGTCAATTAGGCTTAGACACTGTAATTACTCACTGAAGCCAGCCCTGCCATCCTGTTTCTTCATTAGTGTGATGTAGAGATATTTGCAGGTAAAAGTCTGAAATATACTCATATCTATTCTATCATATCTACCATTTGCCATCTCCACTAATATTTAGCAGCAAAAGGCTCAATTTCTTTAAAAATTTTAACTCATATTTTAGTAAGTTTTTAGTATTTAGTTTGAAGTTCCCACAGGCTCTGAGCACACATCTGTTTTCGTTCTCATTCACTGGTGGTCAGTGAAGTCACTCTACTCACCTGTCTGTAACAGCTGATACAAAGACAAAATGGTGCTTATATTAGTTTTTACTAGTTGCTGAGCAGTTGGCAGAAAATTTCATATTAGGTGTCAATTATATAGATCTGGGTACTATGTTTCCCTCACTCATTCATATGGGAGGAGGGGGCAATATCTGGCACACGCACTTTGCTCACAGACCCCCTCAACTATTGGGCCAGGGTTGTGGGGAAAAAGGCCCTTATCCTCACCAACATAGAGACAAGATGCTTTGCAAATGCATATTGGGGGTGGGGGGCACTAATCCCTCTTTCCCAGCCTGCCAGGCTGCATACTCACAAGGTCTGGTGTGGATTTTTGGGGGGATGCCACGCTTTTTTTTCAGTTTTTTTGTGCAAGTTTCCCCCTAAAAATAATACCAGTTCTGAAGGATCTATTGTGGAATTTTGGGGGACCCCACGCCATTTTTGCTTTTGCATGGGGACCCTCTTGACAGCTATACCTCTCATCAAGCATAAGGTTCTGGTATGTATTTTCAGGGAGAATCTCATGTCTTTTATTTTATCTTATTTTATTTTTTGCATGGGGTCTCCCATTAACATTTATACTTGATCTTATGTAGGATAAGGGTCTGGTAAAGATGAAGGAAATCTCCACTCAGAATTGAATTACAGGCAATTCAAAGTGCCTCATCATCAGTGTCACCTATCGGTGCTGCCCATCAGTGCCAACCTCTCAGTGCCCTTCAGTGCCACCTATCAGTGCCCATCAGTGCCACCTATTAGTGCAGCCTCATCAATACCTCTCCTTCAGTGCCCATCAGTGTCGCCTCATCAGTGCCAATCAGTGAAGGAGAAAAATTACCGGTTTGCAAAATTTTATAACAAACTATGAACAAATTGTATTTATTTTTTTCCTCAAAATGTTTGGTCTTTTTTTGTTTATTTAGCAAAAAATAAAAATCCCAGTGGTGATTAAATACCACCAAAAGAAAGCTCTATTTGTGTGAAAAAAATTATAAGAATTACGCTTGGGTACAGTGTTGCATGACCGCGCAATTGTCATTCAAAGTACAACAGCGCTGAAAGCTTAAAATTGACCTGGGCAGGAAGGGGTATAAGTGCCCAGTAAGCAAGTGGTTAAAGTACAAAAAATGTAAAAAACAAATTCATTTTTTTTATATATATATTTTTGTCATTTTTCAGCCTATATTATAAAAAAAGCAGGGTTTTCACAGTTGATTTGCTTTTCTTCATTACCTCCCTTGAAATTACTCTTCCCAGTTTAATAGCTGAATTGAATATATATGGAGAACGATCTAATTTTAAAGTTAATCATCATAAATCAGAAGATTGTAAAGTCTCATTTAAAAAACAAAAACAAATATGTTATACTTACCTGCTCTGTGCAATAATTTTGCACAGAACGGCCACGAACCTCCTCTTCTTGGGTCCTTGGCTGGTCCTCTAGGCTCCTCCTTTTCTCTCCAGGCCCCCCCATAGGAAGCAAAATACGGCATTATACAGTATATATGGTTGAGGTATGCAAAATAGGGCTATTGTCATGTTAACACTGTTAAATGTGGCTTGTTCATCTAGCCATAAATAGGGTTCACGATAGAGTTCATGAAATCGGCTGCATTTCTGACCACATAATAGAAATGCATGCAGATTTTTAGCGAAGAAAAAGGAAAATAGCTATTTTAATGGAAACTCTTTAACAGAGAGGCACTCTCATTCTGAAGGCATGTACTTAAAATGCTGCTTTAAGCCATCACCTGACATTATTCTGTAGTTAAGGAGAAAGAAAAAAAAAAACATGCTGTTTGAAATTGGCACATCCAAGCCCATTACTGAATTACTGTCCTTGTTGGCAAGGTTACTGCAACAGGTGCCAGGTACGTTGTGCTGACATTTTCTACTTCTGTATAGTTGGTCTTTTTATATTGAGACTTCAGCTGCATCTAATCAGATCTGAAGTCTGAAAAAGATAAAAAGTCTCCAACATCTTTCATATCTAGTGGTCTGTAATAAGCATGGAGCAAAGGAACACGCTGGGTCTCCCAAACAAAAGCCAAGCTATTTGTGTAATGAGTCATGTCACTCACAAGACCACTGCCTTTTTTTTTTCTTCTTCTCCTCCATGCAGACCTCAAGATGATCAACCTATTTTTAGCTGCCTCCAGGCAAAAAAAAATTTCTCACTGTTGAATCCTTTGCTAGGCTAAAGCGTTCAAATTGTCCAGTAACCTTTGTGGTGTTGAAATGAGAATATGAAAGTGGGTCATTTAAAGATCGCTGTGTTGTCAAACCACTAAGCAGAATAAAGCATTGCAGGTAACCACGGTTCACTAAACTATTTAATAGCGGGTCGATGTATCAGTCCCGCCTTGAACCTGCTCTTACAGAGAGGTCTCTGAGCGGGCCTAAAACTTGACCTGCCATTTAATATTTTTCAGAAGAATGAACAGCAGTAATACTTTTACGGAATTTAATCTGGCGTGCAACCATCCTTTAAGGAAGCCTAAAGAGGAATTCTAGTTTACACCACCTAGTGCCAACAGTATCACCTTGAAATCTAAGTATGTCCAAAAGCTACAAAAAGTTCCAACAACCAAGAGATGGATCTGCCAGGTCAGACAATCTCATGATTGATGTCAGAGTTTTGCTACTAAACTCCGGGGAAGTCACAAAAAGCCATTTTGTTCTGTTTGAACTGTCTGTTCACTTCAGTATCAGAAAATACAAATATTGGAAAGGAAGCACAGAAACACTGAGCAAGGCATACAAATTGAACATGTGAAAGATTTTGCACCATCAAAAAGCAACATAAAGTTAAAGTTTAGGCATGGCAATTTTTACATAGTCCCAGCTGAATCTAAAGCCTGATACACATGAATTGTTTTTTTTTTTTTTTTCATTCAACCCAGCGAGCTGAACACAAAAAGCCTGATAGCTCACGTCGGAGGTCCAATGTAAGTACAGCGCTCTCCCCTGCTTTGCTATTGTGTTCTGACAGGAGGACGCCCCCCCCTCCCAGTATGACACTCTGATCAGCGCTCTCATTGGATGAGAGCGCTGATTGGGAGTCGATCGGCAGACCTTTTTCGGTCATGCCTCTTAGGCTTCATGTACACGGTGTTCAACCTCTCCTAAACGATTTAGTTTGACAGCTAGGAACCGGTGTCTAAAAACGGCCGTTTAGCCACGTTTACATGCCGCATTTAGATGTGTTTAGCCACGTTTAGCCAAGTTTGCGTCTAGAAGCGCTTGAAAAATTTTTTTTTTTCCAAAATAGCCAAAAATGAAAAACGCCTGTAAACGAAACATTTTGCGTTTGAAATGCCTCTAAACACAGCTTCTGAGCGCATTTTTTTTGGGTTCCATAAAAAGTCTCTAATCGCAACAGCCTAGAAATGACTATAAATGACCCTGTGTACATGTACTGATAAGACAACATAGAGGAGAGTTCAGGAGCAGTTGAAAAAAAAGCCCAACTGCTCCTAAACATCCGTTTACCAGCAGCAGTGTACATGAGGCCTTAGATAGAAGCCAGCTTCTGTCGGACCAGCTGCAAAACACATAGGCCAAATGTCAGCCGGTTTCTATTGAACCGGCCGATGCCGTCCAACATTTGGCCCGTGTGTACTCGGATTAAATATGTAGGTATTAAAAAAATTCATTTGTGGTACAAAAATTTCCCAAGCTGTAAGCGCACTTAGGGGGTTATTTACGAAAGGCAAATCCACTTTACACTGCAAGTGCACTTGGAAATGCAGTCAATCTAAATTTAAGGGGTAGATCTGAAATGAGTGGAAGCTCTGCTGATTTTATCTTCCAATCATGTGAAAGATATAATGCTGTTTTTTTATTCTCCTTGCATGTCCCCCTCGGATCTACAGCGACTGCACTTCCAAGTGCACTTTCAGTGCAAAGTGGATTTTCCTTTAGTAAATAACCCCCATAGTGTGTATAGAAAACAGGACATATAAAAAACAGTTCTGCACTGTGAATATGGATGGAAGAACCATAAACGTATAAAACAATACAAGTATATGTGAGATATATACAGTATAATCACACTAATGTGCATGTAAACCCAGATGCAATGTAAACAAGTGTAAAAAAAATCAATACCACACATGGGGGAGGGGTGGGGGGGGGGGATTTTAGGCTTGCCTAGGGCAGCACAAAACCAAAATATACCACTGCCCAGGGGGTATGTCCATAGCATAGTATGTTGGTATTGTGTTGGTTATTATCTGCGGTGGTGTTCGAGAAAATGATGTATGTTGTATTTTAATTGTATGGATGTTTTATTTGTAGTGTAGTTTTGATTTTTTTATTTGGTGTTAATAGCTGGTGTTGGTAATTTTGTTGTGTTTTTGCATCTTGTGCAGTCTATTGTTGTGATCTTGGGGTTAATTTACTAAAGGCAAATCCACTTTGCACTACAAGTACACTTGGAGGTACAGTCGCTGTAGATCTGAGGGGAAAATCAGAAATAAGGGGAAGCTCTGCTGATTTTATAATCCAATAATGTACAAGCAAAAATGCTGTTTTTTATTTTCATTGCATGTCCCCCTCAGATCTACAGTGACTGTACTTCCAAGTGCACTTGTAGCGCAATTTCCCTTTGGGATTAATAAAGTATTCTGTATTCTGTCTGTATTCTGTATGTCCTGGGCTCACAGGCGAGGATTGGATTGGCAGCTCTTAGTCTGCGAGGGACAACATTAGGGACGAGGTGAGTATTGTAGCCAGATTTTTAAAAACTCCCGGGAAGTTTAATTTTTACATCCACTTAAGCTGATGATTAAATGCCATGAGAGAAATGTGACATCTGCCATTGCTGATCTCATTGCTGTCATGCTAATGCTTTAGCTTAATTTCTTTCTAAACCGCTAACGTAGAAGAATTATATATGTAATGAATGCTGTTTGTTCTTTTATTTTAAAGAGTAACTCCACTTTTGTTGTGAAAAAAAATCAATGTACACTGCAAGGATTTTAATAAACTTTGTTGCAGAATCCTATCGGTTTCTCTTTAAAGAAAAAGCTGTTTGTTCTTCTATGTCTTTTGGATACTGATTCTGAATGGGAGAGACTTTTTCATTATTTTTCAGATGATGCACTTGCAGTTTTCTAATGAGGAAAGCTGCAGGGTCTGCATCCCTTTAGACGTGATAAACCCTTGTAGGGGATGCCTAAAATCTGACTGAATTAGTGCAGACGTCTGGAAAAATCAGTCAGTCAATCACATGAGCAGGAAATTACATTTCTGGAGGCACTTCATACAAAAACTGTGTACAGAACAGCTCCAGGTTGCCATATTGCATTGAATTTTACTAAAAATTACAAAGCTGCAGGAAAGGGTATTTTTAATAACAATAAATTACAAAAAAAAAAAGTAGTCATGGTCACTTTAAGAAAGTTATTAGTATGTCAGGTGGGAAAATCGGGGTCATGTGAAATTGGAGGATATTGGGGAATGTCACATGACCGCATTGGAATGTTCTAGAAGGTCACATGACCAGCGAGAACATTCTGGAAGCAGGGCTTATCTATATAAGGGGGCCCATGTGGGAATTTCCTCACAGCTCTTCAGACTACAGCAACAGGCTAAGCTCAAAAGAGCTATAATACTAGAGCTACCGCTGTCCTGACCATGAAGACCCTCATGCCCTGGGTGTTGGAGCGGGCCGGGGACAGCGGAGGAGAAGAATGGCTGAGAAGGTGCCTGGAGCTGGGTGAAGAAGATGGAGTGCGGAGGGAGTGGCGCATGAAGAAGATGGACCTACAGCGGAAGAGGTGCCTAGCGCCATTAATAGGAGAGGCAGACCTGTTACTCGCAGCCCGCAACTCCGCCAGCAGAATCAGTGCTGCAGCCTGAAGAGGCGGCTTCTAGTGTGGGGACCAGAAGAGCCAGCCAAAGCGAAAAGAGGAGGAGGAGAACACTATCTCCATCGCCGCCCAGAAACAGAGGGGGGCGGGCTCCTGTAACAGCATCCACTGTGATGGCTGAGGAGGCGACGGCTTCAACACAGAGTGAAAGTCAATAAAGACTCACTCATGCACAAGAGCACGTAATACCTATAGTGACCACAGGAGGCTATAGTGAGCAGCAGCTGCTGACTTCTCCTATGCAACATCGACATCTAGTGGTCAGGGTGAGTTGGCGCAGGTTTGAAAAAAAAAATAAAATGGATTCTTTAACGCTTTCATGATTAAGCCTATTTTTGAAATTTGGTGTTTACAAGTTAAAACCCGTATTTTTTGCTAGAAAATTACTTAGAACCCCAAACATTATATATATTTTTTTAGCAGAGAATCTAGAGAATAAAATGGAGATTGTTGCAATATTTTATATCACACTGTATTTGTGCAGCAGTGTTTTAAACGCATTTTTTGGGAAAAGGGACACTTTTATGAATTTTAAAAAATCCAAACAGTAAAGTTACCCCAATTTTTTTGTATAATGTGAAAGATGATGTTACACCAAGTAAATAGATACCAAATATGTTGCGCTTTATAATTGCACGCACACTTGGAATGGCGACAAACTACAGTACCTAAGAATTTCCATAGGGGACGCTTAAAATTTTTTTTACGGTTACCAGGTTAGAGTTACAGAGGAGGTCTAGTGCTAGTATTATTGCTCTCACTCTGACGATCGCGGCGATACCTCACATGTGTGATTTGAACACCGTTTTCATATGTGGGCGCGACTCCAGTATGCGTTTTCTTTGCTGCGCAAGCTCGCGGGGACGGGGGCGCTTTAAAAAAATAAATTTTTCTTATTTATTTTATTTAATTATATATTTATAAATTGTGTTAACAAAAATTTTTTTGATGACTTTTATTGCTGTCACAAGGAATGTAAACGTCCCTTGTGACAGTGATAGGTGGTGACAGGTACTCTTTATGGAGGGATCGGGGGTCTAAAAGTACTAATACTAGTAATACTTTTCCAGTGGAACTGAACATTAATAATTCTTTAGTTCCAGAATCATGTCTAAAGGAAATTTTACCATGTGAAATTTTACCGCTTGGGTATCACCTTTCTGCTCAGGTTAAAGATAAAATATGGAAAGGGCAGTTTATTGACATCTTGTCTTTACTGCCCTTCGCAAAAGAGTTTATTAACAGAGCTGACAAAAAAATCAGAGGAGGAAGAAAGGTGTAGACCTGTGGCAAGGTCGTTTCATAATTGGTTGCAGTCATTTACCATTTATGCCAGTGTGCTAGGAGAAAAACATCCGGAATACTGTAGCGGTCTTTTCCAACATCTTGAGCACGTGCTTGAAGCACACAAAAGCTTTGGTGGATTAGGCTGGTACCAATACGAGAAGTCATTTAGACAAAAGTTATCCATTTATTCATTATTAAAATGGGGTAATAAGGATATAGGTTTATGGTTTATAGCACCTTAAAAACTGGTATACCCTAAACAACAGACCCCTGTCACGGTGTCCCCTTATAAAAGGGGTTACTGTTTTGCATTCAACGAGAACCAGAGCAAATGGGGGGAGGGGTCTTGCAAATACAAACATGAGTGCTCACACTGCTCAGGCTCCCAACCCTTACTCAAATGTTTCAAAAGGAATACCAATATACATGGTCAAAGAGATAACCATTCA
The DNA here is from genome assembly GCA_037952925.1 of Lithobates clamitans. Taxonomy (NCBI): domain Eukaryota; kingdom Metazoa; phylum Chordata; class Amphibia; order Anura; family Ranidae; genus Lithobates; species Lithobates clamitans. The sequence continues at coordinate 2,988,214 of JBBGZY010000271.1, forward strand.
AAAGGCTCGCACACCGGTGAGCCTACCAAACACGCAGCAATGGATGGAAGTGTATCCAGAGCAGGAGACAGCCAAGTTTTTAATTGAAGGTTTTCTTCAGTGGTTTTCCTTTGCCAGTTTTTAAGGGCATTGGATGCAAATTGGTTGATAATTTAAAGTTGGTATTACAATTTTCCCAAATTGTTAAGGAGAAGCTAGATAAGGAAATTAGGGATGGTACAATAGCAGGACCATTTAGTTCCCTCCATTTAAATTTTTTTAGAATATCTCCTTTAGGAATTATCTCTAAGAAGGATCCCAACTCATTTTGCTTAATACATCATTTATCCTTCCCGATAGGTTCATCATTAAATGATGAGATAAACGAGGAGCTAACATCCGTCTCATACTGTACATTTGAGGATGCCGTCTGTCATATCAGGAAATTTGGGAAAGCTGCACTACTCGCTAAAGAGGATATTAAAGCAGCATTTAGATTGCTTCAGATTGGTCCATCTTCCCTTAATTCCCTTGGCATGGTATTCAAAGCTAAATTTTACTACGGCATGTGCCTCCCCATGAGATGTTCTATATCATGTGCGTTCAATGATGCATCATTCCTTCAATGGGTGGTTTCATTTGAATCTGGTCATGATGGTATATGCACTACCTTGATGACTTACTAATTATCGGCCCTGCCCAATCTCCTATTTGTTTATTTATGCTGCAATTGTTTGGTATGGTCACAAAACAATTTGGAGTCCTTCTTGCTGCTGAAAAGACAGTTTTGCCATACACATCCATTGAATTTCTAGGCATAACAATAGTAGGGCTGCAATTAATGATTATTTTAATAAGCGATTAGTTGGCCGATTATTGTTTTGATAAATCGATTAATTGGTTAATAATCTTAAAAAAAGTGTGATGTATAATTTAGTTAATATGTAAATTTAAAAAAAAGGCAATTTATTCTTAAATATCTCTATGCAATGGTAAATATAAATAACCAACTATATGGTTAGGGAGCAAAATCTCCAATCCACTCTGAGAATAACATACAGAAGAGATATACAGTGGGGGTTATGTACGAAAGGCAAATCCACTTTCCACTGAGAGTGCACTTGGAAGTGCATTCGCTGTAAATCCGAGGGGGACATGCAAGGAAAATAAAAAATAGCATTTTAGCTTGCACATGATTGGATGATAAAATCAGCAGAGCTTCCCCTCATTTCAGATCTACCCCTCAGATTTACAGCGACTGCACTTCCAAGTGCACTTTCAAGTGCACTTGTAGTGCAAAGTGGATATGCCTTTAGTAAATAACCCCCAGTATATACTATTAGAAGCTGGCAAATATCATCAGACTCAGAGAGCAATTTTTTTTATTTAACCACTTCAGCCCCGGAAGGTTTTACCCCCTTCCTGACCAGAGCACTTTTTACAATTCGGCACTGCGTCGCTTTAACTGCTAATTGCGCGGTCATGCAATGCTGTACCCAAACGAAATTTGCGTCCTTTTCTTCCCACAAATAGAGCTTTCTTTTGATGGTATTTGATCACCTCTGCCGTTTTTATTTTTTGCGCTATACACGGAAAAAGACCGAAAATTTTGAAAAAAAATGATATTTTCTACTTTTTGTTCTAAAAAAAATCCAATAAACTCAATTTTAGTCATACATTTAGGCCAAAATGTATTCGGCCACATGTCTTTGGTAAAAAAAATGTCAATAAGTGTATATTTATTGGTTCGCGCAAAAGTTATAGCGTCTACAAACTAGGGTACATTTTCTGGAATTTACACAGCCTTTAATTTATGACTGCCTATGTCGTTTCTTGAGGTGCTAAAATGGCAGGGCAGTACAAAACCCCCACAAATGACCCCATTTTGGAAAGTAGACACCCCAAGGAATTTGCTGAGAGGCATGTTGAGCCCATTGAATATTCATTTTTTTTGTCCCAAGTGATTGAATAATGACAAAAAAAAAAAAAAAAAAAAAAAAAAATTACAAAAAGTTGTCACTAAATGATATATTGCTCACACAGGCCATGGGCATATGTGGAATTGCACCCCAAAATACATTTAGCTGCTTCTCCTGAGTACGGGGATACCACATGTGTGGGACTTTTTGGGAGCCTAGCCGCGTACGGGGCCCCGAAAACCAAGCACCGCCTTCAGGATTTCTAAGGGCGTACATTTTTGATTTTACTCCTCACTACCTATCACAGTTTTGAAGGCCATAAAATGCCCAGATGACATAAAACCCCCCCAAATGACCCTATTTTGGAAAGTAGACACCCCAAGCTATTTGCTTTGAGGCATGTTGAGTCCATGGAATGTTTTATATTTTGACACAAGTTGCGGGAAAGTGACAAATTTTTTTTTTTTTTTTTTTGCACAAAGTTGTCACTAAATGATATATTGCTCACACAGGCCATGGGCATATGTGGAATTGCACCCCAAAATACATTTAGCTGCTTCTCCTGAGTACGGGGATACCACATGTGTGGGACTTTTTGGGAGCCTAGCCGCGTACGGGGCCCCGAAAACCAAGCACCGCCTTCAGGATTTCTAAGGGCGTACATTTTTGATTTTACTCCTCACTGCCTATCACAGTTTCGGAGGCCATGGAATGCCCAGGTGGCACAAACCCCCCCCAAATGACCCCATTTTGGAAAGTAGACACCCCAAGCTATTTGCTGAGAGGCATGGTGAGTATTTTGCAGCTCTCATTTGTTTTTGAAAATAAAGAAAGACGAGAAAAAAAATTTTTTTTTTTCTTTTTTCAATTTTCAAAACTTTGTGACAAAAAGTGAGGTCTGCAAAATACTCACTATACCTCTCATCAAATAGCTTGGGGTGTCTACTTTCCAAAATGGGGTCATTTGGGGGGGTTTTGTGCCACCTGGGCATTCCATGGCCTCCAAAACTGTGATAGGCAGTGAAGAGTGAAATCAAAAATTTACGGCCTTAGAAAGCCTGAAGGCGGTGCTTGGTTTTCGGGGTCCCGTACGCGGCTAGGCTCCCAAAAAGTCCCACACATGTAGTATCCCCGTACTCAGGAGAAGCAACAGAATGTATTTTGGGGTGTAATTTCACATATTCCCATGGCATGTTTGAGCAATATATCATTTAGTGACAACTTTGCGCAAAAAAAAATAAAAAAAATAAAAAATTGTCTCTTTCCCGCAACTTGTGTCACAATATAAATTATTCCATAGACTCAACATGACTCTCAGCAAATAGCTTGGGGTGTCTACTTTCCAAAATGGGGTCATTTGGGGGGGTTTTGAACTGTCCTGGCATTTTATGCACAACATCTAGAAGCTTATGTCACACATCACCCACTCTTCTAACCACTTGAAGACAAAGCCCTTTCTGACACTTATTGTTTACATAAAAAAATAATTTTTTTTTGCAAGAAAATTACTTTGAACCCCCAAACATTATATATTTTTTTAAAGCAAATGCCCTACAGATTAAAATGGTGGGTGTTTCATTTTTTTTTTTCACACAGTATTTGCGCAGCGATTTTACAAACGCATTTTTTGGGGAAAAACACACTTTTTTACATTTTAATGCACTAAAACACACTATATTGCCCAAATGTTTGATGAAATAAAAAAGATGATCTTAGGCCGAGTACATGGATACCAAACATGACATGCTTTAAAATTGCGCACAAACGTGCAGTGGCGACAAACTAAATACATTTTTAAAAGCCTTTAAAAGCCTTTACAGGTTACCACTTTAGATTTACAGAGGAGGTCTACTGCTAAACTTACTGCCCTCGATCTGACCTTCGCGGCGATACCTCACATGCATGGTGCAATTGCTGTTTACATTTGACGCCAGACCAACTCTTGCGTTCACCTTAGCGCGAGAGCAGGGGGGACAGGGGTGCTTTTTTTTTTTTTTTTTTTTTTTTCTTTATTATTATTATTTTTTTATCTTATTTTTAAACTGTTCCTTTCATTTTTTTTTTTAAATCATTTTTATTGTTATCTCGGGGAATGTAAATATCCCCTATGATAGCAATAGGTAGTGACAGGTACTCTTTTTTGCAAAAATTGGGGTCTATTAGACCCTAGATTTCTCCTCTGCCCTCAAAGCATCTGACCACACCAAGATCGGTGGGATAAAATGCTTTCCCAATTTCCCAATGGCGCTGTTTACATCCGGCGAAATCTAAGTCATAAAATGCTCGTAGCTTCCGGTTTCTTAGGTCATAGAGATGTTTGGAGCCACTCTGGTCTCTGATCAGCTCTATGGTCAGCTGGCTGAATCACCGGCTGCATTTTCAGGTTCCCTGTTGAGACAGGAGAGCCAGAAAAAAACACGGAAGACGTTGGGGGGGGGGGGGCATTCCCTCCCACTGCTTGTAAAAGCAGTCTAGAGGCTAATTAGCCACTAGGATTGCTTTTACATGAAAGCCGACCGCTGGCTGAAAAGAATGATACCAAGATGATACCTAAACCTGCAGGCATCATTCTGGTATAACCACTCAAATTCGTGAATGGCATACCTGAAGACAAAAAAATGGTTAACAATAAAGCACAGTAAACGGTAAAGTATAAAAAATTGCATACCTGAAAAGCAAACATGATAAAACATAATAACAATAAAACATTGCAGAATAGAATACAGTAAAAAAGAGCAGAACAATAGAGAGAGAATAGAGAGAGAGAGAACAATAAAACGACAACTATTTTTATTTTATTTTATATTTTTGTTTGTGTTTTTTTTTTTTTTTTTTTTTTTTACACTTTTTTTTGTAACTAACTTTTATAACTGTAACCGGTTCCAGGTTCGGGTCTCTCAAAATGCGATGGCATCTTGGGAGACCCTGTGAAAGTGTGCCTAGTCTGTGCAATGCTGTACCCTACGCTAATACTCAACTAGTGCATGGTAGCGTTCAAAACATTCACCAATGCAAAGACCAGGATTGTCAGGACAGGAGGGACAATAATAGCGGGTGTCACGCCTATATCCGCGCTTGCTGCAGACACAACATCTTTTTTGGGGGGTTCGTTGGGTAGGGGTACTCGGGAGGACATAAAGATGCCTCTCATGCAGCCGACTGCATTTGGTTGGGGATGTGAATGGGGGAAGTACGGGCGCTGCAGAAGTGGTGGGTTCCCAATTAGGATTGGCGAATGCAGCAGGAAGGGCACTATGGGCACGACGGGCCTGTGTTTGTCTTTTTGTTGGCAGCGGGACACTACTTGTGCTTGCCACCTCACCAGCTTGAACTGCACTTATGTGACTCGCCATGTCACCAAGTGTTACTGCAGTGCTGGTTTGACTACGACCGGGGTGTACTACGCCGCTGGTGCTTGCCAGTTCACCAAAACGCTACAAAAAAAACTGTTAGCGATCGCAGGGATCCGGCCTGACTCTGCGAACGCTGCAGTTATGCGTTTAGTGTTTTGTAAGTGACAGTGATTGATCGATACTGCACTTGGGTGGGCTGGGCTGGGCCGGGCGGAGGGGCAAAACGCAGGTGCTAGCAGGTATCTGGGCTGATCCCGCTAACACTGCGTTTTTGGGAACCCTAAACTGCTGGGGACACTAGTATAGATCTAATCGGATCAGATATTGATCCGATCAGATACTATACCACTAAGGGAGGCGTATGCTGCGTGCGTGGGTGTTAGCGGTACTGGCGCTAATCTGACGCTGCCTGGGGCTGGTGCTTGCCAGTTCACCAAAACGCTACCAAAAAAACTGTTAGCGATCGCAGGGATCAGGCCTGACTCTGCGAACGCTGCAGTTATGTGTTTAGTGTTTTGTAAGTGACAGTGATCGATCGATACTGCACTTGGGTGGGCTGGGCTGGGCCGGGCGGAGGGGCAAAACGCAGGTGCTAGCAGGTATCTGGGCTGATCCCGCTAACACTGCGTGTTTGGGAACCCTAAACTGCTGGGGACGCTAGTATAGATCTGATCGGATCAGATATTGATCCGATCAGATACTATACCACTAAGGGAGGTATACGGTGCGTGCGTGGGTGTTAGCGGTACTGGCGCTAACCTGACGCTGTCTGGGGCTGGTGCTTGCCAGTTCACCAAAACGCTACCAAAAAAACTGTTAGCGATCACAGGGATCAGGCCTGACTCTGCGAACGCTGCAGTTATGCGTTTAGTGTTTTGTAAGTGACAGTGATCAATCGATACTGCACTTGGGTGGGCTGGGCTGGGCGGAGGGGCAAAACGCAGGTGCTAGCGGGTATCTGGGCTGATCCCGCTAACACTGCGTTTTCGGGAACCCTAAACTGCTGGGGACGCTAGTATAGATCTGATTGAATCAGATATTGATCCGTACAGATACTATACCACTAAGGGAGGCATATGCTGCGTGCGTGGGTGTTAGCGGTACTGGCGCTAATCTGACGCTGCCTGGGGCGACGCATATCACCGCCGGGCGATCAGGGGGCTAAACCTTTATTCGGTAATAAACGGCGGGTGCCCTGACACTATAAAAAATAAACGAACCAACCAGCGTCACCCGTAACAGTTATACGGTGATCAGTGGTGAAAGGGTTAACTAGGGGGCAATCAAGGGGTTAAAACATTTATTAGATAGTATATGGGGGTCCCTGTCGCTATAAAACACTGACGGCGAACCTAAATATTTACGTCCCTAACTAGCGTCACCAGCGACACTAATACAGCGATCAGAAAAATGATCGCTTAGCGACACTGGTGACAGGGGGTGATCAAGGGGTTAAAACTTTATTAGGGGGGGTTAGGGGGGTATCCTAGACCTAAAGGGGGGTAATACTAACTGCCCTAACACTGTAACTGTCACAAACTGACACTATGCAGTAATCAGAAAAAAAAAAAAAAATACTGCTAATGTCAGTTTGTGACGGGGGGGGGGTGATTGGGGGGGGATCAGGGGGCGATCGGGGGGGGATCGGGGGTGTAAGGTATGCCTGGCATGTTCTACTGTGTGTGTGTGTGTGTTGTGCACTCACTTGTCTTCTCTCCTCGGCGCTGGAACGGAAACTGCCAGACCGAGGAGAGATGACATCACATCCTCTGCCTGTGTGAAACGACACACAGGCAGAGGAGGATTCCCATTGGCTGGGAGCGATCGCGAGGGGGGGGGCCACGATCGGATGGTCTCCCCCTCGCCTCCCGACGCTCCCAGTCAAATGCCGACCGCCGATGGCACCGGGGGGGGGTCCAATCGGACCCCCCGCCCGCGGGAGGCAGATCACGTATGGGTACGTGATTCTGCCTGCCCGTGCCATTCTGCCGCAGTATATATGCGGTAGGCGGTCGGCAAGTGGTTAAAGAAAAAAAAAAGCTAGACTGTTTTGCAGATTTTCAAACAGAACTGTAATATATTATATGTTGGCTATACAAAAACAATGTCTTCCTTCAAAAAAAAATGTAATTTTAAGAACGTTTGTTTTCAACCACAGTGACGGGAAAATTTAGAAATAGAAAACTTCTTGGTCACCAACTCCTCAAAATCATCAGAAAATTGGACCTCTGCTTCCACTTATATGCTGATGAAACCAAACTCTACTTTCGCATCACCGGAGAAAAAGACCATCATCAGCGACTAGAAAAATGCCTCACTTTTATAGACGACTGGATGACCACTAGTTCTCTCAAACTCAATGGATCAAAAACAGAGCTTCTTCTCCTACACGCAAACCAAAATTCCAAAACTAAGACCCCATGGACACCGCCCACCATCTTTGGACAGACCATCTCTCCAAGCACCAAAGCCAAGAGTCTCTGAGTCATTTTTGACTCAGAAATGTCAATGGATGTACAAATAGAATCAGTAGTCAGCGGATCTCACCATCTCCTCCGCCTGCTACGTAGACTCATCCCCTTCGTCCCAGAAGAGGACAAAGCAGCAGTAGTTGGAACAATCATCAATTCCAGACTCGATTATGCAAACTCCCTCTACATAGGACTACCCCAATATCAGCTTGCATGCTTACAACTCATCCAAAACATGGCGGCAAGACTGTTAACAGGAAAAAACCCTGGGAATCCATCTCCCCTTCCCTGAGGAGCCTACATTGGCTAACCGTAAAGAATCTAATCACTTTCAAAACCCTCTGCCTCACCCACAAATGTATACAAGAAAACGCTCCTCAATACCTATGCGAAAAAATAAAATGCTACACACCCAATCGCAGTCTTCGATCCTCTAACCAAAACCTCCTCCTTATTCCAAAACCCCACTACAAAACAAAGGGAGAACAAAGATTCGCAGTCCAAGGACCACGGCTATGGAACACTACCTACTCACATTCGCATGGAAGAAAACCATCAGGCCTTCAGAAAGAAACTCAAGACCTACCTCTTTTAAGAAGCTGGACAACACAGGACGGATCTAGGGCCTTGAGGCGATTCAGTTCGCATTTGCAGCGCTATACAAATCATTCATTCATTCATTCAGGAATTTTTGACCATGTATGTGGTTTTCGTTTAGAAATTACATTAATTTTAAAAACAGAATGTTAAAAGCAAGTGAAATTTTCAAACAACATTCTTTCATTCAGCGAATGTACAAAGATTTTTCGTAAGAATATGCTCGTCTGAAAATTGATCAGTGTGGCCAGCATAAGGCTTGGTACACACCTATGCAGTTTGCTTTTGATCTGTTTCTGCAGTGCTTTAAGCTGTGTGTTTTGATTTTTGGAAACTTGATTTTACTGTGATTTGCATTTTTTTCATGCTTTTTTTTTGGCCAAATTGTTGTTGGGCAGATAAAAAAACACAAATTGCTGCAAAAACACACTACATGCTTTTCTGCAGCTTCTCCATTAAAGTATATTGAATCAAAAAAGCACCGTTTTGCGTTGAAAAAAGTCCTTGACCCTTTCCAAATATGCAGCGGCTGAAAAAAAAAGCATAGATGTGAACGTGTCCCATAGGAAACCATGTTAAATGAACTGTAGGGTGTTTCTGCAAAAAACACCAAAAAAAACACATAGGTGAGAACCAGGCCTAAGATGTTTAGTAAAATAATGGGGTTAAAAAAACTAAAATGAACCCTATATAGTACAAAAAGAGCAAATCACTACTGTAAGGGTTATTTTTTTTTTTTACTGTGGAACAGTGAAAGTAATATTTACAGTAGCGATTATTTGCTCTTTTTGTACTATAAAGGGCTAATTTTAGTTTTTTTAACCCCATTATGTTACTGGCTGATTAATCGATTATGAAAATAATAATCGATTAATTTCATAATCGATTAGTTGTCGGTTAATCGATTAGTTGTTTCGGCCCTAAAGAATAGACACAAAATTATTTGAATTTCAGGTACCATTGAATAAAATTAATGAGATTAAAGCTATGATTCCTTGAATAAGGCGAAAACATTTTTTATTAAAAGAGCTTTAATCTTTATTAGGATGACTAGCATTTGCAACCAGAGTTATGCCGGTGGGCAGGATATTCTCACGAAGGCTATATATATATCCATGGCAGGGCTTAAATCCCCGTTTTCACACATTAGGTTAACAACAGATTTTAAAGAGGACCTCATGGTATGGATGAAATTTTTTGACTGGGCATTATTTTTTTTAAACAGAGTTTGTATTCTCATCAGATATGGAATTATACACGGATGCAGCTGGCTTTTTCGGTTTTGCTGTAATATGGGGCAGTCACTGGTGCTGTAGTGAGTGGCCAGAAAGATGGATACAAATGAAAGCCACTAGGAGCATAGTTCTACTCGAATTATTCCCATTAGTAGTAGCATTAGAAATATGGGGTGAAAAATTGGCCAATAATGGGAAATTAATTAACTCCGATAATAAAGGAGTAATCTATGCAGTAAATTGTCTACCAACAAAATCCCTTCTGGTAGTAAAATTGCTTGGGTATCTAGTATTTTTATGATTACGCTTTAATAACTGGGTAAAAGCAAGGCACGTTCCAGGTAAAGAAAATCAGATTGCGGATGCATTATCTCGGTTGCAGATACACAAATTCTGTCAGCTACTTCCAAATGCAGACAAGAAAGGACAGGCATGTCCCAAACAACTATGATTTAAAAATTTTGATGAAGTCAATTGAGAATTTGGTGGCTAATAGCACATGGGACGAATACACGGCCGCATGGCAATGGTGGAATAAATTCACTAGGGAATTTGGGCTGCAGTTTGATTCTCCTTCAGAGACAAACATTCAAATATTTTTATGTACCCTAATGCAGGCAGAACTATCCTCTAGCCAGGTTGCTAATATACTAACAGGGGTGTCTTTTTTCTTTAAATTGCAAGGCTTCCCTCAGTGTACATCCTTCTTTTCTATAAAACAAGCCCTTTATAGGTTGCAAAAAGAAGCATTCTTTCCCAGATACTAGAAGGCCCATTTCTATCTCATTGCTAAAAGAAATTTATAGAGTTACAAAAATGGTATGCGTCTCTGGATTTGAGTCAATATTATTTAAAACTGCTTTTGTATTAGCATTTTTTGGTGTTATTAGAATATCTGAACTGTTAACCAAAATCAAAAAGTCTGTGTCAGGCCTGTTGATCCATCACATGATGGTTCACAGGGCAGGACTTAATATATTTATCGCAAATTCCAAAACAGACAAAACAGGTAAAGGTGTATGGATTGCTCTTTATAGTTGCGGAGACGTTGAAATTTGTCAATTAAGAACAGTAAACGAGTATCTAGCAATTAGATCATCCGGTGAGGGGAATTTTTTGGTTCATTTGGATGGGTCATCCCTTACAGGATATCAATTCAACATGGTTCTCAAAAAATGGATGTTGAAGTTAGGGTTACAAGCACTTAATTTTACCTCCCACTCATTTAGAATTGGTGCAGCAATGGAAGCTGTGAAAATGGGCCTTGAGAATGCAATAATTAAAAAATTAGGCAGATGGGAATCACAGCGATTTAACATTTATGTCAGACCTGATCTCTCTCTTTGATTTTTTTATAGGTGATAGAAGAATGATTTGGATCCTGGCCCACTCCTTTATCTTTTGGGCTAACAAAAGATCCAGGAGGCGTTGCTTTACACCTAATCTGTCAATGGATCCTGAGAAATTTCAAGTGTTATGGAGAGGAATTCGTGGTCTAAAATGGTTAAATTTGTCTTTTTATCTCTCTAGGTTATTGGAATTGTGGCCAGTCCCAGATAATATAATTGTCCACCGGGGGGAAACGATGTGGGTAGAACTAAAACCCTAGATCTGATGTTTGCAATGAAGCGTGATTTACATACATTTAAATTGTCTTCCCTGAAAACCACTATAATCTTTTATGAAATAGTTCCAAGGCTCTTATGGCTACAAGACGTTCAATTTAAAAATTTGGAAAAGATCAGGCGTCGTGTAAATAGATCCATGGAAAAATCATGACGCTTACCAGCGGTTTTTCCTATAGGCATAGAGATTTAAAGGGAGGTTTTGAAGGTTTATATAGGGCAGATGGAGTTCATTTGTCCGATATAGGTTTAGACATATTCAATGTTGGATTGCAGAATAGCATTAAATTGGCCGTGGTTGTGGGGTAAGCCGGCCTTGATATTTCAAGCCCGGTGTCTTGTCGAATACAGTCCCCTACCATATTGTGTCAGCCCTGTACTGCGCAGGCGCAGTACGGAGAACAAATGAGACGCCGAAAGTCTCCGAAGTTTAACAGCTGATCATCAGCTGTACACGGCGCCTGCGCTTTTATTCTCACTCTATGTCCAGGTTAATTCCCTACTATCCAAGTGGACATAGAGTTAGAATAAATAGATGCCGAGCGCAGCGAGGCCGTGCCCGAAGCGTGGCGAGCGAAGCGAGCCAGCGAGGGGCCCTCTTACAAAGCCATCGCTAAGAAGTGCCCAAGCGCCGTGTACAGCTGATGGTCAGCTGATCAACTTCGGACACTTTCGGCATCTCCTTCTGCTCCGTACTGCGCAAGCGCTGCGCCTGCGCAGTACGGGGCGGACACTATCCGATAGGAGGACAGTTCTCGTCAGAACACCGGCATGTAGGGACTTGTTTTATTGATATGCGGTATTGCTCGAGTCCTGAAGACTGAGCTGTTTATATGTATTATTTACAAGTGAGAATTGTATGTATTAATAAAATGATTGAATTGATTTATGTTATTTACAGTTTACACCAATAAACGTGCTGCGGCCAATTATACACCAAGTTACCTCGTTAAGTGTCTTTATTCATTAGAAGGTAAAATTTGGTATTAAAGGAGGGATAGGTGCGACCTACATTTCCATGTAGAGTTACCCTTAAAAAGCCTAAGTTTAGTTTACGAAAAAAAGAGTGCACGACTATGCCTACCCTTTCCAACTACTCCCTCCATAATGGAGGCTCCATTCATAGAAGCCTACAGCTTCTTTGAATGAAAAAGATCTGTGAATGGAGGGGACAGACTTTTCAATCATTCACCCATCCTCCATTCACAGATCAGGCTTCATTCACAGAAACTGTAGTACGGGCCTCTATGAATGGAGAAGGGATGTGGAAAAGGTGGGCATAGTCGGGCACTTTTGATGAGTGCCTGTCACAACTCCCTCAGCTCTGTTAACCCCTGATGAATCAACCGTAGTGGAGAGATGGGCATCAGAGGAGGAAGACTACTGCTAAACCAGGACATAGGACAATGTAAGTAATATAAATTGTGCAGATTTTTTTTTTTTTAAAGTAAATTTAGAATTTTACTTTTCTGTACACTTGTACTGTCAGTGAATTAGAATGATTGGAAATAGATACAGCCAGTCAACTAGCATATTCAGAAAGTGGAGAGCAAAGGCCATCTGCAAGCTCTCCCGTGAGAAGTTTAATGTAAGCAGTAAAGGTAACCAGAAACAAATTCACACCAAAAGGAACTGTAACCGAGGACAACCAACAGGGGTTTGTAAGGACACTTTGGCAATCAGACAGTCCCTACAGCACTTCTTGAGAACTCAGTATGAATACAAGAGAGAGTCAATCAGAATGACTGCATCAAATTAACTCACTGTTTAATGGTTCCCTGGGGTCTAGTTTAAGAGCCACAGTATTACAGAGGTATACTGCTACAGGGAACTACAGCAGTAAAGAACCTTAATAAGGGTGGTTGTGTAGCATCCGAATGTATTAATAACAGATAACACAAGTGTCATTAAGGTATTATTCAACTAGCTTATTGCATTTTAAAAATAAAATCTCTGTTACGCTGTATTTAAAAAAAAAAAAGCATGGGCACCTTTTGTTATAAGTAATTGTGTCACTAAAATGGTAATAATGTGCCTTAATACATGGCAACCAATCAGACAGCAGTTCTCAGCAGCCTACAGTGGGCTTTATGCAGATTTTTATACATTACCCAATTGATAGGTGCGATAGGTTATTAACACATCTCTTTAGGGAAGCCTATCTCACCCCTGCCAATAACTACTTTTTCCATCAGCTCATCCCGCACAGTTATCACCTGTTGTATCACTTGCCTCTCCTTTTAGATTGTAAGCTCTCACAGACAGGACCCTTCTTTTGTATTGAACTGTACTGTAACTGTACTGCCTCCTTTTACTATGCATCTCACTTACATAAAATGTTCCTAAGCAAATACACAGTAATTAAAAACTACAGAAACAGCAAATACACTGGATATATAAATGTGTATCTAGGCACCTTCCAGTAAAAGCAATCACAAACGATATTGTGTGCGATGCCACTGGGGTCACTAGACAAATGTAATGGTCAACAGGAGCTCAATATAATTTGTTCTTTTGCTAACCACAAAATACAAATACTGCATGCCTAGCAGTTATTGCAGGGTATTTTTTTCAGCCCTGCACACTGATATTGCTGTTATTCATAAATGGACCTAATGAATAAATACAGTACAGTATCTCACAAAAGTGGTTACATCCCTCACATTTTTGTAAATATTTTATTATATCTTTTCATGTGACAACACTGAGGAAAGGACCATTTGCTACAATGTAGTAGTGAGTGTACAGCTTGTATAACAGTGTACATTTGCTGTCCCCTCAAAATAACTAAACACACAGCCATTAATGTTAAAACCACTGGCAACAAAAGTGAGTACACCCCTAAGTGAAATGTCCAAATTGGGCCCAATTAACCATTTTCCCTCCCTGGTGTCATGTGACTCTTTAGTGTTACAGGGTCCCAGGTGTGAATGGGGAGCAGGGATGTTAAATTTGGTGTTATCGCTCTCACTCTTTCATACTGGTCACTGGAAGTTTAACATGGCACCTCATGGCAAGGAACTCTCTGAGGATCTGAAAAAAAAAAAGGCTGCTCTATATAAATATTGGCCTAGGCTATAAGAAGATTGCCAAGACCCTGAAACTGAGCTGCAGCGCAGTGGCCAAGACCATACAGCGGTTTAACAGGACAGGTTCCACTCAGAACAGACCTCGCCATGGTTGACCAAAGAAGTTGAGTGCACGTGGTCAGTGTCATATCCAGAGGTTGATGTATTAGTGCTGCCAGCATTGCTGCAGAGGTTGAAGGGGTGGGGGGTCAGTCTGTCAGTGCTCAGACCATACGCTGCACACTGCATCAAATTTGTCTGCATGGCTGTCATCCCAGAAGGAAGCCTCTTCTAAAGATGATGCACAAGAAAGCCGCAAAAGGTTTGCTGAAGACAAACAGACTAAGTATATGGATTACTGGAACCATGTCCTGTGGTCTGATGAAACCCACATAAACTTATTTGGTTCAAATGGTGTCAAGCGTGTGTGGCAGCAACCAGGTGAGAAGTACAAAGACAAGTGTGTCTTGCCCTCAGTCAAGCATGTTGGTGGGAGTGTCATGGTCTGGGGCTGCATACGTGCTGTCGGCACTGGGGAGCTACAGTTCATTGAGGGAACCATGAATGCCAACATGTACTGTGACATACTGAAGTAGAGCATAATCCCTTCTCTTCAGAGACTGGGCCATAGGGCAGTATTCCAACATGATAACAACCCTAAACACACCTCCAAGATGACCACTGCCTTGCTAAAGAAGCTGCGGTTAAAGGTGATGGACTGGCAAAGCATGTCTCTAGACCTAAACCCAATTGAGCATCTGTGGGGCATCCTTATATGGAATACGGTGGAGTACAAGGTCTCTAACATCCACCAGCTCCATGATGTCGTCATGGAGGAGTGGAAGAGGACTCCAGTGGCAACCTGTGAAGCTCTGGTGAACTCCATGCCCAAGAGGGTTAAGGCAGTGCTGGAAAATAATGGCGGCCACACAAAATATTGACACTTTGGGCCCAATTTGGACATTTTCACTTAGGGTGTACTCACTTTTGTTGCCAGTGGTTTTGACAATAATGGCTGCATGTTGAGTTTTTTTGAGGGGGCAGGAAATTTACACGGTTATACAAGCTGTACACTCACTACTTTACATTGTAGAAAAGTGTAATTTCTTCAGCGTTGTCACATGAAAAGATGTAATAAAATATTTACAAAAATGTGAGGGGTGTACTCACTTTTGTGAGATACTGTATGTATAAAAAACGCATATAGGCATATTCAGTGAAACAGTGCAAGCAACAAAAAAGATAACAATGACCTATAATAATTTAAAATGACCATGGTTGTCAAAAAAAGACCTTTTATTGCTTGATTAGGATTATTACATTTCCATGCCACCAATTCTGTTTTCACTGCTTCACAGAATTACATGCAAAAAAAAAGAAGTTCACAGTACAGTATTCTGAAGCAATCAATTCATCTTTAAACCACTTCAGCTCTCATGCCTTTATGACATGCCTTTATGACTCTGGTTCATAACCCTTATGGGCCTGTTTATTTAGTGGTGGTGGGGGCTAGGTTTTTTTTTTTTTAGCCATACTGTTAATTACGTAATTAAATGATTTTTATTTCTTTGCAATCCATAAAAAATTATTGTTTTTGTTTTGTTTTGCCCCACATTAGTTTTTATGTTGTTTTACAGTAAATAAAAGCATACATTTAATTTTATTCCATTTGTTCCAATACAAATTGCACTAAAATGTGGATTCTCATAAAAAAGGGAAAACTTTTTGTAAAGGGAAAAGTTTTTTTATTTTGTGCATTTTTATGTTGTGCTGCACTAAACAAAAGCAACAAGCTAATAAAAATGTATTTTGACAGATAGGAACTGCCAGTAGCAGTAGTAGGTGAAAAAGCAGCCAGGGGAGAGGATCTGGACATAAGAGGTGTGTCCTAAAAACTTTGTTGATGTTTTATTTCAAAATCCTCAAGTGGTTAATGGTGTGACATCTGGACCCTGACTGGTTGCTTTGGGTTACGGCACTTTGCTTCACTTATCCATTCACTGAAATTAGAAGTGTTACAATGGACAACACTTTAAAGTACATCTAAAGTCAGAACTGTTTTTTAATTTTTGCCTTTTTTTTAAGTTTTGCATAGCATTAGAAATAGCCTTGTCATGTTGTTGTTATCTGTGTACAGTATTATGTGTTACTTATTATCAGGCTCGGACTGGGACAAAAAATAGGCCCGGGCATTCTAAGCTGAGCAGCCCATTTTTTTAAAAACCAAATTACAAATAATGGTAACCAATAATAATGGCATTACAAATAATGGCAAATCTAATAGAGGAGATGACCAGAGACTGCGGATCTAATACATAAGATGACCAGAGACTGCGGATCTAATACATGAGATGACCAGAGACTGCAGATCTAATACGTGAGATGACCAGAGACTGCGGATCAAGTGCAGGAGATGATCAGAGACTGCAAATCTAATACAGGAGATGACCAGAGACTGCAAATCGAATACAGGAGATGACCAGAGACTGCAAATCTAATACAGGAGATGAGCAGAGACTGCAAATCGAATACAGGAGATGACCAGAGACTGCAAATCTAATACAGGAGATGAGCAGAGACTGCAAATCTAATACAGGAGATGACCAGAGACTGCAAATCTAATACAGGAGATGACCAGAGACTGCGGATCTAATACATGAGATGACCAGAGACTGCAAATCTAATACAGGAGATGACCAGAGACTGCGGATCTAATACATGAGATGACCAGAGACTGCGGATCTAATACATGAGATGACCAGAGACTGCAGATCTAATACATGAGATGACCAGAGACTGCGGATCAAGTGCAGGAGATGATCAGAGACTACAAATTTAATACAGGAGATGACCAGAGACTGCAAATCGAATACAGGAGATGACCAGAGACTGCAAATCGAATACAGGAGATGACCAGAGACTGCAAATCGAATACAGGAGATGACCAGAGACTGCAAATCTAATACAGGAGATGACCAGAGACTGCGGATCTAATACATGAGATGACCAGAGACTGCAAATCTAATACAGGAGATGACCAGAGACTGCGGATCTAATATATGAGATGACCAGAGACTGGGGATCTAATACATAAGATGACCAGAGACTGCGGATCTAATACATGAGATGACCAGAGACTGCAAATCTAATACAGGAGATGACCAGAGACTGCGGATCTAATACTTGAGATGACCAGAGACTGCGGATCTAATACATGAGATGACCAGAGACTGCGGATCTAGTACAGGAGATGACCAGAGACTGAGGATCTAGTACATGAGATGACCAGAGACTGCCGATCTTATACATGAGATGACCAGGGACTGCCGATCTAATACATGAGATGACCAGAGACTGCGGATCTAGTACATGAGATGACCAGAGACTGTGGATCTAATACATGAGATGATCATAGACTGCGGATCTAATACAGGAGATGACCAGAGACTGCGGATCTAATACAGGAGATGACCAGAGACTGCGGATCTAGTGCAGGAGATGACCAGAGACCAGAGTACAGGAGGTGATAAACTAAGTAATCATTTAAAAATTTTTTTTAAATATATACCCAAAAGGTGTCAGGAAGTTGGATTGCATTGCTGGTTTGAAATCTGAACTCGCACGATTTTAAACCGGCAATGCAGTCCGACTTCGGGGGGTGATTTGACAGACATCTATGCGGGTTCATGCACAGATATATATTCAAATTGCCCCCGAAGTTGGCAAAAGTAGTACAGGAACGGTGCGGCGTCGCACTGATTCAGACGGTACTATTGCCGGAAATACCTGCCGATATGGCATGCGATTTGACATGTCAAATCGCATGCCATATCGGCCCAAGGTGAACGTGGGCTCAATGCAGGAGACCTTTTGGGCACAAGAACTGTTCCTCTCTCACACAATGTTTGACTGAATCACTTTGACCCCTTTCACACTGAGGTGCTTTTCAGGCATTTTAGCGCTAAAAATAGTGCCTGAAAAGTGCCTCTCAAGCCTCCCCAGTGTGAAAGCCTGAGGGCTTTCACACTGGGGGCAGTGCGCTTGCAGGACGCTACCGCCTGCAAAGTGGCGTTGCAGCACCTGTAAAGTGCGGCTAAAACGAGCGGTGCTTTAACGCTACCACGGGGCGGTCTAGGTGTGAAAGGGGTCCTTCAACCTTTGTTTAGCATCACTCAAATTGTGTAAGACCCCTTTCTTACTGACGCGCTTTACAGGTGTTTTTGCACTACAAAAAGCACTTGTAAACTGCCTCTTCTGTGCTTTCATGCTGGAGCGGTGCGCTTGCAGGACGGGAAAAAAAGTCCTGCAAGCAGCATCTTTGGGGCGGTGCGGGAGTAGTGTATACACCGCTCCTCCACCGCCCCTGCCCATTAAAATGAATGGGTACCGCTTTCAAAGCGACTTAAAAGCGCTTTGAAAGCAACGCTAAGCGGGTGCATTTAACCCCTTCTGGGGGGGTAAAAGCGCCTGCTAGCAGCGCCAAAGTACCGCTATAACAGCAGTAAACGCCCGCAGTGTGAAAGGAGTCTCTAAGAGAGACTGACCACTTTTATTTTTTATTAAGATCAGTTTAAAACATTGGCAGTGCAAGGCATGAAAAAAAAAAATCAGCTAAGGTACAAAAAAAAAAAAACACACTGGCAGGCATGATAAAAAAAGACATTGTCCAAGATACAAAAAAAACAAAAAAAAACATTGGCAGGCTGGCATAGTTTCTGTCACTTACCTTACCTTTCTAGCAGTCCCAGGTCCTTTTACGACACACCAGGCAGAGGAGGTCTCATCCAGCTCCCCCCCCCTTCACGGTCACATGACCTGTCCTATCTCTTCATTTCCTCCTAAGCTCAATAGAAGGCTGGACGGCCGCGGGCATATGCCCGGTATGCCCTATGGCCAGTCCGGGCCTGCTTATTATACTAATACAGGTATTATATAGAACCAATAGTTTGTGCAGCACTTTGCAATATAGAGACAGTACAATTACAGTACAGTTCGATACAAGAGGAAGGGAGCTGCTCATATGATCTTACAATCAATAAGAGGGATTGCCTTTAGTTTCCTGCCCTATAGACACAACAGGAATTGAGCAGAGGTCTCTCCAAAGTGATGAAGTTCTCTCTTAGGCAGCTGTCACCGAAACAAATGTTACCAGTGACAGTAATTGCGAACCTATGGCATGCGTACCACAGCTGGCACACCAAGCCCTCTCTGTGGGCATGCAGCACCCTGCCAGAATAAGGGGGGAATCCCCCAGCCAGGCAGCCACTTGTGCGACATTTAGGGGGGTGTAAATGTATTTCTCTGCCGTCCCGAGGGTCCGTGCTGCAGCTTATTGCCTCCCACTGACCCTTACACCTCCAGTGAGGCATTCAGGGATTCCTCTCCACTGCACCCTATTCCAGTTCCCCCTGCCCCAGGACTACTTTGGTACAGCCTGTCCCTCTAACAAATGCACTGCGACCTGACAGCGGAGGGGCGGTGCTCGGAGCAGATCATGGCCATGGGAGAGGTGCAGTGACTGGAAGCTTACCACCAAGAAGCGCCTGGATGGACGAGAACTCCTGCAATACTGCCTACCCGGTGCTGGGAAGAGCCTTGATGTGATGGACGATGAGGCCATGGAGAGGTAAGGAGGAGGATGGATCCTCTGATCTACATTGCACTGTGTGTGGGGGATGGGGGGTGTGAGTAGTGCAGGAAGTATGTGTCAAGTAGGACAGTATATGTGTCAGGTAAGTTGTGTATGTGTCAGGTAGGTCAGTGTATGTTGCACAGTGCATTCTGAGCAAAACGCATTCCTGATCCATGTATTCTGAGCAAAACGCATTCCTGCACCCTGTATTCTGAGCATAACGTATTCCTGATCCCTGTATCCAATTCACATGACAGGAGAGTGTGACCGGCTCTCAATGGAGACGGTTCACATATTTCTGGGGCGGCCACAGAGCGCACTGCAGAAGGGTCCTATGCATCTTTGGATCTGTTTCAGGTCCGAATTCAGGCAAAAATTTGGACCTAATTCAGACCTGAAACAGTAACCAGGGATGCACCGGACCCCCTGCTGCGAGCCGCACCCCAGATAGTGTGAACCCAGCCTAAATCTCCTAATGGAGTATAATACAAAATCAACAGCAGTTATAACCATTTACCACTCTATCCAAAATGATAACTTTACTTTTTTTTAGTTTTGGATAAAGTGGTATAGGATTGGAACATCTGGTCGGGCTTTTATTGCTGTCTGTGCCCCCATTGGGGAGATTCGCCCTCTCTATTCAGTCTGTTTACTATTGTCACCAAAAGTGAATGTGAAAAAGCCCAAATCCAATGGAGATACTAGTTCTGGTGTTGACCGGGTTCCCTCACTTTGAAGGGATTTCCTCCAACTTCCTGTTTTAGCTCTGGGACAGAAAGTCAAGGGGTATCTTCCAAATGGGACACAGATGGCAAAAAAAACTGATGGGGATTATAACCCCCCCCCCATATAAAAAAAATGTTTTTACACATAAAGCACAGAAGCTGTTCTGTAACACTAAGGGATTAGCTATACCAAATATTTTTAATGCTTTCATTGCCCATCATTTCATAAGACTCACATTTATTTATTACCAGCACCACACCGATTATAATAAAATGCATCCAGCAGCTTAATAAATCTTTCATAGTGTACATAAGAGCCGCCATGATAATTAATATATTAAACATTCATGTAATTGTACAAATACATTGACAGCAGATCCACCATGCATTATCTCACAATTTACCTAGCCAAGATCATTTTAGCAGTTCATAATATCTGTCCTAAAGAAATTCCAACTACATTTCATGAAGACCCATGTAATATATGGCTGATACATGATAACTGAAATGTTCCTCATGCACCAAACACAAATATGTCAAACATTGGAAGATTAATGTTCAAGCGTTACATTTTAGCCTCCACAATGTAATGCAGTTATGGCACAGACCTGCAGAGGGAGCTGGAAGAAATGGTTAGTCCGTCAATGCTGCAGAAAGTCTGTTCTTTATGTAATTAACTGAACATAGGCAAGAAAAGGAGTGCAGACTTACACAGAAACTTTGTTGAGAAATTACTTACTAGACCTAAAATATGACTTTTCTGTTTGTACTTTTTGCAAGTAAGGCTCTGCTCAGTTGTCTCCTCTATATTATTTACAATTTAGTAAAAAAAAAAAAAAAAAAAAAAGTTTTAGCTGGAAAAATCAGCACCACATCCCTATAGGAATAACAACAAAATATAGAAGTGTGACTTTATAAGTACCAAAAAAAACCTCCTCTCAGAATTAATATTGCTACGCATATAAAGATAAAAAGTTTATTTTACAAATCTGATAAAAAAGACATACTATTGGGGAATAACCCTTAAAAACCTGAATATACCCACACATTTAGTTCAGACCAAGAAAACAACCCTGAAGGTAAATTCCCCCACCCCCACCATATGTCTAGCATGCACATACATAATCATAGCACAACTAACAAGTTGCAGTACATATTGTATATATCACGTATCAAAGCAGGAAGGAACTCAGCCCAATGTGTTTCGCCTATGATGGCTTCTTCAGAGGTTCAGGGGGTATAATGTTTGAACAAAAATAGTGTGAGGGGAGAAGAAATCAGCAATATCAGGCGAGATGCATGTTATACCTCCTCTGACCCAGTCAGAGATGCTGGAAGGTGTGAAGATATGGAAGATGGTTCAAGTCAAGGAGGCTCCAGGCCCCACCCCCAAGCCATGACAACAACCCCAGGAGCAAGAAACGAATAACGAAGGACCATTGAATAATTGAGTTAGAGCCATAAAAAAATGGTAATACCACTCCTCGGTGGTTCTGCAGGACACAGCAAATCCCCCAGTAGATAACTAGAATCCCAGAATGAAATCTGTAGCTGAAAAAGACAGTCACCAAAAGGTTCCCACAATACCATGGGGGTCAGAAATGCATCTATCCATGTAGATTGCCTGGGTATATTATTTACATATAAAGCTCTTCTTCACTGTCAACTCTCCTCTCTATACTGGATCCGGTTTACAGGTTCCTCTAATTTGTATACCATCTTCAAATGAGGCTCTCCCTGATTTGGTTCACCAATTTGTATACTGTCTCTAAATAAGAGTATGCTTTATTGGGTTCTCCATTTTACAAACCTTGTCTAAATGAGGCTCTGCTTTATTGGGTTTTCTAACTTGTATACTGTCTCTAATTGAAACTCTACTTTATTACATTCTCTAATTTGTATACTGCCTCTAAAGAAGGCTCTACTTTTAAGGGTTTTCTAGTTTGTATGCTTTCTTCACATAAGGCTTTCATTTATTGTATGCTTTGCTTTCTATACTATGAACAAGGCTGACCATACACTGTGCATATTTTAGCCAAAAATTGATCAGTGGGTGGCCCTACCACTCCATTTTTGTCAAAGGAGCCTGCTGGAAGATTTTCAGCCAAACAGCAGCTGCATTCAATCAGATGCAGTCTCTGTATGTGTATTTTGAGAGCTGGTGGGGCTAACTCTCAAAATACAATAGCCACAATGGGATATTTATTCATATGCAATATATAGCACGGCTGGAGGAACTTTTTTTTTTGTTCAGGCTAAAGGCAGTGTATGGCCAGCTTAAGGCTCTGCCTTATTGTCGCCTTAAATTTCTATATTGTCTTCAAATGATGCTCTGGTTTTACGGTTTTCTGAAATGTCTATATTTTCACTTAATGAGACTCTGCTTTGATTTGCCCTCAAATTACTATATTGTTTCCAAAACAGGCTCTGTTATACTGCATCCTGTAGTTTGCATCTCAAGGCTCTCGATCCACTCGCACTACCTTATACTGCGCTAGAGGTGTGGGGAGGACGATGAGGTGGTGGTGCACTGCTGAATCTGGGCTCCTGGAAGAGGCTGTTGCTGCCGCCAGGGCCGAACAGGAGCCGTGTCCTGAGACCCGATTGGCCGAGAGTTCTAAGACTCAGGACCCACTTCCTGATTGGCCGGGAGAGAAGCAGGCAGACATTAGTGAATACTAATTCGCTAATGTCACACAAGTGGGTGGGCTCGGGGCGCAGTGCTCTTTGCCCCAAGCCCACCCTTTTTGAAGCCAATTAGAGCCTCCGAATCTAATCACGTGCTTCAAAAAAAAAAAAACCCACATTGAAATCCATGCGTCCAGAGCCAATGGACAGGCCGCCACTGGTTTACATACTATTTCCAAATGGAGCTCAGCTTTGTCGTTTTCTTGAATTCTTATAGGGTGCACTCACACTGGGCACTGTTGAACTGAACTGAGTTAGATTGTCCCTCCTCCCCACTGGGCTATAAGCACGTGTTCCTGGACACACTTGCATCATCACCTCTACCAACCAGATCACAGTGACCCCTGCTTCTATGCTCAGTCATCTATATGAAGTTCTGTGTTCAGATATGGTTGCTCTCACATTGAAGCAAACTTTACTGGAATACAAATGAACCATATCCAGGACCACTTCTTTAACGTCATTCTCAGGCACTCACACTAAACAACAGGACCAGGGGAGTGAACTGTACACAGGCTTTGTTAAAGCTGCCAGTGTGCATGCACATATAGTGCATATATTGTCTCTTAATGAGTCTCCGCTTTATTGTTACCTTTTGGTTGAACAGTTTTCAATCATACTTTATTCAACGGATTGTATAACTTTTAGGTACAGCTCAGCTACTCCCCGTCAAAACAGTAACTAAAGATATATTTTGTTACACCTTGTAGCAGTTGTGCACTAGAAAATTTCTAATGCATACTACATGGAGGGAAGCCAATGTTTCATGCTCATAGTAACCAATCATTATTTTGTTCAAATTTACCAGCCTGCACTAGATACAAAACACATGGCAGATGACTGCTTGCTAACTTGTTGGGTAACAGAGAAACATTTCTTCCAGTTGATTTGAATGAGCCGCAGTGTGTCCAAGCACCCGGATCTTGCATTAGCAGTATTTCATGCCTGGCCACAATATCGTGGGGCATCTGAGTTAGTCAATATGGGCATCAGGCTACTTGCCCTTTAAATAATCTATTCAGACATTTGCAATCCTTTTCTGTACAAAACATCTTTTGCCAAGTACTTTTTCAGGATGTGAAGAAAGTCCAATACAAGAAAATTTGAAATGTAATGTGACACTGTCTCCTAAGTAATGGGAAGGGCTATGGATGAGCCACGAACTGGAAATGATGGATGCTGCTCACTTGAACTGTAATTAAATCTCCTTTCACAAAGAAGGACGACAATCTGTGTTCAGATGAAAAAAATGCTGTATCATGGAAATAGAAAAGGCTGATTGAAAGAATGACGGGAGGGGGTGTAAAAGAGTTTCATGGCCAGAAGGACTTGTCTATGAGTTCTATGCAGAACCAACTGTTTCTATTAAAAAGGTGACTTCAAGAACAAACATTGTTCTTCTCTCATAATAGTTTTATATATATCTATATATATATATCTATATATATATATATATATATATATATATATATATATATATATATATATATATATATATATATATATATATATATATTTATATAATGTTTATTTATATCAGCATTGGGTTACCCTTTTTTCAGCACTGTACAGATGCAGACAGGATGCACTGCATACAAGTGGCTGACCTTATACATACATATTCTTTTTAAATGGTGCAAAAAAGTTTCTAAGGCAAGTCTCTTCTCCCCTAAAACTAACAAAAACTGTCCATATTTCGATTACAATGTAACCTTAGCTAAGAGATGTATCTGGGCTATATGTCATCATTACTTTGTGTGTCACTGGCAAGGAACATGTATACAGAACTTCTGACTTATCCCTGACCCTGACAGGTCCCATAGTCCACCCACTATGTCAATCCAAACATCTTGGAAAATAATTTATTTATACATGAATTACTGGTTGTAGTACAGCACAACATATTAGACCGTACTTACATAGAGTGCAAGCATCTTATAAGAGGTAATTTGGTCCGCAAAATTGTGTTGTGCTATAAGCTGGAATTCACATATTAATAAATGGTTTATTTCAAGAAATAAAGATGATTCTTGCAGTTTCTTTTATACTACTAGGCTAAAATTTATGGACAATTTTAACCAAGTTAACTGTAGCTATGATTAGATATACACTTAAAAACTGCAGGGCTGTGCTTTGAAGTGAACCTGTACTTTGCACTTGCATGACAATATGTTAAAGCCACCCCCCCTGCATAGCTTACACTTGCCTCCCCTGCATTCCTCCACTGCACTCTTATTGTGACAATGAGAAATAGCCCCGTGTGCTGATCCTAGTTGAAGCTTGCAAAGGTCTAACGACCCTCTCTCAGCCTCATGTGACAGTGCTGGGACCCTGAGGAGCCTACTGCCAAGCACCAGCGCAGTCATGTGGGAATCAGTGTAGTGAATCACATGTCCCTAATACTCACACATACTGAATCTTTCACTTTGCTTCAAGTGAACAAAACAACATTGAGAATTTCAAAGAAAAAGTATAGGGCACAATGAAAGTGACCGCAGGTTATGTCCAACTCTATGTGCAAGAAAAATGTATCCTTGCAGTCGGATTCCTTCCCCACAATGCAAGGATTAAGCGCTCATTAAGCTTAGGGGCAGAGGAATAAGGTATAATTCCTCTCACGCTGAAAATCTCCCTACATCTGTGCGACCTTTCATCCCGCAGCCTCCTCTCTAACACATACTGGCTAGCGGTTGCATCAAGTACAATGCAAGACTTAGAGACTTTTTTTGTATGTGATGATGCTGAGGGACCACCTACAATGTCAGAGTGAAGAGGTGCATGCTAGAGTAAAGTATAGGGTAGGTAATACAGTCTCTTTCCCCACATTGAACACCTAAGCACAGTCACTTGCCTGGAGCTCAAGACCTACTTTTTACGACATGTTAAACGTATTTAAAAAATGATGATAATAGTGATTAGCCAACCAATAAGGAGTATATAACATCTCTTAGTATGTGTAGGAAACAGTAAAAAAAAATCCAGGATTTACATGTATTTTTCTTTCATCTAAACCATGAAAGACACTAAAGAATGTTCTATAGATCTATTGCATATAATAGAAACTTGTATATGTAGATGTCGACAGCAGTCAGCACATTACACTTTCATAAACCTTGTGTAAGGAGAGACTTTGCATTACAACAAGCAATTTCCACAAATCTAAGTTATAACCACTACAGGAGACTAGAATTAGACAGGAAAATAACTGCTTCCTATGTTGGTTGGCCTATTTTTCAAAGGTCCTTTTCTCTAAAATTAATGTGCACACAGTTCAATCAAGTTGTCATATATCTTAAGATGACAGCAATGGCACTCGTTTAAGAAAATGTATATAAAATTAAGCTGTTGCTACCAGGTAACCAAGCGTTTGCTTTGATTTTCTAACCCACATAAGGAAATGCCTGATGGTCGATGTGAACACATTAAAGTGACTGCAGGAAAGAGGGACTGTACTTTTGCATAGACAGAGGAATGGCCAATGGAAAAACATTATAAAAAAGCCTAGGGGACTGGGGGACTTATAACCTTCTGAAGTTTTTAGGTTTGCCATGGTCATCACCTTCTTTTGATTCCTGATAAAGCCAAGTATCTCTTTCATCCTTAACTAATATGCGATACCTATGAAATAAAACTACAACACTAAGTAGGAGACTCTAGAATCTCCCATCCAAAATAACTCTGTGTTTGCTGGATACCGAGTAAATGGTAATGGGCCTCGATCTATCCAGCATTACTATGTACCACCATCTTAGATTTTATATAATGTCAAGTTAGACCTGGGAAAAGGGTGGCCATGAAGCTTAACTGTTGTGAATAATTGAGGATGTAGGGACCGATGTACCAGCCAGACTTGGTGGTTTTATTATGCAATTGTTTTTTTATTATGTAAATAAAGCTGTAAGCTTTTATATCCTGTTCCTCTTTTGTATCAGATATACTGTAGTCAAATTTATATTGTCTAAATGTACCATAAAAGTCCCATTCAAGAGGCATGATTGAATGACTGTGTTTGGTAGACTACTCAAAATAAACTGTTATCAAATTTGACATGCACTTACCTTTACGTAGAAGCGTAGTAAGTAATCACAGAATGAAGATTTATTTGGCGATTGGGGTCAAACATTCAAGACGATCACCGAGAAAAAATAATAAAATAAATAAAGTTATCTTTACTTGCTTTATCAACATTTTTAAGAAAAAACACTACACACAACCAATTACAGTGTCTACATACACAATCTTGCATTGCAGTAACATGCATGTTTTACCGCACTTTATCACAACATACTTTAACACACAGGTATACGTGTGTTGGGGTGCACTACCATTTTTTTTTGAATGGTAGCACAACAGACTTATACATTAAAAGCCTTTAGTGGTTCTAAAGGCTGAAGGTTCTTTACCTTAATGTATTCTCTGTATTAAGGTAAAAACCTAAGTGCAGCTCCCCCCCCTTATACTTACCTAAGCCTGAACTGAAATGTACACAAGAGCAGTGGCTATCTTCCTCCTCATAGGCCCAGACACAGCAGCAGCAGGAGCCTTTGGTTGTTCACACAGCCAGTGAAGAGGGAATGGGGGCGGAGCCAAGCCATATTGTGTGTATCTTTGGACACACAGAGCCAGCTCAGGAACGAGTTCACACAAGTGCCCCCATAGCAAGCGGCTTGCTATTTGGGGAACTCAGTGTGGGGGAAGAGCCAGGAGCACCAGACGGGGGACCGATAAGAGGAGGATCAGTGCTGTTCTGTGCAAAACAGTTGCACAGAGCAGGTAAGTATAACATGTTTGTTTTTTACATTTTTTTTTTTAAAGGTTTACAAATCACTTTAAACAAAAATGCACCTGTGCTGCAGTGGGCTTCTGCTTTGCCAAAAATAATGCAGATGAAGTATGCTGTGTTGACAGCCTATTTAAAATGAAAACCAGAAATATTCATTCACCAATGGAAGGAGCGCCAGACCAAACCATAAAAGAGTCCAAAGTAATTTATTGATTTACACTGGAAAAAATCCATCGCGTTTCATCAGGGCTTCAGTTAATATAGGAGCCTTGAATGGACTCAAAATAGGGCTTTGCTGTGTCAATATATGTAGGGAAGCTAATTTCTGGACTAGGACAGTTAAGCCTGCCATACATGGCTTGAACTTTGTCTGGGTTCAGCAGGGACCGGCCGAATTTCAATCCATGCATGGGCAGGACCTATTGGGCCTTTATCAATCGATCAGCACTGCAGGCTATAGCCATTAGCCCTGATCAGTGTATTCTGATGGTGGGGAAGTCTCCCTGCTATCAGGATTTAAAAGCTCAGTGGCAGGATTCCCCCATTCACCTCGAATGTGTGGATGGGGGAATAGAGTCCTTTTTTCTAGTTCAACCCACTGGTTGAACAAAAAAAAGACCAATAAATGGGCTGCTTTACTAGCCAGCAGCATCTATGTGAGCAGTCAAGATAGAAAAGGTTTTCTTATCTTGATTGCTGATGCAGATGGTGCTGGCCAGTAAAGCCGCGTACACACTACTCATTTTCTTGTTCATGCAACCCCGCGGTTGAAAGAAAAAAAACTGTCAGCTCCGGTCAGAGCCGCTGTACTAACCATGCAAGGTTAGTTCAGCTATCTCCCCGCTGAGCTCTTGTGTTTTGACAGGAGGACGCCAACCTCCCGCCAGAACACCCTGATCAGCGCTCTCTGCCATTGGCCAGACCGACGTACACACAGGCAGAATGTCGGCCATTTTTTTGTCTCCCACCATTCTGCCTGCGTGTACGGGGCTTAACTCTCCCACTACTTAGAATAAACTCACATCAGCAAGTCCCAGCACCTCTTGGATGCTTTTTTCTTTGTTGGTATTTAAAATAAATAGGCTGCCTTAAAGTGACGTGTTAATACAAGAAAACACATGTGCCTTAATACACTGCAATGGTGTAAATTGGCCCTGCACGACGATTTAACATGATTTTCATTCTGTTAACAGTTGAATACTTTTGTTACATTTCTGTAGTAAACACAAACAATAAAAAATGAATATATAGTAATATAATAGCATTCAGGTGTAACAATTAACAACAAAGCTCCAAACTAATATCCAAGAAAGTATATCACACAAACATACACAAACACTCTGTATTGCACAGCTTGCCACAGCTAGATGAAGTGTTACATTGTAACTAAGTGAAATGTTCAGCGAGGTGTCAAAAACTTCCATTCTGTGATTTTTCTCAAGATGTCAGTAATAAATCCTTCAACACATCCTCGCAAAATGAAAATAAAGCTTGTGTTGAAAAAATGTAATCTGTACAAGATTATTAGACAACATCCAGACATGCTGGTAGATGACAGTCCTGTTTTTATTATCCCCATCAGGTCACTTAAACTTTTACTTCTGACAATAAGCAGAGCCAGATAGCAAAATCAATAACTTACTTAACATGCTCCTTAGTGAGAGAGAAAGAAAAATCCATGCTGATACAGATAAAAACCTTCAAACAATGGTAATTAGTAGGTGTTGAGAAGGAAAAAAAAAGAAGAAAGGGCTCTAGCTTTTTCTACTTCATACTGCAAGCACAACATAGAACTTACGAAAAAAAAACGTGACTTGCATTTAAAGTGTAAATATGAAATAATTAGATGTGACATGTACCCCTGTGTTATCTTGTAGGTAAAAAAAAGAAATAACAGAACAATTTATGTTCTATTTAGGATGCATTCCCGTGAAATAATTTAATTTGTGCCATGTTAAAGAAACAACCTGCAGAATGAGATATGATGGTAATAAATTTTCAGTATATAATTCAGTGTGTTTTTAAATGGCTTGGGCTCGGGGGATACAACACCCTTTCCCGCAACATACTGTACACAAACACTGTAGATCAATACAACTGAAACATAGTTTAGAGCCGGAGGACAGAAAGATAAAGCAATTGTAAAGCTTCAAGTTTTTTTTTTTTTTAAATAACAAACATATCATACTTTCCTACACTGTGCAGTTTGCTTTGCACAGAGTGGCCCTGAACATTGTCTCCTGGGGTCCCTCGGTGGCTCTCGCAGCTCCTCCCCGCATCGTATAACCCCCTAGGAGAAGCGCTCTCCTGGGGGGGTTACCTTGTGGGCATGCTCCCAAGTCCATCATTTAGCGTCCATAGACGAAATATGAATACGAATTAATTATAATTAACATTCAGAATACCTTAAAAACAGCTTTGCAATGTAATGCAATTCCACTATTAAACCAAACCCATCTGACCAGCACTTACAAGCCAATGTAGGTCATGTCAAATAAAGCCATATTTACAACATCTATGAAATAAATGTACATTTCTCTGTGTTTTATACCCTTCAAAAACACTGCAAGTACAGAAAAACACCTGTTGATGTCAGTGTGGCCTACCTTCCTGTTTGAACCATTAGCCCCGGTTCACACAGGGGCGGCACGACTTGCAGGTCGCCTCAGCGAGGCGACCTGCAAACAACTTCCGCGGCGACTTACAAAACGACTTCTGTATAGAAGTCTATGCAAGTCGCCCCAAGTCGCCCCCAAAGTAGTACAGGAACCTTTTTCTAAGTCGGAGCGACTTGCGTCGCTCCTATTAGAACGGTTCCATTGTACAGAACGGGAGGCGACTTGTCAGGCGGCTAGGTCACCTGACAAGTCGTCCCTGTGTGAACCGGCTCTGAAAACTGAAGTCCAGGAGTTACATAGTTACATAGTAGATGAGGCTGAAAAAAAGACACAAGTCTAACCTATGTGTGTGATTATATCAGTATATCAGTTTTACTATGTATATCCCTGTATGTTGTGGTTGTTCAGGTGCTTATCTAATAGTTTTTTGAAACTATCGGTGCTCCGTGCTGAGACCACCACCTGTGGAAATAATTCCACACCCTTGCCGCTCTTATAGAAAAGAACCCTCTAAACAGTCTAAGGTTAAACCTCTTTTCTTCTAATCTTAATGAGTGGCCACGTGTCTTATTAAACTCCTTTCCACAGAAAAGTTTTATCCCTATTGTGGGGTCACCAGTACGGTATTTTTAAATAAAATCATATCCCCTCTCAAGCATCTCTTCTCCAGAGAGAACAAGTTCAGTGCTTGTAACCTTTCTTCATAGCTAAGATCCTCCAGTCCCTTTATTAGCTTTGTTGCCTTTCTCTGTACTCGCTTCATTTCCAGTACATCCTTCCTGAGGACTGGTGCCCAGAAATGGACAGCATACTCCAGGTGAGGCCGGACCAGAGTCTTGTAGAGTGGGAGATTTATCGCTTTATCTCTTGAGTTAATCCCCTTTATAATGCATGCCAATATTCTGTTTGCTTTGTCAGCAGCAGCTTGGCATGGTATGCCATTGCTGAGCCTATCATCTACTAGGACCCCCAGGTCCTTTTCCATCCTTGATTCCCCCAGAGGTTCTCCCCCCCAGTGAGTAGATTGCATTCATATTTTTGCCACTCTAATGTATTATTTTACATTTTTCCATATTAAATCTCATTTGCCATGTAGTTGCCCACCCCATTAATTTGTTCAGATCTTCTTACAAGGTTTCCACATCTTGCAGAGAAGTTATTGCCCTGCTTAGCTTAGTATCATCCGCAAGTACAGAGATTGAACTGCTTACCCCATCCTCCAGGTCGTTTTTTAAAAAAATTAAATAGGATTGGTCCCAGTACAGAACCCCGGGGGAACCCACTTTCCACCCCTGACCATTCCGGTACTCCCCATTTATCACCACCCTCTGAACTCGTCCTTGTAGCCAGCTTTCAATCCATAAAATAGAAAATAGTGCAGCGCTAAAAACAAAACACTAAAAATATATTGGGGTAATATCTGATGAATCAAAGACATATAATTAATCCCAGTTCATATAGTATGGGAGCCATTTTTACTGAGCGCCAGGTGTTCAGCTATTGCTATATTTACCATGCTACAACAGTGGATCTTCAGGTCTCTGATACAGCAGTCACAGATGATTTTGCATTATGTGAACCTATTTAGAAAATATAAAGTATTCTTTGAATGGACAGCAGAGGGTAGGGGGAGGGAGGGCAGCTCAAGCTGAAATTGAAAACACGTAAGTGAATGGGTCAGAGCAGTAACTACGCCTTCTTTTTACCCCTTATCCTTCAGATGGGTCCATACAAGGTTCCTATCAGTGGTGGTCCATCCATAAGGGGTGCTGCCCCCTAAATCTCTATGGGCTGGACCCTAATTTCCATGCAGGGTGCCAGACACATAGAGTTCTACAGGGTTATTTTTTGTGAAGTACATGATTAGAGCCGGAGGCTCTAATTGGCCTCAAAAAGGTTGGGCTCGGGGCGCAGAGCACTGCACCCTGAGCCCACCCACTTGTGACAATAGCGATTTAGCATTTCTTATTGTCTTTCTGCTTCTCCCCCCAGTCAATCAGAACAGGAAGCAAATCCTGAGGCGGATTGGCCGGGAGGAGAAGTAACCGGATTGGCTGGAAGGAGACGTCGGGGAAGCCGCCCCCGACCTGGATGGGGAAGTGAGGGGCTGGGGGGCTTGTGAGTGGAGCACCAGCCGCCCTGGTTCCTATTAGAAACATCATGCCTGAAAGGAGATATCTCTTTAGAAAACCCAGAGTACATGGGCACTCCTGGTCATGGGTGATTTGGCTTAGTATTTAAAATAACAAGAGGAAAGTATGATGTGCATCTGCTAACAGGAATTTATCTGTCTGAAGTTTTCCAAACATTCTTCTTAAAGAGTTGCAGTCAGAAGTCATAAATCGCTATGCTGAAACATGACTGATTTAAGAACATAAACCACCTATGGCACCTATGGATTGTGGGGCATACATGTCCAATGCTTAGAGACCAGACAACATGGTCTGCATTTTAGCTAGCCACACCTAGAGGCCACCTTTGCCTTGTGGTCTACGGTGACTACCTTAGTCATGTGTCCTCAACTCAGGTCTATTTTTAATACCATGAGCCAGAAAGATTCTGCCATCTCACTAATGCTTAAAATTGTATACTTCCTCTAAAAAAGAGAAAGGCATGGCAATTTCATGTTCATTTCCCAGACCAATTTGTTAGCATAAAATGTCTGAGATTACACAAATCCAAACACATTTAATGAAAAAAAAAATGGTAGTGAATTTAAATGCCTTAGTATATATTGTATTATTTTAAACAAATTCTCCATATTTCCTGTATTTAACTTCCTTGTGCGTGTGACAGATGCTAAACACATTTAACTGAGAACAAACGTCGTGAGTGATTACTTGTAATGAGAACGTTACAGCATTATTGCACTCCCTCCAGGCTAAAAGAGCGCGTTTTGAGAAAAATAATGGAATATTTAGCAATGCTTAGCTCTCAGAATATTCTATAAAAGACAAATAATGATATATTGTGCATTTTCTTTGCAAACGCAGCAATTAAAAAGAAGCCTACGTACAACATGGGCCTACAGTCTATGGTTCCCTGAGCTAACATTCAGTGCAGCAAACTGTCCCTTGTATAATTACAAAGACAAAACATACTTGGCTCTTTTGTCATGGTGAAAAACAGCAATCCTTAAATATGCTCAGAGGATTGGGCTACGTCTCGGATAACTGTATAATTTGTGCCCGCTTCTTATAGCCCCATTAAAACTCAGCGTACGGATGTGTTTATGGCACACTTGTCTCCCCAGGTTGCTTTCGGAAAAAATTACTATAATTGCATGCCACTAATATTACAACACGGCATACGACAACATATTTCAACATTAATAAATTATTTTACATGCAGAGCAGTCCTTTAAAAGTAAATCTAAAACTGGAGGAGATGAAGTGTAAGCTGATCATTTGTTTAGGAATCACATACAAAAGGGGAGAAGGGATTCCAGAGAAGCCAGCTGTAAAATACTCAGCAAGAAAGGAGGGAATTAGCATTTACCACAGGTGCAGACATCTGTCAAGTAACTGTTGACAATAAAACACATGGTAGATTATTAATGAAAATTATACTGGTTCTTTATTTTATACATTTTTATAGAACAAACAAATCACAGTGCTTTATCACTCTTTCAGAAAGCAGTGCGAGGGCAGACGTGAGTAGAATCAAGAAGCCCAGGTGAGATACTGGGTACTGCTTGGGGATAAAGAGTTGAGTTCAGCACAAGTCAGTGGGCAGTAACATATTATTTTGTGACTTTCCATATTTTTTTACAAATTCTTCTCCATATTGTCAAAACCACATTATTGTGCATGTTTTCCAGGAGAGCAGTTTAGGGGGCTAAAAGTGAAAAACCTAGTCCTGCTGGCCACTGAATGTAAGAAACCCAAATTTTGCGAATTTGTCCAATGCAGATATCTAACTTCAAGCTAGTCTTGCTCAAAGAGGTCCAGTTTCAGTACGGCAAACAGGCTTTTCAATTTGCAATGGAATTTGCCCCAGAAGGGATTATCATACATGGCATATTGTAGCTATGCCAAATCAAAATGCAGATAAAGCTATAGAGATACTTTTGTGATCTGGCACATAATAAACACTATATAGTGACTGGACATGCATAGGTATGCACATTTAAAGTGGACAAGAATGCATATTTATGCGGTTAATTCAGTAAAGGCAAATAAGCTGTTCACTTTGCAAGGGAAGCTGCCCCAGAGCTTAGTGAATATGGTGAAGCTCTGCTGACTTCCATCATCCAATCATGTGCAAGCAAAAATACTGTTTTTTTTTTCCTTGCATGTAATTGGGTATTCTTTCCAAGGTGATAGTTTACCACCTTCACTAAGCTCTGGGATAAATTCCTTTGAATAGTACAACTTCCCTTGCAATTAAAAAGCCTATTTGCCTTTAGTAAATCAACTCATTGTATCTCTATCAATCAGTCATTCTCTAATGTATGCTGACAGTTGAAGCGTAAGTGAAACCAAAACATTTTTCCTAAGAGAGGGAATGTATTACAACATCTGTTAAGGTTTTAATGCTATTCGGGCCGCAACTAGAAAGAACTACCCTCCTTTACTGTACCAGTAACACAAGCTACAATAAAACGCTGATGGGAGTTCTAGCCTTCTACTCTACTAGAAATGACTTCTGTGCTGCTGTTGGAGAGTGAGTGGAAATCACTGTAATTGGGCCCTGACATATGCTCTATTCCATCCCTACCAAATGTAAAAAAAATTTGTATCCAGGGCTGTTCATCTGTTCCTAATTACATGTAACCGCTTGATGTGTGGTTAGATGTGTGGTTTAATTTGTACAGGCTTTCTGGCTGTAGCTGATAGCACACATCTACGACCCCTGCCAGAGATTTAAGCAGATACTTGCTGTACCATGACCTTAATCGGCTGTGTGACAGAGACCTTAGACTTTCATCCTGTTGTAAAAAAATATTTTCCACCAAACTTGTGAAACAATTCACCCAGAGGTGCTGAATAGGTGTTGATGGTGTGTTGGGCTTATGACTTTTTTTTTTTTTTTAATCAGAATCCCTTAAAGTGTATGTAAACCCTAACAATGAACTTATCTTATTTGCTCTCTTTCGGTCTGCTAAATATAAGAACGAAAGTGTGTTGCTATATCTGCAAGCAGTTGTACTGTACGCTGTAATTCCGCGATAGTGTTGGTGTGGGTAGTTGTAAGGTCTTCAGTGGCAGAAATTCTAGATTCTGATTCAGTCAGCCTACCCCTGATCTTATCCAGGTCATTTCTAATGAGATTACACTCCTCTGCAAGGCGATCTATTCTCACTAGCATGGAGGTTTTACTTTGTTCAATGGCGGCGAGGATCACTGCAGTACTATCCTGCGAGGGTGGGGTAGAGAGGGCCGCACTCGGCGCCTCGGGCTCCATGGCTAATTCTGTCAGCAAGGTTTGCAGTCTCCCTATGAGAGAAGGATCTGGTTGTGCAGCTGGTGAAGATAGTTGTGTAACCGGGGGAGGGGCCGGGCGACCTGGCGTGGATGAGCTCTTGGGCCGGTTCCTAGGGCCCATTGAGTAAAGGTGGGCAGTAATCTCCAACAGTCCTTCACTGGCCTGTAGACAAAGACTGTCCAATGAGGAGGACCGGCCAGATGAATCCTGCAAAAGGCCCAGGGAGCTGGATGGATGTAGGGGGGTAAGAAGGATGCTGGACCCCCGATCACATCAGCCTGCCCACCCAGTTAGGTACCCCAGATGGCTCAGCAGAAAGGTGGAGGGCTGGCAGGGGGCCGTGAGCGGCAGAGTCCGCGCTCCCGAGCTGGAACCAGGCCGGTTGCGATGCTCCCCGGCCGGCCGGCGGCTCAGGAAAGTGCGGTGGACTGGAGGCTGCACTAGGCCGCACTAGGCCGCGGCCGCGCCGGATGGTCCCAGCGGCCCCACGGAGCACCGGACCCCACCAGACACACAGAGGGGCAAGCTGGGGGATGAGAGGAGCCCCTTACCTCACGGATTGAGTCCAGGAACAGCTCACCTTGGCAGGGCACAGGCCGGGAAAATGGCGGCGGCCGCGGATGTGAAGGCCCGGTTGTTTTCCGGCTGATCCTCGGCCGAACCCCCACAATATTCCCACAGGCTGGAGCAGGGAATAGCCAGGAGGCAGCAGGCAGGTATTTGTATGTTTTTAGCTGGTATTATATGCAGATGGCAAAGGATTTAGTTTCGGATGCCTGGAGCCCCTCACCAGCACGTCTGCTTGCACTCACATCCGGACACGCCCCCCGTGTTGCTATATCTGTATTAGAAGTACAAACGGTACCTACTGATTTTACCAGAAATCTTGCAAACAAATAAATTCTTGTACTCTCTGCTTGTGTACAAGGAGGGGTTATGAAGATGAGGAGTGGTTATGCAAATGAGGAGGGGTTATGGAGTTGAGGAGGGGTTATAAAAATGAGGAGGGGTTATGAAGATGAGGAGTGGTTATGGAGATGAGGAGGGGTTATGGAGATGAGGAGGGGTTAGGGAGATGAGGAGGGGTTATGAAGATGAGGAGGGGTTATGAAGATGAGGAGAGATTATGGAGATGAGGAGGGGTTATGAAGATGAATAAGGGTTATGAAGATGAGGAGGGGTTATGAAGATGAGGAGGGGTTATGAAGATGAGGAGGGGTTATGCAGATGAGGTGGGGTTATAGATAGAAGGAGGAGTTATGCAGATGAGGAGTGGTTATAGAGATGAAGAGGGGTTATGCAGATGAGGAGTGGTTATAGAGATAAGGAGGGGTTATGCAGATGAGGTGGGGTTATGAAGATGAGGAGGGATTATGGAAGTGAGGAGGTGTTATGAAGATAAATAAGGGTTATGAAGATGAGGAGGGATTATGGAGATGAGGAGGGGTTATGAAGATGAGGAAGGGTGAAGAGAGGGGTTATGAAGATGAGGAGGGGTTATGCAGATGAGGTGGGGTTATAGATAGAAGGAGGGGTTATGCAGATGAGGAGTGGTTATAGAGATGAAGAGGGGTTATGCAGATGAGGAGTGGTTATAGAGATAAGGAGGGGTTATGCAGATGAGGTGGGGTTATGCAGATGAGGTGGGGTTATGGAGATGAGGAGGGCTTATGCAAAATGAGAGAGTTGGAGAAGAAGAGAGAGCGGTGGTCATGAGAAATGAAGTGGGCGGAGCTGATGCCAAGTGCTTTAGAATTCAGATCCAAAAATACAGTATTGTCATGCCATAGGTAAGGCAGGAGTACACCATACTTGTAGAACATCAACCATTGACTGCGTGTACTTGCAGCGTGTTAAAAGGAATAAAACACGGGGAATTGTGCATGATGCAGTGATGTACGAAATAGTGTATGTCAAAGCAAAATAAAAAAACAAAACATATCAGGATATCAAACCTCAGTAAGAGAGAGCTATTAAAAATAAAAGCTATTTTACGGTGCCAGCAACCTCAGTTTATTCCGTATAATACCAGGAAAGGTTTCCAGTTTCAGCACAGCTTATTTGTCACATTTTTTCCTCAGTTGAAAGTGTAAAAAAAAACAAAAAACCAAAAAAAAAAACAAAGCTACTTAAAGAAAAAACGATGTCAAACTATTGCTCAAATGCATCCATCACCTAGATTTAAATGGCTCCATATGTCACTGCTGCAAGTTGCATTTATGCCTATGTGGCACTGTGCCTTTTAATGGTGACAAGTACAATTTCAGAAGATTAATGAACTTTTTAGATGGAAGATGTGCCATTTTCCATAGGAAATAATAACTTGAATCTCTGAGGGGCACAACATGATTATTACTGGAATTATTTTACAAAAGTTGCCAATGCTCAGATACAATAGGGTTGTATAAAAACTGGAGCAAAGAAACAGGAAGGCGTTACCCTCAGCCACCAATCCAATTTAAAAGGACAAATCCAAACAAGTGAAATCAATGATCTACTAAGTTTACCCAATATTGTTTTTTTCTGTTTTATACTAGTTCCATGTTGCCAGCCTTTTCACAACATTAGAACACCGTTGGGGCCCATCTGGCACAATTCTGATGCTATAAATACTTCTGGGAAACCAACACTTTCAGTAGTGTCAGTCCCACTTGTTATCCTTCTGACCTCTCGCCATGATGTGAGGTTAGAGGGAGGGACTAATGAAAGCTACTGGTGACCCAGGATACTGGCATTGTTGGAAGTGTCAGCGTCCCAGCAGATTTCAGGCGGTGGAGAGTAGTTTACAGCATCAGAGCAGTAGTAAGAGAAAGATACTTACACTACTATTTTTCACGTAGCAAAATTTTTTAGCCAAAAAAATAAAAATCAGGACAGGACCCTGTAAAAGTGAATCCCAATCAAGGCAAAAGCCAATGGTAAATCATATAACACTTTTAAAACTAAAACTTCTTTAAATCCTGACTTTTCTATTTCAATTTGCAGCCAGCCTCAATTGTGTTAACAAAAAAAATTGTCTTTGCAACCATGGCAGTACACAGTACACAGTTTGAAGGAAAACCAGCATCCTCATTGCCAGTAACCAGTTTACTGCATCTAACTTACAGGATCCACATAGAGACTGAGAAGAACCTACAGGCTGTGTGTTGCTTGGAACATGTCAGCTCTGGTAAAGTCCTAAGGGTGATTCCATTGTGAGTTTCACATTGTAATGCTGCCACAACTCTAATTGTGTTATTGCTAAAATGGCA
The DNA here is from genome assembly GCA_037952925.1 of Lithobates clamitans. Classification (NCBI taxonomy): domain Eukaryota; kingdom Metazoa; phylum Chordata; class Amphibia; order Anura; family Ranidae; genus Lithobates; species Lithobates clamitans. The sequence continues at coordinate 3,027,585 of JBBGZY010000271.1, forward strand.
GAATCTACTGCTTAGCACTCATTTTGAAAGGTTTCCCCAAATACATAAGCATGCTCTATTTCAAGAGCTATTGACCTGCACAATGGTTTGCCTTTATTTTTGCGGTATATATAGTGGATGCAAATTACTACCTTCATTATTTTGCAAGCTTGTTTAAGGGTCTGTACAATGCTGACCATGTAACACGATTTGCAGTAGTCATAACTTCTCCCAGTAATTCCAACTATCAGACACTAGAGTCTGTCCTAACTTCATTAAATGTGTTGCAAAAGATAGATCCAAATCCCAGCAGCTATGGAATTGCCACTTGGAGTGGTGGAAAGATCAAGTAAACCTTTAACAACAAAAGGCTTCAGTGCTGGGATAAGGTCATCCAGTGCCTAGGGCAAAGATGTCAAATTGTGCCGCTTCCCTTAAAGTTAAGGTCAGGGCACCCCCATCCCTGCAATAAACCATTGCACCCAGGGCAGCCTCCCCTTGTCCCAGCCCTGCTTAGGATGGTTGTCACAAGATGGTGCTGCTATGCTATTAAAATGGGTATATTCAAATAGAATATATCCGCTTGTCTCTTATACATAAAACCAATTTTTTGATAAAGAGCATAAAAAGGACACATTCTAAACGGTGAAGCTTGTAGGAATGTACATAAAAAATCATCACCTTTAGGCACATAGGCATCAGGTACCAACCTAAAGGACTGCATAGACAAATATGGAAAGAATTCTCAGACCAGCACCAGTGATATGAGTCCTGGGGTTCTGATGACGTGTGATAGTGCTTCGAAGCCAACCACTGCAGTACAGGAGGCAACTCGTGCCAGGCCGGTGTACCAGAAGGGACGTCAATGGGAACCCAGGACCGCTGGTAGAGCACTGCCACCAATCAGAATAACGAGGCTTGAGCCACAAGCAAGCTGGTTACCATGACTACGCATTTAACGCTCTATTGTCTCCAAGTGATAATAGAAATTGTATTGTATTCCATGTGGGCTTTTGAATTATAGTCAGAAATCCATGACGTCAAAGTTTTTTTTGTTTTTTTTTTTATCAAAACATTGCAATCAAAAATAGACAAACAGTTATTCGTGCACTATAAGCACATTTATTTCTTTTTTTTAATATCCAAGTTTAACCTAAAACAATTACATGTCACTGCTAGGTCTACAATTGATTTGCATTCTCTGTGTATGAATGTATTCTGGAGCTGCCATTCATAAGCAGCCCCAGTACAGAGAACTTACCTCCTGGTTATATCTCACTTCCCACAGCCTGTAAAAGTCAGAAAGGCAGAGCTTTGTGGCCACAGATAGACAGATAAGGAATAGCTAACATCACACATGACCAACAAAAAAGGAGGCTTCAATTCAGAATACCAAGTGCAGTTCTACATGACATTCTACATAGGCTGTTAGTAAGGCCAGAATGTCTATGCCAGAATATAACATGGGTAACTGGTTGATTGTTTAAAATTACTTTTCAAAGTCAGAGGTGCAAAATAAATTATACTGTCAGAATGATACATTTTTTAGGCAAAATCTACTGTAACATGACAGTAATACTCTGACGTAGCAACAGTTCTGCTCTGCAGCATAATTGTTTTCTGATGGTAAATCAATAAAGGCTCAGTTTAAAATCACTCCATTTAGGTGGAAGGTCACTATTAAAGCGTGATGTAATAAACAATCAAAACAGTGTTTTGTTTTAATTTAAAATGTATCTGTTCCTTCATCATTCTTGGCACTTATTTGTGCACTTGTCAACCAGCCAATAGCAGCCCTTCTCTCTTTCATCTGTGTCAATATGTTCTTCTCAAGTTGACTAATCAATTTAATTTCTTAGATGTAGTAGTGAAGTGCTATTTATCTTTATTCTTTCCACACAGCACCTCCAGGTCATTTGAAATACAGCGGCTGTAATTAAAAGTGCATTAAAGTAAATTAAATTAAACACAAGTGCAATAGCTGAATCAACAATCGACAATTCTATGTGCCATCGCACCATCTGCAGTATAGAGAGCTGGTCACACAGATAAAATGGTTTCTATTTTTTCTTCTCTTTCTATCATTCAATATTTAAAGGACAGCTATTGTGAAAAATGTGTATTCTGATGACTGTATATGGTTAAAGCGATAGTAAAGTCCGCTTTTTCAATGGTACCTACAGGTAAGCATATAATAAAGCTTACCTTTAGGTGCAGTGAATGTCTGCTAAACGGGCACCGTTTAGAAGATATTCACATTTGTAGAAGCCAGTGACGTCACCAGTTCAAGGAGTGTAGGGAATAGGGTGCTCTGGATAACAAAGAGACTTTAATAAACAGTACATGACTGGCTCTTGAGATTAGATTAATGCCCTACAGCAGCACTTCAGAAGAGGGATGCACACTCTATAGGAAAAACAAAGCAGAGAAGAAGGCACTTCTAAGTGCAGTAATAAAACACTTTAATGACAAGGAAGGGTTAAAAACACTTACAAGATGGAAGTGAAAAACAGGCATATCAATGAATCCATAACGTCCAGCGGGATGCCTCCTGGGAGTAAGACAGCTGCAGGTGGAAGTTCCAGTCGTCCAGTGGTGGTAAATACTGTCTCTCTGATCCAAGATGGAGGGCTGTGCTGTCAGGCTTAAAGCACCGTCCTCCATCTTGGATCAGAGAGACAGTATTTACCACCACTGGTCGGCTGGAACTTCCACCTGTAGCTGTCTAATGCCGCGTACACACGAGCGAACTTTACGGCAGACTTAGCCCGGCGGACTTTTCGACGGACTTTACGTCTGACTTTCTGAATGAACAGACTTGCCTACACACAATCCACCAAAATCTGTCGAATTAGTACGTGATGTCGTACGACCGGACTAAAACAAAGAAGTTCATAGCCAGTAGCCAATAGCTGCCCTAGCGTGGCTTTTTTTCCGTCGAACTAGCATACAGACGAGCGGACTTTTCGACCGGACTCAATTTCGACAGATTGATTTAAAATGTTTCAAATCTAAGTACGTCCAACTTTTGAGAAAACAAAGTCCACTGGAGCCCACACACGATCGAACTGTCTGACGAAATCCAGTCCGCCGGGCAAAGTCTGCTGTAAAGTCCACTCGTGTGTACGCATCATTACTCCCAGGAGGCATCCCGCTGGACGTTATGGATTCATTGATTTACCTGTTATTCACTTGCATCTTGTAAGTGTTTTTAACCCTTCCTTGTCATTAAAGTGTTTAATTACTGCACTTAGAAGCACCTTTTTCTCTGGTTTGGTGACATCACCAGTGCATACGCACTACACTCCAAATGGAGGGCACACTTGAGCGTGCCCTCCATTCAGAGTGCTGTGCTGTGATCATGACTCCCATAAGGTGCACACTATAACATTAACCTGCAGGGGGACCATTTTTTAAAGTCTATTAACGAGTTTATTAACACTTTAATGGATGTAATGAGAGTACTCAATATTTTTGTTTTGCATGCCTTTATTTATATTTTGATCTACATTTTAAAGTGGACCAAACTGTGCAGCAAAAGTGACAGTCACATGTAATTAACACAGCTTTAACCTTCTTAAAACAAAAGTTGGGCACAACCACAAAGCTATTCGGAAGTGCCTCTGCATGAACAACCAGTCACTGGCTCGGCCTGCACACAGATCCTTCCCCCTACTGCAGCTCTGTACTGACCCCGATATTGGGAAGGAGCCAAAAGCTGCTAAAATGTATGCATAGCATCTCCATTTATACAGTAGCTGTTTAGGTTTAAGAGAAAGGACAGCGAAAAATAGCTACACTTTTTATATCATCATAAATTATACATACTGTATATATGCAATATAACTGTCATGTTTCTGCCTCCCTTGTGAATGCGGAGTACCAGAAAAGCCCAACTCCAGAGTATTATGTCAATACCAGAGCCACAAGTGGTGTAGATGTTATGCTGCTAATGCCCCTGGAGGAAAGTCTAGTGGTGACAGTAGACTAACAGGCAAACCAAGCATGTTACAGAATTAAAAACAGAAGCGTGCTCAGACAGGCAAAAGTCAAGGCAGAAGGTAGAGAGTCAGAATCCAAAAAACAGTCTGAGGTTAAATACCAAAAAGGAAACCCAATGTACCCAGGTACCAGACTACCAGAAACTGCAGATAAAGCACAGAATTCTGAACTTACTATAAAGACGACTAATGAAATCAATCAGCTGTAAGTACCTGCAGCATGATCTTGTTGCTGTCCATTAGATGGCAGTGAAGAGCAGAATCAGCAAAACGGGAATTCATGCCTACTCTTCAATCATGCAAGCTCAATGTAGTTGTGGACAGATTGCCTTTTGTAGTCCAACTCATTATTTGCAGTTCTTCTTATTAATGATAACATTTGATGAACCTTAACACAGCTGTGGTATCTTCTGCTGTGCTATCTCCTAAAACACCCTCTCTTAAAAAAAATACATTGTATGGTCTGTTTTTCCATGTTGTGCAAGGGATTCTCCATATACTCTATTTGGCCTGAGACTCCTTATATCTATAAGTGACATGTTTTGTACTAGCTAAAAAGGGAACACTATCAAGTTTTATCATGGCAGTGCAAGATGCACCTTTGGCAACAAATATGGTTTAAAAGCTCATGCACACAGGTGTCTTCTTATTTACGACCTTTCAATATACATAAGGTATTCCAAGTTATTCAGTAACAACATTTAAATGATTTCCAGTCCATCATTTGTCACTGCAATCTTTTCATTTGTGCTACCTGAAGGGTGCAGCAGTGTGTAGTTTGAACCTTTATTTCAGCTGTCAATGCATTTTACTATACAGTAGTATGTGTAAGAGTGAAATACAGGTTTAGGTTACTCTAACACTTTATTTATTAGGATTTATTCAGGTGTTGGGTGACTGAATCAAGCAGGAGACTACACAAAAGTGAACTGTCCATGAAAAAACTCCCCAGTGCTGTCCTCCCCAGATGGAGTATTGCTTTAAGGTATGTATTCCTAGGTGTTGGGCTGGGTGAGGGCTCGAAGACAGATCTGGGCTTCAATTTACCATTTACTTTAATAAAGAAAAAAATGGAATAGATGTTGTAGGTTCCTGCACTTTGCACTTCCTTATTAAAAGAAACTCTTTTGTTCTCATCACCCTGGCACTATAATTTTTCTCATCCACACCCCAGTAGAGTTTCCCAAAGATTTAACTTACTGGAAACAAGAAAGCAATGCAAACAATAAAAGGGTAGATTGTATTTCTCATAGCTTTTTCCCTTTACTGTATTGCAGGCCTAAAAATAGTCTATTCCAAAGAGCGGCGCTCCTATTTGATCCAATGTATTGTTTGATTGTGAACCTGATTTATCAGATACCCAAGTCCAATAAAAATGACACCTGCAGCTGCTGTAATTCATAGGGCGCTCAATAAACAGCGCCATGTACAAAAAGCTTTGAGCCTTTCCTGGGCAGTGTAAAATACATTTTGAACTGACCAGAGATTACAAAGCCTCTAAAGAAAGGTACTGAGGCTGTCAGATGGACCATAATGTTTGATTCATGATTTATTTACTTTAATAGAGGTGACAAGCAACATTACAAAATACCTCTCAAGCCTTTCATTTCCTTCTTACATTAGCAAGAAGAATGTTTAGCCTGAGAAGGGTTATTATACCATATATTAAAGTCACAGCATTTAAAGTGTATCCATAGTCAAAACCAAAACCTGCCTTTAGTAGCAAATGATTAAAATCCTTTTATTTTGTATTGTTTTATTTTTTTTAGATTTCCCTTTGTTTCTTGTTTCAGATACCTAACAGGAAATAACTGCAAATATCTCCAAAGATAAGCAAAATCCCCTCTAAATCTGGCCCCATCAGCCCCCTGCTTTTTACTGCTGAGAAAAAAATCTTTGATCTGTGTGTTTTAATGTACAGGAGAAATGGCTGCAGATAAACAGGTACAACTTATGTAGAAGGATTTTTTTTTTTTTCACCTCTGCGTTTTACCCGAGGCTAGTTACTTCACTGGGTATATGTAAGGGTTTAAAAACACTTAAATGTATTGTTCATCTTTGGTTTGGGAATTTTAAGCACAAATCCTAACAGAAATGCTGACTGTCAATTTAAACTAGCTGCTATAAGGTTTAGCTTCTGCACAACTTAAAGCTTTTTGAATACCTACTAAAGCCAGCTAAAAGCTTCTTTAAAGTTGCAGTCAACACTCTCATCAAGATTTGTGTTTAACAATCATAAAATGGAGCTGAGGGGAACTTTAAACTGCTTGAAGCTTGCAGGAAGCTTTGCAAAAGCTTGTTGTACACATTGCTCTTATACAAGCTGAAGCCTGTGTGAACAAGGCCTTGTACAGCTGTCACTAAACGGGTATCTTGTTTTGGTGATAACTATAAAACATTGGATTTTTCATTACTTTCTGTCCCAGTGATAATGGCCACCATAATAGAGAGGGTGGATTTATCTAGCGAACACATAGACAACAATAACATCTGATAGAGGTTCTAATCATTTGCTGCTCTGCATGAAATCTAAACAAACAAAAGGTTTTAGCTAAAGATACACTTTAAGGCCAGCTATACATGGAGCGAATTTTGCTCAATTCTCCCATTAACACAAGACAATATTGATGCAGAATTCCTCCTGCCAGGCCATTGTCTTCTCGCAGCAGGGTGGCAGGGGTGGCCCGCTGGGAGAAGACAGTGATTATCACTAGTGGCTATAGCAGCCACTAGCAATAATTGCAAGAGAATCAACTTGGTACATTCAGCCTGCCCATTAATGGTTCGAATCTTCCTTCTGAACTGGCCTAGATTTGAACCGTGTATGGCTAGCCTAAGACAAAAGAGATGTGAAACAAAAAGGCTAGTTGAGGCTACTTCACAAGAGTCTCTGCAGGTGCTCCCCCTTTAATTGCAGCTCTGCATGCCTACATACCATATAGCGGTTTTGTCTGGCCAGTGTCTATATGTGCTTTAAAGTTTATTTCCACATTTGCAGACAAATTTGAGAAAATGCCACTATATGTTTGTTATGTGTTCCTTTTAACACAGCATACCTATAAATATATATATATATATATATATATATATATATATATATATACACAGTATCTCACAAAAGTGAGTACACCCCTCACATTTTTGTGAATATTTTATTATACCTTTTCATGTGACAACACTGAAGAAATGACACTTTGGTACAATGTAAAGTAGTGAGTGTACAGCTTGTATAACAGTGTAAATTTCCTGTCCCCTCAAAATAACTCAACACACAGCCATTAATATCTAAACTGCTGGCAACAAAAGTGAGTACACCCCTAAGTGAAAATGTCCAAATTGGGTCCAAAGTGTCAATATTTTGTGTGGCCGCCATTATTTTCCAGCACTGCCTTAACCCTCTTAGGCATGGAGTTCACCAGAGCTTCATAGGTTGCCACTGGAGTCCTCTTCCACTCCTCCATGATGACATCACGGAGCTGGTGGACTTTAGAGACCTTGCGCTCCTTCACCTTCCGTTTGAGGATGCCCCACAGATGCTCAATAGAATTTGGGTCTGAAGACATGCTTGGCCAGTCCATCACTTTTACCCTCAGCTTCTTTAGCAAGGCAGTGGTTGTCTTGGAGGTGTGTTTGGGGTCGTTATCATGTTGAAATACTGCCCTGCGGCCCAGTCTCTGAAGGGAGGGGATCATGCTCTGCTTCAGTATGTCACAGTACATGTTGGAATTCATGGTTCCCTCAATGAACTGTAGCTCCCCAGTGCCGGCAGCACTTATGCAGCCCCAGACCATGACACTTCCACCGCCATGCTTGACTGTAGGCAAGACACACTTGTCTTTGTACTCCTCACCTGGTTGCCACCACACACACTTGACACCATCTAAACCAAATAGGTTTATCTTAGTCTCATCAGACCACAGGACATGGTTCCAGTAAGCCATGTCCTTAGTCTGCTTGTCTTCAGCAAACTGTTTGCAGGCCTTCTTGTGGATCATCTTTAGAACAGGCTTCCTTCTGGGATGACACCATGCAGACCAATTTGATGCAGTGTGCGGTGTATGGTCTGAGCACTTGCAGGCTGACCCCCCCCCAACCCCTTCAACTTCTGCACAATTGCTGGCAGTACTCATACGTCTATTCATCTCTTTCCTAAAGACGACCTCTGGATAGGACGCTGAGCGCGTGCACTCAACCTCTTTGGTCGACCATGGCGAGGACTGTTCTGAGTGGAACCTGTCCTGTTAAATCGCTGTATGGCCTTGGCCACCGTGCTGCAGCTCAGTTTCAGGGTCTTGGCAATCTTCTTATAGCCTAGGCCATCTTTATGTAGAGCAACAATTCTTTGTTTTAGATCCTCAGAGAGTTCTTTGCCTGAGGTGCCATGTTGAACTTGCAGTGACCAGTATGAGAGAGTGAGAGCGATAACACCAAATTTAACACACCTGTTCCCCATTCACACCTGAGACCTTGTAACACTAACGAGTCACATGACATCGGGGAGGGAAAATGGCTAATTGGGACCAATATGGACATTTTCACTTAGGGGTGTACTCACTTTTGTTGCCAGCGGTTTAGACATTAAAGGAGAAGTCAAACCAAAGCTCGTTTGGCTGGGCTTCTCCTATGGATCATAGGAGTGCAATTCGTTTTGCACTCCTGTGACCCATTTTCAGCAGAGTGGGCTGAAGTTCATTCTCTGCTGAAGTCATGAATATCAGTCCAGGCACCGCATCATCACGACAAAGTCTGGATCTGCCAGGTGTCTGGACTGACACCCGTCTCAGGCTCTCAGCGAGCCGCTGAGTGTCTGAGACGGCTGCTCCCCGCCACTTCACAGCTCAGCGCTGGAGGGGCAGTGAGCGTGGAGGAGCAGAGTGGAGAGCTGCTGATTGACAGTCAGCAGCTCTCTGCTTGGGGAGCTGTGAAAACTAAACTATTGGCGATGTTCAATCACTCGGTTCTCAGTGCAGAGGCGCCGGAGGACCGATGCTGCATCCACCTAGGTAAGTATGATGGAGGAAAAACCCCCAAACCCATACTTCTTTTTTAATGGCTGTGTGTTGAGTTATTTTGAGAGGACAGCAAATTTACACTGTTATACAAGCTGTACACTCACTACTTACATTGTAGCAAAATGTCATAGTTACTTCTTTACATAGTAGGCGAGGTTGAAAAAAGACAAAAGTCCATGAAGTCCAACCTATGTGTGTGATTTTATGTGAGTATTACATTGTATATCCCCGTATGTTGTGGTCGTTTAGGTGCTCATCTAATAGTTTTTTTAAATTATCGATGCTCCTTGCTGAAACCACTGCCTGTGGAAGAGAATTCCACATCCTAACCACTCTTATGCCCCGCACACACGGTCGGACTTTGTTCAGACATTCCGACAACAAAATCCTAGGATTTTTTGTGACGGATGTTGGCTCAAACTTGTCTTGCATACACCCGGTCACACAAAGTTGTCGGAAAATCCGATCGTTCTAAACGCGGTGACGTAAAACACGTACGTCGGGACTATAAACGGGGCAGTGGCCAATAGCTTTCATCCCTTTATTTATTTTGAGCATGCATGGCACTTTGTCCTTCAGATTTGTGTACACACGATCGGAATTTCCGACAATGGATTTTGTTGTCGGAAAATTTTATATCCTGCTCTCAAACTTTGTGGGTCTGAAAATCCGATGGAAAATGTGTGATGGAGCCTACACACGGTCGGAATTTCCAACTACAAGGTCCTATCACACATTTTCCGTCGGAAAATCCGACCGTGTGTACGGGGCATTACAGTAAAGAACCCTCTACGCAGTTTAAGGTTAAACCGCTTTTCTTCTAATTTTAGTGAATGGCCGTGTATCTTATTAAATTCCCTTTCGCGGAAACGTTTTATCCCTATTGTTGGGTCACCAGTATGGTATTTGTACATTGAAATCATATTCCCTCTCAAGGGTCTCCTCTCCAGAGAGAACAAGTTCAGAACTTGTAACCTTTCCTCATAACTAAGGTCATCCAGTCTGGTGCCCAGAACTGGACAGCATACTCCAGGTGCGGCCGGACCAGAGTCTTGTAGAGTGGGAGAGTTATCATTTTATCTCTGGCGTTAATCCCCTTTATAATGCATGCCAATATTCTGTTTGCTTTGCTTGCAGCAGCTTGGCATTGCATGCCATTGCTGAGCCTATCATCTACTAGGACCCCAAGGTTTTATTCCATCCTAGATTTCCCCAGAAGTTCTTCCCCTAGTGGGTAGATTGCATTCATATTTTTGCCATTAAAATGCATTATTTTATATTTTTCTACATTAAACCTCATTTACCATGTAGTTGTCCACCCCGTTCATTTTTTCAAATCTTTTTGCAAGGTTTCCACATCCTGCAGAGAAGTTATTTCCATGCCTAGCTTAGTATTGTCCGCAAATACAGAGATTGAGTTGTTTATCCCATACTCCAGGTCGTTTATGAATAAATTAAATAGGATTGATCCCAGGACAGAACCCTGGGGGACCCCACTTTCCACCCCGGACCTTTCTGAGTACTCCCCATTTATCACTACCCTCTGAACGTGCCCCATAGCCACTTTTCAATCCATGTACTCACCCTATGGTCCATGCCAACGGACCTTACTTTGTACAGTACTTTGTATGATGTTAGGCTAACTGGTCTGTAATTCCCAGGGATATATCTTGGCCCTTTTTTAAATATTGGTGCTACATTGGCTTTTCTCCAATCAGCTGGTACCATTCCAGTCAGTAGACTGTTCGTAAAAATTAGGAACAATGGTCTGGCAATTACTTGACTGAGTTCCTTAAGGACCCTCGGGTGCAAGCCACCTGGTCCTGGTGACTTATTAATGTTAAGTTTTTCAAGTCTATTTCTAATTTTGTCCTCTGTTAGCCATGAGGGTGCTTCCTGTAACGTGTCATGAGGATAAACATAGCAGTTTTGGTTACTGAACCCCCCAGTTTTCCTCATGAAGACTGAGGAGATGAATAAATTCAATACCTTCGCCATCTCTCCATCCTTAGTAACCAGATTCCCTTCATCATTCTTTATGGGACCAATAAGATCTGACCTCCCTTTCTTACTATTTATGTACTTAAAGAATTTCTTGGGATTTTTTCTACTCTCCTCCTCTATGTACCTTTCGTGTTCTATCTCAGCCACCCTGATTGCACCCTTATATTTCTTACTACATTCTTTGTAAATTTGGAATGCTGATGATGATCCCTCAGCCTTGTATTTTTTGAAGGCCTTCTCCTTTGCTTTTATATGCATTTTTACGTTGGAGTTTAGCCACCCAGGACTTTTATTAGCTCTTTTAAATTTATTTCCCATTGGGATGTACTGGCTAGTGCCCTTATGTAATATGCTCTTAAAGCATACCCATTTTTCCTCCATGTTCTTTGTTCCTAAGATTTTATCCCAATTATTATCTTCTAGCAAGGATTGTAGTTTAGGGAAGTTGGCTCTTTTGAAATTTAGTGTCTTTGTATTCCCCTTATGTTTCCTATTTGTGTGATTTATACTACAACAAATTGACTGTTTCCTCAATTGCCCATGTCATTTCGTCAGTGTTCAGTGTCACATGAAAAGATATAATAAAATATTTACAAAAATGTGAGGGGTGTACTCACATTTTTTTCCTTTTAGATGTTTCTGAGGAAAAGGTGTCATGGGTGACTACAAGAATTTCAAGAATTTCCTAACCAGCTCAGCATGATCTGTCTTTTCATATTGAAAGGTTTTATAAAATATTAAATGCCGACCGCTGTCAGCAAACGTGTTTTTCCTTCTATCAATTTCTGATGCAAGAACAGACTGTTATGCACAATTATCCGTGGTCTTTTTTAAATGGTTTGTCTCAACCCGCTAACTGTCACTTTTGCTGCACAGCTTGGTCTGTTAAAGGAAGTTGAAAAACAAACTTACTGGCAGGATCAACAGGTAAAAGATAAAGAAAAAAAGCATAAAAAATAAAACTAATGCAGCCACCACATCTAACAATTGGTAAACTGCAATATATTATTTTTTACTGGGTTTAGAAACATTTTAACTAAACAAGCTGAAGCTAGAAGCTGATTGGTTACTATGCGCAGCTAATTCAGGCTCAGTCTAAATCCCCGTACACACGAATATTGGGTCGTATCGGCCGCTTCAATAGAAACCGGCCGCCATTCGGCCTGTGTGTATGGCAGCCAGTTTGACAGAAGCCGGACGAAAATCCAGCTTCAGTCAAAGAGGCATGACCAAAAAAGGTCTGCCGATCGGCATCCAATTAGCGTTTTCAGCCGGTGTGTTCAGGTGAGGGGGCGCCCCCTCTGTTAGAACACAATAGCTCAGTGGGGATATCTCTGTACTAACATCAGATTGTTAGTACAGGATCTCCTCCTAAGCTCTTCAATTTTTTTTCGCTGGGTTGAAAGGAAAAAAAACTGATAGTGTATACTAAGCTTTAGCAAATGTCCCCCACTGATCTTTAATGGGAATAACTAAATTGTAGGGCATTTAGCACTGGTGGAGAGTCCTGCTTTTGTTCACAAAGGGATTGCAGGATCTGAAGACACCTTTATGTTAATAAATGGTGGTGTCTGTGACAGAGCAAATCCTTTGGTATATCCTTTGAAATTATGTCCAGAGCCCTCTTCAGAAACTTAAATAGTGAAGAGTGCCTTGTGTAATCCTATAATCACTGTCTTGGTTGATTGCAACTCCTAATCCAGTATCATTGGTGGGTTTCTATTTTCATCTACATTAGTTGAAACAAAACAGCATACTGTAACCTCCTAATGGCTGTAAAGTAAATTTTTTATTGCTGAACAAATTACATTCTGAAAAGCTTATCTTCTGTGGATATTAGCCCAATGACAAGCGCACAGTTGGGGCACCGACCTAACAAAGGTGGTTTGAGATCCCTTGAGCTCTACAGGTTTGTATATGGTCTTCACAAACTATTTAAAAACAATACAGTTCCTCCTCTGTTACCTATTTTCATACTGTATCTGTAAATACATAATTTTTACAGTGTAATTACTTAAGTGAAATACAAATAATTATGCCCCAGCGTTTTATGTAAAAGCCTTGTAACCCCTTGCTAACAGAACGATTGACTATTCTATGTGTTATCCTGAACATCTTCTTAACTGCAGCAACAGGAAGGTTAAAAGATTCCAATCACTGAAGAAAAAAAAATCAATTCTAAAACCTATACCACTTACATATACCTCATTGTGGTTAAAGTGTTCTTTGATTTTTTTTTTTTCAACTGCTTGATTGCTTTCTAAAGTCAATTGTAAGCACTTTTGCAGCATCTGGAACTGAAATGATTTTTAGTGCTTAAAGAGAGGTGCTTTGTTCAGTCAGTGAATACTTCTTTCAGTAAAGTACATTATTAAATTGTTAAGCTTCTCCACATTAAATTTAAACACTCACACGCGGGAGGGAAAGTGGCACACACATCACTCCAAATAGTATCTCCACAAGAGATCTGTCCTTCTTCAGTAAGTCTACCCAACTCACACAGGTGGTGAAGACACTTTGTGTGAAAGCAACTGTCATTTATTCTCATGGAGAATCTTAGAAACGAATGACCCGCTATCTTCCTCTTACTTGTATTAAACAAATGGGCTAGACAGGAACTATTCTCTCCTATCAATCACTGTTATCTCCCAATCCCAAATATTGCTTATACTCTTAAATCCAGTCATTGTTTCATCTTAGGTTTGGCCCAGTGTCTTAGAAAATAGTCTTTTGTGAACAGAACACTGCTCTTAATACAATGCGGCACATTACATAGTTACATAGTATTTCAAAGTACTACAAAATTTGATTTAGCATGTCAGGAATGTATTCTGTGACACAAAATAAAAAATGATTTGCAAACAATTCATTCGGGAGGAGAAGCACATTCAATACAGTTGCTGTTCATGAGCATGTTAATAGAAAATGCCAGATATGAATAAAAAAAACTTCACAATGAAGAGGTCGTAACGCTAAAAAAAATCTTGTTGCCTTATATCAGGTTAAACATCACAGTGCTTGTGCTGTCTAATCTGTCCCCCTCTATGCTGTAAAAAACCTGGTTGATCCTGACGATTTCTGTGTCCCCCTTAGTGTGCTGGCAATGGTACTCATGGCTGCTGATCGATGATTACCATGGTCAGGTCACGTGCCTCCCTCACCCTAGCTGCTCTGCTCTCTCCTTCTCTTCCCCTCCCTCCCCGCCTGTCAGCTCCCATGTGTGTGAGCTGTCTCCCCCCACTCAAAACCCTCCTGCCGCTATTAGTAGCTGGCAGTAAAGTTAAATAAATATTACTGTCAGCTCCTCTTCTACTAAACGATCCTGCGTTGTGTACATGTTTTTATAAAATTGTCCCTGTAAGTCTGTTATTTTTCAACTTACTTTAACCACTTGAGCTCTGGAAGATTTTATACCCTTCATGACCAGGGCATTTTTTGCTGCGCTGCTTTATTTGGCTATTGTGCAGTCATGCAACACTGTACTTGCACAGAATCTATATTTTGTTTTCCTTTTTCCTTCCTGTGTGGTCCCCAAGATAGAAAGTAAGCTGAATTGGAGACACAGAGCAATGAAAATACTTTTTTAGTCAAGTGTCAAAGGATTGGAACCTTTGTCGCATTTTTATGCAGTTTCAGTCTCTGTGTGATAATTAAGACAGGAAGTGTGAATGACACAAATAGCAATGAAAACCTGACAGGTTGTAACTCTTCTGATCATGTAATTACTTACTGAGCTTCTGTATGTTTTAATTATCGCCCATGTTCCTGTTTAAGCTGCTTCTTTGATCACTGTCCCAGGTATCCAGTTTCAAGGTGGCTCCTTTCTCATGCAGCATTTTATAGAGCCACCCATGCATACAGGGATAAGAGTTGTGTCTACCTACATTGTGTACATCAATATAGACGCAAAGCCCTAAAACCTAAGAGGGCAAAACACTCCCCTGCTCCTCCCTCCTTCTCCTCTTCCATTCTTCAAGCTAACTGATGACTGCACTGTCCACTGCTAACTATTTTTCGTGAAGACTAGAAGTTCTGGATAGCAGCACTGAGAGAGCAGGGGCCAGCAGCACTAAAAGTTATAAACTGCAAGTGCTGGGGTAAGACTTTTAACAAATAATTTGCTGGGCAATTTTTTATACTGCTTAACCACTTCAGCCCCGGAATATTTGGCTGCTCAATGACCAGGCGATTCGGCATTGTGTTGTTTAACTGACAATTACGCGGTCGTGCGACGCTGTAACCAAACGAAATTGACGTCCTTTTTAACCCACAAATAGAGCTTTCTTTTGGTGGTATTTGATCACCTCTGGGGTTTCTATTTTTTGCGCTATAAACAAAAAAAAAGGGCAACAATTTTGAAAAAAACACAATATCTTTTACTTTTTGCTATAATAAATACCCTAAATTTAAAAAACAAAAAACAAATTTTTTTCCTCAGTTTAGGCCAATATGTATTCATCTACATATTTTTTGTAAAAAAAATCCCAATAAGTATATATTGATTGGTTTTCGCAAAACTTATAGCGTCTACCAAATAGGGGATAGCTTTATGGCATTTTTATTATTTATTTTTTTTACTAGTAATGTCGGTGATCTGCGATTTTTATTGGGACTGCGATATTGCGGCGGACAAACTGGACACTTTTGACACATTTTTGAGACCATTGACAATTATACAGCGATCATTGCTATGAAAATGCACTGATTACTGGCAGGGAAGGGGTTAACACTAGGGGGCGATCAAGGGATTAACGTGTTCTCTAGGTGTGTTCTAACTGTAGGGGGGGGATGGGACTGACTAGGGGAGGAGAGAGATCCGTATTCATACTTAGCATGAACACACGATCTGTCTCCTCTACCAAGAGAGAACCGGGATGTGTGGGTGTGTAACACACATCCCGGTTCTCGCTCTGCCACGAGCGATCGCGGGTGCCCGTCGGTCATCGCGCCCGCTGGGCATTGGCTCCGGGCACCACTGCGGATGCCTGCAAACAGTGAGGCATTAAAGCATTCTGTATTAAAACTGAACTACAATTAAAAAAAAAATGAATGCAGAGCAAAATACCAGATTTTCTCCACTGCAGTTCAGTAAAACTTACAGGTCTTCTCCCAACCTACTGACTGGATAGTTGAAAAACAAGCAGACTGATGAGCTCATTTCTCCCAGTCCCTTTATTTTCTCCTCCTATCAGCATGCTCCTTGCACCAAAGCGCAGCCGACCGGCTCGTTTTGTTCCTAGTCTGAGTTCTGCTGTACAAAAGCTGCCAGAGGCTGATACAAAGTCAAATTCAGACATTTATACTGCTTGTATTAAAAATATGCATTCAAGGATGAGTTAATGAATACAGAGCTGCATTATTTGTGTCTTTTATGGCAGCTTTAAATGTTTACTATAAAAAGAGTACAGTAAATGTAAAGTCGATATTTTTAATATTTGTAGATTTTTGCAAATAATAAATATAATTAGATTAAAAATAAGAAAAATAATTAATTAAAGCATTACTATTGTCATAACTGAAAATCATATATTAATGTCCAGAGCCTACTCTCACTACTCTGAAAGATCTTGAAGTTTGTAAACTTTCTTTGTGATGACCCCCCCCCCCCCCCCCGCAATTTACTTCCTTGAATTCTGTGACATGTATTTACTATGCCCTATGGGAAAGCACTGCTGTGTCACACCTTTTACAGAGCCTGCCTTCTGAATTACCAAGGTTCTGAGAGGAGCAGTTTCAGGAGGCAGAGTCAGTACAGCATTCACAGCTTGCAGGCAGCAATGTACCATGGGACATGTAGTCCTAATAAACAGATATTCAACAGAGGAAAAGCTGCAAAGCATGCAGGGGATCCAGGAAGTTGTTGAAAGAGATAGCCAGCAGACAGGCAGCACTCACAACATAAAATCAGGTTTTCAAGTAAGCTTTAAAATAAAATTGACAAAGCACTAGAGTTTCCATTTAATCCATGTTCTCTATAATCCCCTGCAGTCAATATGTAATGAGTAAACTTCCTTAATGATGGCTTTCATTGAGGTAAAGCTCGCCTTACATGGGGTAGAATGGAAAAAAATAAAAATCCTCCATCCACACAAGTGAGGCGGACAAGGGAATCCCTCCTATGGGACAATGTATTCTGACAGTGGGAACCAGAGCCATCAGAATGCACAGATTGGCTGCAGACGCTGATTGAGAAAAGTTTTCCAGCATGCCCCTTCAACAGAAGTCATTCAAACTTCTATCGATTGGGGACAGCGATGAGACTTGATGCACTAAGGGTATTTGGGATTAACTCTTCTTTGTTACAAACAAGTAAGCAAAATAGATTCTCGGATCAGTTTACCTATAAAAGGGAGAGAATAGACTGGTTGGTACATTGCAATAAATCCTGGATGAAAAACAGAAGTGCTAAGTAAAAGTTGGTTTTATTTTGGATATTCAGTTAAATTCCTAATTTAAAAATTTGAATGGAAAATCCAAATTCAAATAAGCAAAAATAATGTTTAAATATATTATATATTTTTATATAGAACATATATGAACGTTATATAAAACTTAACATAAAAGCAACAAAAAGTTAACGGGTGCATTTTTTCCTCTTTCCCAAGTAACATATAGTATAAAATAAATAAATAAATAAATAAGACAACAAAGCACCTGTCAGGAGCTAATGTTGTGATGAATTGAGAAATCCATGCTGCCTGTTCCAATATTCATAGGAGAGTATTAAGATGGATTCTTGGCTAGATTTCATTTACCATTCAAGACTAAATAAAGTCTACCACGGAGATCAAACTGTCTCTATGCTGGATATGAGAGCATTTCTCTCTCTCCAGCCCTATTGACACCTGAGGAGCCCACAGAGCCATTATCACTCTCGTTTCTCATCAGAGAGCCTTTCATGTCCCGAAGTCTATTATTGATGCTCATTTATTTCTAGAACTTTCCCTGAGCCCATTCGTTTTAACAGGACAGCTTTTGAGGATAAGGGGGAAAAAAAAGCAAAGTGAACTTTGAAGAATGCAGCAATCAAGAAAGCTTTTTGTGGTTAAATGTTCTAATTAGATAATTATTGACCTTCACGTCAACAGGCTCATCCGTACACTAGGAAAGTGAAAATTACAGCCTCACAAAATGTAGAGATTGTAAGGCTTGAGGTTTTTTTTTTCCTTTAAAGCCTTTTAAAGGAAACTATGGTGCATATATTCAACAGTTTGAGTTATTACTGCGAATTACATAATATTTATGTGTCTGCCATTTTAATTGCCTGGTGTTCTGCATGTTGAGGATTGCATTTTATATATATCGTATTTATCGGTTTAGAACACGCACAGGTGTATAGCATGCATCCCAATTTTAGGAGGGAAGTTTAAGGAAAAAAACTTACATTTTAAATAAAGAACTTTGAAGCAAAATTAGGGTCACAGCTCATTAATGCACCCTGCTCAGTGCCCATCTACAGCCTCTAAATTGCCCATTAATGCACCCTGCTCAGTGCCCATCTGCAGCCATTAAATTGACCAACAATGCAGCCTGTTCAGTGCCCATCTGCAGCCTCACCTTTCCCATCATTGCAGCCTTGCCAGTGTTGGATTATCCCTGCTGTCTCCGAGGGAAGAGGAGGAGCGAACGCCTCTAAATTACACAGAGCCGCGATCTCCTGTGTACCCAGCACTCTGTCACTCACAGCCACGGCTCCTGGCCCTGCTCATATGATAGACAGAACAGTGGCCAATGCGGGGCCAGGAGGCGTGGCTGTGAGTGAGGGAGCGCCGGGTAAACAGGAGATTGCGGTTTTATGTAATTCAGTGGCGCTCACTCCTCCTCTTCCCTCAGAGACAGCAGGGATTGGTGTATAACACGCACCCGCGATTTCCCTCTGATTTTAAGGGGAAGAAAAGTGCGTGTTACACGCCGATAAATACGGTAAATTTGAAAATACTCCCTCTAGTTATTTGTTAGCCAAATATAGTCAGCACCCTGGCTGAACAGCTGCTGACATAAAATCTATCACAGGATATGTCACCTAGAGTCTGATTTGTTTTTAAGTAGTAAAGATAGAAGGTTCACAAAGGCCTTAGATGGTGGTCAGATGTGCAAGCATTATGTTACCAATGAGAGATCTTTTAACAAAAATACACTTTTGGATTGGTAAAATGTAAAGATTTAATCTTATGACATAGGGAGGAGGAGTACTACTAGATGCTCTCAGCACTAGTTATTCTCAGGAGAAAGCAAGAAAGTATGAGTGCTGCCAGCATTGCTGCAGAGGTTGGGTGGGATCAGCCGATCAGTGCTCAGACCATACGCTGCACACTGCATCAAATTGTCACAGAAGGAAGCCACTTCTAAAGATGATGCACAAGAAAGCCCACAAACAGTTTGCTGAAGACAAGCAGACTAAGGACATTGATTACTGGAACCATGTCCTGTGTCCTGTGGCAACCAGGTGAGGAGTACAAAGACAAGTGTATCTTGCCTACAGTCAAGCATGGTGGTGGGATTGTCATGGTCTGGGGCTGCATGAGTGCTGCCGACACTGGGGAGCTACAGTTCATTGAGGGAACCATGAATGCCAACATGTACTGTGACATACTGAAGCAGAGCATGATCCCCTTCCTTCTGAGACTGGGGCGCAGGGCAGTATTTCAAAATGATAACGACCCCAAACACACCTCCAAGACAACCACTGTCTTGCTAAAGAAGCTGAGGGTAAAGGTGACCGACTGGCCAAGCATGTCTCCAGACCTAAACCCTATTTAGCATCTGTGGGGCATCCTCAAATGGAAGGTGGAGGAGTGCAAGGTCTCGAACATCCACCAGCTCCGTGATGTTGTCATGGAGGAGTGGAAGAGGACTCCAGTGGCAACCTGTGAAGCTCTGGTGAACTCCATGCCCAAGAGGGTTAAGGCAGTGCTGGAAAATAACGATGGCCACACAAAATATTGACACTTTGGGCCCAATTTGGATATTTTCATTTAGATGTGTATTCACTTTTGTTGCCAACGGTTTAGACATTAATGGCTGTGTGTTGAGTTATTTTGAGGGGATAGCAATACATTTTTTTTGCAGAGATATTTAGTGGTAATTTAAGCTAAATTAGGTTTTATGTATGTCCTTAAACTTTTTTTGGTGCAACAGTACTTTTTGGAGACACCACCCCATGATTTATGGGTATTGGCATAGTAAAATATAGCTATTCCAAGGTCAGTTAATGGCTTTTATGGTATGTTTTTGCTCCTCCCTGCTGCCATATTGCAAAAGCAAGTAATAAAGCCAAATACACACATACCAAAATTCGGCAAGTTCAGGAGGAACCGGACAAATTTTGGTATGTGTGTAGTCTTCTCTGTTCAATAGAAGCCGTTCTAACCATAGAATAGTCATGCTGGAAAACCAGAATTCGATCAGCTCTTACAGCCAATTACTGCAGTGCTGATCTGTGTACTCTGACAAGGGGAAGGGGAGCCCCCACTGTCAGAGTACAATACTGAGGTGAGGGAGATCCCTGCATCCATCCGTTGACTGAATGGGGAAAAAAACCTGTTTACAACATAAATGGCCCATTGCATGTAAAATGTCTGTAATAAAGCTGACATTAGAAAGCTTGCAACACAGGTAAAAGACGCAGAGCCGAAAACAGTGATCACAAATGTAAACAAAGCTTGTATTTACATCTGAGAGCCTTGCATTTTCCTCCTCTGCCACCAATCCTCCTGGTCTGATCCTCTTCAATATTCTTCTGTCTGGTCCTGTAAATTAAACCGCTCCCACTGACAACTAACAAAAGGGGGTTACATTGGTCAGCAAGAGTAGCACAATAATCACAGAGCACAGCAAGGGGGCACATACAGGAGGCATATAGACCTTAAAGGGACACACTGACCACCAATGTTATGGTGGAAAATATCACTAACCACAAATGTTATGGGACACTGACCCTGATCACCAACTATAAAGGGAGCACACACCACTGACTACCAACCACCACCATAAAGGTGCACCAAAACCTATAAGCTGTTTAGTGCATTACACAGTCATGACCAGGGCCGGGACAAGGGGTGGGCAGGAGGGGCGGCTGCCCTGGGCACTGTGGCATCATGTGAGGTGGTCATACTGCAAGGAGATTGAGGGGGGAGGGGATTTGTGTTGGGAGGAGGGATTTGAGGGGGCAGCAGGGGAAAAGAATGGTTCTAGGAGGGGAAATATGAGGAGGGGGGTGCTAGGAGTGGTGATTCAGGAGAATTTGTGTTGAGAGCGGGGTTGGGAGAAGAGGATTTGTGCTTGGTGGGGATTTGGGGGTGTTGTGCTAGAAGAAGTGATATGGTAAAGGGGGGAGGGGATTTGTGCCTGTATGGATAATTGAGGGGTGTTTGTACTAGGACTGGGGTCGAGGATTGGTGCTAGGATAGATGATATTTTTTGGGGGGGTGGGGCATTTGTGCTGGAGGGATTTGGGTGATGGAGGGGGCAAAGATATATGCTGGGAGGGGGGTTTCAGCAGGGGGCTGATGTGTATTGGGATTAGGGCGGTTTTATGCTTTGGAGGTAATCATGCAGATTAGTGCCCACTTTTTTGGGGGGGGTTTGATGACACATAATGCTCATACTACTTGGGGGGGTGCAGTTTGGCATGTTTGCCCTGGGCTCTAGGTGACCTTGTCTTGACTAGTGCACTATATACACTTTTGTCCAAAATGAAAAAAATAGGGGCATTATAAAAAGATATTATAATAAAGAAATTGTTTTTTATTTTCAAAACGTTGGGCCTTTTTTCCCCTTCTTTAGTAACCAATAAAAACCCAGTGTTGTTAAATACCACCAAAAGAAAGCTCCATCTGTCTACTATTTCATGACATGGTAATTGTCAGCCTATCAGAGCACTGAAAGCTGAAAAATGGCCCTGTAATGAATGGTTATATACAGGCTGATATTCAAGTGGTTCAATTCCATTTTCAACTTAGGGAAGGACAAGGACATTCCCATAATGTATGAGAATGGTTTAATTAAAGGTTGTGCTACAGATCATGCCTGCATATTTACATTTAATGTGACTCTAAGTTATATTTACAAGCCTACATCTAATATTGTGGCAGATTTAATGCTCAAGAGTTCACAGTGCATTTCACATGTTTATCTGTTCTATAATTTGTAGGCGCATGGAGCAGAATGTACTTTTTCTTTATTTTATTAAATATGGGTTCTGTTGTAGTCACATAAACCGGTGAATTTATTATTGTTTATTTAGCTCCAGTTTTACACACAGATATTTATCTTCAAAACATTACAATGAGTATAGACTCCATTGAACACTGCCTTTATGTAACAACTGTACATACTGTATATAACTAGGTCTATGGTATAAAATGACAATAATAGCATACATAAAGGTAAACATACACTATAAAACAGCGCTAGTGTTGAGCAAAAATAAGAAATTATGCGGCCAACTACGCATAAAAACATCACACAGAGAAGTAGAGAGTCCGTGAAGTGGTCAGAGGACAGTCCATAAGTGACAATACAGCCGTATCCCAGTGTGCGCCTTCCACCGGTCAGTGAAGCATCACCCTGTGTTGACACTCTCCCCCTAGGGGGTTAGACTCACCAGATCTGCAAATAATAACAAGCCTCCAAGAATAAAAAGATCTCCTCATCACCTCTCTCTCAATCCCACTCCGGGGGGTTTTTTAGGGGGGGTCACAACTCCACACAGATAAGCAAAAAGAAAAGAAGTATGCACATAGCGTAATTCTGTTTATTGGAGCAAAAAACCCACAATCTTCTAAAAACCCTTCAATCAATATACGTACATATAAAACAGTCAATCAAGCATGAAAATAAAAGGCTGCGTGTCACCATTCATAGGATCAGCCGGCTCGGTGCCCAGGGGAACACATCACTTCCTGGTTGTAGATCGGGCTGTGGTGGAACGCAAACCTCACTTCCGGCGTCGTGTAAGCCACGCCCTGACGCGTTTCGTCATATCCTGACTTCGACAGAGGGCGTGGCTACACGGCACAATGAGAGGCTTATAACACCCGCCCCAATCCTGACCGCCAATCATGCAGCAGCAAGTCAGACGTCAGGCGCACGACGTCAGACCTATAGCCAAGCAATGATTAAGCATAAGAAAAAATGGGAGGGGGCGTGTGTAACCTCGCTGCACGTAATGAATGGCAGTGACAGTGTGTTGGGATCTGTGAGATGAGTGATCGCTCATCATACACATCCACATAGTACACAATGACACAAAAACCACTAACCGGCATACGTACTGATTAACATACGAAGTGCCGCTATCATAGTTAAAAACAGGCAAAAATATGCAACTAATAAATAAATACATAAGAAATATGCGGACTACACAAGGCACTAAGAGCAAGTTAAACACAATACTAGAAGCCAATGCAGCATAATAATTGCAGTAAAATGACCATTTGCGGATCATAATTAAGACGACATATTTAAGCATATTTCTTTTTAACAGTATACATTAAAAAAGAACTATAATCATAAGCGAGTAAAAAGATATAAAGATCATATTGGTTAATGTAAACCAAACATCATTATAAATCTATATAAATAAATAAAACCCATGAGCCGGAAACAATGACATATAACACACTTATATAAAAGCCATACTAAGGACCATAGAAATAATGCAATTGGATAAATACTAATTACGATCAAGACCACTTAGGATTAATAAAGTAATTAAAGAACTGAATACCAAAGATAAATATTACTCATATGCAAATATTGCAATCATTAATATTAAAATAATACAGAACCATAGTAATATTAAAATTGCATCTATGAATCACTGATAAAACAATTGATGTCTAGGTCGACGTTTAACCCCTTTGGCACCAAAGTGTCAGCCAAAAATATCCACTGAGTCTCTCTTTTAGAGAGGTCACGGACCAAGTGGGAGCCCCTCCATTTCGGCTTAAGGTGGTCAATGCCCCAAAACTTAAGACCCGACGGGTCCTGGTTATGTACAAGCTTGAAATGCAGAGACACACTATGATCTTTAAAGCCCAGTTTGATGTTGGCTATGTGCTCTGCAATTCTTACTCTTAAAAGCCTTTTTGTGCGACCGATATACATCAAGTCACACGGGCATTGAAGGGCGTAAACCACATGCGTCGTATTGCATGTGATGAATTCGTTAATAGCAAATTCTTTACCATTGGAGGTCGACCTAAAATTTTCCACAGCCCTAAGGGGCCTGTTGACCTCTCTGCAGGCTCGACATCGTCTACAGCAGAAGAAGCCATTTCTATCCCAGAAAGTGGGCATCCTAGACGGAGGGTCAAGAACTTTCTGCACTATTTTGTCAGCAAAGCTAAGAGACTTCCTATATATAAATCTGGGCTTCTCAGGCAAAGCAGAGTGAAGAACTCTGTCCATCAGCAAGACATGCCAGTGGGCAGAGATAATATCTTCCACCTCCCTATACTGAGAATGGAATTCTGATAGAAAGCTCCATTCATGGCTCTCCCTAGCCCTTAGAGATGGAGATTCATCAAGCAGCGTAGATCTTGGTTGGAGGGCTAGTTCATGTATAATGGAATCAAGCATCAACTCTTGATACCCCTTCTCCATAAATTTTTTCTTTATAATCTGTGCTTGAGTCAGAAAATCTGTATCATCCGAACAGTTCCTTTTTATTCTCGTTAGTTGTCCCTTAGGAATGTTCTTAAGCCACATCGGGTGATGGCCGCTAGTGATGGGTAAGTAGCTGTTGGAGTCAGTGGGTTTGAAATAAACTTTCGTTGCCAGACAGTTCTCTTTCCTGAAGATGGTGACATCCAAAAAATGTATGTCACTCTGACTGGCCTCACTAGTCAATACAATGTTATTCGTATTAGAATTGAGTTCTCTCAAAAATTCCTGGAGGCTGTCACTGGTACCATCCCAGATAAAGAATAAATCGTCAATATACCTCCTGTATAATAGGAGTTGATGACGGGGGGACGAAAAGATAGTTTTATCCTCCCACTCACTCATGAATAGATTTGCTATACTCGGGGCAAATTTTGCCCCCATAGCTACACCTCTGCACTGAGAATAAAACTGCCCGTCAAACCAAAAGAAATTATGGCCTAAACAAAAATCTAAGGCATTCCTAATAAAAACTTTATGACTGTGTGGTAAGTCATCACGCTGGGATAAGGCCCAATTAAGGGCTAGAAGGGCATCATCATGTTGGATCACCGAATAAAGTGAAGTTCTAGCTCTGCTTAGAAGCATTAACTAAATCCATTTTGGCGCTGAGTGGTGTGCTGCAGGCCTGAGCAAACCCATCCTTACAGGTCTATGGTATAACTTAAATTTTGTGTATGTAATATATTACCAAATGCCATACAGACAATTTATAATTAATTATTATTCAAAATGTTTTTCACATTCTTCTGTTATATTACCTTTTTTTTTTTTTAATTCTTTTTATTAATTTTCAACACAAACAGACATACATACCCCGGAAGGTAACATGCCTTGCCAGAGTCGGCCATGCAGGGCCTAAAACAGAACTAACATAGTTCAAACTAACTCCCACCCTTCACTCCCCCCACCCACCATCCTGACCAGTCGCCATATAATAAAATTCACAGTAATAATAGTGTGCACCTTATGATTGAAACATATCCTTATGTTATATCCCGCTGATATCGAATATCTTATGGCAATAGAACACAAGTAAGTTATCAACAGAGACTTCATCTATTGATCAGTTTGCCAGAATATTAATTTCCCAACTCTATCAACCACCTAAGTAGACATTTGTCCTCCTGATTATCCCACTGTAGCCGTAGAATCTAGCCAGGCCTGCCATACCTTATTGAACTTCTTTTCACAGCCTCTAGATCTGTAGGTTGCTCTATATAAACGAATGACTGAGTTAACCAGTTTTTTCCAGTAGGACAAGGTGGGAGCAGCTGTTTTTTTCCAATTTAATAGTATAGCTTTTCTACCATAGAATAACCAAATATTGAATAAAGTGGGGTGAGCTCGAGATGGAACTACCTCCTCCACCAACCCAATTAAGCAGACTCTAAGTGTCATTGGAACTGGGGTGCTGAGTACCTCCGCCAAACATTCTGTAAAACCTGACCAGAATATATTAATTTGTGTGCAACTCCAGAAGATATGCTCTGCGTCAGCTGGGGCGTGAGAGCATCTCCAACACTGGTTGCTAGCTGTTGGATATACGTGTGACAACCCGGCGGGCTTAAAATATACGAGGTAAAAGAACTTAAAATGGATTGCTGAGACTAGATATTTAAAGGGATGGTCCCACATATCGTCCCAGTCCTCTAGCCTGAATGTCAGTAATTTCTTTCTCCCACCGTTCTCTACATTTGATGATCCCCAAAGGCGTTTTTTTAAAGAGAGATTTGTACACTGATGACAGAGGCTTGACCAAGTCCTCTTCTGTTAAGAGTTTCTCTAGTGCTGATGGCATATATTCAATCCTCTGGCCATTAAACTGCTCCTGAAAAGCGTGGCGCAACTGTAAATAGCGGAAGAAAAAGGAGTTCGGTAGATTATGTCTGGCCTTTATCTGATCGAATGTACAAAGCTCCCCCTCTCTAATAATGTCATTCAATACCTTAACACCCTTGCATGCCCATATCATGGGGTCAGGAAGGGAGAAAAAATGTGGGAGTTTCAGGTTCATCCATATTGGGGCTGAAGGAGTAACTCCCATATAGCTAGGGGACATCAAGGTGGTAGTAGTTTCCCATGCCTTAATCGTTGCCTTCATTGAGTCCGTCAGGGGCAAACAAGATTTCAGACCCATATATAGGGCCATCTTTAAACTTCATATGACCCCAGATGTGCTGCCTCTACAACCATAGCGGAATCACCATCATCCGCTGTCAGCCTTCTTCTGGAGAACACCATCTGTCCAGCCAGATAATATTTCTGCCAATCAGGTAATGCTAGTCCCCCCTGACCCCATGGCTCTTGTAATATTTTGATACCTATGCGCGGTGACTGTGGTGACCATAAGAAGGACCCTATTATGCTATTTAGTGATTTAAAAAAGGTTTTCGAAATCCACAATGGGGAATGACGTAGGAAATACAAAATTACCAAGAGGAATTTTTATTTTAATGGGGCTAACTCTACCCAACAGTGAGGGGGTAGATTCTTCCATGCTGTTGTCTTTTGCTTAAGTCTATTTACTAATGGCAGGAGATTTAGGGACATATAGTCCTGGATATTGGCTGTTATTTTAACCCCAAGATAAGTTATTGAGGCGACCCATTGAAGCAGTAATGTATAATCTAGTAGTTTCTTAGCTTCCGTGCCTAGTAGTAGAATTGATGACTTGCTCCAGTTTGCTCTCAGACCCGAAAAGGTGGCAAACTTGTCTAAAATCGATAGGGCAGTCCTGAGAGACAGTCCAGGATCCCTGAGAAACAAGAGCATGTCATCAGCATATAATGCAATGCATTCTTTTATGGTCCCCATCTGAATTGCTCCCACATCCCCAGACTGCCTAAGTGCCCCAGCCATAGCTTCCATCATTAAGGTGAAGAGAAAAGCGGACACCCCTGTCTGGTGCCTCTTCCTTTTGGGAAAAACTCAGAGACCAGGGTACCAAGCCTAACTGCCGTCCTCTGTGCACTGTAAAGCAGTGTAACTCAACGACGGAAACCAGGAACGAACACCATTGCCTTCAACACTGCGTGCATATATTGCCAGTCTACAGAGTCAAAGGCGTTTTCAATGTCGATGGAGACAATAACTTTGGCTGGAAACTCCATCTGTAAATGTGTGAACAATCTCCTTAAGTTTGTATCTGTTGACATGCCAGGCACAAAACCTGTTTGGTCAATATCCACCAGGGTCGAAATAACCCTGGCCAATCTTGTAGCCAGCACTTTAGCTAGAATCTTAAGATCCATGTTAAGCAATGCTATAGGACGATATGAGGAGCATACCTGAGGGTCCTTGCCAGGCTTCAGAAGAAGCACCATATATGCTTCCATCATTGAAGCCGGCAGGGTGCCATCTGTTATATTACCTTTAACATAGACTAGTAATAAAAGGTTTCCAACTGAAAGAGATTTTCAAAATGGCCATGTAGGAAAAAATAGTTTGGGCCTAAGTTCTAATCCACTTAAATAAACATTTTCATATATCAGTAAGTACGGTACCTGTTTTATCAAATTATGAAAAGCAAATTCTTCTGCTAGCTAACATCCAGAAGGGGTTAGAAACCACAATGTAAAAAATTTGTCACACATGAACTCACATTTACTCACTTGGAAGCGTCATTTACATGAGCTAGTTGACCCGTCTTGATGTTAATAACTATAATAAAACACCACCTGTCTCTGTCTAACATGTAACAGAATGTGCTATAATAACCTGGTTATAGGAGAGGTGGAGATCTGGCATAGTCAGCAGTCCAGCTTTGCCGTTTCAGAGCTCACAGTTCTGTATCCCCAAGAATATGGCTCAAGGGGAGCTAGAGTTTGACTGCTGTATAATCTGTGTGCCAAGACGCTGCTTTTTAAACAAGGTTATCTTCCTTAGAATAGTGAGCACCGAGATATAACTACTGGCAGGAGCTGTCTCTGGTGTTATTTTCCCTGTATCATTTTGTATAACATTTAGAGTTGGAGAAGCTTTTGATACTCTGCAAATATTTTCTTAGATCAGATAGGTGCAAGTAAATTAGAAAATTTGACCACTACATTTATTTTCAAGAAAAACAACAGACCGCTCTGTTTTTAATCATTTATATAAAAAATATCTATATCTATAGATATAGATATATACACAGTGGATATAAAAAGTCTACACACCCCCAGTAACATTTCTGACTTTGCAGATGACACCAAGCTATGCAGTGGAATAACGTCCTTATAGGATGTCTCCAATTTACAAGCCAACCTCAATGCTCTGTCTAATTGGGCAACTGAGTGGCAAATGAGGTTTAATGTTGATAAATGTAAAGTTATGCACTTGGGGCCTAAGAATATGAATGCATCATACATACTAGGGGGAGTACAACTGAGGGAATCAATGATGGAGAAGGATCTGGGGGTTTTGGTAGATCACAAGCTCAATAATAGCATGCAATGCCAAGCTGCGGTTTCCAAAGCGAGCAAAGTCCTTTCTTGTATTAAGATAGGTATGGACTCCAGAGAGGGAGATATCATTTTTGCCTCTGTACAAATCATTAGTAAGACCTCATCTGGAATATGCAGTTCAGTTTTGGACATCGGTTCTCAAAAAGCACACGGGGGAACTGGAGAAAGTGCAGAGAAGGGCAACCAAACTGATAAGAGGCATGGAGGAGCTCAGCTATGAGGAAAGATTGGAGGAACTGAATTTATTCACTCTTGAGAAGAGGAGATTAAGGGGGATATGATCAACATGTACAAATATATAAGGGGTCCATATAGTGAACTTGGTGTTCAGTTATTCACTTTAAGGTTATCACAGAGGACAAGGGGGCACTCTTGTCTCTATGTCTAGAAGAAAAAAGATTTCATCTCTAAATACGGAAAGGTTTCTTCACAGTAAGAGCTGTGAAAATGTGGAATAGACTCTCTCCAGAGGTGGTTCTGGCAAGTTCAGTATATTGCTTTAAAAAAGGCCTGAATACTTTCCTAAAAGTACATAATATAACTGGGTACTGATATTTATAGGTAAAGTTGATCCAGAGAAAATC
Source organism: Lithobates clamitans (assembly GCA_037952925.1). Classification (NCBI taxonomy): domain Eukaryota; kingdom Metazoa; phylum Chordata; class Amphibia; order Anura; family Ranidae; genus Lithobates; species Lithobates clamitans. The sequence continues at coordinate 3,057,281 of JBBGZY010000271.1, forward strand.
CGATTGCCTATTATTATTATTGTATTATTATTCTTTTTTTTTTTTTCGGTTGAACTAGATGGACTTGTGTCTTTTTTTTAACCTGACTAACTATGTACCCCCCCCCCCCCGTTAAAATGTCAGGTTTCTGAGACAAAGATAAATTGGTTCGAGCCACTGTTCGATGTCCGCCAGCGGCCCGCGATTGCCTAGTACAGAGGCAGAATGGGGCTCTGCCTTTGTAAACAGGATGAATCTTTCTTTTGACAAGGGACATGACAGAGATCTACTGTTCCCAGTCATCGGGAACTGTGAGCTCTGTCATGGCCCTGGCAGCCCACCCCCCTACAGTTAGAACACACCCAGGGAACACAGTTAACCCCTTGATCACCCCTAGTGTTAACCCCTTCCCTGTCAATGTCATTTTTACATTGATCAGTGCATTTTTATAGCACTGATCAATGTATTATTATCACTGGTCCCCAAAAAGTGTCATTTGGGGTCAGATTTGTCCGCTACAATGTCACAGTTCCACTAAAAATCGCAGATCGCCGCCATTACTAGTAAAAACAATAAAAAAAATAAAAGTTCCTAAATCTATCCCATAGTTTGTAGACGTGATAACTTTTGCGTAAACCAATCAAAATATGCCTATTGCGATTCTTTTTTAACAAAAATATGTAAGGGAATATATATCGGTCTAAACTGATGAATACATTTGTTTTTTTTGGATATGTATTATAGCAAAAAGTGAAAAAAATAATATTTTTTTAAAATTGTCGCTCTTTGTTTATAATTTTGTTTGGGTACAGTGTCGCACGACCACGCAATTGTCAGTTAAAGCAATGCAGTGCTTTATCGCAAAAAATGGTCTGGTCATTAAGGGGCAAATCCTTTCAGGGCTGAAGTGGTTAATGATGAAATTAAAGCAAAACATGTTCGTATGTCCTTTGCATAAAGGAGGGATGAGGAAAACCCTTTTTCTGAAATATAGATAAAATGTATTAATAATTATTTCCATCTTCAGACAATGGGTGTATACATACAGTATATACAGTGCTCAGTGGCTGAGAAGAGATAAAAATACTTGGAACTTAGAAAGACTCTGAGAAGAGTGTAATGAGAAACTCTGTATGTGATCCTAGCATTCGTCTCCAGATAGCATGGTCAGGCCAGTTATGTAAATGCTTTAACATCTAAAAATGGATTTGCATAAATCATATTATATATAGAAAGCCCAACTAGGCCCATAAAAATTCAAATTCTAATATATATTATGTCACAATGAGGAGCATTACTGAGATGTTAAATCTTGATTTTCAAAGCTTAAAAAGGTGAAACTGCTTTGTCCAGGGCAGGGCTGATCAACAGGTTGATTTAACATGACACATAATAAACATAGCACTAACCATGTCTAAAAACAATATTAACAGACTTGCAGTTTATTATTATATTTTATGTATCTTTTGTGCTATGTTTATTTTGTTTTAAAAATGAATTGTGATCTTTTTAGCACAGTAGCTGAAACATTGCTCAAATATAAAAAAATTAGTGCAGAACTTATATGTTGATTTATCCATTTGCGCTTCGGAAGGTTTCCCCCCCCCCCCTTCATGACCAGGCCATTTTCTGTGATACGGCACTGCGTTCATTTAACTGACAATTGCGCACAAGGGGGTTTATTTACTAAAGCTGGAGAGTGCAAAAATCGGTCTCACCTTTGCAGAGAAACCAATCAGCTCCTAACCTCAGCTTGTTCAATTAAGCTTTGGCAATAAAACCTGGAAGCTGATTGGTTTCTGTGTAGAAGTGAGACTTATTTTGCACTTTCCATCTTTAGTAAAGAAAACTCCACAGAGCTTTCTTTTGGTGGTATTTGATCACCTCGAACAGTGACTTATAGCGAGACTGCATCATTGCGGCGGACAAATCAGACACTAAGTGACACTTTTTGGGGACCAGTGACACTAATACAGTGATCAGTGCTACAAATATGCACTGCCATTGTATTAATGACACTGGCAGGGAAGGGGTGAACAGCAGGGGCGATCAGAGGATTAACTGTGTGCCTAACCTTCGCTTATGTACACTGTGGGAGGTGCTTGTACTATGGGAAGGCAGAGATCCGTGTTCCTGCTTTGCAGGAACACAGGATCACAACCTTCCCTTCTCACAGAATGGTGTTGTTTCCCAAATGATTGACGGGTCCTGGCGGACATCCTGTCCGCTGGACCCGCTGATTGGCTCCCGCTGTGTCCAACCAGTGGGCCACCGGCAATGCTCATGCAGAATACGGTCGGCAAGCGGTTAAAGTAGAACTAATGGCTCCTGTATTATAGTTTCCATAAATACCGAATCCAGATTTGCATGTGATGCGGGAGCCTCATAAAGTAAACAAATTTCTTCTTCATTTGTGTCTCCCACACTCCCCCTCCCAGACACTGCAGCTCACAGTTAGAAGGTTTCAGCAACAAAGGCATTACTGTCAACATACATTAAAAATTACCTTCATCAACATGTGTTTATGTTTTAAGAACTTGGTTTCTGATTGTGGATCAATTCCCTAAGCTACATGATTTTATTGGACTATGTTCTTTATTTTATCAGTTCCCTAAATACTTCAATGGCATAGAGTAGTTATTTTCATTGAATTAAATAATTATGTGACCACTGAAATAATAACTTCTCATGAATCCATATAATTCCTAATGAAGCATCATTGTATCTTTATCTTTATCTATCTTTTGTTCTGCTCTCCTCATCAGACACCTTATAGAAACGTACAGGTAACACGAGCCAATGTTAATATTTTAAACATCTTCTTTCAAGATATAGTATTTTTCTTGTTTTTTTTTTTAATTATTTGCATACCTTGGAACAACCATATCTGTTTGATGCATATCTTTGATCCAGTTTTTGGTTGTGCTTTTTTTTACGTTATTATCTTAATGCATATAAACTGCATTTATTTTTTTAGAGCTAAAAACTACAGATCCTTAGCAATCGCTAACATCAACTTTCATAATACTCATGGTTGCCATACATTATGTGATCTTAGCCTAGTCTCCAAGCCAAAAAATGTTTTCCTTAATTTATTTATTTATGGTGTTTTAAGTTCTTATATAGCACCATCAATTTATGCAACACTTTACACATATATATTGTACATTCAATAAAGAGGATTTTTTTAATGTAAAATAATAATGGATTTTGCTGATATATAAAAGTGCCCTACTAATTCACTGTAAGGGTTTTTTTCCAGTGATAGATTCACTTTAGCTACACCAACACATTTAAAAATCAAGCTTTTAGATCATGACTTAAAGGTCAAACCAGCTGACATGTAAGATAAGACAATGAACCCCTGTAGGAGTAATACAGGTAGTCAGGAGCCCACATGCCCACATCTACAGTATGTACTTCTCATTTACCGCAGCCGATTTAGCATCTGTAGTTATCAGCAATGCACTGCACATCGTTTTACATGGCACAGACTGAAAGGATAACTATCAGCCTGTTACAGCTAATTACTGGGAACAGATCAGGAGAGTGGGCTAGCTAGAGAAAACTGCAGCACCTGAGTGTAATTTCCACACAAATGGGAGATTATGTTACACTGCAAATTGTCATCCATGAGAAACAAGAAAGGGATCTCACCCAAAGGATTAAAATCAATATCTATTCACTTTAATAGCAGCAGATACATTTTCTCCAAAACAGGTCTTAATCAGGATGTACACTGCAGTATTGTGTTTATATGCAATGTGAATCTTAGCAAGGGCCTGTGTTATCTGAAATGTCAATTTTGATTTTGTGGAAGAGAAAAAAATATCCACAAATAGAAAAGTATAAAGCCATCTGTATTCGATGCAGAATTAAATTATGGGCACGCACCGTCATAATATTTAATAAGAGCAAGAAAAGCATTGACAAGCTGGAAGGCCAGGTTTAAGGTAGCAGCTGTGCAGTTTTTGATCATTTGTCTCCTTTTAAATCTCTACCCGAACCTAAACCCCAACAGAGATATTTGGGATGACTGTTGTTGCTAATGAAACAAGTAAGCTTAGGTGTGTACGTGAAAGTGTGGGAGTTCGCAACAAGTAAATTAAATTGGAAGAAAATAAAGATATAAGGTAACAGAAAATTGAGATCAAATAAAACAAACTTTATTACCAATTTCTTTAATCATGCAAGTTTGCAGTACTATTCAGTTATTATGTTTGCATCTTGTTTTTGTGTTGTTGCAAATTTAAAAACAACTTGCTGCAACAAAATGCATTTACACCCATTAAAATATATTTGTGAAATAGACATTAAACCAAAGTAAAAATATACATAAATAATCACCACCATCTAAAGATGTAAAAAAAAAAAAAAAAAAAAGATAAATGTTTTCACTAACTATAAAACTTTTTTTTTCTTAAGATAAATGATTTGTTCTATATGTTAAAATATGTTTTTATTATACTGTAATATATTCTTTATTTAGTAGTTAATTTACAATATGAAAGGCAAATATAAAACTGAGGAAACTATTAAAATAGAAAGGTATGCTTTATGCTTTTTTTTTTTGGTTGTTCAAAATGTATAAATTACCTTGGACTTGAGATTAAGTATTACTATCCTGCATGTTTAACATGCATTTACTGTTACAAGACTGCATCACCACACAATACCAATTGAATAATAGTCCATTAATAAATGATATTTGTATTTATCAGCTTATAAAACACAAAGCAGCATTTTAATTTATGCTGATCTCTGCATGAAAATGTTACCTGCCTCATTATATTTGAAATCTGTGAGTAAATTGGATAATATGGGAATTTCTAACGAAATATCAGAATAAACATTTGTCCAATTTAAGCCATGCTGGAAATGCTAGAACCTTTAAAGACCTTGAATATCATTATTCTACAGATCACAATATGAGGGCGAAAGAAAAAAAAAAGAGAAGTTTGGTGCTGGTTAATGAAACACCTACAGAAAAACGAAAAGCAAAGATTCAAAAAGCATTGTAATGCATATCAATAAGCATCATAAGAATAATTTTTTTCAAGAACAATCTTTGTCCAAGAAATGGCTTGGTAATCCATGATCAGCTTATCAAGTATCACAATAAAATGCTAGGCAGCAAAAAAAAAAATTAGTACGCAAATGAAAATGTTTATAACAGATACTTCTTTTAATTAAAAACAACATGCAATTCTGCTCATTATAAAAATGGAACCTGTACGTTGAAGTAAAGAATCAGCAGATTCAAATGATTTTTTAAAATAATTATTAATTGCATAAATGTGCAATATGCACTCTAAATGTGTAGTGGGCAAACTTGAATAATGAAAATAGTTTTCCCATTACAATTCACTGACAGCTGACTGTTCTTCATGTGTTGAGTAGACTTGAGTGAGTTAATAGGGAATCATTTACACAAAAGAACTAAACAGGTGCACCTGAAACTCCAGCCAATCCCCTGAAGACACTATGTACGTCACTGGGCATGTAACTTGGGGATTAAGAGGTAAATAAACAGCAAATCAAATCTAGTTAAAGAAAGTAACTGTGTTTTTTTTGTTTTACATTTTAAGATAATTCTCCTCTTTGGGAATATTTCTCTAAATAACGTTAAAGAAAAAACGCCATTAACTAAATGCCTGGACCTAACATTTAGCAGAATCAAACATTTTAAGAAAGGGAAAGCAAATCTTTTTTTAACACTCCTAAAATGTTAGCTACTTTTTAAGGCCAGTAACACAGAAAAGCCTGATGGGATTTTTTCCTTCTAGGAAAGATTATGCAAAGCAAACTTTTAAGACAATCTTTTTTTATTTGGTTTAACAATCTAAACCAGATACTAGACAGCTTGAGAAAACTCTTCTGTACAGGGAGGCTGATTAGATCATCTGCTAATCCCTGAAAGTCTTCAACTATATCTAAATCTAACCATTTAGACTACTGTGTGTTAATCACTGATTAGAAAAGAAACTTACTATGATCTTGTGAATCCAAGCACTGTAGTAAAACAACATTTAATACATCACAAAGAATTCCCAATGCACTATTGATTAACCAAAGAGACAGCTCCACAAAAATCATCTTCTTTCGGGCACACCATTTTACTGAAACCTGGTACTTATACACTAATAAAGGATGAGTCACTAGGATAACTTGCTCAGATCTGTATTTACATTTCCCTTTAAGCTATTAAATAAGCTTTTATTTTAAAACAGGTAAATAAAGATCACCACATGAAAAGGAGCTTAACCCCGTCATGCCTAAGGGTAAAATTTAAATTAATGCCTAAGCACAATGTTGCAAATTTGACATGTGTTAGTAAAACTAAACATATCATCACAAATACTTTGTGCATCCAGGTGAATTGTACCTTGTTTATTTCCGGACTTTTATTTAATTGTAAATGGTTATGGATATCTGATTTTTTTTTATTCAAGGGAAAACTTGCCCAAAATAGTAAAAAAAAATAATTAAAAAAAATGTCATATATAGGGGAAAAAAACGCGCTCAAGTCCATACAACAATCTTATTGAAGATAGATGATATTAATCATAATTTTGAATATAAAAAGTCCCAAAGCAGAAGCAGCAGCATATAGCAAAAGTTGCACGTAGTATAAGGAAGAGAATAAAAAAAATGTAGCTGTATATTTCTTGTTACTACCATAACCTACCACCAAAGAACAACCCAAAATAAATTCTCCTGCTCCTGATGATCACAGAGATACCACATATGTGTATGTAGTTGTTGTTTGTACCCGTAGTACAGCCAAGGAAACAGTGTGCATTTTGTTTTGTTTTTTTGTGTCCTACCTAAAACACAATGATGCCAACTGACACTGATACGAATTTAAAAAAAAAATCCTGTCCAAAATATACTGAAGCAAGGTTGGTAACAAGAGAATCTGGATGCCGCACACTGGATAAAGTTGAAAATTCTTCTTTATTGTAAAAATTGGATCATCAAAATAGAGGACAATCAGGCAGATGGTACAGACATAGCTGACGCCTTTCGCACTCTAGTTTGAGTGCTTACTCATAGCTCTGAGTAAGCACTCAAACTAGAGTGTGAAACGCGTCAGTGGGTCTGTACCATCTGCCTGATTGTCCTGTATTTTGATGATCCAATTTTTACAATAAAGAAGAATTTCCAACTTTATCCAGTGTGCGACATCTAGATTCTCTTTTTACAAACCTTGCTTCAATTTGCATTTAGCCAGCACCTGGGACTCCCTTCCTCTGAAGAATCTACTAAACACAAACCTGGGAGCAAGTCTACCTGAGCGGTGAACCACCTTCCCTAAAATATACTGACCCTGATCTTTGACCCTTACTTGACCCAAACACTAACCCTGGCACTGACCTAGATCAAACCTTGATCTAGGTATTTTTTTCTTTATTTTTTTTTACACACACTTTTTTTTCTCTCTGCAAAGAGAGAGAAAGATAGATGTATCTTTCCTCTCCATTCACAGAGACAGATAAACACAGGGGCTGATCACTGTGGTAGCCAGTCAAAGGCTACCACAGCAATCAGGTGACCTGGAATCCCGATCGATAGTATGGGACTCAGGGCTCTAGGTGAGACCCCGGTCTCTGGTCTTGGTGCGTGCTTTCAGCACAAAGGGAGATACGCATATATGCGGCCCCATGGCAAAAGGACCAGTGCAGGGGGGCTGCATACTCTATATGTGTTAAGTCAGCATCAAAGGGTTTGAGACTGCACCTGCTGGCTCAAAGAGGAGAACACAAAATATTGATTTATAGTAGTTCATATTCATTAAACTAAAAACATTTTTTTTCCCAAAACTGTATCAGAGTGGTTTCGCTCTCAATCAACCTTGACTATTTTTAATCGTTATGCTGCCAACATTAGTAAATAAATAGGAAAGTATATCAGTATATACTTTTTTAAAACTGTATTTTATCATTTCTTCCGTCCTCCTAATTTTCAGGCCCAGGCAAATTATGTCATACATCCCAGGAGTGTTCAGGAAGGGTTTTCTCCGCTAAGCACACCTTCCTGCCTGCATGTCTGCTTTAATAAATTAGTCAGCTTAAATCGTTTCTGCCCACTGCAATGTATTAATATGTGACTACAAGTGCAGGTTCATTTCTCAAATTCTGTTCTTAAAATCAACAAAAAATCAAATATGAAAAAATGGGGATAAAAAATTAAAACCTGAAACTCAAAAATAAAAATTGTTGAATTCTTTTGGTGTGTATGTCAAAGATCACCTATTGCACAGACACAAATTGCATCACTTTCTCTATCCTGCATAATTGTGGGGACTGCTAGTGGTAGTGTGATATCCTTCACTTTGAAAACAATTGTATTGAGCTGATGCTTAATTGGGTCTCGGTGGAACTTATGGTGTGTTTTCTACAGGGAATGTGCTCTCAACTTTACAGGCTCAGAAAACATCCTGTAAACATCCGCAGTGACAAAATCACCAGGGACCAAATAAATGCAACGTGTGATTTGATACAAACATTCTATGGGCCTAAGCAGATGGTGGTGGTAATACCCATTTGGGGGAAGGTCTTGATCATGCAAGTTGACTTCCATCTCAATATCTCTTGGCTGGCATTAGGCAACATAGCACCCCATAGCGGTTTATGAAATGTATTACTGGACAATATGGGATCTACAGAAGGTTGGTTATACAAAACTAAGATGCTAGCATTAAAGACATGGTGGAATTTGATTCAATTGTCTTCTCAAAAAACATCTGACTGTAAATGTGGTAATGACTTGATTAATCTTAGGTCCCTGTCAAAGACTTGGGGACACAATTTTGGGTTGGAGCAAAGGAGGTTTAATCTGAAATTGCAAAGGGAGTTCTTTGCTGTCAGAGCAGCGAAAATGTAGAACTCTCTTTCCCAGTAAGTGGTATCATCAGGAGGTATTGACAAATTCAAGAAAATAGAAAATGATAGAATTATAGAAAATATAAACTGACACACATAGGTTGGACTGGATGGACCTGTCTTTTTACAACCTTAATGACTATGTTATTCAATCTGTATTCACTTAGTTCTAGGGGACGTTTTTTATGCTGCAGATACTTGTTGCCTGGTTGCCATTCTGTCTCCCCTGCTTCAGTACTAGAAGTTGCTAACCCAGATTAAGTATGCAACTAATGACTTCTGATAGAGTGACTTTTTTGATCTGCATGAATTTTATGAGTCAACATAACAGCCGAGTAACTAGTATTTTCAGAAGGCCATACATAGCAGACTCAGGGTTGCTTTGGAAAGGTTTACTTTAAAGAAGAACTCAAGTCAAAATAAATAATAATAAAATGGTTTCAACCTGCCCCTAGCTTGTGACTAGACAGTAAATTAGAAGCAGCACAGTTATCAGCTCATCTGTCATTCTGCCTTCTCCTTCTATCAGCATGCTACTTGCCAACACATGAACTGACTGGTTCCTTGTGCTTCCTCTTCTTTTTCCACTACTGCTGTACAGAGACTGATACCAGGTTAAATTCTGTCATGTACACTGCTTGTATTACAAATACATTTAGTGATGTATTATTAAATACAGAACGGCACTACTTATAGCTGCCCACCAATTTGAGAAGGGTTTACCTAATTAAATGTCTATTATCCTACGCCATCTTGTATAGGTATACAGCATACTGATGAATTGCTGTATGGATTGATGGATATGCGATTTCTCTTCTTCTTTTTTTGTATGCCTGGGGAAAGACCAAGGACCCCTTAAATATTTATATAGTACTTACTGCCTTTATGCCAGCTCTAATATGAAGCCTCACACTTCCCGTCTCTTTCAATTTCTCAATAATAATGTCATGGGGCCCCGGATGTGCCTATGCCTCAGAAGTATAGTTATATCACACCAAGGGACAGAAAGGTGTTTGATAAACAGAAGTTATGATAGGCTCTCGCTGGACCTCTCTGGTGTTTAGATGATGAAACTGGAAAGAACCAGTGAAGTGTGAAATTGGTTGGAAATTATAAAGTAGAGATCTGCTTCCTTTTTGGTAAGATCTAAGCTGTTCACAAAGCAATGCCAGCAGGTCTATAAAACATATCTGAAACTTGATCGCTGGTACTGCAATCCAAATGTTACTTGATGTGAATCCACCTATGATCCCAAACTGCACCATCCTCTATTGTATTATTGAAATAGTGACCTGCACACCCGACCCAAATAATAAGTTAGGCGATATAGAGTGGATTTTTCATCATAATACAATGGGCTTTATCTTGTCTGTTTTATGTCACATATATCATTAAAATGTAAGCCTGTACTGAAAAAAAAATCAGCTGGAAATTAAATTTTAAATCTGAGTCTGCAGTGGGACATCAGAGAGTTATTATTACAGTTTTATGAGACATAGCCAATGTGGTCAAACTGTAGACCTCTAATATCCTTAGTCCAGGCAGGTGTCCTGGTTAGATGCTAAGTCCAACATAGGGAAGACTTTTCTTTAGGTTGCTTTTCAGAGGACAAGGGCCATATTTACATAGTTTGTCTGGTTGAAAAAAGACACACGTCCATCTAGTTCAACCAATAAAAGGGGGAAAAAATATGTTGGTTTTGAATCTTAGATCAACTTAACCACTTAAGCCCCGGACCATTTGGCTGCCCAAAGGCCAGAGCACTTTTTGCAATTCGGCACTGTGTCGCTTTAACTGACAATTGCGCGGTCGTGCGACGTGGCTCCCGAACGAAATTGATGTCCCTTTTTCCCCACAAATAGAGCTTTCTTTTGGTGGTATTTGATCAACTCTGCATTTTTTTGTGTTTGCGCTATAAACAAAAAAAATAGCGAAAATTTTGAAAAAACCCCATTATTTTTCACTTTTTGCTATAATAAATATCCCCCAAAAATATATAAAAAACCATTTTTTTTCCTCAGTTTAGGCCGATACGTATTCTTCTACATATTTTTGGTAAAAAAAATAAGCGTTTATTGATTGGTTTGCACAAAAGTTATAGCGTCTACAAAATAGGGGATAGTTTTATGGCATTTTTATTAATAATTTTTTTTACTAGTAATGGTGACGATCAGCGATTTTTATCATAACTGCGACATTATGATGGACAGATCGGACACTTTTGGCGCGATTTTGGGACCATTCACATTTATACAGCGATCAGTGCAATTAAAAAAGCATTAATTACTGTGTAAATCTGACTGGCAGTGAAGGGGTTAACCACTAGGGGGCAGTGAAGGGGTTAAGTGTGTCCTAGGGAGTGCTTCTAACTGTGGGGGGGCGTGGCTATATGTGACACGACACTGATCACCGCTCCCGATTACAGGGAGCTATGATCAGTGTCCTGTCACTAGGCAGAACAGGGAAATGCTTGTTTACATCAGCATTTCCCCGTTCTTCCTCTCCGTGAGACGATCGCAGGTATCCCCCCGAACATCGGGTCCGTGGGACCCGCAATCACACTCACGGAAGACACAGCGGGCCCGCAAACCGCTTCTTAAAGGGCAACGTACAGGTACGTTAATCTGCCTGTACGTGCCCTTCTGCTGACATATATCGGCATGAGCCGGTCGGCAAGCGGTTAATGTGCAACTAAGAAAACACCAAACCAGTTGAATATATAAAACATATAATAAAAATCTGATCTAAATAGTTCACATCAGGCAATAATTTTTTTTTTAGGAAACAGGAAGATATACTGGCCCAATTTGAACTATATAGACGAGATAACGAGACAACGAGACAACTTTCCATACAAAAAAGAAATCTTGGCCCTTCAAAAGTGGCTTGCCACTATCAGGAATCTTCCAGAAATAAATTATAATTAATTATAAATATTTAGTTGCCTGGAAAGTGTAGATTTCACAATACTTCTATTTTTGTAATTTATTCCAATATTTATTTTATCCTTCTAGGGATCTCCCTTCCAGGCAACAATATTTCATTCCTTTTTTGCCTTTGGGCAAAACGCATAATATTTAACCCCCCCGAAGACACACCACCAGCGATGTTGTACATAGTTTGCTTCAACTTGCACTTTAACCTTAGGTCAAGAAATCAGCAAAAACAGTACATAGCTGGGTTCTACCAGATCCACAAAACACTGAGAAACATTTACACGTTTCTGATTTGTAAAGCTGTACATTATAGTATATTCAAACCCTTTAGATTTACCATCAACAATGTAGTGCAAGGGCCTGCCTGATTGCATACAAATTGAAAGTGTTTAGGCCTGACCTCATATTATATAGTTTTGGTAAATCTAAAGGAAATTGTACAAGAAAATATAATAATGTATGGCCAGCCTTAGATGTAGTGGCTGCACCAGTTTTCCTTTATATAGGCTAAGTAAATTGTCTGCAAGCACAGAAAGACACTTGTTAACCTTGTCAAACTTCCAAGTTAATTGCAACTTCCTGTGCGCTGAACTCAATTCCCAAACAATGTTATCAGCTTTCCAAGTCATCTTCTGTGCAGTACAAAATGATGCCCCATATGTGATAAAGATGAGGAGAGTGGAGGCATTTATAGTCCAAATCAGGAGAGCAGAATAAAGTGTCAACACTGCTCCTCTAGAGATACTACACGGAGAAAGGGTGTTGTCATCCTAGGACAGGAAGTGTTACTGGGAAAATTCCCAGGTGAAAAAATAAAACTCCCACCAGAGTAACCACATCGAAGGGCTGGTAAGCCACAATAAATTAAGTTTTTGTTTTTGAGCTTATACTTTAAGCTCTAGAATAACAGCATGACTTTCACAGCCCAGTTAGAAGTATTATTTACTTATCTGCCCTACTGTAATAACCAAATGCCAAGCATTAAGAGTATCTGAAGACATTTCAATGAACCAAAACAAGTTGTGTGTAATTAATTTAGATCTTGTTAATATTTATATTTTGTTTTATGACATACACCAGAAAGAAAATCAAACAAATGCAAAAGATAAGAAAAATATCACTTTTTAATTAATTGCCATGTCAAGAGAAACTAATTGAAATGCTCCTAGTATGCAGCCAGCAGCGCTATGCTGTCATATTAAAGGCTATTGGTTTTGCAATTATCTTATTAATCTAATCTCATGCTTTCATATTTATACAGTAAGTGTGGAAATCTTGCAGGAAATCTTAATTGCATTAACGCGTTAAGATTTACTCATGTACCTCTGCATTTTATTCATGGCAGAACTTCTTGCTGAGTACATGTGAAACTTCATATAGTTCTCTACCAGCCTATAAGTAATGGGGAGAACTTATTGTCATAGAAAGGTACCTATCTCTTAGGTAGATTTCAGTCTTGTGCCTAGTATATATGGGCCAAATGTCGGGAGACGTTGGCCAGTTCAATAAAAACAAATGTGCCCATGTGCCCATGTGTATTTCAGCTGGTCTGACAGAAGCCGGCTGGCTTTTGTCAGACAAGCATGCTGGAAAACCAATGGCTGAAAGCGCTGATCGGAGTGTCCTGTTGGGGGGGCATTCCCCTGTCAGAACAAAACAGCTCAGTGGGGAAGATCGCTGCACTAATGTCGGATTGTTAGTACAGTGGCTCCAACCGGAGCTGTCAGGGTAAAAACTAATGCCCAGATAGCAAACAATTGTGCTGCAGGTTTGAAAATTACTTGCTAAGCTATTGCTAGAGTTGCCAGGTTTCACAAGTTTATTGCACAATTGCAGCAAGTCCGCATTGCATGACTCCAGATCAACTTTCTTTACAAACACTCTGCAAGTCTGCTGCAAGTTCTGGTTCAGTTATGTTGTGCAATAGTCATCCAACCACAGGGGTCACTGTGGCTAAATTTTCATACTGTAGACTTGCAGAGCTCTTGCTGTAGACTCGCCACTACAACTTTACTCTTGCTTGTTAAAAAAAAATTTGCTACAAATTGGAAAAGTGTCAACCATAACTTGTGCTTCAAGTGCTCTGCAAGTGTACAACCTGCTGTGAAAAAAAAAAAAATTGTGGCAAGTTATCCTTGCTATCTGGGTAGTGTGTACCAGGCTTTAGGGGCCTGAAGAGTAGTTCTCAGGTTTTTTTTAAAGGATTGCAAATTAGAGGACTTTTAGCAGGAAGATACAGACAATAGTAGTGCTTCAATTCATAGATGATTAACACACAATAAACTTGGCATACTGAAGCTGTAATATAGCAAACCCAACCAATCCCACAGAATCCCAAAATACCAACCTAACCGTCCTCTTCTTTCCTCCCAAGACCTGCTCTCTAGCTCCCTCATCACCTCCTCCCATATTCGCCTTCAGGACTTCTCCCAAGCCTCTCCCAACCTCTGGAATTCCCTACCCCAATCTGTCAGACTGTCTCCAAATCTATCCACTTTTAGGCAATCCCTGAAAACTTTTCTCTTCAGAGAAGCCTATCCTCCCTCCACCTAACAACTGCACTTCTATTTTCCATATCAGCTTATCCCCCACAGCTATTATCCTTTTGTATTACTTGACCCTCCCTCCTAGATTGTAAGCTCTAACGAGTAGGGCCCTCTGATTACCCCTGTATTGAACTGTATTGTAACTGTACTGTCTGCCCTAATGTTGTAAAGCTCTGCGCAAACTGTTGGCGTTATATAAATCCTGTATAATAATAATCTTCATTAGCAGTCTAATAATCTGCATTAGCCCACAGACCAGTAAACACCAATATATAGGAATATATAGAGAATATGTACAGTATATTGTATCCGTACATATTTTCAGTCTTCATTCACCATGGTTAGGAATTTTTTTTTTTTTAGTCAGGAAAATTTTAAATATCGCAAAATAGTTTGTATTTTCAGCAGTGGCGTCGCTAGGGGGTGGCTTTCTGGGCTATAGCCCGGAATCTGGGGCCCATAGCCCCGAGTCTCTGCAGGGGTCCCCAAGGGTAGGGGGGAATCTCTGGGGACCCTGATGTAAGTGGCAGGCTCTCTGGGGACCCTGATGCAAGGGGGAGGCTCTCTGGGGACCCTGATTTTAAGGGGAAGGCTCTCTGGGGACCCTAATTTAAAGGGGAGGCTCTCTGGGGGCCCTGATTTAAGGGGGAGGCTCTCTGGGGACCCTGATGCAAGGGAGAGGCTCTCTGGGGACCCTGATGCAAGGGAGAGGCTCTCTGGGGACCCTGATTTTAAGGGGGAGGCTCTCTGAGGACCCTGATGTAAGGGGGGCTCTCTGGGGACCCTGATGTAATGTACTATTTGGGCTCTAGCCCCAGATCTTTTGTAGACCTAGCAACGCCCCTGATTTTCAGTGTAGCCAGAAGTTGGTTTTTGCAAATTTTCACGTATTCTTCAAATTCTTCTTTAATGTGAAAAACAGATTGTTCACAGAGCTGAAACTTAAAATGATATAATTGGGAATTTGGGATGGTATCTCACCCTCCTCACAGATCTGTCTGGGGTTTTAATCAGAGACAGAAAAACAACATAAAAAAAAAAAAAGACAAACCATTACAATTTAAAAAGAATATATACTATAAGCAAGCTTAACTCCTCTGACCAAATGTTTGATTTCGGAGGATCAGACCACCATGTGTAGGGTTTCCTGTAAAAGTGTGCAAAAAAGGACATTTTCTTTTACATTAGATGAAAGATTATTCAAGTACCTTTTTTTTAATGGTTTTATTCCACTGGCGAGATTTCCCTTCACTTCCTCTTATGTAGACACAATAGAAAGTGAAAGGAAATCTCTCTAAAATGAGGGAAATACACTATTAGACAGTTGTCACAGCAATAATCCATAGCATAACTCAAAATTATGGATCTTACCTAACATTCAGTCCTTGTGAAAGGTCACCAGGACACATAGCTATTCTCCAAAGTGGGGACACAGGCAGCATTAAAAACAGAACAGTCTCACTATGCTTTCCCTACCCTTTTTGAAAATAAAAAAAATAGCTTCAAATACATTTTCAGTGTATAATTAAACAGCTCAGCAAAACATTTCCACTATTTCAATACCAATTGGGAAACAGAAGCATGCTCCTTTTACAAATTAAAGAACAAATTTAGCTGTGTTTGCGGAAATAAGCTGCCATTTGAAGGTACAATCAGACTGTGTATTTCTTTAGATTTTTGCCATTAATTATGGTATCCACTGTTTTCCTGTGACTGGTTTGTTTGATCAAGGCCTACATTGCTGTTGGTCTAATTAGGATGGCCCTATATTGTATCACTCGATTACCAATATTTTGCTTATTCTTGTGATTTACATTTTAGTAACAAGTAAATTGTGTTTGTGCTTAGATCTGCATACTGATTTCCTTGGCAGTGTAACATTCTTTTGTTAATTCCTATTTTAGCTTGGCTTTCTAGAACTAGTCACAAAAGCAAGCACAATTTTTCACTGACAGATCCATGCAATGCTGAATGGAATTTGTATGGTTGCCTCGTTACCTATCTACACACTGTTATTAAACACTATTAAATGACTGGATTTTTAAACTGCTCTGTACACAAACACTTTAATTAGATATGTGTAGGTGTAATCAACACAATAAATCTGTTTATGTTGTCTTTTAAACTGTAGGTGTGATTTGCCTTGGAAGCAGTACGTGCCACTGATGTCACCAGTTTAATGTGCTACCTAAAGGAGATCATTTATAAGCAGCAGGATATGTTTGTGGGTGTGCAGAAAGAACAGAGGGAAAGGCAGCAAAGGCAGCTCTGTTTTTTAAGTCTCTTATGCCGCGTACGCACGATCGGAATTTCGGCCCGCAAATGACTGATGAGAGTTTTTCGTCGGAAACTGCGACCGTGTGTATGCTCCATCGGACTTTTGCTGGCCGAATTCCAGCCAGCAAAAGATTGAGAGCATGTTCTCAATTTTTCGGTAGGGAAAAGTTACTATCCAAAAATGCGATCGTCTGTGGCAATTCCGACATGCAAAATTCCTACGCTTGCTCGGAAACAATTCGACGCATGCTCGGAAGCATTGAACTCCATTTTCTCAGCTCGTCGTAGTGTTGTACGTCACCGCGTTCTTAACGGTCGTAAGTTCAGCAAACTTTTGCGTGACCGTGTGTACGCAAGGCAAACTTGAGCGGAATCCCGTCGAAAAAGCCGGCATATCTTTTTCCGACGAGAAGTCCGATCGTGTGTACGCGGCATAACTGTTGTTTTTAGGCTTCTTAATTGTTCAGTGTGCTCTCCTGATCCTCTGCTGATGCACCTTACTGCTACTAGTGTAGAGCAAGCAGGGTACATTATTTGTGGTCACCCAGATAGCAAGCAATTGTGCTGCAAGTTTGAAAATGACTTGATAAGCTATTGCTAGAGTTGCCAGGCTTCACAAGTTTATTGCACAATTGCAGCAAGTCTGCATTGCATTACTCCAGATCAACTTTCTTTACAAATACTCTGCAAGTCTACTACAAGTTCTGGTTCAGTTATGTTGTGCAATAGTCATCCCACCACAGGGGTCACTGTGGCTGAATTTTCATGCTGTAGACTGGCAGAGCTCTGCTGTAGACTCACAACTGCAACTTTGCTCTTGCTAGAGACTTGCCATGCAAATTTGCTACTAATTGGAAAAGTGTCAACTTTAACCGCTTGCAGACCAGCTGCCACAGTTTTACTGCAGCAGGTTGGCTCCGCTGCGTGAAATCACGTTATTGTACGTGATCTCACGAGGTCCGGATGGCAGGTACACGCGCACGCGCCGCGAGCTCCGTGAGTCCGACCGCGGGTCCTACGGATTTGATACCTGCGATTGTCTCACAGAGAGGGAGAACGGGGAAATGCTGATGTAAACAAGCATTTTCCCGTTCTACCTAGTGACAGGACACTGATCACAGCTCTCTGTAATCGGGAGAGGTGATCAGTGTCGTATCACACATAGCCCATCCCCCCCAGTTAGAACACATCCCTAGGACACACTTATCCCCTGCAGCGCCCCCTCCTGGTTAACCCCTTCAATGCCAGTCACATTTACACAGTAATCA
This sequence comes from Lithobates clamitans, assembly GCA_037952925.1. Lineage (NCBI taxonomy): Eukaryota > Metazoa > Chordata > Amphibia > Anura > Ranidae > Lithobates > Lithobates clamitans. Next base: position 3,075,172 of record JBBGZY010000271.1, read on the forward strand.
ATACATTTTTAATCTCACTGATCGCTGTATAAATGTGAATGGTCCCAAAATAGCACCAAAAGTGTCTGATGTGTCCGCCATAATGTTGCAGTCCCGATAAAATTCGCTGATCGCCGCCATTACTAGTAAAAAAAAAATGATTAATAAAAATGCCGTAAAACCATCCCCTATTTTGTAGACGCTATAACTTTTTCGCAAGCCAATCAATAAACGCTTATTGCATTTTTTTTTACCAAAAATATGTAGAAGAATACGTATCGGCCTAAACTGAGGAAAAAAAATGTTTTTTATATATTTATTATAGCAAAAAGTAAAAAATATTGTTTCTTTTTTTTCAAAATTGTCGCTCTTTTTTTTGTTTATAGCGCAAAAAGTAAAAACCGCAGAGGTGATCAAATACCACCAAAAGAAAGCTCTATGTGTGGGGAAAAAAGGACATCAATTTTGTTTGGGAGCCATGTGGCACAACTGCGCAATTGTCAGTTAAAGCGATGCAGTGCCAAATTGCAAAAAGTGCTCTGGTCTTTGGACAGCCAAATGGTCCGGGGCTGAAGTGGATAACTTATGCTTCAAGTGTTTTGCAAGTGTATAACTTGCCAGTGAAAATGTGCAGAAAGTTAACAGACTTACAATTCAACACTGCCACAAATTTGTGGCAAGTTATCCCTGCTATCTGGGCACATGCTCGGCTCAGGACAGATGTGCAGTCCACCTCAGGTGCGAGCAGAAAAGGGTGGCTACCTTTACATACACAAGGGGGGCATGGTGGAGAATGAATGTAGCCAACCTAGAATAGAAAGTCTGAGAACAGCAGAAAACATTTTGAATCTGAGAAAAAAAAACAGAAGGTATTTACACATTAAAATTTCCATCATAAACTCCAGAAAGGAACACAACCATAAGAAACAAAGCATTATACTAAAAAAGGCAACCCAAACTAACATACACAGAACCTAGGTCAAGCCAGGCAAAAGGTAAATGCACACATAGCCAGGGCAACAAAATGAGGGGCCTGGGTTCCTGTAAACCAGGGATATGCAATTAGCGGACCTCCAGCTGTTGCAAAACTACATCATGCCTCTGCCTCTGGTGTCATGCTTGTGGCTGTCAGAGTCTTTCTATGCCTCATGGGACTTGTAGTTCTGCAACAGCTGGAGGTCCGCTAATTGCATATCCCTGCTGTAAACCATGGTAGTGCAAAGCAAATTGCAGCGTGGAGGGAGTCTATTCTGCAATGGGGTGTATACCATACTGTTGGGTAGTAGACATATATTGCTGTATGAGAAGCCTATACTTATGACAAATGGGGAGTTTTGTATAGCAGGATACAACAAAAAAATACATCGCTGGATGGGGAAGTTAAGTTGCTGGTATACTGCTGGTAGACACACTTTAATGCTGGTTGGTTGATACAGTATCTAACAATAATGAGTACATCCCTCACATTTTTGTAAATATTTGATTATATCTTTTCATGTGACAACACTGAAGAAATTACACTTTGGTACAATGTAAAGTAGTGAGTGTACAGCTTGTATAACAGTGTAAATTTGCTTTCCCCTCAAAATAACTCAACAAAAAGCCATTAATGCTTAAACTGGTGGCAACAAAAGTGAGTACACCCCTACATGAAAATGTTCAAATTGGGCCCAAAGTGTCAATATTTTGTGTGGCCACCATTATTTTCCAGCACTGCCTTAACCCTCTTGGGCATGGAGTTCACCAGAGGTTCACAGGTTGCCACTGGAGTCCTCTTCCACTCCTCCATGATGACATCACAGAGCTGATGGATGTTAGAGACCTTGCGCTCCTCCACCTTCCATTTGAGGATGCCCCACAGATGCTCAATAGGGTTTAGGTCTGGAGACATGCTTGGCCAGTCTATCACCTTTACCCTCAGCTTCTTTAGCAAGGCAGTGGTCATCTTGGAGGTGTGTTTGGGGTCGTTATGTTGGAATACTGCCCTGCGGCCCAATCTCCAGAGGGAGGGGATCATGCTCTGATTCCGTATGTCACAGTAAATGTTGGCATTCATGGTTCCCTCAATAAACTGTAGCTCCCCAGTGTGGCAGCACTCATGCAGCCCCAGACCATGACACTCCCACCACCATGCTTGACTGTAGGCAAAACACACTTGTCTTTGTACTTCTCACCTGGTTGCCGCGACACACGCTTGACACCATCTGAACCAAATAAGTTTATCTTGGTCTCATCAGACAATAGGACATGGTTCCAGTAATCCATGTCCTTAGTCTGCTTGTCTTCAGCAAACCAGCAAACCATTTGCGGGCTTTCTTGTGCATCATCTTTAGAAGAGGCTTCCTTCTGGGATAACAGCCATGCAGACCAATTTGATGCAGTGTGCGGCGTTTGGTCTGAGCACTGACAGGCTGACCCCCCACCCCTTCAACCTCTGCAGCAATGCTGGCAGCATTCATAGGTCTATTTCGCAAAGACAACCTCTGGATATGACGCTGAGCACGTGCACTCAACTTCTTTGGTCGACCATGGCGAGGCCTGTTCTGAATGGAACCTGTCCTGTTAAATCGCTGTATGGTCTTGGCCACCATACTGCAGCTCAGTTTTAGGGTCTTGCCAATCTTCTTATAGCCTAGGCCATCTTTTTGTAGAGCAACAATTCTTTTTTTCAGATCCTCAGAGAGTTATTTGCCATGAGGTGCCATGTTGAACTTCCAGTTACCAGTATGGGAGAGTCAGAGAGATAACACCAAATTTAACAGACCTGCTCCCCATTCACGCCTGAGACCTTGTAACACTAACGAGTCACATGACACCAGGTAGGGAAATGGCTAATTGGGCCCAATTTGGACATTTTCACTTAGGGGTGTACTCACTTTTTTGTTGCCAGCGGTTTAGACATTATTGGCTGTGTGTTGAGTTATTTTGAGGGGACAGCAAATTTACACTGTTATACAAGCTGTACACTCACTACTTTACATTGTAGCAAAGTGTCATTTCTTCAGTGTTGTCACATGAAAAGATATAATAAAATATTTACAAAAATGTGAGGGGTGTACTCACTTTTGTGAGATACTGTGTATATATATATATATATATATATATATATATATATATATATATATATATATATATATATATATATATATATATATATAAAATGCCAAGTCACAACTAAGTTGGCCATACCGAAAATTAGCTGTGGTGCCCTTTATGGATTGCAAAAATGTCTTAGGATCCTAGCAATGCCTATATTACAAAATATATTGTTGTAATTAGTTTAGAGGGAGGATAACATTCTAAATATTAGAATAGGATTGGGGTTACATGTTATACAGCAATATGACACCATAGTAGTATAATACAATTTGTGACAACCCAGCACCATGGCACCTGCATAACATGGCCACTATAGCACTGTTAAAAGGAAAAGAACCGTAAGTCGCACATCATGAAGCAGATCCATGCGCATGAAATGAGATAAATGGCAGCCTCAGCCCGGACTCCAGCCAGGCCACGCCCCCAAAGTGCTTCGCTTCGCCCCTTGGAGCTTAGTCATGGGGACTATAGCACCACAGTAACCGAATATACTGCAGGATGACACATGTATAACATGGCATTTTAATTATATATTATATGTCAACACATCATCTCTGCCACATGGCTGCTAGTATAAGTCCACATGTCAAGTAACATTGCTTGAGAGCCCCTATGGTAACACACAGAGCTGACTTCGGCTGTTGTAATAGTGTTTCTTCAGATGATGTTTCTTTTTGTACTTGTCACTACTAGTGTATACAGGTAAAGGGTCAAAGCCTACAGGCACTAGAGGAATGAATCCAGTCCTGCTTTTTGGGTTCAATGCCACAGAGGCTGGGAGGGGAAATGAGATACAGTGGTATTTTTTTTTATTTAAAGCCAAAATGGAGGAAAATTACAAAATCCACCCTTACAGTTACCCCCCTCTCCCGCACTGCCAGGGTTAAATGCTCATGATATCTAGGGGTAGAGGTTTAAGAAGTATATACTTACCTACCTCTTTGCTCCAGCAGGCTCCCTCCATCACTGCAACTGTTCCCCCGCAACCTGCTTTGTAAGCTGTTAATCTCTAGTCGCAATTCAGCCTCCACAGTCTTCCTACAGACCAGGGCTTCGAGCGGGGGGGAGAGCACCCTAGCAGGGTGTAAGGTGAGTTATAGAGCCTCTTCAACACACCTCTAGACATAACAAACATTTAACACTTGCAGTGCGGGGCACTGCAAGAGTGGAGTTTCCATTTTACTGGAATTTTCCTGACCCTTGGGGTTCTTTAAGCGACCCCAGGATATAATTCCTCATTATATATGGATGTCTTTATATTTCCCTCACTGTTTACATTTGTTGGAGGCGCTATCCGTCGCCTCTAGCTAGGATATTTGTTTTATTGGCTGACAACCGATTTACAGTTTGTTCAATTTCTAATACCTGTTGGCTGCTAACTGATTTGATATTTGTTTTACTTTTGTACTTTTGTATGCATATTATAGCTAAGCAGATCCTAATGTCTACACATCACACAGAATTTTGGTTAATCTTTGTACCCCTTTATGCGTTTTCTTGCCTAGGTTGTACTGTGCAATTTTGGGTACATATATAAAGGAATAAAAAAAAAATGGACTGGCATAGCATCCATTGAGAGCACAGTGCGCATGCACCGATGACATCACCAGCTGCTACTAAAGTAAATATCTCCTAAACGATGCACGTTTAGTAGATATTCTGTGTTTCTACAGGTAAGTCTTATTATAGGCCTACCCGTAGGTACAAGATAAAAAGCAGACTTTACTACTGCATTAAGGTGATTACTTCTACATGCAAAGAGTTTACATGACCCAGGACGCAGCAAACCTTTAATTTACTAACTAATTTCTCTAAATGATTGGGTAAATACAAACAACAAAGTCTCTTTGTCTGTGAATTATCTAATTAGAATTGGTTCATGGCAAATCCCCCAACACTATAAATGTTCTGCATTTTGATTTGTACTGAGCTTTTAACACAGAACCTCATTATTATTGTTGGCAATAGAAATCATCCATTCTTTTATGATAATTTATAATTAGATTGCTGTCTGAGACATGACATTTTGTGTCAGTACAACAAAAACATGGCAGTTTCTTTTTCATCATGATAAATGCAAACACACAAAAGGAATTACATTGTCTTTAAAGAGTAAATTATGCTGGCGTGTAGATATGTAAAATGCACACGTTACAGCCAAAGCAGCCTTCTATAATATACATCAGATTTCTAGTGCCATCACTGTCATCACAGGTCTCTGAAAGGTACCTGCCACATACACAACTCTGCATTACAAACATGTCTCAAACGCCAACCTAGAACAAATTAACTGCTACATTTCTACACTTTCTACTGTATTCATCTTATTACCCACATGCATTAAGAATTACAACTTTTAGGATGTCAGCACTATTCATTTGTATTAAAGCGTATCCAAAGTCAAACCCTTCTTTTTAACCCTTCAGGCTTCATCAACCAGCTGCTAACAAGCATCTGTCCATCCAATGTACTTTTTTTTTCATGGTTTACAAAACAAAACTAATATTTTCCTCATTCTTCCACCTCTCAACCATTCCAAAACAAAAAATATACAGAAACGTGCTGGTAGAAAAAAGAATATCCACATAGAAACATGTATGAGCCTTCATTTGTAGTCAGCAACATGATAAACTATTATAGTTGCAAATAGGTAATATGGCACAGATACACCTTGCAACAACAATGAGCCATGGAGGCGAGTAAGGGAATGTATTCAAAAATACTACCCAGAAGCACAGTCTGATCACAGCAATACAAAAAGGAGTGGGAGGTTGCCTGCACCCCTCTGATTCACATCACTTTGGGGGAGCCCAAGAGAGACAAATAATGAATGGTGATCCGGTTTTAGGAGAGTACTCGGTCAGTTAATAATGATCTGGGGGGCCAAATCAGGGGTATTAAGCCAATCTCTCCACAGTTTTTATCTTATCTTAATAGTTCAAATATTATTTAGACTTTTGCTACATACAATATTTCCCATTTTTCAAGCCCCGATGAAGTGTAGAAAAGCTTAGCCTCTCTTTACAGTTGAACGGGCGCATCGCACACCAGGCCGCCCGCCGCAACCAGGAGCTCCCCCCAGAACTATACTGACCCGGCTTCTGCATTATCGTGATAGGGAAGCGGTGCTGAGAAACGCACAGGAAAAAGCCAATATACATGTAAATGGGGTTAGAGTGTTGTTCTACCCTGACTTCTCGGCAGAGGTGCAGAAATCTAGAGCCAAATTCTCAGATATTAAGAGGCGCCCGCGAGCTTTGCAGCTACCTTATGCTATGTTGTACCCAGCCAAACTCAGGGTTACAGCGAATAGACAGTCCCATTTCTTTGAGCAGGCCCAGGAGGCAGCCTTGTGGCTGGATCGCAACGAACAGGCCCTACGCCACCAAGCTAGGGATGAAGATGGAGACAGACCTGCTTGACTCAGTCATACTTGAGCCCCTCTGGAGACCTTCATAGGATCACTACAGGAAAGTGGTTGGAAGCTCACTTATTTCCCTCTGGGTGCTGTTGGGGTTTCCCCCCCTCTTTTTGTTTGCATAAATACATGCCCCTATTTCCCTTGGTACATATTTTTATGCCGATGGGTGAATATTGCCATGTGAAATGTGAGCAATCTTGTGAAGTAGGCAAGAAAAAATGCGATTCCTCTATATAAGGGGTAAAACAAGCTTAAAATGTTGGTTTCTGTTTCAAGATTTTATTCATAGGGTTGTCCCATTGACAGCCTGGTTTTTTGTTTTTTCTTCTGCATTATCATCTTCTTATTTTACTAATACCGGCAGCTATATTTGCACACTACTGTACTATGGTAGCAGGACTTTGTATTTCCTGTCACTTATGAGATGACTTCCACCTACTCTGAAATTCTGCCCCGTACTTGGACACTGTACTTGAGGCCTGTATCTATTTTGTTTAGGTGGCAAGGGGGACCCCTGAGTTTGCCTGAACAAGGAGACTTACATCTATCATATTACTCCCTGTACTCTGGGTTAATAGTGCATTCCTCCTTGAGAATATGTCTGCTTTTTTCAGATGGCTGAATTACCAATAGTGTCTTGGAATGTCAGAGGTTTGGGCTCCCCACTTAAGCGTATGATGGTATCTACATGTATGAAGAAATATCACCCTATGATTTTATGTATGCAAGAAACACATTTAACCACTGAAACACAATGTTGCCTTGGATATTCATGGGTGGGTGCGGCCTATCATTCCACTCACACCTCCTATTCCAGGGGTGTGAGTGTAATGATTCACAATTCCATAGATTTTCAGGAAATTGATGTCTGTGTTGATACCGAGGGCCGATTCATTTTTTTGCATTGCCGAGTGGGAAAAGTATATTGTATTCTGGCTTGTGTATATATACCCCCGCCATTTTCAGTGGCGGTACTCCGATTACTGCTGACATATTTGGAAGGCAAACCGGATCTGCCGCTACTGATGGTGGGTGACTTTAACTGTTGGTTGAATCCCTCCATGGCCAGGGAGAGAGACCGGTGACTCTTCTGAATTAATAATGCTACATATGGTGGGGAGGGACTCGGTATCAACTGCCCTGGAGTCGACAGTATTTGGGAAACCAAACAAATTATTCCCGACATATAACCTTATCCAAAAAGTCTGGAATAAGACTAGATATCTGCAAGGGGTGACGGGATACACGGACTATAGTCCTATCTGGGATACTGACTCATATCCAGAGCTAGCTAAACTTCAGCACGGCAGGTTATGGAAAAGGTATGGGGTGATCTATCTTAGCCAGATCATTCACAATGGAAAATTGCTTACGTTTGAATCCTTGCAGGGCCTTTTCGGCTTGCCGCAGTCTATGAGATTTTATTATATGCAATTAAAACATGCTATAACGGCCCAGGGCAAATCTTGGGAGTGGATCCCCTCCCCGACTCCATTGTTTAACTTAATAGCAAGAGGGCCTAATACTAATGCCGCGTACACACGAGCGGACTTTACGGCGGACTTTGCCCGGCGGACTGGATTTCGTCGGACAATTCGATGTGTGTGGGCTCCAGCGGACTTTGTTTTCTCAAAAGTTGGACGGACTTAGATTTGAAACTTGTTTCAAATTTATCCGTTGAAATCGAGTCCGGTCGAAAAGTCCGCCGTCTGTATGCTAGTTCGACGGACAAAAAAGCCACGCTAGGGCAGCTATTGGCTACTGGCTATGAACTTCCTTGTTTTAGTCCGGTCGTACGTCATCACGTACGAATTCGACGGACTTTGGTGGATTGTGTGTAGGCAAGTCCGTTCATTCAGAAAGTCCGTCGGAAAGTACGTCGAAAAGTCCGCCGGGCAAAGTTCGCCGTAAAGTCCGCTCGTGTGTACGCGGCATAAGGGCTTTATATCACAATGTTATAATATGCTATTACAAAACTTCTTGAACAAATACTTGCTGCGGATGTTGGAAAAATGGGAGGAGGAGGTGGGCCCGATTGATGGAGACCCAGGAGAGGAAGTCCTGCAGGCAGTAAACACCTGCTCCTTAAATATATTGCACAGATTGTTGCAGCTGTATTTACTGTTCAGGGTGTATTATACCCCACATAGACTGTTTCTTATGGGCTTGTGACCTACCCCGATTTGTACCAGATGTAAGAGGGATCACAGAGACCTGATTCACCTACTGTGGAGGTGCCCAAAGCTTCACCCCTACTGGAGGGGGGTGATGGACACCATAAACAGAGTGTTTCAGGTTTCGGTGTCCACAAGTCCGAGACATTGCCTTTTATATATACTAGATGAGTTGAACTGGGAAGAGTGTACTAGGGTAGCAGTCATTAGATCACTGTTTCAGGCACGCAAAGTAATTATGGCTCATTGGATATCAGAAGATCCCCTTACACTTAAGGAGTGGATTAACAAAATGGGAGACGTGCTCCGGAAGGAGAAGGTAATCTATCAACACAGGGGGTCCGCTCAGAAATTCAAAAAGTTATGGGGGCCATGGCTGAATGTACCGGGAATGGCCCCGGTGGATCTGGTCATGGGCAGACTGCTGGGCATTCGTACCTAAATGAGGTTAACCCTGTATTTTTGGATCAAGTACGTGGGTGCTGGTGGTGTTATCTAGAACAGGGCATGTGATATGGCCAGAATGCCAGGAAATATTTAGATAAATTTAAGTAACATGCATATTTTCTTTATGTAATGACCCTATGTAATGTAATGGAAAATACCTTTCGTTTCGGTATATGTATGTATATTGCTGCTCTTTAATAAATTTTTTTCTTTGGATAAAAAAAAAAAAGAAAAAAAGAAAAGCTTAGCCTCATAACTTGTTGGCTGAGTATACATGAGAATGCAGGCTGCACCCTATTCCCTCTCCCAAATACCAACTTATTTAATAAATAAAGCAGACACGGACAAATTTGATGGCAAAATTGAAGGAACTGCCATCCGTGCCGTTTCTTCAGAAGCCTGTGCCGTGACCGGCGGCTTAAAAGTTAGCAGCTACAGCTTTTGTAGCTGCTGACTTTTACAAAACACACAAATGACTGGAGCTCCTCTTTTAAATATATGTGAAAGCCCTTTGGAGTGCAGAAGTTGCCAAACCAGTGTCCAGACATCATAAACCTAAATGATCTCTATCCTATTGGGTAGTATGCTGGTGACCAATGTCACCAGGACTGAAAGTGAGGGAAAACTCTAAACTTTTGCGTTGTCACCAGAACAGGAATAGAGGGTCAATCTTTCAATGGAACACTTGTTCCAGGGACAAATGACTTTGGAAACATTCTCTCTCACTTCCTGTATTGTGCATGGAACAGGAATCAAAGGGAACATTTGAAAAACGTACTCTATCACAAATGAGCAAAAAAAAGTTTTGATGTTTTGGGTTTATATACAGCGGGTAAAATAAGTATTGAACATGTCACTATTTTCCTAGATAAATATATTTTTAAAAGTGCTATTGACAAGAAATGTTCACCATGTCAGTAACAACCCATGCAATCCATACATAGACACCAAAACAAATACGTTCAGAAATGAAGTTATTTGTAATAAAATGGAATGACAGAGAGAAAAAGTATTGGACGCATGAAAAAAGGGAGGTGAAAAAAGGCATGGAAAGTCAAGACACCAGCTGAAATCTATCAGTAATTAGAAAGCAATCCTGCCCCTTGTCAGTGCAAATATACATCAGCTGGGTCAGTCTCAACTGATGGCTTATAAAAGGTGTCACACAAAAAACATCTTGTGATAGGTAAAAGCAAAGAGCTTGCTCAAGACTTTTGCAACCTCTTTGTTGCAAAACATACTGATGACATTGGTTGCAGAAGGATTTCTAAACTTCCGAATGTTCCAGTAAGCACTGTTGGGGCCATAATCCGGAAGTGGAAAGAACATAATTTCACCATAAACTAGCCACAACCAGGTGCTCCTCACAAGATTTCTGACAGAGGAGTGAAAAGAATTATCAGACAAGTTGTCCAAGAGCCAAGGACCATTGAGGAGAGCTTCAGAAAAACCTGGAATTAGCAGGTGCGATTGTTTCAAAGAAAACAATAAGTAATGCACTCAACCGTCATGGCTAGCATGCACGCTCACCACGCAAGACTCCATTGCTGAAGAAAAAGCATGTTGAAGATTGTTTGCTGCACAACATTTAGACAAGCCTGTGATATACCATAAGAATATAGTCTGGTCAGATGAGACCAAAACTGAACTCTTTGGATGCCATAATGATCACCATGTTTGGAGGTCAAATGGCACTGCACATCATCCCAAAAACACCCCCATACCAACAGTGAAGTTTGGAGGTGGAAACATCATGGTGTGGGGCTGTTTTTCAGTATACGGTACTGGCAAACTTCATGTCATTGAAGGAAGGATGAATGGAAAAATGTACCAAAACATTCTTGATAAAAATCTGCTGCCATCTACCAGGACGATGAAGATGAAACGAGCCTAGACATTTCAGCAAGACAATGATCCCAAACACAAAGCCAAGAAAACGCTCAAATGGTTTCACAGAAAGAAAATAAAGCTGCTAGAATGGCCCAGCCAATCACCTGACTTGAATCTAATAGAAAATATATGGAAAGTACTAAAGATCAGAGTTCATAGAAGAGGCCCACTGAACCTTCAAGATTTGAAGCAAAGGATTTTGTACAAAGTATTAAATAAATTTCAGTTAGCATGTTCAATACTTTTTCCCTGTGTCATTTCATTTTATTACACATAACTTAATTTCATAACTTATATCTTTTGGTTTCTTTGTATGTATGGATTGCATGGGTTGTTACCGACATGTGGTGAAAATTTCATGTCAATGGCACCTTTAGAAATATATTTAACTAGAAAAATGGTGAGGTGTTCAATACTTATTTTACCTGCTGTATAATTTAGAGTGGTTGTAAACCCTTATATATACCCAGTGAAGTGACTAGACTAAGGTGATACACAGAGATTAAACAAATCCTCCTATATACGTTGTACCTGTTTATCTGTAGCCCACAGCTTGTCTGAGTATTCAAAAAGCAGGGGGCAGGGAGCTGAAGTTACACTCTGCAGAGCTCAGTGAAAGCTTATTAGAGTGGAAGGAAAGGACACCCTCCACCTTTCCCACAGCATACATAAGCAAAGCTGAGGTTGTCAATCACACACCCTATCGCCGTTTTACTTCTTGGTGTCAGGAAAACTTGTCAAAAGTGATTCATGCAGATTGCAGAGGAACAAGGCAGCAAACAGAAAAGACACTTAGTGCTCTGGATTCAGACAGGTACTCACTATAGAGAGATTTGCTTTGTTAATATTTTCACGTCAGAGGTTTACAATCACTTTGAGCATCCAACTGGGAATGGCACAACCCTTTAAAACTGTGCCAGTAAAACATATGCACGTTCAACGTGTCAAACTCATTTGCAATTCACAGATGTGTTCTGCTCTCACACCAAAGAGATAAATCAATAATGAAAAACATATCTATAACAGGACAATTTATCCCCATATTATAAATTATTCTTACATATTTGGTGTGTTGTTGCTGGGTTCATAATAGGGTGGTGATTAACAAGCAGTCCAAACTGAAAATGTGTATACATAAGCTTTCACACCGAATTGCAATTAGCTAACATACTGCCATGTATGTTCTATGTATGCAAGGAATTTTAATTGAATCTATAATTCAGGAATATTCTAGGTTAACAGAGAAATGATAATTACAATGCAAGATTATGATAGAACCCACAGGAGTTAATGAACTATGGCATTAGACACTAAGGTATGGATTTAATAATGGATCACAGGACTAGTTAATTAACCAGCCTACAGCAGTGTCATACTAACAGAGATATGTTCAGAAGAGTGAGCTAATCTGGACTAAATTGTGAGAGAAAAGGAAAACAACTGCATAGAATATTACTGATCGTTTTCTATATACCTTTCATCAAGGCTAAAATAATGTAGCAGTATTTATGAAACTATTGTAATATATTTTAGTTCAACATGTTTTAAAATTTAAGACAGTGCACTGTTGTATTCTGGTATAAAACGTGGTATAATTATGCATTTGCTTAAAGCCATAGGTTCAAATCCCAGTGCTTGTTCATTATGTCCTTGAACAAAGTCACTCTACTGTTTTTTGTCCAGAATGCTATGATGATATTGTACACTGTACTACAGCAATAGTAAAGCATTGCTATATACCGTAAATGTATTTTTAGCATAGGTCCATTTGTTAATATTTTAATTTTGTAATATCTTTTACTACATTTGCTCATGTTTGATTTTTTTTATTTGTAGACCTAAAACAAAGTGGTGTTTTTGGTTTGTAATGCTGCTAATGGTCTAAATTAGATTTGGTTTGTATGTCAACATGTTTGAGAAGCAGACAAGCACATTTTTGTACAGACACCTTTTGTGTATACACTGGTCTCTTTATCCTTAGGGCTCATTGACACTTGCTGCAGCCCTTTCCTTCCCTCAATTTACGCCAGATCATTTTTTAGAGGGCAGTTGACAGGGGGTTGGGAGGTGATATCATCTGCATTGCAAGATGGCTGCTGCACAGCCCCATCCCCTTGAAAGGGTCACATTTTTGTTGTGGGCAAGAAGCATAGCACCACATCTACGGCAAGTGTACAACCCTCTCCAGCTGCTGTGTTTGGTTAAAGGAGGTAGTAAAACGATGGCTCAACTGCCTATTTTGTACCACTCCCAAGAACAATCCTTTAAGGACTACTAATTATTACATGTTTACCTAACTTAGTGAATAAAATATAGCATACCCAATCATGTGCAGAGGAATTAAAAAAAAGGTCATGTAGTCAGGTAACCTCTGACTCCAATGGTAAAGCTCAATGCTAGCCATATACTCAGCTAATCTGCAAAAATTTAAAATACTTTCACAAAGCTTCAAATTAAAAAATAATATGCAAATACAGTATTTGTTATAAACATATATTTGAAGTTATGGTCAAGGTTTTGTTAAATTCAAATCTCTAAATAGATATATTCATGCCTACTCCGATTTAGAGAGTTTTTTTAACTCTTCAGTTATAAACAATTTTTACACTCAAGATTATCTAATATCTTAACATTACACTGAGTATTTATCATTTTCTTTTATTAACACTATGAAAACTGAAGTCTATTATAATTTTTTTCTTGCATCATCTGTACTTCAATATTATACTCTAATAATTTTGTCTAACATTCTGTATTTGTTGATATTCAATGTTTCTAAAATAAAAACTTTTGAACGAGAAAAAATTATAAGTAAAAAGGGGCAAGGTGACTTGCCACAACTAGTTTCTAGTGGAACTGTGAAACCATCAAAACCTTTGATAGTATGATTTCTTCATCTGTTAGAATGCTTTTACACATTAAACTATCTAGAAGTAGTGAAATTGTCAGAAATTTGCTTTGACCAACAAAGGGGTCAGACATAGACAAAGCAAACCATGCCAAATGACAAACTAGAATAATGTAGAATAAAAATGTTGATCCTTTAATTGTACACGTGTGACTATTTTTTTTTTTTTATACCTCTTAAGATATTTTTAAGCAAAAGGCTGACCACTGTATATGAAGGTTACTTGACTGCTCAGTCATATTAGGAATACATAAGAATAAATATTAGCTTATTCGCTAGTTGTGACCTCTTCTCTTTAAGGTACCAATCTACCAGATGATTGGGCTACGCCATTCTATAGAAACTTATCGACTTTCCTAAGGCACCAGCTATTAATGATGCTTTCACTTTCCTCCAATGAACGCTCTAAAAATGGATTACAGTATATCCCTGAAACTGGTTTCTTCACTCTCATGTATCAGTACTGAGATAACTACATTTGTCAAAGAGCTCTTGGGCCCAAGTACCAATACTCAGTCCCCACTCCTGCTAAGCCTGTATTCCTTGAGATATAGCATAGACTACCATGCCCATTGTTATACCCTAACACCACTACATTTTATGCACAACCTTGAAAAGTACTCATCAGCCCAAGCCTGTTAACAGAGCTCCCGAATCATTATATCATCCATTTCTAATATATATAAATACAACAGGCTTGCGTCTCCTTTTATGATTTGCAACCATCTGACTATTGTACTTTTCATTCCAACAATTTACATGTGAGGCACTATTACCTGCTGCAGTATTCAAATTATTTTGTTAGGCAGAAACAGAAGTTCAATTTATCAGAAGTAGGTATAATTGACTGTTAAAACACCAGTGAGCAGGCTGTTCATGCACCAAAGCACGGGGAAATCAAGGGAACAGCTCTATTAAGAACCAGGCTCTAATGCTCTGTTGCACAAGCTGTAGAAAGTCATCCATCCGCTTTTACATAAATACTGAAGGGCACAGAGTAATTCACTAAGAGCATCTTAGACAGCTGCCTGGGCAAAGTTCTATGTCTGCAGAGTTCCACTATATAATATCTGCTCTTTTTTAGAATAATAATAGGTAGTGGTGATTTAGATAATATACAAGTCAGGTAGCCATAAAAGAAAATCTCATTACAAAATTCAAATGGGTTGCGGGTATCCACGGTTAGAAATTTATAAAGCTGAGCTCAGCAATTACTCATTCACGTTTCTTCTAGATATACAGACAAGGTTGCCAGATAACATAAAATGTGCTGAGTTACCCTCAAACTTCCCACATTAACTGTACCACCAGAATCAGGATAGTAAATCAGAAAGCCGTCCCGGGCAATCACTAGACTATCATCTTACCCAAGTACAGGGATAAAGGCAGAAGCACTTAAAACTTATATTAACTAAGTAAAACATCTTTATAACAATCCATCAACCTTGAAAATAGGAGGTTTCATTTTTCTGGCTACTTCACTTTGTGGATTTAATACCAGTCAGGACAGTCTAGGGAGAAAGGAAAAAGAAAGAAATGAGACCTTAAAATAACCACATGGAGACAGTGAAAGGTAATGTAGGATGGATATTTAAACACGGGATAGGACTCATATTGCTGATTTAAACGGTGCTCTCTAATTGATGTATTAAGAAGTCTCCTTGAAAAGTTATTGTTGAAACTAAATTTTGATTAAGTAGAACGTAACAGTGCGATATGTAGGATAAGGATTTTTATTACCAAGCTGGTAAATACAGATTTATCAGATGGGCACATACAGTATATAAGGGTTTAGTGGGTAAAAGTTGAGTGACATCCTTGTGGCCTCGCTATGATGTGACTACAATGAAAATCACCAGTAGATCTTGCAAGCTTTTACATGTTGGTCCAGTGCAGGAATAAGCTTCCACGTTAAGCATAGAGATGTAACAGTCCCAATATTTTATCTTATGAACATAGCAGCAGGGTCCAATCAAACTTTAGCAACATGAGTCAGTAGTGCCCAACTGTCTGCCTCCAATAGTTTAAAGCAGGGGTAGGAAACCTCGGCACTCCAGCTGTGGTGAAACTACAAATCCCATCATGCCTCTGCCTCTAGGAGTCATGCCTGTCATTGTCAGGGTCTTGCAATGTCTCATGGGACTTGTAGTTTCAAAACAGCTGGAGGGGCGAGGTTGCCTACCCCTGTCTTACAGCCTTATTTGCTTTTTTAGGCAATGCCCTGTAATATTTTAATTAAAAAAAAACAGCTGGTACCGTAAGATTCACCCTATCTCCTCCCACGGACTCTCCACTCTATAATCCAGTGCGGGTCTTTTTTTAAGCTGAATGATGCCCATCACCAATCAAACAACTGAATGTGAGCCCAGGGTGTCAATGACACATCTCCTGCGGTTGTGTGCATCACCCAGCCTCTCTGGATTCACAGAAAAAACTATGAATAGATTTATGGACTTGCCCACCACTAAAGAAAAAGGAGGTGAGCCAGTGACATCATGTGTAGTAGTTTTGTATGGATAGGCAACAGTGTCAAAGAGGTGGTACCAATATGCCTGAAAAATATGTAGACAGGAAGAAGATTTTGGTGGGATTTTAGGGGTGCCAAGCAAAAAAATGTACTCACAATACATCAAAATGTAAAAAAAAAAAATATAACAAGATTTATTACACAAAGATTTTAAAATTATTGGCTGTACATATATTACGTAGACAGAGATACACATCTAGTCACAAGATGGAACAAATGGTGACTCAACAATAGCATGGAGTGACATATCCCGACATGTTTCGCCTTTTAGGGCTTCCTCAGGGGATTTATTTTTGAGAGGTAGATGTGATACTGCATAGAACAAAGTACAGTTAAAAGACAATACAAAAAATATACAACAAAAACTATACTCAAAAAACAATAGTTATGCTACTGACCGCCTAGCCCAGTACCCATCAGCCACCCAACGAGTGATGTTTTACCTGCGACTTGGTGTTGAGCCAAATGGAAAAATGGACACTAGGCCGCACACAGAGAGGCTGGCCAAGAAGAGCCCAGGGACTGGGTGGCAGACATAAATGATGTGTACCTGTGTGTGGGGAAAGTTGGCAGTGAAGGGAGGTGGAATATGGGGGGGGGGTCAATGTTTAGAGGTCTTGGACAAAAAAAATGGCTGCCCGTAGTAGGGCTTTAAATGGAAGCTGAGCCAGTTTCTGTATTAGTTGTATTTTTTTTTTATGTATATGTTCTTAACTACTTCTGCTGTAGAGCATTTTTTCATTTTTTGCATGCATGTTAAAATCTGCATAAATGAAAACCCCCAGAATATTATATACTTTCTGAACGAGAGGCCTTGTAGAATAAAAACATTTACCGCATATTTGTGCTACTGTTTACCAAATACATTTTCAAGAAAAAAATGTAATAAAAGATGGTTTTGTGCACACAAACCCAATATAATACCCAATTATTTGGGAAAATATAAAAGATGGGGTTGCATTGAGTAAATAGATACCAAACATGTCAAGTGTTAAAACTGCTTGTGTCCGTGATATTACAAAAAAAAAATGGTACCCAAAAAACTCCACGGGCGACACTTTAAAAGCCTTTAGCTTTAACTTTAGAGTTAGCCGCAAGTTATGGCGCTAGAATTATTTACTTTCACAGACGAACACAGCAATACCTCACCTGTGTGGTGCCATGATGGTTTACATACACATGCGTGCCCTGTGCTCACATTTGCATTTGTAAATGTGTGCAGGGCAACAGGGGTTACATTGCATTTTTGGGGTTTTTTATGACATTTTATTATAATTGCATTTTTTTACTTATTTACTTTTTTTAAATGCAATTGCTATGAAAAGGGATTAACAAATCCCCATGTGATAACATTGGGCAGGTGATAAGTATGCTGAAACATTAGGGGTCTATTAGACCCCAACGTCTTTCCTGCAGGTAGCCAAGCACGGATCTGCTGGTACAGCCTGGGAAGGACAGCTTTGAAACAAGAAGTGACAAAATCATTATCTGGCTTCATTGACTGCAGAAGAGATTGAGCACTTTTTACTTACCTGTAGCCGTGGTCATGTGACACTCCAGAGTCTTCTCACTCTTTTGCTTACTGATTTGGACCCTTCTTTAGATGTCCATGTCTCACCCTCTAAGAAAAAGTAGTTTTTGCCCGGAATGGGGCTTCAAATACGGGGTGCACCCCTGACACAGGATTTACAAAGCACTGCTTAAGATTTCTAAGGAGATTTAAAGCAGGAGCTATTTTTTGACACCCCGAGTGAAACTTTGTATAGAGCATTCTATATAGGCAAGCAGGAAAAAGGGAACGAAATAGGTAACTGTTCAGATTTTTTTCACTGTGTTTGCACATTTCATGCTCTTTGTGTGAACACTTTTCAAACAGAAGACTTTTTGCAGCAAAGCAGGGAAGGATACCTCGCCAATTGTTAAAAAGAGACCAAAACTCCACCTGCTGTCCGAAATTAAAAATACTAAATAAAAATAATGCTTTATTTAACTGACACAAAATATATATCATAATAACATGATATTTAATAATGAAGGCAGAACAGGAGTAGCTGTCAAGGTCACATCTCTGATCTGAGACTGCACACAGAAACATTGACTTTTAAATTCTATTTTAAATGCAGTTATTTTATCATTTTGTCATCTCCTTAAAGGCAATGAACATTTTTCTTTAAAAGTAAGAGTCCAGGTAAATGAGCGTGCAATGCTTCTCCCACCCACTAACAATCCTCCAGCGTATTAGATATTCATACAGCTGGTGTGAAAAATAAATTGGGTAAATAGAGGTTTGAGGCTTCAGTGCAAATTGATCATGAAATTCAGTAATGCAAAACCAGCATGTGCTACACAACATAATGTTTAGTGATTACAGTGTAAACGAAACATGCAATAATTTACAGAATATCAAATTAGAATCTTTACAAATCAATGCGAACAAATATGTCACTCGCAAGCCAATGTTTGAAAAACTATTAAGAACTGACAAGGATCATTAAACTGAAGCAGAATGTGTGCATGGACTGAACATTTACATGTACACATAGAATCGCACAAAGTTATTAAAGCCATATCTTGAAAATGAAAGAGCAAATATATGTGTACAATTGATGGCTTTAATAAGTATCACTTTGGCCAGCAGTCTTTGAATACTGCAGCTACAGAAGTGGGGTGGCACCATAATGTGGGGGCCGACAACCTGTCGATCACGGGCAGGAGACTGGTAGATTGCAATCCTTCCTTGCCGATCCCAGGACCTGGACAGGAAGGGCAGCATTTACTGGTAATGATCCTCTCTATTTTCCTTCCACACCAGCTGAAATGCAACTTCTCCTCCTCTCCCTCCCGCCGGCATTCAGCAGCTGCAGGAGGAAAATAGAGGGGATCGATTCCAGTAAATGCCACCCCCACCGCCCCTCCTGTCCCTCTTCCTTCTGCTCTCCTGATCCACCCCTCCCCAGTCTGTTCCTTTTCTGAATGAACACAGTACTGATCGCTCACTGTGTTCATTCATAATTAAAGCATTGTAAATGGTTTACTTTGCATCAGTTTGTGAATGAACACAAAGCTGCTCAATACAGAGCACTTCCCATTTATGCATTGACCAATGCAGCCTCTTTCTATGTCTCAATGAGACATCAGGGGTCTGCAACTCTTGATATTGCACCTGATATTTCATAGGGGCTCTGTAACTCCTGATATTTCAGCAAAACCCCAACAGGGCTGCTAAAAAAATTGTAAAAAAATAACAAAAAATACATTTTTTAAAAATAAAAAACTACTGACACAAGCCACTGCCCTACTGACACCAGTCTCTACCCTACTGACAAAGTCCACTGCCCTACTGATGGACATCATCCACTGCTATACTATTACCAACTTCTGCCCTACTAACATGTCCACTGATCTACTGACTGACACCAACCTCTGCCCTACTGACACCATTCACTACTCTACTGACTGGCACCAACCTCTGCCCATTCATGTTGTTCAGGTCTCTCTGCCTCTCAAAGGTTGCATACCCCTGCCATAAAGGGTCCTTATGTCTGTGGTATGAAATGTGTTTGTGGGCGTGGTTTTGTATATGTATAACTAAAACATTTTGCATAGAGTAGGAGGGTGTAAAACCTCAGGTTATTGCCAATTGTCTGTGTCCTGCTTCAGACATTTCACTTCACTATTGGAACCTTGAGATGAAACAGAAAGTGAGAGGAAGTCTCCCCAAAGTGAGGGGAATGCCTATCTTAGATAGTTGTCAACAGAATATTTATTCCCTTTCCTTTTGGGAGATTAAAACTCACCTCTTATTCTTGTTGATAATAGTGACCAGGACAAAAGGTGAATATTCCCATTGGGGAAACTGACAGCAATAAAAACATGGCAGAAAGTTTTCCACTCTATCCAAAAAGAAAAAAAAAATCCTTACATATGTAGCAATAACTCACGGTGGAGCTGCTGGTTTAAACGGGTCTGTTACCTTCACTCTCCTTCCCTCTGTTTCACCGGCACCGGGTCTAGGGTTCCGTTGAGTTTACCTCTGGACGACACACGCACCAACACTGGAGTACGTTTTCAATGCTTTATTAAACACTTGACTTAGGAAATAGCAGGAAAGAGGCGGAAAGGAAACTGCAGAAGAAACATCTTCTTGTAGGGTTCTTTTGACAAATGTTCCGGTAGAATTCAGATATTGCATGGAATGCGCTCCCCTCGTGGGACACACTCCTTGCTCGTCTGGATAGGCCTCTCTCACTAGCCTAACAGCCAGTACGCAGCACGAATCAAAGTCCCTGCCACAGACTTGCTTTGGAACAAAACCCGTACGATCCTCTGCCACAGGATGTATCAGATTTTCTCTAATGAATGTCAGTCACAGTGCCTGAACCTTTAAGCCAACCCGGCAACACTATGCTGTATAGTTACTTTCGGATACGTCCTCCAACCGAGTCACCAGGCCCCTCTATAGACCAGCACGCTGCGTAATCTCTCGAAAATGGGTCCTCCCCTGGGATCTCCTCGGTTGTCCAGCTTCGTCACACAGGACCGACAGCTCAGGACCATTCCTCGGCCGCGGTGGTAGGCCCCAGACAAGACTCTGGACCCACCCCTGCGTCGCAGTATCGTGGGCCTCCGTAACTGAGAACCACGAGGTAGCTCCTTAATGTATACCTGTCGGTCAGGAGGGCCAGCAGGTGGCTGCAAAAGGAACCCCAAAAAATGGCGTCTGTCCCATAAATACCCTCGCCCAGAATGCAACTTGGAGGACCACCTCCACCGAGTTGTCTCCGGGACAGAAGAGCATCCATACGCTTCAACACGTTGCCTTTCCAACACTAACCAGTGATAACAGCGACACCCACTGGTCAGTACAGAAACACACACAACGTCAGCCAAGCTGGAACAGAGGCAAACTTAACCTTCCTAACGAACAAATTACTAAATTTACCTAACATGCGGTAGATTGCAAATCTACCAGAGCTACACATACACTAACTCATACAAACATAAATTGTGTCTGGTTGTACTATTTTTGAAGTGATTTGTAAAAAGCTGATCTTGATGTTTTCAAATATAAAGCTTTCATTAAAAGAAAACTAGGTGATCCTACCATTGTTTTTCCCCAGGTCTTTGAGTTAGGGGTGCCAACTGTATGGCAACTGTGCCCCTACATTGTCATGCTGTCACATACACCCCCAGTTAAGACTACAAGCAGCTATGCTGATACATTGCACAACCATGGTGCCAATATCATGAAGCCAGTCTAGATCAATGACATGCAGAGGACATTGGAGAGCATGCATTTGGACAGAAAGACATCCAGGTCATTCGTATTGTAGCATTTCTCAGATTGTAGCATTTATTTTTCTAAATCTGTTTACAATTCATATATGTCTTTGAAAACCATAAAGAAAAAAAATACTCCCAGTTACACCCAGGAGATTTTTAATATATTTCATTCATTCATTCTATAAAGAAAAACTGTATAATATTTGGGACATATCTGCAGACATGGACCGTTCCTTGTTCTGCCTCAAGGTCAACAAGTAAATTATGGACACTTTTCTACCTACTATTTTTAAAACCACTATAGGTGAGGTTGCTCAACCCTTTACAGAAGAAGAAACCAAGGCCACCATTTCTTCTCTGGTGTTCGAGAAGAGTGCAGGACTGAATGGACTAAATACTTGGTTCTACAAAATCTTTGCAGATGCAGCCTCCCCCACCATGACCAATACATACAATTATATGCACCCAGAACAGTCTTTTACCAATTAGACTCTAAAAGCTCACATCACAGAACTGTCAAACCTGGATGAAGTTAAAATTCTCTCCCACTAATACAGACGATTACTGTACATATTTTCCATTATCATTGCAAACCGGCTCAAACCTATTATCCCTGACATTACAAACCTTAAACAGGTTGAATTTACCTCCAGTTGTTAGGCACTGGATAACACCTTAAAGACCATATCCCTCATTAAATACGCCCAAGAGAACTCAATCCCTGCCTGCCTTAGTTCTGTTGACACTGAAAAAGCATTTGACAGGGTGGGATAATGACTCATGGTAGAGACTGATACAGACAAGTCTTGGATCCAATTTTCTTCAGAAGATTCTAACCTTATATTGTAACACTTTAGCTAGAGTTTGTTCCAATTGTATGCTGTCCGACCCCTTGAAATTAACAGTGGAACAAGACAGGGGTACCCTGGGCATCTAGCTGTAGCCATAGCTAATAACCCAGAAAAACAAGATATCCACATTAAAGACTCTCCCTATATGATATATAATTTCAAAATCTCCATCCCACTTATTTTGAAAGAGTTTGTCAAATGTGGTTCCTTCAGCAACTTTAAAGTTAACTATCACAAAACAGAAGCCCTAAATATATCCTTATTCTTCAGTACCCACACCCAAATACAACAGAATTTCCCATCCCAGTGGCAAGCAACTGCAATAAAATAAATACCTAGTGCTTTTCATACCATGGGGCCTAATATGGTAAACCATTGTTCTCATGGTTCTGTAGAATTAAAATAGTAAAAATGGATATCCTGCCTAAAATCTATCCCAGAAAAATCCCCACTTTTTAAAAAGCAAATAGGGTGATCGGGGACTTTACATGTCTAGTGAACCCTAAAAACTATGAATGCATGGCCTCCCTAACCATGTACAGTATATCATTGTGGGTTAACTTAACAGAATTGTAGACTAGTTTCATACCAGACAAAACAAATTGTGAATCACCCTAGAGGAGAATATCCTTGCTTTAAAACAGACTTCATTCCCCTGGTTACAACCCCAACCATGGCTCAAATTAGACAGCTAACCTATATTAATATCCTACCTCAATGGTATGGGATAGCTTACTGAAGAAAGGATGCTTGCCTTCCTGACCCAACATTTTCTGACATTTTCGGAATGGCACATGGATGACAATACAAGGGTAGCTCAAATCCTTTGCATTGGTAATAAATACATTTTTTTATCTCACTGCCCAGATCTATACTTGAAGTATATCAAAGACAAAGGCACTGCGACCCAGATCTGGGCAAGTGCCCCCTCATTACACCTTTTTTAGCTAGTATATTGATAATCTTTAAAAATATTATGGGTATTAGGATTGAGAATGATTCCCATGTCACTCTACTGTCTATTCCCCTAGGACCCTTTAAATCCATCAAAATAGATCTCTTAAGTCTCTCAGCAGCTCAAACTATTATTACCAGACATAGATGATCTAAAATTGCCCCTACTACACAGAAAAGGATGTGAAAGATGAAAAAAATGATCTTTCGGAGAAAGAATAGACCTGAATCATATCAAATGGCATGGTTCCAAAGTGATATTTTAAGTCCTCTGCAAATTTCTCATACCTGTTAATACTACAAAGAAATCTCTATGCAACATCCTTGAGTAGAATCCCTCTGGACCATCGATTACAGGGTGGGCACTGTAACCTCCTCATCCTTCCTATCTCCTGTTCTGAGGGTTTTTTTCCCCCTGTTATCCTAGTTTCTACATGCTATCTATTCCATAAATTCTAAGACATAATTTGTAAACCACACCACCTCGGCCCTTTATCATATTTTTTTCAGTTATAGTCATAGTACAAAAGACACATCTTCAAACACTATCATTAGGAATGTATTTTACTGGAATTAATAATTAACTTTACTACTCAAGATGTAGGTGTTGAAATTCACCTTATATATGTTACAGACTATCTGAAGATGTGTTGGCAAATAGTTATATCTATGTATATGGTAATTTTCCCTTGATGAGGCTTTTGATTCTACGTTCTTTGTGTGTTCTTTTTTTCTATTTTTGACCTTGTAAAAGAACAAAATAATGAACAAAAGAGATTATACATACGTATCTTTGTAATTATGTAGGTATACAATGTACTGAGCTTGTAGTCCTAATGGGTCTGTGACCACTTCAGTCCATATCTCTCTTCCTCTAAATTGAAAATAAATTATTCTTGATACTTTCAAGGGTTTTAATAGACTTAAAATGGAAAGCCCTTACAAACCATGCAACATTTATTGCATGTGATGTTGTGTTTAATGCTCCCTGGTGGTTTATATAAGATATACATCAGATCACCTTATTAACAGAAAGAAACCATCTCTCGCAGCCAGGCCATTGATATCCTGTGTCTCCTTCACCTGCTGGCAGATTGCCCACAATGCTGTGCTTTTTCCCTTTACTGTTGGTACAGGCAAGCAAAGTGTCAGACCTCACAGATTTCTGCAGACCTCAAACTTTGAACATCACTTGTTAGGAGCTGCACTTTTCCATTACAAAGCTATTTTGCGGTTAGTAACTGGCAATTATCACCAATTCAGGTACTTTGAATCTGACACAGGGCTGTACTTCTCTGTACAAGGCAGACGCATGGAGTCCCCAGGACGTGAGCTCACAAGCTCATATTTAATAATGGAGGCACAAAGGGAGCAGCTGTCTCGCCCAAGGTCACATCTCTGATCTCAGGCTGCACTAAATTACAGTAGAACAGCTGGCTCCCCGTATATCCGTATAAAGTAAAATTAAAATTATTTGCGTTATTGGCAGTATTCTGAAGCAACATGGTACATACACAAAATTACCATGTTATCTGCTCAAACGAAAACCTCATGAAAATGGACATTAAAACACTCCTTGCATTAAAAAAAAAAAAAAAACTGCCATTTTACCGGTAAGTGCTGCTTGCCCCATTTAGCAATGTAAAGTTAGTGTGTAAATAAAAAGTGTTCTCTTATCTCACACCCTGCAAAATTCCTGGTATAAAGGTCATTCGATAAGCGGAATCAGCAAACTCCCTTCTTTTTTGTCCAGGATGCTTGCCTTAATGCGACTATATGGCCACTTTAAGGCCCCAAGTACACTGGGTGTTTAGCCCTGG
The DNA here is from genome assembly GCA_037952925.1 of Lithobates clamitans. Lineage (NCBI taxonomy): Eukaryota > Metazoa > Chordata > Amphibia > Anura > Ranidae > Lithobates > Lithobates clamitans. Next base: position 3,100,525 of record JBBGZY010000271.1, read on the forward strand.
TGCATGGGGCTCTGGCATGTAGCTGCAGGAGGAGGGCACAGGTGTCCTGTCCAGCCCCACTGCCGCCACCCTGGTAAACTCGATGAAAAACTGGCAGCTGCTGTTGCTCGACAGGGCTGAATGGTGCATACAGTGGTAGGAACGTTTAGGGCAGTATGCGCCCAGAGACAAACACCTGAAATGCAGTCTTCTTGCCCTAAACCTTTCTACAACTAGGTGCCCTGCCCAACCCCAGATGCCATTTTTACACAGTAAATGTTTTGTGAAGGAAGCAGTGAAATGTAAGTAATATTTCTGTGGTGAGATCTCTGCTCTCAAGTCTATACACCTGCCACAAAATATATGCTCTTCTTTTTGCATTTTCCAAATTTTTTAAGTTAAGGAGAAATCCAGGGAACAGCAGGAACACAAACTAGAGGGCAGGACGGCAGGGGAGTCAAGTTTTATTAGGAAAAAAATTCCACCACCTAATTTATTAGGAAAATTATTTCAATTCTGAAATTAGTGACCAATAGGCTAATGTATAGCTCACTCTATGTGATGCCTAGATTTGCCTTCGAATTTCCATGACCCCATAAATGCTCTGGATTCTGCCCATACAGTATATACACACATATATACTGCATATACACACAGCCTCATATTTCATTTGTACTTTTACAGTAATCTAAAACAGATTGCTTAACAAAAATGTGGAACCCTATAAAGATGTTGCTTCTGACTGGATAAATAGATAAAAGGCACAATGAATATAAATGACAAAAAGTATTATACATAACAATAGCTTAGTGTATATGTGATCAATGACATACATATATCAATCAATATCTGTATCACACTCCAACAATAACTCTTTCACATTCAATCAATATCTATATCCTTCTCTGCTGCCTATGTTTTTCAGCCTGAAAGACTAAAATATGATAGATAGATAGATAGATAGATAGATAGATAGATAGATAGATAGATAGATAGATAGATAGATAGATAGATAGATAGATAGATAGATAGAGAGTAATTATAGGAAGATAAAATGTTATATTTGAATGTAGCCTCTGTAAAGTTTGACAAGATTTTGTACTGTCAATTGATATAAGTATTGAGCTGCTGAAAATGTCTTGTGGCCAAGTTGTCTGTCTCACCAGGTCCTTTATCACCTCAATAACAGGTGGCAAGAGCTATGTCCAACTGTGCGAGCAACACTGAACAGATAAATCGCCTAATTAAATAGACGCTGCATGGTAGGAGGGATTGTGATTGACATGAAAAAGCAGACCAGGGTAATTCTTTCTCTCCCTATTCTAAGTCCTTTTCATTGATTTTGAAAGTAAAATTCCTCCCAGGTGGCCAAGACATTTTAAAATATACAAAATAGACATGGCATTTATAACGTAACACTTTACAGAGTGTTTCCATCACTCAGTTGTCAGAAACTGACAACTTAGAACAACTATGTTTATAAGTCTTTCAGCAACACAGAATGGACTAGTGATTGAAGAAACAAACAGGATATGTATACTTCCAACCCCCAGAACAATATTCAGGGCTGGTGCAAGGATTTTTGACACCCTAGGCGAAACCTCATTTTGCCGCCCCCTTGGCTCCACCCCTGACTCCACCCCCTTTGCCCTGCCCTTGTAACATGTGACCTACCTGACACATACACTGACCCACCTACCTGACACATACACTTACCTGCCTACCTGACACATACACTTACCTGCCTACCTGACACATACACTTACCTGCCTACCTGACACATACACTGACCCACCTACCTGACACATACACTGACCTACCTATCTGTCACATAGGCTGACCTACCTACCTGACACATACACTGAACCACCTACCTGACACATACACTGAACCACCTACCTGACACATACACTGACCTACCTACCTGACACATACACTGACCCACCTACCTGACACATACACTGACCTACCTATCTGTCACATAGGCTGACCTACCTACCTGACACATACACTGAACCACCTACCTGACACATACACTGAACCACCTACCTGACACATACACTGACCTACCTACCTGACACATACACTGACCCACCTACCTGACACATACACTGACCTACCTATCTGTCACATAGGCTGACCTACCTACCTGACACATACACTGAACCACCTACCTGACACATACACTGAACCACCTACCTGACACATACACTGACCTACCTACCTGACACATACACTGAACCACCTACCTGACACATACACTGACCCACCTATCTGACACATACACTGACCTACCTACCTGACACATACACTGACCTACCCACCTGACATATACACTGACCACCTACCTGACATATACACTGACCACCTACCTGACACATACACTGACCTATCTACCTGACACATACAATGACCCACCTACCTGACCTATCTACCTGACACATACACTGACCTATCTACCTGACACATACAATGACCCACCTACCTGACCTACCTACCTGACACATACACAGACCTACCTATCTGACACATACACTGACCTACCTATCTGACACATACACTGGCTCACCTGACTCCTATTTCCTGCATTACTTACCCTCCCACCCCCCACACACTTCTCGATGTAGATGAGGAGGATCCATCCTCCTCCTTACCTCTGCACTACAGCGACCATCACACCAGGGATCTCCACAGTGCTGGGCGGGCAGTATTGATAAAGTGTTCCCTGCCAGCGCCGCCATCCAGCCGCTCCATGGTGTCCCCGCTGGCTGGGAGGTCAGCTAACAGATGCTGCACCTCTCGATGCTCTGATCTCCACCGAGCCCCGCCCCTCCGCTGCACACACAGACACACGGCGTCGCAGCAGAGGGACACGCTGGAGCAAAGGAGTCCCGGAGCGGCGCTGTGTGAGATGTGACAGCGGGCGCTCAGCGGGACATTGGCGGCATGCAGTAGATGTTTTCCCGGGACAGCGGGCCGGCACTGAACAGGGGCCAGCTCACACACGCCTGGGGACAGACGCAGACAGAGGCCATGGCTGCGCCCTAGGCGGTAGTGCGCCCTAGGCGGCTGCCTACTTCGCCTAGTGGTAGCACCGGCCCTGACAATATTAAAATCTTTACATACTCAGGATCGGGACAGCTGAAACAACTATGAAACAAATACAGTAAGGCTGCATTCACACCTGAGCGTTTTCAGCTCATAAAACGCTCATAAAACGCCCAAAAAAACACCCAACAAGCAAAATCCCTTTTCATTTCAATGGCACCTGTTCACATCTGAGCTTTTTGTCACCTGAAGCAAAACGCCTGAAAAGCGCCCTAAGCTCAAAAAAGAACATGAGCTTCTTTGGGGCAGATTACAGGCATTTTTCTGCCCTTTGCATTGGTGACCTGAATAAAATTGCGGCAAAAACGTGGTAAAAACGTGCGACTTTGAAACGCTCAGGTGTGAATGCAGCCTCAGACCTTGGATTCCGATCATAATTCATTCCAGAAACATGCTTGTAGTCCAAAGCACTCTTATATCAAAGCAAATTGTCCCATAAGAAATAATGGAAACTCAAATGATTCGTTCCACAACCATTTATTCATAAGTTTTTCAGTTTATAGTCGATATAAAAAGATTATAGCAATTTGATGGGTTATGTAACCATAAAATGTCCATCCACAACTGGCAGCCTCCACAAAGGGATTAGATGCAAAATCCAGTAGGAGCTATAGAGTATAAGAGAGAAGAGAGGCTCCTCTAAGTGTAGCAATATGGTTACATTTAATGAAGGTACAACATTTAGCAACTCACATGGTTGATGATTAAAAGAGGCACATCTAAGTATGCAGGCATCCGGGGTAAAACTGTCCACATAGACCATCCCCCGCACCGCCGGCTCTCACCACTGTCAGTCTGCAATCGTGACCAGGAAGACTACCCTGCAGTAGAGCGATCTGAAAGCGAGGCTTGAACCGCTTGTGGAGCACAGCGTGGAAGAGATGACGTTGATGGCGGTGTGGAGGATGGTCTATGTGGACAGCTTTACCCCGGATGCCTGCATACTTAGATGTGCTCCCTTTAATCATCAACCATGTGAGTTGCTAAATCTTGTACCTTCATTAAATGTAACCATATTGCTATACTTAGAGGCGCCTCTCTTCTTTTTTATACTCAGTTGTGACTTGACGCGACTTGTATATCAAGACCTCGCTTGTATATCGTTTGTATGTCAAAATGTATTTAAAAATGTAGCTTGTTTTGCAAAACGCTCTCAAACCAAGTTACTCTCAAACCAAGGTATTACTGTATTATGGTTCTGGGAATGCTTGACAAAGTATCAAAGAGGTCTATATTTTAATAGGTTTAATTGGTTAGTGGTATACATCCAATAACATCTTTAGACAGACTATATAAAATGACAGCGCTACCCAAAAAATTAAATAAATAACATTTTCAATATTTTATACAATGCAAATACATAAAAAGTGCATATAGTATATTGCAAACTCAAACACTCACCAGCCACTTTATTAGGTACACCTGCTCAATTGCTTGGTAACACAAATTGCTAATCAGGCAATCACATGGCAGCAACTCACTGCATTTAGGCTTCTAGCTATGGGGAAGATGACTTGCTGAAGCTCAAACCGAGCATCAGAATGTGGAAGAAAGGGGATTTACGTGACTTTGAACATGGCATGGTTGTTGGTGCCAGACAGGCTGGTCTGAGGATTTCAAAAGCTGCTGATCTACTGGGATTTTCACGCACAACCATCTCTATGGGTTTACAAAGAATGGTTCAAAAAAGAGAAAATATCCAGTGAGTGTCAGTTGTGTGGACGAAAATGCCTTGTTGATGTCAGAGGAGAATGGGCAGACTGGTTTAAGATGGTAGAAAGGCAACAGTAACTCAAATAACCACTTGTTACATCCAAATGCAGAATACTATCTCTGAATGCACAACACATTGAACCTTGAAGCAGATGGGCCACAGCAGCAGAATACCACACCGGGTGCCACTCCTGTCAGCTAAGAACAGGAAACTGAGGCTGCAATTCACACAGGCTCACCAAAATTGGACAATAGAAGATTGGAAAAACATTGCCTGGTCTGATGAGTCTCGATTTCAGCTGCGACATTCAGATGGTAGGGTCAGAATTTGGTGTAAACATCATGAAAGCATGGATCCACCCTGTCTTGTATTAACGGTTCAGTCTGGTGGTGTAATGGTGTGGGGGATATTTTCTTGGCACACTTTGGGCCCCTTGGCACCAATTTAGCATTGTTTAAATGCCATGGCCTACATGAGTATTGTTGCTGACCATGTCCATCCCTTTATGACTACAGTGTACCCATCTTCTGATGGCTCCTTCCAGCAGGATAATACACCGTATCACAAAGCTCAAATCATCTCACCACTGGTTTCTTGTACATGACAATGAGATCACTGTACTCCAATGGCCTCCACAGTCACCAGATCTCAATCCAATAGAGCACCTTTGGGATGTGGTGGAAATGGAGTTTCGCATCATGGACGTGCAGCCAACAAATCTGCAGCAACTGTAGCAATTAGGTACTAGCAAGATGCACCTAACAAAGTGGCCAATGAGTGTATAACATAGGTCATTAAATTAGGTGTAACCAACTATAAATCCATACACCACGTAGTGTTTTAACAAAAAAAAAAAAAGATCATATTTCCTTTTCTGTATGTGGCTGCCCCCCTCAACATGCTGACATCACCATCCACAAGCAGAACAGGAAGAACGATGGTGTTGCGCTGAATACATTTCCAAACTGTCAGATTCCTTTTGCTGCGTTGAGCACTTTATTTGTGAGTACCACATGATTGTTTTTAATGTGGATTTTAATAAAGATATTGTTTGACGCTATGAGCCTTTTCTTTTTTAAAACCTTATTGAATAAGACCTTCTTTTTTGCTAAATTTGTGTGTTGGGGGATTTAAGGAACCATAGGATCTCTGTACGTTGTTTGACAAAGGATTTATTGTGTTTTTCTAATAACTTTTTCCAAAAATTTTTCTAGTCTAGGAGTTTTTCCGAGTAGGAAAGCTCCGTCTTAGTTTAGCTAGTCTGGGCACCTCTAAAGAATTGGAAGGGTGGAGCACCGAACACTTCATAAACACGTTCTGAGATGAAAGGGAGGAGCAAGGAGACGTGGGAAGTGCAAAAGTGGAAGAGCAGAGAGGTTCTAAGGAGAAGCAAGAATTGGGATGTTTTGCCTGGGATGGGCGAAAAGAGGAGGGAGGGGAGGAGGGAGGGACAATGTAAGGAGGGAGCACATACTGGCCAGCAGCTGGGGGGTGTAGGGCCAATGACCAAATTTGGCAGACCAAGAGCAAAGTTTGGTTTATATTCAGGTGAGCGTTATAGGATATCCAGGGTCCCAAACTTTTAGGACTTTGGCATGGGAGCCTTCAAGAATCGAAGTGAGCTTTTTGTGGACCATGGTCTCCATTAGCCTTTGTTGAACCTCAGCAAAATTGAGGTACGGTTGTCTCCAGGCTCTGACCGGATCCCTGTACAGTAAATCATTGCCAGTTTGCGCTGTTTCACCAACCTAAAACAAGTGGTTAAATAAATCTAGTGATTGAATTGAGCCACTGGGGTGCATGAAGGACGAAGCATAGGCTTCTTGTGGGTTTGGGTAGCATTGTATTTTTATATATTAATACTTTCTTATCAATATCTTTTCTGATATTTATACAGCTGCTTGGGCGGTGGGTTGTTTAGGTAACAAGAAAATATGTTTTTATCAGACAGTTTTTAATTTGATATAATGTAAATATAATAAAATATTTTCTGCATAAGTTTGAATATACAGTGTGAAATCAGTACCACCGACTATATAGTGCGAAATAAGTGCCACCAAATATACAGATTCAAATATTGCTTGCAATCTCTGGGCCACATAAAAGTGCACCAATTTGGGAATCATTCTATGGAGAGAAAATATATTTATCTTAGGCAACTCGCAGGTCAGATAGATGCTCTCCTGTATTTACTACTCATATGTTTGTAGCCCTACAAGGTGTGCACTTCATGCATTGATTTAAATTCTGGTAACTCCTGGACAAAGGTATATAGATTATTGCCATCTTGGTGAAAAAAAATGTCCATTAATGGCAACCCAGAGTGTCACACCCCCCCCCCCCCCCCCCCCCCCAAAAGTACAATCTCTCTACTTTTTTCACCTTTTATAAAAAACCCAATGGAAAGATCCAGATACCTGAGTATTCTAGTCTGGCCATCTAGCTGACTGTTACAAGGGAGACATGCTCTCACTGTTTTATATTTTTATTCACCTTACATTACTGAGATAGCATCAAAAGGCTGAAGTAGGGGGAATTAAACTCCTAGTTGATGGGAAGGGGCAGAGTTGGAAATGTAGGCAGATAGATCCTGCTGCTGGAGAAGAGACAACGAGCCACTGAGAGATTCAAATGATCAACATTAAACCATAATTATGTTGGTTTTATGTGGAATTTGCCACCTTTAGATTGCTGTGCCCACTCTACACCCCTCTTCACCATTGTGCCCAGAGTTTATCACTGCCAAGCCCCCCCCCCCCACACACACACACACACACTTTTTACCCCTCGCCCTCACTGTGCCCTCTTTCCACTGCTTGGTGGACTCGATGGAAAAGTCAGACCTGGTCAGTGTATCAATTTGCATAATTACACAGTTTTGTCATCCAGAGGATGAATCTGTGTAATACATAGAAGGAAGGTAGACCAAATGCAATGCTAATATAAAATATATCAGAATATAGATTAGGATCTTCTCATAAGCTGACTGTTAGATCTTAAACCATTCTATGTATCTACTACTGCTAGAAAAATAATTCATACATTACTCTCTGAGTGTTGATGCCTATTGAAATTGGTCGAAGAGCCATAAATTGTACACATAAATATTTCAGCAGCCCCACAATCTTCTGAGCCTGCAGAAACCTTTTTTTTCCATAGAAAATATTTTCGAAGATACAGATCCAAGCACTTCTTGTCAACTTTATTGTAGAATGCCTAAATTTATGATGTGTTTGGGAAATCTTCACTTAGACCAGAGAATTATTGTCATTTATCTTGTTTCCTAGCAACTGATGTTTATATTTATTTGCAGCCCCTCCCACTACAAGGGCTTTTTTATCTATTTTTAAAGGAAACCGCATTATGAATCTTACATATCCTCTTGCTGTCAGATATGTTTAACAATAAATAATCATAACTGGGAAAATTCTCCTAGGCCCAGGCCACAAAAGTGACTACCAGGAGGAAAATTTCAGCTTTACTCTCAGGCTGTTGCTCCTTGTTCCTGACTTGCAATACTCCGACAATCAGAATGTCAAGAGAACTCCTGAAAGAAAAACTAGAATACATTAATTATTGACCGGAGCTTCAGAAATACCTGGAAGATTTTTTTTAGCCCTTCAATAAAACTTCTAGCTTATATCTTTGTACCTTCCAGTCATAAAAGTTCTATTCTTTGTGAAACGAGAAATGGCATCACATGTGATAAAAGAAAAACCTTTGTTACCTTAAATCCATAATGCCCTTTTAACACCAAAAAGAAAAGGACTTAGAAGTGTACCTTCACAGGCTTGTAGGCCTGTATGCAGGATATATAACAGTCTTTAACTGGTGTTAAAGAAAAACAAGACTGAAAAACAAAAAAATATATATTGCAGCTTACTAGTAATTAGATGTAGTGGCTACAATACTTTGTTCAAGCTAAGCACATTTTCAGCAACAAAAATACCTGTTGACTTTATCAGAAATGCAGTGTCCTTGTAATTTCCTGTGACAGGGTTCTTGCCTGTCCGGGATTTGTCTGGACAGTCTGGGTTTTGAATCATGCGCCCGGGTTTCAGACCAACTGAAACCCAAACACATACAGGCTTGCACACCCTAATTACCTAGTACGGTGTCGATTCCCTCTGCTGCCCAGGCCCCTTCATGTTCCCCCCACAGCGCTTCCAACTTCCTCTCTTGTCCCGCTGCCTACTACTGACACATAGGGGGATGTTTCAGGATGGAGAGCGGGGGAAGGAGCTGGTAAATACGTAATTTACCGCCCCCTTCATTATTTGAATGAACACAGTGAGGGATCAACTCTCCAGACACAATATCAACCCAACATTTTAGAAGCAACGTGACTACGGACAGGTACTTGCAATTGTCCTACTGCCTGGTATGTTTTTGAAAACTTAAAGCGGAACTTCACCTAAAATGTGAAGTGTTGCTGATTCCCCCCAATTACAGTGAACATTTTTTTTATTCACATGCCTATTCCTAAAAGGTACCTGCTCCCACTCTGCTCACCTGCGTAAGAATGACCATACAGAAAATGCAGCTACTCTTGTGCATTCGCAGTGGGGAGCCAGCTGTGAAGCACCAGTAAGTCATAGCCAACTTACCACATCCAAGATGGAGGAGCAGGAACCCAAAAATCGGTGAAGAAACGGCCCAGGTGAGGATATCGCTGAATCTCTGGGCTGCCTAGTGTCTTTTTATTAAAAGTAAGCAGCTACAGTATTTGTAGCTGTTAACTTTTAATTTTTTTCAGAGGTCCTCTTGTCCTCTTTGTATAAAAACATTTGGGTCTAAAAATGATTACAGGACAGTTAGAGTTAAGAACCCCATAACAGAACAATTTAGTAGATGCATGGTAGGTAAGGCAAGCATCACAAACCTTATATGTGTGGCTGTGAAATATGGGTAAAGCTAACGCAAACAAATGGGTAATTATGTGGTGAATCATATACAGGTGAAAAATATGACACTAAATTACCGTATTTAATGCTGTATAACACGCACAGGCGTATAACACGCACCTTCAATTTAGGAGGGAAATTTCAGGAAAAAAAATGTTTTTTTTAAATAAACCACTTTGAAGCAAAATAATGGTCAGTGCCCATCAATGCAGCCTGATTAGTGTCCATCTGCAGCTTCAATGCAGCCTTATCTGTGCCCATCTGCAGCTTCAATGCAGCATGATCTTTGTCCATCTGCAGCTTTAATGCAGCCTGATCTGTGCCCATCTGCAGCTTCAATGCAGCCTGATTTGTGCCCATCTGCAGCTTCAGTGCAGCCTGATCTGTGCCCATCTGCAGCCTGATCTGCACCCATCTGCAGCCTGATATGCGCCTATATGCAGCCCATCTCCTATCAATGCAGCTGCCTGATTAATGCCCATCTGCAGCCTTATCGTCTCTCATCAATGCAGTGCAGGCAACTACCGAGCCGTTTATTTGGTTCTCAGTCAGCAGTCACATACACAGTCCCGCCATCGGCATTGGACTAGCTCCTGTGATAGACAGAACACTGGTCCAATGTCGGTGGCGGAGGCGGGACTGTGTGTGTGACGTCAGAGCCGAGTGAGAGCCGAGTGAGAGCCGAGTTAGAGCCGAGTGAAAGCCGAGTAAACAGGAGATGACAGCTCGGTGAATTCCAGTGGCGCTTGTTCCCCTGCTTCCCCTCTGATGTACAATATCGGCATATAACACGCACCCATGATTTGCACCCTATTTTCAGGGGAAAAAGTGAGTGTTATATGCCGATAAATACGGTATATCCTTTTCCCCAAAAATACATACACTTCCATTACTGTAATCTATATTTCCTGGCTCAGCTTCATGCCAGTAACCATGGGTCAACTCCACCCCTTGACCCAATATAGGACCTCCCTGAATAGATCAATAAAAAGGCCACCAGTACCTGGTGCAGGTGTTCTTATTCTGTCCTTGTGCCGGACGTTCCCGTTTCGCGTTATCCTGCCGTTAGTCCCCGCAGTGGATGGCCCCTTGTTAGGGGTAAATCTCCCTGATTGTGGGCACGCCCCGGTGCTGGGGCAGGCACAGGCATAAGATGCTTCACACCCGGTATCTAGAGCAGCCATCCTGGGTCTTTTCGCTCTCTTACCTCTCACTGTTTCTGTGGCTGTAGCATAGGCTGGGGTTCCTGTAGCAAGGCTGACAGAGGCGGCAAGGCTCCATGCAAGCTAGGTGCCGATCGATGACATCATCCCTTTCTGTGGGTCCTGGCCCTCTTCTCTCCTCGGCTTTGTGCTCCTCCTGTGTTGCATCGGCAGCGGTGCAGGATGATGATGCCACCAGGCCTCTTCTGATTGGCTGCTGGCCTGCCACCGATTGGTGCAGAGAAGCACTGCTTCCTATTGCAGGGAAAGAAAACACATGGTGTTTGAAAGGCCTGGGTTTGGTCTGGACACTGGTTCTCTGCCTGTCCCACTGGTCCTGTGAGTGCTCTGTTCTATGCTGTCCTCCTGCTCCCTCACACGATTGGCAGTTATGCAGACTAATGGTTGTCATGTTCCAGCTGTCTTGTCTGGTAGTCTGCCTGAAGGATTCTTCCTGATACCTTCCTATGAGCTGCTGCAGTGGGTGAGTGAGTTCTGGGGGGTGCTTCCCAGGGATTGTCTTTCTTTTGGCTTGCTTTTACCTTCCTTTCTTTGTTGCTGCCTATATATTTCTAGCCCAGGATGAGCTTGCCAGTCCCAATGGACAAGGCACTGAAAACTGCTTAAAGGTAGGGGACTCCTGTATGGGCAACTGTATATCTTGTACTGCATATTGTCAATGACCTTCCTGATTGGCGGTGGGGTTCTTCACATAGAAGCCACAAGAGAGTGTTTTTTCTCAGGTACCGTCGTAAGCTAAGGCTCAGCATTATCCTGTACAGCACAGCCCATCTCCAACCTCTGCGGGACCATCATCTGGTCATACCCGGGCTCAACCACTAGCTGCTACACGTCTCTTCCCATGGTCTCTAATTTATATTTAGCTGATACCTTTAGCAATACCTTTGCTATTTTAAGAGGGACTGCAGTCTGCTCACATAATTTGTAATAAAAACATCTTTACCATTCTAAAGCTTCCCTCCAACCACTTTGCATATTATTTTATATATACTGTGATTCTGTACTTGCCAAATATGCTGCAGAAATCTCCCTCCACTGAGTCTGGCTGCAGCCATTTTAACTGTGGGCAGCTGAAGCTGCTGCCTGTTCACTTCCAAGACTTACACAAACACACAGAGGCACACCTCCAGCTCTGCAGCTCTCATTGGCCCTCTTATGACTCACCCCCCCTCCCTTCCTGGCAAGCTCTCAAAAGAGTGGGAGAGGTGTGCATGAGGTTATTGGGCCGGCGCTAATGACCAGACAAGAAAACAGGAAGTGGGCTAATAAGGTATTTACTGTCAGAAAAAGAATGTTCTACTAGCCAAAGTTAAAACAACAAGAGCAGAAGATTAATAGATGGAAAGATGAAAGAATACTGAGGTTCTCCTTTAAGCATCTCTGTGAAGTTATGCTTAGGGAGGCCCCTCAGAGTTCCCGGATGGAGAACTAGGATATTGGCATTAAAAAAGGAGGGTGAGGAGGGAATGTAGAGCCTCTTGCCAGGCCTCTCTAAGAAAGGAAGACCTCCTTCTTCTAGGCGGCGTAAAGATGATTTGCCAGGGGCTAATGGCTCAAAATCGGGAGCGGAATCTGATATTGCTCAGGATAACCAGTAACCCTAGGAGCCATGGAAGTACTATCCATATCTGAGAAGGGAGCTCCCTAATTCCCTTTCATGCAATAATGAAGCAGTTAATAAGGACGAGTAGGCCTAGCCAGGCGGGAGTCCAGCAATGCAGAGTGGGTTAGCAGACTATACCCATTTTGCCAGTAGAATTAGAACCCTGGGATTCACCTCCTAAGGTCAATGTGTCCTTGCAGCAACCCTCTATGAAGAGAAGGGCTGAATCAGGGTTGAAGACAGTCTTTACCGCAGCAGGGGCTGCCTGCAGGCTGGCAGGGGCCCGGACTTCTATTGAAAGAGCGGTTAGGGTATGTTTGTCAAACTTGCAGTCGGCTTTAGGTTGCCTTTCAGAAGAGGAACTCCTGTCTTCCAACCTTCGAAGCCTGAAACTGTTGGCTGAGTTCATGACTAAAAAAGCGGTGGACTTCGTCAGATTTACACTGGGCTGCGGATTTGTCCTCAAAGCAGGTCTTATATTCTATTTCTTTCACTGGAGGCACGCTATACACAGGTTGCAGGGGAAAATGTGGCTTCTTCCCCAGGATCGGAAGCGTAGGCCTCAGTTCTTTCAGCCAATTTAGAAAGTCTTACAAACAGTTCAAGGTTATATGATTTTATAGGCCAAGTAGAGAGTTCTCCCGCTTGCGGATCAGGCTAAATCCAAAGGTCCTCAGCCTACAAAGGCTTCAACTAAGTCCTTCCAGGCATCGCCGGTAGGGGCAAGATTAGCTCTCTTCGGCTATATCTGTTTGGACAGGATTATGGATTAGTGGATCTTTAAGTGTGTTCATAAAAAAAAAGAAAAACCCCAAATTCTTTCCTGGGCCTCAGTCCTTCCGTGGGAAGTCGCTCAAAACCATAATCGCAGTAGTCTGTCCAGGCGTTTAAATGATTTTGGTCCAAGGTTCATTAAAGTTTCTAAGGTCTAAGGTTCTAAGGTTTATCTTCACAGGCAACCATTTCCAATTGAGATGTTTTCTGTTCAGCCTCAGTTCGGGCTTAAGAACACTTTCCGAGGCTTATGGTCACAATGCTCGCTTATCTCCGACAGCAGGGCATAAGAGTCTTTCATTACCTGGACGACATCCTAATTCTTGCTTACTCCAAGGACCTTCTGGTGCAGCACCGGGACCAAGTCCTGACCACTCTAGCAGAATTTGGATGGATGATAGTACAGAAAGAAAGCTGACTTGTTCCATGTCAGAACCTTGTGTATCTAGAGAGGTCTTTCGACACTCTTCAGTACAGGTAAGGTTCAGTTCCAGAGTTCCAGAAAGACAAATTTCCTCTGAGGCCTTGGAGAGGATGACTTGGTTACGGTCCGCAGAGGTATAGGATTTCTGGGAAGCCTGACAACTTGTATTCCAGCAGTGCCATGGGCACAGTGGCAAACAAAGAGGTTCCAGAGCAGGGGCATCGGGGATAGCGCCATCAGAAAGTTGATGTTCTGCTCTTTATTCAAGACGACCAGTGGTGGTGGAACCAAGGGGTTAACCTTTACCGGGATAAGCCCATCAACCCAGTGAGCTGGGTCTTCATCACGTCAGATGCTAGTCTTTGGGGTTGGGGTGTTCATTGTCAAGGCCTGTGAACTCAGGGAATTTGGTACTCTCAGCTCCCGTAATCCTCCAATCTGCTAGAACTGAGTGCTGCAGTGAAGCCCTAAAAGCATTCTTTCTCATCACTCAAGGCAAGCAAGTCAGACTTCTGATGGATGACAAGACTGCAGTTTTCTATGTGATGAAGCTGGGAGAGCGAGGAGTCTGCGCCTTCTCCAAGTCACATAAACAAGTCACGTAAATCTTCGAGTTTGTCAAAGTTTGTTTGCTGGACCTGTCGGCAGTGTACATTCCGGGTTTTCAAAACACCCTAACGAATTGGCTAAGCCGCAAATTCTCCAGCCACAGGGAATGGAAGCTGAACTCGAAGTATCTGTCAGAGATCTTCACATGGTGGAGGACTCCTGAGGTGATTCTCATATGACTCCAGACAATTGTTAGACCCCACAGTTTTTCTTCTGCTTCTTTCACCCACAAGCTCTAGCCCAGGATGCCCTTTTCTAGAAGTGGGACTTCAGTCTGGTATGCATCTACCCTCCAACGGCCCTGATTCTCAAGTCATTGCTGAAGATTGTAAAGGAGGAATCGCCCCGTTTTGGCTGAGGAGGCCATGGTTCTCCTTTCTTTGTCACCTAGCAATGGGCCCTCCAATCAGATTACCTCAAGCCCGAGACCTGCTTCTCCAAAATGGCCGACTAGCCTTGACTGCATGGCAGTTGAAAGGAGCAAACTGAGCGCTCTGGTCAGATTTATGAAAGCGGCAATTAAAATATGACCTCCAATAAATCCACTATTTCGAATATGGGATTCTCCGTTGGCTCTGAGGGAGTTGCTGAAGTCTCCGTTTTCTCTGGATTTGAGCAGTCCATTATATTAACTCACTTTGAAGACAGTGTTTCTTACAGCTATCGTCTCAGCTAGGCCAATCTCTGACATTGCTGCATTTTCCTGCAAGGAGCCGCACTGCACTTTTTTTTTCCGGTCAAAGTTGTGTTACTCACTTCTCCAAATTTCTTGCCTAAGGTTCCCTAGAAGTTCCACTTTAATTGCCAATCAGCCCTTCCAGTTTTTTAAACCCTCAACATCGAGCCTAAAGGTTCGGATTTGCATAAGTTGGATCTAAACTCTATTCTACAACGTATACGGAGAGAATAGAATCATTCCGAAAGTCTAGCGCTCTCTTTGTATTTCCGAAGGGTCCTAAGTTGTGCATGCCAGCTCTCCCCAAGATCAGCTCAACATGGGTGATAAGGTGTATTCAATCAACTTACTCGCAGGAAGGCCTCTTCCCCCTCAAGAGATTCGGGCACACTGCTCTGGTAGTTTTCTTCCTCCGGGGTGGCCTGGTCCAAGGTCTCGATGGATGTGGCCTGTGGGACGGCCAGCTGGAGTTTCCCTAATACCTTTATCAGGCATTACAAGCTAGATGTAGCTTCCTCCCAACTGATATCATGGGAGCTTCTGTGTTGGCTTTTGCTTTGTCTAAATAATAAATTAATTCTAAGCAGCACATGGTGTTGGTGGTTTTGTTTTACTCCCTGCCTGTGTCTGGCTAGCTAAGTCCCAAGATTACTGGCATGAGGCTGAGCCAGGAAAATGGAAAATTGTTACCAATACTTACCGTAATTTTCCTGGCTCTGCCTCATGCCAGTACACACCCTACCTAGTCCGTCGCAAGCTATTTACAGAACACCTGCACTGTACTGGTTGCCTTTTTATTGATCTATTCAGGGATGTCCTATATGGGGTCAAGGGGCGGAGTTGACCCAAGGATACTGGCATGAGGCAGAGCCAGGAAAGGAAAATTACGGTAAGTATTGGTAACAATTTTCCATTTTCATTACATTTTTTTATGTGTTTTTTTTTGCCCCATTTGTAACGTCCTCTGAGTTCCCAAACCTCTCCTGTTCCCTATCACTTCCATTTGTTTGGAACGAGCAGTGCACATTAGTTGTGCTCATGTGCACTACTCTATGTAAACTGCAGATCCCATAGTCCATCTCGCGCACAAGAGAGGGTTGGCTATGTTTTTACTTACAGTGGGACCATGGAGAATGAAACACCTTCTAACAGGAAGTTGAATCATAGCATCAGCAAATAATAAATACAAAATGAATGCTGTCATGATTCTTAAAGTCTATGTATTCTTGAGTTAAGAATTCATACTTGAATATAATTTCCTTAAAACCAGAGTTTTTTAGGTGTATCCATTCACAAAACCTAAAAATATATATATTTTAAATAGTTCTTACCTTTCAGGTAAGCCTGACTGCTACTCTGAACAATGTTAAACACAATCTGTCCCCGCTGACAAAGAGGGACACGCTGAGTTTCACCTCATTAGCATATAATGCTGAAGCCCAACTTCTAGATCATTAACCCTTTGTTAGACAAACAGTCCTAAAAGGCAGTATTCAAATCTAGTTAGAACCGGTAATAGGATTCACAAGTAAGAGTTTGGGGGGAGCTGCAGCATAGAAGGTTTTTCACCTTTATGCATAGAATGCATAAAGGTGAAAAACCTTGAGGCTTTACAACCACTTTAAGCACATTGGAGTGTTTTCACTTGTGGAAGGGGAGCCAGGGAAATCCTGTAGGGAAGATGGTCTGTGAACCCATTAAATTATCGCTATGGCTAGCCTTGTAGGGAGCCAACAGCTGTGTATTATGCACAGAATAAAGCTCCCTGCTGAGCATTGGAATGGGGAATTGAAAAGAGAAGTATAAATCAAAAAATGCAATATAATATAGGAAAAGATTTACAAATACAATGTTCTCAGCTACTAGTACCTGTATTTATAAAGGTACTGTTGAATAGCAAGTTAAATTTCTAATACACAGACAAAGCCTTAAGCTGTCTGAAGGCAATAGACAGGGACCAGCCATGCATGGATGACCCAGCCATTGATCAATCTTTTTAACAAAAGATCTTTCTACATACAATGTATCGGGACTTACTCGTTTTCATGTATGATTCCCCATACAGTGCACACCTTCCTTTCTTTTTTTCCCAAATTTTTGTGTTGTAAGTGCTCATTATTTCTTTTTCATCACCCAGGCCATTTGAACAGAAAGGATAGGATTTCTGTAAAGCCAACATGGTAGCATGGCCTAGGGTGGAATAATTACACGGGAGACTATAGTGAGATGAATACAGATTGTTGGTGTTATTTTGGAAAGGGCACTAATAGTAGGAGTAATGAAAATACTGCAGCATATAAACATTGGTTGTACTAAAATGAATGCGGAAGTTGCTGTATCCTTTAAAGGCTCTATGTGAGTGCCATTATGGTGTGCATAAGTATTCAGATTTCCCCCAGTTTATTTAACTTTACAATAAAGTCCCCGTAGGTAGCAAAATGTGTCAGAAAAAAGAAATGGGTGAAGTGTCCCTGTTCTGTTTGTACAATAAAGCAGTGGTTCCCAACCTTTTCGGTGCCAGGGACCGGTATCGTGCGGACAACTTTTCCACGGACGGGGGGATGGTGGGGTTGGCTGGTGGTACTGGGGGCTGGGTGATATTATTTCCATTCACTGATAGGGTTTTAACAGGAATTTCTGTGCAAACCGCTAATGATCTGTATGCAGGCTCCTGCATCCATGTGTTTGTTGTGCCCCGGGGCATCAGAGGGAGAAGAGCAGCCGCCACTTATTGACAGGGGCTGAGCTTCACTCGCTCGCCTGCTGCTCACCCCCTGCTGTGCGGCTACAAAGAAGAGCTATTATATTTAATTGCTGCACAGCAGTGGGTGAGCAGCAGGCGAGCGAGTGAAGCTCTGCCCCCTGTCAATAGCCCAGGGCATAGCAAACAGGTCCTCTGCTGTCAACCAACAGCCGAGTCCTGCCTGGGTCTTGATTTGGCAAGGCTCTGAGGGGATAATGTGGAGTGGTCTGACTGCAGCGTGTCTCCTGCATGGCCCATTATGAGACCTCTGTGCTGCTGCTGTATCACCAGAACCACCGCTAGGTCCGGGGTTGGCACTGGTGATTTGGTCTCCATCGCACTTTTGGGGAAGACCGGCTCTCGTGGAGGGAAAGAGGGAAAAAAAAACAAGAGGCCGGACCCCGAGCTGCAATAAAAGCAGCCGCCAATAGAGATGGAGCTGCCACCAACCCTCCGCTCCATGGCCCGGTCCCCAACAGGTCATGGACTGGCCCAGGGGTTGGGGACCCCTGCAATAAAGTTTATATAAAGAGGATTAACCAATATGCAGGTCTACATTTGTTCCTATTGCTAGAAGAATGAGGTGAGGTTTGTCCTACTCTTTTAGGTGTCAGTTAGGTATTTTGCTGCAGGGTAGGCAAACTGTCTCTGCCAACGTCTCGATGTCTAGTTTTGATGTGACTTGTGTTGCAATGTCCTGTGATCGTATGATTCTAGGAATAAAGCGACATCTAGATAAGAGGGCAGTGCAAGACAATTGGCCAGGGTATTGGGGCAGGAAGTGTAAATCCAGCCTTGGGATCAGGATGCTCCTGGCCAGCTTAGGTCAATCATTTAAAATGGAGAAAATGGATTTGTGTTTATGGTCTAACTAGGTTAAACTGAACAAACAAATTCAAATGTCTAACTTTCACAGCTAAAACTTTTACGTTCTTATAGATGCCATCCGCCTGAATACACATACCAGCCCCACTGAAACATTAAGATTTAAGATAAAAGTTGTATCTCAAAAATCCTGATAAATATTTAATGCCTGTATAGCTCAGTGGCAGAAAAACTTACTATTTGTTTTATTTTATTTTTATTATCATTTATTAATCATCTGTCATTACTTAGGCTGCTTTTTGATTTTGTCTGCAATTTTTAATTGGTGGTGGGCAACAAGAATTTTGATAATTCTGTGAAAGTTTTTATGCAAATCAATAAATTAAAAAAAAGCTGACTGACAAACTCAAAGTATGAAAAAGCAAAAGCCGAATTTTGTTGAGTGGAATTACTTCTCTGGCAGTTGGGTTAATTCATAATTCAGTAGATCTGTTATTTACAATGCAATATAGATTGGTAAATAATTCACTGTCTGTGCATGCAACGATTTCTACTTGTAGAGAGAATATGTAATCAGCCACATAAGAGGCGGTTATGAGTCAACAGAGTGATGTGTACAGCTCTGGGTACATTTCTCCATACAGCAAGTCTGTCAGATCATGCAAATTATTATTTTACAAGGTGCCTGTGCACTGTGTAATGCACAAAGACATGGCCAGATTTGTGGTACTTATGATGTTAATCTATGCATCAACTGCAAGTCCCATATAGTAAGGTGAGAAAAAGTGCTGGTAACAAAAATCTCTTGCAGAAGAAAAAGAATATCACAATATGTTTACATTTTTTTACCCCCAGAAAACAGACACATTGTTTCCCTGCACATGCACCCACATATAAAATTGATGCAGGGAAAATAATCAGGGTGAGCAATTTTCTCTACACACACTCTCCAGTGTCAGTTGCACATCACTGCTCTGGAGTCACTCCAATGGGGGGCTCATGTGACTATGTGACAACCCAAGAACACAACTGGGAGGCAGTTGTCACCCCATAACAAGAAAAATCCCTAAAAAAAAAGACCTTCATGACAGGATTGCCACATAAAATTTCATTGAAAGCTGTGACTTTGAAAAGATTGAAAATAAAGTTTCAAATACCATTGACCTATGATGAGCTTTTTTTAATCAATAACGACTAGTGTCATTCTTGTATTGTTATTTATTCATTTAGGTTTCCAGAATAACCTTTAATTCTTTACTGTAGTTTTTTTCTACATAGGTTTACAAATGCATGTCATAAATAAGGGTTCCCAAAATGGAATATGCATGCGAATGAACACTAAAGGAAATTTTTCTATTGATGAAAGCGCGGAAGGATTATTAGTTCGGTAAAGGTATTTTGGCATGTGGATGCAACGAGGGGGGAACATTGGTGGTGGGTTAAGAATACTATGCAAATTCCACCTGATAGACCTTCTTAAGCCGCTCCCTATAGGATTTATATTTTTCGTTCAACCACAAAATGTCTTATTTTAAAAAAAAGGTCTCTATTTCCTCATCCACACATTCGAGGTGGATAAAGGAATCTTCAGCTGTGCTTTGTATTCTGACAGCGGGTAGACTTCCCGTCAGCATGCACCGATCAATGCCGCCGGCTATAGCCGACAGTGCTGTGCAGAAATTGTACAAAAGTGAGGTTGTACAGAAGTTGACTGGTAGATAAACTTCTGTACAGCCACCATGCCCATACTTACATTGATAGAAATTCAGTCAAATTTACAAGGGACTGGATGAGTTTCGATTCATCTATGGCCTGCTTTAAAGTGTATGTATGCCCCCCACACTCTCAGACAATAAGCAGCACCGCCCAGTAAACTGCAGCACCTAGTATTACACTCTTTTGCAGTACATAGTCCTAATGGGTTTAGAGCTACCATCTAAATTGTGCAAATAAAATATATTCAACCGGTAAAGAGAATGAAAATTTGAAATGTTCTTTTATTATATTAATTTTAAAATATATAAAATAATTGATGTTATCAATCACCTTTGTCATGATTTTCTGCAAAACATACCTTAAGGGCTGGAAATACCAGGCATTAGTGGTCATATTGTTATTCACCTTTCACACAGGAGTGGAATGTAGATTATGATCATTAAACTGTCTAAAATATTAGGTTACCAAACAGCTGTTGGCCATCTCAAGCTAACATGATAAAGCCTTTTTATTGACCCTCAAATCAGAAATCCATGTTCTTTGGTGTTCATTTTCTTTTTTGTGCTTTTATTACCATGGGTGGGTGCATGATAATGATATAGTACTGAAAAGTACAAAACCATCTCCATTTGTATTGATTGTTGTCATGAATGCCTGTCAAAAGTAACATAACGGCATTATACAGTGAGTTCATAGCTTAAAGCAAATCTGTCAATGACATGAAAAAAGAGCCTTTAGCGAAGGAAAGCTTAAAGGGATGTGTCTCTGCCCACAGTGAGATCACCCACCTGCCATGCAGCTCCTATAAGAAATGTAATGAATATGAAACAGCCACACCAAGCACCAAAGGAAAGTAGGCCAGCTGCTGGCAGACTTAAGGCTGCCTACAGAGATGTGTCAGCATGACAATAAATACCTGATAATGTAATCAACACGCATTGCACTGGAACAGAATTATCAGCAACTCTTTGATATTATTATTATTATTAGAACATTTTCCATAGCAGGAGGAGCATTTAAAAACACTTGAGATAAAATATATCTACAGAAGAAGCCGCACATAAGCAGATGAAAACACTAAGAAAAAAAAAAAAAGATTTCCACTAATTGGATTGTTGTCACAGAATATTTTAAAATTTGCAGAAGTCTGAGCCTTCAAATTACGAACAAAAATGTTGACTGAAAGAGCACTTAAAGTTTACAATTATTATTTTATTTCTCTTTTAAAGTGGTATTAAACCCAAAAACAAAAAAAAATGATATAATACTGCTTACCATTCCTAAAATGTGGTGGTAACATTTGTTTTATTTCTGTCAGATTGAATCCCTTTATTTTGACCTGGTGAGCCAGTAACACACCTCTACTCTGAACGGTGGAATCACAGAGACACCTTTGGACAGCACCACTGTTAATCTGGGGAGAGGGTGGTGCAAGATTTAGATTTAGATTAATAGTAGATTTAAGATGGACTTAAAGTGTTACTAAACTCACAACAGTAAAATCAGTCTGTTTTCTATGCAGTAAAGCATGCTTGTTATACTCACTGTGGAACCTAAGGGGTTAATCCTCTGCATTGTGTAAAAAGGCTGTTTGATCCTGTCTTTTCTGATCCTCCATTTCTTCCACTGTCTCCAATTAATTTCCTGATAGAACAGAGGCTATGTGACCAGCTGCACATGCTCAGTGTGTTGTGTATTGCTAGAGAGTTTTTTTTTTTCTTGGGAAGGTGCAGGTGATCAGTACAAGGCCAATCAGCACTGTCAAGAAAAAGGGGCAGCCTGAAAAGGACAGTCAGAGCAGTCAGAGCAGTATGAAAACTCCTCCGACAAGCTTTAACCAGACACTGATAGAAGTCACAAGTCTGCTCTAACTGCTGATGAAAAAAAGGAATTTGGCAGTGTATATTTACTAAACCTATTGAATTCCCATGTTCTGTATACTGTGGGAGACTAGATATAGTGAATGCAGGGTCCTAGGTTTAGTAACACTTAAACTGACAAATTCAATATCAGCTTCAGCTAATACTCTTTAAGCAGTTACCAACATTTTTTGTTTCTTTAGGGACAAAGGTTTTACATAAATGAATAAAAGCTTATTATTTTAAACATCCCTGTCAGTGTTAAAAAGTTTGTTGTAACACTCTAAATGCCACTTTTGCTGGACAACTTGGTCTGCTAAAAGAAAATGAAAAATAAAAAGACTTATTGGCCAGATCACCAGTTGAAAATAAAGGAAAGAAAAAAAAAGAAAATTAATGCAACCACGCCACATCTAAAATGTTGGTAAGCTGCAATATTCTACATTTTTGTTTTCTTGTTTAATATCACTTTAAAGCGGGCCTTCAATCATTTTTTCTTTTTTTTTTTATTCTATATTTTATTTTTTCAAAAAAAATTTTATGCATATAGACAAAAGACATTTTTGTTGCTTGCGTATCACAAAATATAACTTAACACACTGATCCTGTTTTCAGTAGATATATATGACTTATTATCACACAGACCAACAAAACAAAGAGAAAAAAACGAAATGTCCCTCCTCTCTCTAATACATCCATTCAGTCATTTTTTCAACTTTCCATCTATTAAATCTTCTGCCCTTGTTGTTTTAACTTTGGATAGTAAAACATTTTTATTTCTGCCAGTATATATCTTATACAGTCCACTTCCCGTTCCTTGTCTGGTAAAAAATCTAGGCTTATGACATCATGCACAGCTCACTTTCTCACTCTCGTGACAGTTTGCCAGGAAGGGAGTGGGAATGAGTCATAAGAGGGCCAATGAGAGCTGCAGGGCTGCAGAGCTGGAGGTGTGCCTCTGTGTGTCTGTGTAAATCCAGGAAGTGGAACAGGCAGCAGCTTCAGCTGCCCACAGTTAAAATGGATGCAGTCAAACTTAGTGGAGGGAGATTTTTGCAGCATATTTGGAAAGTACAGAATCACAGTATATATAAAATAATATGCAAAGTGGTTGGAGGGAAGCTTCAGAATGGCAAAGATGTTTTTATTACAAATTATGTGAGCAGACTGCATTTCTTCTTTAAGTACCAACAAAAATTAAATATAAAATAAAACATGATTTCCTTTTTTTATTAAGCAAATATAGCATAGTGCATGCTATAAGCAACTGCCAAGTTCTCTGAAGGCTTTTTCTTATAGCTGTTGTGCTACAAACTAGAAATCTTACTAGATTAGAGGAAGGACACATACCTTCCCTCACACTTAGCAGAGATGTGCACAGGTCTGCAGATGATCCCAAAAAAGCATTCAGGTATTGTCTGGTGTGTAAGCGGAGAATCATGGATGCATCTTGCAATAAATGTTTATTTGTATGATAAATCCTGAGGGCCATACCACTGCTTTAAAAAAAAAATGTTGAAAAATACCAGCACATTTAAAAAGCACAGAACTGTGCTATTCAAATCTGCAAAAATGTTACTATAAGATAAAAAAAAAGAATGGATCTTCCCATTCTGGACTTGAGTCAGATGACAACCAGGAAGATACTTTCCAATGTCCCTACTCCAACCCTCCTTTCCAACCACCATAATATCCCTTAACCTTTTCCCCTTACCTCCACCCGCCCACCTACTTCCCTTCACTTACCTCCCTCTTGCCCTCACACCTCTCTTTCCGTATATTTCCCCTTCTTCTCTGAATCAGCCTCATTTCAAGCATCACTAACTGAGCTGGCTGAAACGTTGTAGACCTAATAGTGACTGCATCCTATCATATGCCGTCACTGGTGAGGTACTCAGACAGCAGTAAGGAAGAGTCCTCCATCCACACTGTTTATCATTGAAGTGGTAATCGATTGGCTTCTCCTGTTCTCCACACTGGCTCAATGAGGAAAATCTACGCAGGTTTTCATGCATATTTATGTGTGTTTGCGGCAAAATCCATGAAAGCGTGCATCAACATGCATTAAAAATGCAGTCAAGGAACATCTACATGCGTTTAAAATAAAAGTGATTTTAAAACCCAAAGGTGTAAATAGGGTATTAAAGCGGACTTCTGCCGAAAAAGAAAAATACTGATACAAATACTGCAGCTGCTGACGTTTAAAGTAAGGACACTTACCAGTCCAGGGCCCTTGCAATGTCCTCATGTCCTCACCCCAAGCCGACCCGTTCCTCAGCTCTGGGTGGAGGCGCCGGCATCTTCAGTAAGGGAAGCAGGCGGTGAGTCGCGCGGCGTGTTCTGAATGGTCCCTGCTGTCTTCTGGGACCTGTGTGTCTCCCAGAAGACAGCAGGGGGATGGATGAGGGGCCTGACTCTGCACCCCTCACCCCCTGAAAGGTGCCAAATGTGACATGGGTGTGGGGGGGAGGGGACTGGATAAGCGGAAGTTCCATTTTTGGGTGGAACTCTGCTTTAAGAAGAGTTGTCAACCATTCCATACACAAAAAGGCAGAGGGTAAATAAGGGACAACCACCTTTTCCACAAATTTTAAGGAACAGTTGTGGTTCTTTCGGCACAAAGGGTACATGGGGAGTTCGCTGTATTCTTTTTTTGGTTTATATTAGTCTTGGCCACATATCCAGTATATATATATATATATATATATATATACACACAAACATACACACACGCACTCACACATACAGTATATATACACACAAATGAAAGGTACCTTTATCCCTTTATCGTCTTGTAGATTACCCTTTCTTCAGCAATGTCATGAGAGACCAAATTTCCCCATCCTCCCTAGGCTCCCTTGGTATCAAACACAATATTAATAATAAAATATGTGGAACCAAAAGCCCTTAAATTTTTTAAATAATAGAATCCCATTCTCAATAAATATAGATGGTCCTTGCACCCAATAACTGTTTACAAATTATATATAGAAGAAATAGGTGATAGCCAGGGATCAAAATTTACTTTTATATACCATTGGTGTTGAAACTAAAGAGCACATACAAAATACATCTGTAGCAGGTCCTGGAAATAATTCCATTTAGTAACAAAATATGAATTTTTAACTATGTTATTAAAAAAAAGCTATGAAAACCATATTTTTTTCCCCACTCTTCCCTGCTATAAGCTATTGTCACAGTAACAGAAAGTGTCAACATGTTTGCCTTTCTCAGAGGTCATTTAGAAGCAGTGCCCCATCATTATATCTTATAACTGTCGATGTACAAGTCTATAAGTCAGTGGAAGCCTAATGGTTTGGGGCTAAAAGAACAGTTATATTTTAATAGCCATCTTTCTGTTCCTGACAATTTGGAGAATGAAAAGCACGGCGACCTTTGTCCCTGAACCTAAGGTTACTATGGTGACCAGAGTCAGTAATGTTCCAAAAGTCCATGTGCCTGCAAAGGTATAATTCATACAATCTGAAATAATTATGTACATAAATAAAAAAGCATGCTCTAGCTCTAAACTGGGCTTGAATGACTATTTACTGAGAAAATACAAATTCTAATTTACTTACTCTGTAATTGGTGAAAGAACCTAGTCTGCCAGGACTTCTTCATTATCAATAACTTACTTTCTGCCATTTGTTTAAACACGCATAGTATAAGTAGATAAAAAGCAACATAATGCACAGAACATACTGAGGAATTCAAAATAGCCCTAATGACATATTTCCTTAAAGGGGAACTAAACCCTCCTATCGTTTTCAACCAAGGAAGCTGTCATCTTGACTTTGGTTTGATCTTCAACTGCCATGATGCCGCACACATTAGCCTACCGCTTCAATATGCTTTTTTGATGGGTTTTTGGTACTTTGGGGGTATTTCGAGCTATGAGTAAGCACTTGGACAAGTGTGAAACGCGTTAGCCTATGATCTGTACACTCTGTCTATGATGTCCTGTATCTGTATCCTATGATCTGTACACTCTGTCTATGATGTCCTGTATCTGATGTGTTCCTGATTTTAAAATAAAGAAACTTGGATTATTACTTCCTGTATTACAACCAATGTGACAGTTACGGCTCATTTACACCTGCTTCAGTTTCAACACACATTAGCCTACCGCTTCAATATGCTTTTTTGATGTGTTTTTGGTAGTTCGGTGGTGTTTCGATGATGCTTCAGTGGGGCTTCAAGCGAGCTTTGTCATAGACTTCTATGGAAGCTTTGAAGACGCTTTGAAGACGATTTGAAGACGCTTTGAAGCACCACTAAAGTGA
Source organism: Lithobates clamitans (assembly GCA_037952925.1). Classification (NCBI taxonomy): domain Eukaryota; kingdom Metazoa; phylum Chordata; class Amphibia; order Anura; family Ranidae; genus Lithobates; species Lithobates clamitans. Next base: position 3,126,968 of record JBBGZY010000271.1, read on the forward strand.
CATGTGATATAATTTTTAAAGCAAAGCAAAAGCAAAGGTATAAACAGGACTGTAAGCTACCCATTTTATTTAGTGACAGAGGCTTTGACTGGCATTTAGAGAGCTTTAACAAATCCTGTCCCTGTCCGAAGCTTTGTTTTGAAGCAAGTGTAAACTAGCCGTTACATTCCCGACACATGCTTGGAATGTAACTGTTTTTTTAAGCTGTTAAATTGATGGGTTTAGTTTTGCTTTTAGAACTACTTGCTCCCAACTCAGGCAAGCATTCACAACAGTGTCGGTAAGATTACCGTCACATCCAGCAAATTTAGGTACTTCTTACTGCTGCCACTTTAAGAACCCGTCACTATGGCATGAACAAATTTTTGAAGAATTACCACCAGTTTTCAAATTAGGAAACTGGCCATAAATAAGAGCAGGTCTGGGCTGGCATGCAAAGGTACACCAGTACTCAGAACAGCCCGTCCCTGTGCTGGGAAGCAGCAATGTATGTAAAGGGCTTCCTGCACAGGGATCGATCCCCAGCCCCATTTCTTTGTTGGCTGGGGGATTCACCAGCTGAAGGCTAAATGTAAAATGGGGATAGAGGTCATGGTATTGCTCATACTTGGGAAATGACTAGTCCCTGGGAGGGTGGAGCATGATGGGTAACCTAGACTAATCTCCCATCAGGTTCATTTTACCTCTGTTTCACAGTACACATTAGTGGGCGGATTTGAAAGCCACTATTGTCTGAATAGTGGCTATGTATCCACCACTGTCAATCAAGATTAAAGTTGACCTGACAGGGTAACTATTTTCTCAGCTTCCCAGCAGGATCCACCATCCCCTAGTACAAAACTCCTTAGCCATGCGCCTGTCAATGCAGACATGGACAGACTTATGAATCGTGAATTTTGGTGCTGCACCCTGATAGTAATTTAAAGGGTGTCTACTTCAATTTTCAAATAAAATCAATGCCCTCAACCATACATGAGTACATTTATTGCAAGTTTTAGTTTTCTACTACATTTCTTGAAAGAATGCTTTTCTTAAAGTAATATTAAAGGCAGATATTTTTTTTAAAAAAACAAACATATCACACTTATCTGCTCTTTGCAATGATTTCCACAGCGCAGCCCTGATCCTCCTCTTTTTGGGTCCCCCGCCGGTGTTCCTGGCTTCTCCCTCCTTACGGGGGCACCTGAGCAGGCTCGCTCCTGAGCCACTGCTCGGTGTGTCCATTCACACACAGAGCGCGGCTCAGCCATGCCTCTGCTCTCTCATCATTGGCTCACTGGCTGCGATTGACAGTAGTGAGAGCCAATGGCTCCTACTCTTATCTCAGCCAATGAGGAGGAAGAGATCCTGGAGAGCTGTTGCTCTTGTGCACATTGCTGGATCGAGATGGGGCTCATCTAAGTATTAGGGTGGCTCCTGCACACAGAAGGTTTTTTTTACCTTCATGCATAGAATGCATGAAGGTAAGAAAGCTTTAGCCTTTACAACCACTTTAAAAATAGGGTATTCTAATTATATAATTAATTTGGTAGCAATATTAGAAATTTAAACTTATGTTCAATATGTTTCTGATGCAACAAGATAATTTATTCATAGTTTTACAACCCTGTTTTGGTGTAAATCCCTTTCTTGATCTGTTCTATATTGCATCCATTGGTCCTGACTACCAGCAGTGACGACACTTGCAAACCACACTCCAGCACTATCTGCCTTGAGTAATCCAAAATAAAATTTATACATCAATTCTCACCTTATACTATCAGACATCACTGCATATATAACTATAGTAACTATTAATGTAGTGTAGAGAGTCCACCCATATTTTTTCCTACACACCATAAACAAATATTATATGGTAGTTATTAATACACACGTGCAACATTTACTTGTTTATTTCTTTTAATATTGATTTTTCCATCAATTTTAGGTATTCATTTTTTACATTTTGTGTTGTGTCATTTCTTTTTGACCAGTTATGCCTTTACTGACATTCTTGGTATCCTCAGTATTCGTAGGACTTAGTGCAAGATATTGTTGATCTTGTAAATACATTTGAATCTTTTATAATTATCCAGCACTTATTACCATGAGTGTTTTCATGACTAGTGTTATTTTATATTTGACATTGCTGCTATTTTCTTCATTATTTATAATGATTATAACTTGATACAAATCCTGATTGACGTATTATATGAACCATATCCTTTTAGTTCTTAGGGAGTACCACTTACCTTTCAATATTTTTTGTCAAATCCATTACCGATGAAGAGGCCAGGCAGCTTAGAAATGTGTTAATCCTTTCTGGTGAATACATTATTTTCTTCGCTCTCCATTTTATTTCAGACACTCTTGCATTGCATTTGTCATGTGCATGAAAACATTTGCTGCAGCTCCAATGGAGAGGTACTTAAATGATTGTTTACTTTTTAGAACTGTTAGTTATATACCTGCTACATCTACAACTGAGATTTTTTGGCTTTTTCTTTTGGGTCAGTAGACATTGGGCCAAGCCTCAAGCCTATAGTGCAGTTTTGGTGACATCACCCAATTCGATATTCCAGTCGCACACATTTCCGGACGAATGGCAAAATCATTAATGGGTGCTGCCCCTTGTGATGTGACCGTTTTAGATTAAAAAACCTTTTTTGGACAATTCTGTTTGCTGATCCATGGTGTGCTGGCGAAGATGTACTTCTGTCTTGGTGACATCACCTTCTTCTCAGTCCATGAAATCATAACTCTCATTGTCCTTCTACACATTGCTACTGTACCGCATAACCTTCATACTCACCCCTAAGAGCAAAATGGAGAGCAGACGCTATAAAAAGTTTTTTGCTCACTGCATTAATGTATAATGTAAAATATGTGAAAAGCATCAGCAAACAACACACTTTCGTCACTAGCTGTCACTGGGTAGACTCAAGGAGACAAATGCTCTTGGCTTTGCTGTATGGCAGAAAATGTAGCAGTTGACCACGTTTATTGCTCCCATAAGCAATTCAGCAATTGCAGGGCACAATTCCTTTGTGCCGCAATGTCACAGATCCACTTGGAAAACAAAAGGATGTTCTATGTTTATCTGGTCAGAAGTACTTTTTACTGGTATTTAATGGTATTGAGTGGCAACATAGCTATTCCCAAAGCACCCTTACTATACCTAATTACATACAGGACCATGAAAGTGCCCAGCTCCAGTCCACCCAAGTCATTGTAACCTCTCTGATTCCACAATGTTTTACAGTTAGGAGTTGTGTCTTGAGACTCACTAACCACGTTAGTGGTCTTTGTGGCAGGTGGGGAGAATAGAAGGAAAGGCAAGGAAGAATAGGAAAGCATGCTAGAGGTTACCACAAATTAAAATAGTGCTGCTTTTCATGTGAACGAGGATAGCCACATCAAGCAAATTTAGTCAATAGAATTCAGATTGATTCATATGTTTGCTCTTCTCTAGTAACAGGCAGGAGTGACTTTTTTCTTACGTGAAAAGAACAAAATCAAATCAAATGGCTTTACATAAATAAGTCAGCTGCAAAGTGATCATTTTGTAGCCAGATTTATATTTACTGTAGTCAGTAATAATAGGAATTATGATTAGCTATAATGGGCTTCAGCAGCTCTTTGCCTTGCCTTTCTCTTAGATGCATTTGAATGTGTCCTACCACAGTAGTAAATAACAGATGTGAGTTGCAAAAAAAAAAAAAAAATTCTGTCAAAGAAGAGCATCTTTAAACCTTTAATAAATGGAGAAATCATGTCCACATTTTCTTGTAGCGATGGAAAGAAATGTACTTGCCATAGTGGACCTTTATAAATGTGACCGGAGGAAACAACAACCATGGATGCAAAATGTCATCAGGCACAAACTGTGATATTTAAAAATGACCCAAAAGTTCCCTGGTCTGTCTGACTCTAGAAGTGATGGCAAGAAGGGTTGTTTTTCCTTCCAGCAGTCATATTTAACTCTTTGCCAGAATTGTGCTGAATGTTCCTGTACGGCTACTGGTATCCTTGTCAGTCACTCTGTAACCTTGTCACAGGAGAAGAATGCAAGAAAGTGATAGGTTTGATGTCCTGTCGGATGCTTGGTGCTGAGCCTCTCTCCGCATCTGATCGCTATCAAACACTAAACCTCTGTTTCTCCACACAGGGCTGTAACTGGATGCCCATAAACCTCAGCCAGAAGAGATAGCAAATTGGTAGCAATGCCAAGTCGCTTGTTCGGTTTCCTCTCTGTATGCTCTCAAATTCCCAGTTTAACCCCTCTGGCAATTTGATTTGACATTTAGATAATTACTATGATTAAGCCTGTCTCTGCTCATGTTAGTGGCTCCAAGTACAAAATAAAAAGTAAAACAAAATTAGCTTCTTAAATAAACACAACAAAAAGTAGCAGTGGCGGACTGTCTGCCCATTCTAAACTGCTGAAAGTGGATTGTATAGAAAGGGGATTTCTAAAGGACTGCCATTAATTACTGTGCATACCATGGCTCTTTTCTCTTTTTTACTAGTTAAATTAAAAAAAAAATGTATCTGCATATATTATATCTATATAATGCTAGACAGGAGATGTCGCACACTGTTTTAAATAATGCAAACTCCAAGCTAAATTGATACATTAAAAGCAAAACTGTCACCCATTTTAACATTTTAAAAATTAAACTGCCATCAGCTTTGGCAGCAGTTTTAAACTTTTAGAAGTAGTATCCTGTATTTAAAAAGAAATTAAAGGTACATATACTTATGTGCGGTCTAATGCCCGCAAGGAGCCAGCATCTTCTCCCTGGGTTATTCCAGGTGCCAGTCTTTAGTTTTTATGATTGGCCAGCTCTGGATGACATCACTGGCAGTGCGCACCTCAGCGAACATTCCACGGAGGATTGTGAATAGGCAGGTGAGTGTACTTTTTTTGCACAAGAGACCTTGCAAGTCTCTATTTTAATAAAAATGATGTCTGTTCAATTTTTTTATATTTACATATACTACATATAGTTCCACTTTAATCTCCCTGGTGGTATTCCCGAGTGTGGCTCGGGGTGAATTTTCAGTACCAAAAGCGGTAACCCCGAGCCACACTCGGGATCGCATTGCAGGATCCAGGCAAAGTTACTTATCTTGTCCCCCGGCATCCTGCGAGGTCTCCCCGCTGTGTGTGTGAGCCGTGTCTCTGCTCGATCTATCCCAGTGTCGAGCTCTGTTCCCTGGGAGCGTTGTACTGTGTTGGCACCCACAGCAGATCACATAGGCAATGTGTCTTGAATGCTGTGTGGGAAACACGCACTAAACATATCTTTCCCGCACTATGTTCTGGTATGAAAGAATTCACTTAAAACTTTAATGTGAATATCCACTTCTATTATTCAATTGGGTGAAAAGCAAATTCTAGTTCACACTGAATACATAGCCATGTGCAGATGTATTTCTGTCTAAATTTTTATTGGGCATCGTTTATAAAATATAGTTACATATCAATTGTAACATTTCAGTTTTACAAAGATTAGCAATAGTAACAGCATATTTTACAAATATGAGTTACTACTGGGAAGTGACAAGGAGTGATCAACTGGGGTTAGTCATTTCAAATACATAAAACTGTAGACTTCCCTTCAAAGCAGAGTATGGGGATATTCGATTTTCCCCATGGGCAAAATATATGACCAAGCCAAAAAGGTAAGTAGTATAAAAGAATATGCTGCATCAAGATGATTACCCTAGTACCTTTATAGAGTTATTGAAAAATACTTTCATCATAAAAGTGTCCTTTGTAAAACCTGAAGCTTTATAGAAAAAGGGAAAACTTGAAAGGTCAAGAAAGAAGAAATAGTTAAAGGAAAAAGGCAAAAGTCAGGTCTAGGCCAGGTCGGGTCACACGCACCAGTCAAATCCCAGGTAGCTGTTGTAAGTTAAAGTGTTCATATAGCTTCATCAAAGTTTCCCCCCACATAGAGATCCACGGATCCCATATTTTTAAAAAAATGTTTGTACTTTATCTTGTAGTATAGTGGCTATCTTTTTGTTAAATAAGTGCCATGAGATTTTTTGTTTTACCCTGGGCTATATTAGGGGTACCCGATTTCCACACTCTTGAAAGTGTTTAGTCACGGTGAAAATAAATGTAACACGTTTAAATTGTTTGGAGGAACATGCCAAGGGTTTGAGTAGGGCTTCGTAGGGGATTTTAGAGAGACCTTGACTAAAACTGTGTAAACTAATTGGTCAATGCTTGTCCAAAATCTTTTAACTCTCTGTGTCCCCACTGCTGGCTGAGATTGTGTAGACCAACTGGTGTCCTCTACAGAGCATGCTCAAATTTTAACTCCCTTCTAAGCTTTTCATTTCCTCCTTTTTCTTATCTGTGAAGCCCATATGATATATAGAGTCACACATGTGGGTGTATACACAGTGGTAAATGACACTCCCTTCCTTCCCTGCCTTTGTGTTCTTATTGCTAAACACTATAGGGGTGAGATATAGTATGCTTATTGATTACAGTCACTAGGAAACTCACAAAAAAAGCTTAGTTTTAATATAACTCAGTATCAAATATATCAAATGTATTTGCTAATACCGTATTTTCCGGTGTATAAGGCGACCGGGCGTATAAGAAGACCCCCCGATTTTATTGTATTTCTACAGTTTTTGCATAATACTCACTAGACATGTGCACAGCCAAAAAATTTGTTCATTTTCGTTTTCGTTTCATGAGTTTATTTTTTTTTTTTCGTGTCATTCGTTATGATCGCGATTCGTAAATTCGTTCATTCGTAAATGCGTTCGTTCGTACATTCGTAAATTCTAACATTCGTACATTTTTACATTTGTTCATTTGTAAATTCGTACATTCGTAAATTCGTAAAATCGTACATTTGTAAATTAGTAAATTTGGAAATTTGTAAATTCGAAGTTTGAAAATCCAAAAACCCGAAAATTCAAAAATCTGAAATAGTAACTAACTATTAAATTATAGGTATTGTAAGTTCCTTTCAAATTTGACTGTCAGTGAACGTAAGAAATACGAATTTATCCGAAGTTACGAATTATCCAAAACGAATGCTGCATCTAAACTAATGGAACGGAACAAATTAATAATAAATAATAATAATAAAACGTAGTTATTATTGTTATTTATTATTATTAATTCATTACGTTCCATTCCATTTTTTCGGATCATTCATAACTTCGGATAAATTTGTATGTGTTACGTTTACTAACAGCCAAATTTTAAAGGAAATTACAATACCTATAATTTAAAAGTTACTAGTAATTACTAATAGTTAAGTTATTATTACCGTATATACTCGAGTATAAGTCGTTCCGAGTATAAGTCGAGGCCCTAATTTACCACCAAAAAATGGGAAAAACTTATTGACCCGAGTATAAGAAGAGAGTGAGAAATGCACAGATACTGTAAGTGGAAAAGAGGGTCAACAATGCCCATTTGCAGCCTCACTGTGCCCATTTGCATGCCTCACTGTGCCCATTTGTAGCCATAGGTCCCCCAAACTTCAAACTCGGTAGTTAAGGGTTCCTAGATGCCCCCTAGCTGCAGCCAAAATTTGGGGTCTCTAAACCCAAAGGGTCCCAAAATGACATTGCTGCAGGTGGACACAGTTGACCGAATTTGGGGCCCCGTATCTTGGGGCCACTTAGTGCTAAGAACCCCAAATTTGGTGTGCAAACCCAGTGGAACAAGCACCATAAAATATCCAAAGCTGGGGTTTCTAGCAAGATACAGGGCCCCAAAAATCGGTTCAGAAAATGTCAAGCACTTTTCTATAGCAGAGAATGACATTTTCCGAACCGGATTTGGGGCCCCGTATCTTGAGGCCACTTGGTGCTAGGAACGACATCTTTGGATATGTTATGGTACCAGTGCCACTGGGTTTGCACACCAAATTTGGGGTTTCTAGCACTAAGTGGCCCTGAGATACGGGGCCCCAAATTTGGTTCAGAAAATGTCAAGCACTTTTCTGCAGCAGAGAATGACATTTTCCGAACCGATTCTGAGGCCCCGTATCTCGGGGCCCCTTAGAGCTAGGGACTCCATCTTTGGATATGTTATGGGACCAGTTCCACTGAGTTTGCACACCAAATTTGGGGTTCCTAGCATCAAGTGGCCCTGAGATACAGGGCCCCAAACTCGGTTCAGAAAATGAAATTTTTTGCTGCAGAAAAGTGCTTGACTCGAGTATAAGTCGAGGGGGGCACTTTCAGCACAAAAAAATGTGCTGAAAAATTCGACTTATACTCGAGTATATACGGTAGTTAACTATTATTTCAGATTTCCGAATTTACAAATTTACGAATTCACTAATTTACTAATATACGAATGTACGAATGTACATTCGTAAATTGCGAATGTACGAATGCCCGAATTTACGAATGTCCAATTTTATCGAATTTACGAATATTCGGAAAAAATTCGTTAAACAAGTTTTCGTTAATTCGGATATTCCCGAATTAACGGATTTGTCGAAATTCGTTAAAAAACGAATTCGGAACGAAACGAATTGCACATGCCTAATACTCACTGTATAGGACGACCCCCCTTCTGAGGCTTCATATTGTCTATATTTCCTTCTTGGTTCCATACCGCGCTGAGCCAATCACAGCGAGCGATGTATTCTATTAAGGAATACAAAGCCTGCTCGGATTGGCAGAGGCTTTAACATCATCAGCCCGCGCCTCTCTGACTCTCAAAGCCAATCCAAGCAGGCTACTGTATGTAGCCTGCTTGGATTGGAAGAGGTCATTACCAAGCAGGCTCTGTATTCATTATTGGAATACATTGCTCGCCGGGATTGGCTCAGCAGTGTATACTGTATGTAGCTGAAGCTACATACAGTATTACCGCACTTTAGATGGGCTGACATACAGCTGACTGCATTTGATACCCGGCGTATAAGACGACCCCCGATTCTTGCCCATTTTTTTTTAAGTGTAAAAGGTCATCTTATACGCCGGAAAATATGGTACCTGTAAAGTAAAAAAGAGCTTTGGATGCAGATGCTGTCTGAACAATATAAATGCTAGTGTAAATCCTCTTTGACTCCCCATAGCCATATTATTGCACAAAAAATACACATTTGATCATCACATTTTTAATGAAGAATTATAGAGAGCTGTAAAACAGTTATTTGATATTCATATTCTAATTTAAATTGTTCTTCTGAAACATTTTTTGGTAATCATGTGACTGGCACAGCAGGAATAAGGTATTTCGAGGATTTAAAAAAAAATAGCATGATATACATGATCTATGTGAATGAATTATGGCACGTAACACTGCTCTGCTTAGTTTTACTTTAAGCCTGGGTTCACACTTCGCACCGCATGGGAATGTAGGCTGTACAAATAAAACTATCCAGTAAACTATATATATAAAAAAAAAGAATAATTCAGACCACACAAAATGAACTCATATATATTTATTTAAATTTTTTTTTTTTTTTTTTTTTCGGTAATACAAATGGCCGCGGCACCTTTATTGGTATAATAAATTAATTAATTAATTTTACTTTCTTAAATTCATAAATAAATCAAAATTAAACAGTTTAAAAATATCAATCAATATCTCGCTCAGTCATAGAACTCGAGCGAGTACACTGAATAAAAACATCAAAGTCCCCCCTTGATCCAAGGGTGACAAACCACATAAAAGTGCTGCGACAGGGTGGGAGGGAATTTAAGCTCGCCAAATCACTCAGGGTCACACTCTGACAGGAGCCTCAATGCGGTGGTCTTATATAGCCCTTACTCGCATGTCATTTTTTCAAAAACACGTGTTTTTCCCGCCCAAAGTCACGTTGTTCCCGCCCGCAAAACTGGTATCCTGTCATATCTAACCTTAAAGGGACAGTAACACCAATTTTTTTTTTTTTTCAAATTTAAACCGCCACAATCCAATGCTGTGGGCATCTAATTAAATGCCCACTTTTCCATTCCTGTGCACATCACTTCGCACCGCATTCCTGTACACATCACATGCAATGTCTATGAGGTGCAAATTAAGCCATACATTTTGTATGGCTCAAATCGAATCGCATCCACACCGAAATGGTGTAGGACCCTTTCTTTTCTGCACCTGAATCGCATCGCATCACATGGGTGTTCACACCCATGTGATCCGATTCTGGCAATCACACTGCGTTTTGCAAGCTGTAGAAAGACACACCGCTCCAGGACAATCACCCTTCACTTATATCAGCTGTCTCTGCAATGTAGAAGGGTGCCAGCCCTGTTTGCAGCAGGAACATGGAACAAGAAATGAGGCTGGATGGCTGCACTCCAGTAAAATCCGCAGCAGATCACATGGATGCCGTGTGATTGCAATGCAATGTAGGAAACACACAGGATTCGCTGCGTTTATCGCATTGCATCAGTGTGAACCAGGGCTAACGCTCAGTCCTAAGAATGCTGGGTGTGTGAGAACTTTGGTCAAATTAGTGAGAGAAATCATAAGCTAAGCATAGAACAATAGCATGTTGTCCATAAAAGAAACATTTTATGGTGGTATCCAGCAATCTCTATTCCCTGCACATCTTGTTTTGCTCTGATAGACAAGGGATGGGGATTCTGTAGCAAAGGCAAACAGCAGAGGTGAGAGGGGACACCCCTGCCATGTACCCCTGCAAATGGGAAAGAATGGTGGCCTAAATCCCACACACTGGACAATGCGCTCGGATTATCGTAGAGGGCCACTATCCAAGATAAGAAATGTGGTCCAAATCCCCATATTGGCAACAGTGAGGTTAGATAAGGCCACAGCAGACTGTTGAATGCTTTACAAATGTCTAAAAACAAAAGAAAGGCATTCTGTCCAGAATTTAGGTGAGATGTATTAAATGGATAGCTCGTCTAACATTATTAGCAGCTTGACGTTTGGGCATAAAGCCCATCTGATCTTTACCTAAAAATCTCAGGATTCCCTCATTTAGTCAAGCTATCCATTTATTCAAGCTATCTGGTTACAAGGATTTTTGCCAGGAGTTTCAAAACCAAATTTATTAATTAAATTGGTCTATAATTTGCCTAGAAAAAGTGGTCTGTGTTTGGTTACTGTATCATACGAATGTTTGTAGTCAAAGTATCAGAATTAAACGTAAATATGCATTTCACATGACTACATAACTATAGTAAATATTCACACAATTTATAAGTGTATATTCTCAACTCCTTTAGTAAATCACCTCCCAAATTCTTGCACTCTCAAACCACAAAAAAAAAAAGAAACTGGTATTATTCCACAAGAGGAGAATAGGGACTGAGTGCATTTATGGCGGATCAAAAGGTATTTTTTAGTACTTGCAGGGTTTAAATAGGAAAAAAGGAATAAAACCTAAAATGTGCACATATTGCAAAGCCTATGCTCTTTTTTAGCATGACATGTGGTTCAAGTTAGACTTTTCCTTACAAAAGCTAGCACTAGGTGACCAAGTCCCATTGTTAGCCCTCCACATTAAAAAAAAGCATCTGGAGCATCTGGTTACTTGACCACATAGAAAAACAAAGGTATTTACGTAGTGATTTATGCTAAAATGTACGTGGGGCAATGAGGAGTAATAGGGAGGCAGCATTTTAAAGTAGGTGTAGCCTCCCTGACGGTATCCCAGAGTGTGGCTCGAGATTAAATTTCAGCACCATTAGCGGTAACCCCGAGCCACACTCAGGATTGCATTGCAGGATCCTGGAGCGGTGTACTTACATTATCCGCAGGATCCTGCGATGTCCCCCCGCACTGTCTGCGTGCTCCGTCCTCCCCCGAAGCCTCTCTGTGCTAGGCTCCATTCCCTGCGAGCGTTGCAACGCACGGGGGTGGAGCCTGGCGGCAAATTATTAAAAAAAAGTCAAAATCATAACAAATACAGTACTGTAATCTTACAGATCACAGTACTGTATGAAATTATTTCATATCCCTTTTGTCCCCAGTGCTTTGTCCAATGCCCTGCATGCAGTTTTATATTATATATACTTTTCTTTCTGCCTGGAAACTTAAGATTGTCCCTGGCAACCAAAAAGTGTCCCTTTACGTCAAAAGTGGCTTTAGACCAGCTAGAAAACAGCGATAGTAAATTAGAACACTTGCAGAATTGAGCGATAGTGAATCGTGGGGAAATGTATTTTATTATTGTTATATTATTTTTTGTAATTATTTATATTTATTATATTATAATTTATGATTTTGTGTTTCAAACTTTATCATACCCGGGATATCTACTAGACTCTTGGTGAACAGATTTAAGTGTGTTATTGTTAAGAATTAAAAGCCTGCAATATAAAACGCCAAATTTCGATGCAAAATAATTGTACCGCTTTCAGCACCTAAAATCCGAAATAATCATATCGCCAGGGAGGTTAAAGGTTGCATATATATCTTTTTGTGGTCCAATGGTTAACAACAGTCCAATGGCATCTAATGCCTCTGGTTGGTTTAAGTGTTCTAGAATAATTCCATCATGCAGTTTTCCAGCTTTAAAATTCTAAAGAACATGTACATGTACTTGATATCATGCTAAGCTGCTATTTTTACAGCAGCTCAGAACCCCCTTTTTAACTAATAGAAGGTGACAGGTTGGCAGCACCAACTCAGCATTACTTAAATAACCCACTCATCCACAATATTACACCTTACTATTATTACAAGTAGAAGTGCTAACACGCTTCAGAGAGCAATGTGTCACAGGCCCCCTAAGCATCATGATTTGACTGATTCACACCCACAGTAATAACAACACATGCGTGGCAACTTTTAAACTACCACTTAATTAAATTCAGATAGAAAAGTATTGCTGAAGCACAGAACATCAATAAGTGTGCCTTATTAGAGGAAAGGCAAATAAACAAATTTATAGAGGTGGGAAAGTCCTAATCAATGTCATACAATTTATCAAATCCACCTGTACGACGCTTACTGGCACAGCACCAAACAAAGAAACACATTTATAGAAGTGGACAAATCCTAATCAATGTCATAATTTATCAATCCACCTGTAGGACAGAGTATGGTATAACCCTTACTGCCTGTAGGCATGACTGCTAAGAAGCATACGTTCATTTATGACCAATAAACCAATATCTTGCCCCCCAAAAAAGACAAAGAAGCTGATTAGGTTGGAAGTAGGGCAAGCCACAGCTTTATTGAACTTTCCAAATGTAACAGCTTTCCAAATGTACCAAAGAACAATGCAAGTCACAGTTATACTGTAAGCACCCATAAAACATAAACTCACATAGTCTAAGAGGCCTGTCCTTACCATCAGGCTGACTCCAGAATTTAACTTGAGGGCATAGCCCATAAAGCAACATCCATTGCTGGAAAGGTCAAAACCGCCAATAAAGCTGTGAACAAAAAAATTTCACAACAGACGAGAAGGTGGGAAACTCTTGTTACCTGGAGGGGATTACTGGCATCCCCTCTGATATAGCAAGTTAATATGTGGTGTGTGTGTGTTTTTTTTTTTAATTGTGAAGCTAAATACCGTATATCACAGCACCGCTGTGCTGTCACATGGCCTCCCACCCCTCTCTGTCCCCGATCTAATGACTTCAGCGGGAGGGGCTGAGATTCCCCTGTGACGTCAGCCGGGAGGTCACATGACCACACAGCGCCACTGTGAAATAAGGTATTTGGCTTGATAATTTAAAAAGACACACACACTATACAATATATCCTGCTATAACAGAGGGGATACCAGTAATTGTGCTCAGTGACTTTACAGCCACATGGAACAGGCGGAGGGGAGGGGAGGGGAGGGGAGGAGAGGAGAGGGGGAGGAGAGGAGATTGGCTCTCACAGCACAGACTATTGAGCTGACAGGCAGGGAGGGAGGGGGACAGGGAGAGGCTGACCACACAGCGGGATGATGGAGGCACCTAAACTAACCATGGTATCATGGATCAGCAGCCATGATTAACATGGTCAGCACAGGATCAACCAGGTATTGTAGCAAACAGAAAAGAGTTAAAGTGGTGAAGTTTTCTACTGGTAACATTTTCTGATAAGAGGGAAGGTGGGTTGAAAACAGGGAGAACGTGAAACTGATATGACTGTGACCAGAAAGAGGGAAACGGGTGTTGGAGAGGAGAGGTTGCTGAGAATGCCGAGGGATGAGGATATCAGGTAAAGCCTGGTACACACTGGCCGAATATCAGGCGGTTCAAAAGGAACTGGCTGACATTCAGCCCTGTGTACATTAGCCTGTTTAGCGAACGTGTATGCTGGAAAACCAGCATCAGAAAAAAAAATGTTTTTCCATCCAAAGTTAAAACAACAAGAGCAGAAGATTTAATAGATGGAAAGATGAAAAAGTGACTGAAGGTCCGCTTTAAGTTGAGGAGGTTGGCCAGGATGTTAGTATTAACAGGGATAATGCAATGTTATGTTGACTTTGAAATGAAGGACAGATTATTTTATTCCTAGAACTCATTGAAATAAACCACAATAAAACACCTTTCAATTCACATTAGGTATCCAAGGTGTGGCAGGATTGGGCCCCCCGAGGAGCACTCTGATTTTTTTATATGGCAAACCCAATATGCTAGGCACATAGGCAAATACAGGCATAGTGAAAAGTGCAATCTGCATCATCCTTAACCACTTGCTTACCGGGCACTTAAACCCCCCTCCTGTCCAGACCAATTTTCAGCTTTTAGCGCTGATGCACTTTGAATGACAATTGTGCGGTCATACAACACTGTACCCAAATTAAATTTTTAGCATTTTTTTCCCCCACAAATAGAGCTTTCTTTTGGTGGTATTTGATCACCTCTGCAGTTTTTATTTTTTGTTAAAAAATTTTTAAAAGACTGAATTTAAAATAATTTTTTTAATTTTTTTTAAATTTTTGTTATAAAAGTTTGCAATTAGGTAATTTTTCTCCTTCATTGATGTACGCTGATGAGGCGGCACTGATGGGCACCAATAGGTGGCAGTGATGGGCACTGATGGGTAGCAATAATGGGCACTGATTGGCACTGGTTGGTAGCACTGCTAGGTGGCACTTATTGGCAGCACTGATGGGCACTGATAGGTGGCACTTGTGGGCATTGATAGGTGGCACTCATGGGCATGGATAGGTGGCACTGGTGGGCACTGGCAGGTGGCACTGCAAAGAGGAGCTTGCAAAGGGGAGGCCATCATATGACGGCCTCCCGGAAATTCAGGTCTGCGCTGTGGCCGTCATTCGTCTATAGCGTGGATGCCAAGTGGTTAACCTTGGTACACACTACTAGTTTTTTTTTCGTTCAACCCAGCAGGTCTAAAAAAAAAACGAACAGCTCAGGAAGAGCCGCTGTACTAACTATGCAATGTTAGTACTGCAATCTCCCCTGCTGAGCAATTGCATAGTGTTCTGCTAGAACAATCCGGTCAGCGAGAGCACTGATTGGCAAACCTTTTTCGGTCATGCCCCTTCGACAGATGTCAGACCGGCTGCAGTACACACGGTTTATATTGAATAGACCGATGCTGCCCAACATTGTGCTTGTGTGTACGAGGCTTTAGGATCTTCCCTATTCAAGAGCTTTGCATACCTATTTCTCATCCCACCCTTGGCCTCCACTATAAATGTGAATGAAGATAAAGGAAGATTTACTTATGTGGCCTGTCTAGTCTTTTTCTGGGGGCAAGGAAAAAGATTTGTTATACTTGCTCCCTGTATAATGAACAGTGGTAAACATCTAGTAGTCACAGATACCTTTGCATTAAAGCACAAATGAAAGACGGAACAATTTGACACCTGCTCCTGATCTGTTAAAGCCCAGCGGTAGTTAGGTGATGTATATATAAAAGAGCGCAGCGCTGGATTTAAATATACAGTGAAAAATATTTAAGCAGTGAAAAATATTTTGTTATGTGCAAATAAAACTGTGCATATTAATCACCAAAATAATGTCCATGAATTAAACACAAAATATAATTATATGATTAAACGTCCATGAAGCACGTGAAACACCACTCTGGATATCTGACTTCCACCGCTGTGAGACCCGTCACCAGAAAGATTGAAGGCTTACCGGACCGCCCTTTAAAAAAGGCATGAATCGATCACCGCTGTGGATGCTATCCCTCTCATGGATGGATCCTGCTGTGAAGCACTAGATGGTTGATCTCAAATCAGTCAGCCATGGAGGAACGCCGATCCCAGTAGTATAAATGTCCAAAAAGAAAGGGAGAAATGCTCAGATGGTGTAGTAAATTATTGGTTCCTTTATTAAAATGCCATGAAGGCGTTCAACAATACAAAAATCCTTGCAAGGAGTGATAAAACAATTCCGGTAGAAAATGAAAGTCCGCGCATGCGCAGTCCGTGCGTACATACGCATGCGCGGACTTTCATTTTCTACCGGAATTGTTTTATCACTCCTTGCAAGGATTTTTGTATTGTTGAACGCCTTCATGGCATTTTAATAAAGGAACCAATAATTTACTACACCATCTGAGCATTTCTCCCTTTCTTTTTGGACATTTATACTACTGGGATCGGCGCTCCTCCATGGCTGACTGATTTGAGATCAACCATCTAGTGCTTCACAGCAGGATCCATCCATGAGAGGGATAGCATCCACAGCGGTGATCGATTCATGCCTTTTTTAAAGGGCGGTCCGGTAAGCCTTCAATCTTTCTGGTGACGGGTCTCACAGCGGTGGAAGTCAGATATCCAGAGTGGTGTTTCACGTGCTTCATGGACGTTTAATCATATAATTATATTTTGTGTTTAATTCATGGACATTATTTTGGTGATTAATATGCACAGTTTTATTTGCACATAACAAAATATTTTTCACTGCTTAAATATTTTTCACTGTATATTTAAATCCAGCGCTGCGCTCTTTTATATATATTCTTAGTGGTGCCCCCTATCAGGGTTATAGCACATAGCTGCAGGATATTTCTTCATAGATTTATTTTTGTACACTTGAGCACAATATATATATATTTTTTCATAGATTTATATTTTTTATAACAATTTACACCTAGCGCAAATTTTTCCTTTTAGAATAATGGTAGTTAGGTGATGGTCTAAGCTCATTTCTAGCCTTAACACCACCCAATCCAAGAAAAGGAAGACTGCATATTTATCTACTAGAAACGTCTCCTTGATAAAGCACTGATCACACTGTGCTATTCCTTCAGAATAAAGACAATGGTTTTGGTGAACAAATGTGCAGTCTTCCTTTTTCCTTACTTGGATGCTGTTAAAGCTAATACTTACTTGAGCACTGATGGGCTGGTAAGCAGAACCCAAACTGGAGCAGGTGCCGAATTCCATACATTTCTGGGTTAACATCTATGCTTTTTTTAGTGCATTTGCAGATCCATAGAAACAAACTACAATCCATTTAACCTTATTTCGTATAGGTTCTGTTCACATCTATGCAGTTTCCCGCTATGCATTTTTGGACAGGTGCAGGGACTTTTTTGCATACAGCACAGTGTGTTTTTGACTTCATATACACTATATTGCCAAAAGTATTGGGACACCTGCCTTTACATGCACATGAACTTTAATGGCATCCAAGTCTTAGTCCATAGATTTCAATATTGAGTTGGCCCACCCTTTGCAGCTATAACAGCTTCAACTCTTCTGAGAAGGCTGTCCACAAGGTTTCGGAGTGTCTATGGGAATGTTTGACCATTCTTCTAGAAGTGCATTTGTGGGGTCAGGCACTGATGTTGGACGAGAAGGCCTGGCTTGCAGTCTCCACTCTAATTCATCCCAAAGGTGTTCTATCAGGTGGAGATCAGGACTCTGTGCAGGTCAGTCAAGTTCCTCCACCCCAAACTCGCTCATCCATGTTTTTATGGACCTTTCTTTGTGCACTGGTGTGCAGTCATGTTGGAACAGGAAGGGGCCATCCCCAAACTGTTCCCACAATTTTGGGAACATGAAATTGTCCAAATGTTTCGTTATGCTGACACCTTAAGAGTTCCCTTCACTGGAACTAAGGGGCCAAGCCCAATCCCTGAAAAACAACCCCAAACCATAATCCCCCCTCCACTACATAATCCCCCCTCCACTACACTTGGTGCAGTGAGGCAAGTACTGTTCTTCTGGCAACCGCCAAACCTAGACATGTTCATCAGATCACCAGACAGAGAAGCGTGGTTTGTCACTCCAGGGAATGCTTTTCTAATGCTGTAGAGTCCAGTGGTGGCGTACTTTACACCACTGCATCCGTCTCTTTGCATTGTACTTGGTGATGTAAGGCTTGGATGCAGCTGCTCGGCCATGGAAACCCATTCCATGAGGTTCTCTATGCACTGTTGTTGTGCTAATCTGAAAGCCACATGAAGTTTGGAGGTCTGTAGCTATTGACTCTGCAGACAGTTGGTGACTTCTACTCACTGTGCACTTCAGCATGCGCTCCATCATTTTATATACCCTACCACTTTGTGGCTGAGTTGCTGTTGTTCCTAATGGCTTCCACTTTGTTGTAATACCACTAACAGTTGACCGTGGAAGATTTAGTAGCAAGGAAATTTCAGGGGTGGACTTATTGAACAGATGGCAACCTATCACGGTACCACGCTTGAATTCAATGAGCTCCTGAGAGTGACCCATTCTTTCACAAATGTTTGTAGAAGCAGTCTGCATGTCTAGGTGCTTGATTTTATACACCTGTGGCCATGGATATGATTGGAACACTTGAATCCAGTGATTTGGAGGGATGTCCCAATACTTTTAGCAACATAGTTTATGTCAATAGAATTGCATCAAAAACACATGCAAAAAGTATGTACGTGTGCTTTTGTTGCATTTTCCTGCATGACAACAGATAACTCCTCCTGCAACACTTCCCAAAAACACAAAAACGCATTGAAAATGCATAAAAAATGTGCATGAAAAATGCATAATGCGCATGAAAACGTGCCACAAAAATGCATCAATTGCACATGCATATATTTGAACCTACCTTACAGTATACCACCCATGACACCTTATCAGATACTGACATTTAATGTTCAGTCTGCTCTGAAAAAATGACAGCTGAGAACTGATCAAATGATAAGAGAAAACACATCTTTTCAAGTTCTTTTCAAATGAAAACTTTGTTTGCGATTAAATTAATGCCATATCCCTTTATTAGCTGGATTGATATTTAGTGACAATTTGAGTCAGCTCTACCTAATAGAATGTGCCACGGTCACTAAAAACAATGTGTACTGTCTTAATCAAGCCCACGAGTTTGTAATAAGGCCTGCAAAAGGAAAATCATTTTGTGGAAGTTTTTCAATATCGGCAATGAAAATTGATCAAAATAGAACATTTTCAATGGAAAATGAACAAAAGCCTTTTATGTCTTGACAAAAAAAATCCAATATCTTTTGTAGAGATTATAACAAGAACATTTCATTTACTGGGATTGATTTTTAACCCTGCAAGATTTGACAGAGATGACATTTTATATATATATTTATATATAGATTTAAATATCTATCTATCTATCTATCTATCAAATAATAATTATACATATATATATATATATATATATATATATATATATATATATATATATATATATATATATATATATATATATATATATATATATATATAAAAATATATATAGATGTATATAGATATAGATATAGATATAGCTATAGATATCTATTTATATCTATATCTATATATATATATATATATATAGAGAGAGAGAGAGAGAGATATCTCTCTCTCTCTCTCTCTCTCTCTCTCTCTCTCTCTCTCTCTCTCTCTCTCTCTCTCTCTCTCTCTCTCTCTCTATATATATATATATATATATATATATATATATATATATATATATATATATATATAGAGATATATTGGAATTGGTTGTTTTTTGTCACATTTTGTGTCACATTTTTGTTGTTACTGTGCGTCACTGGGGACTGGGGACTGGGGAGTCAGGAAAGGAAGAAAGGAAATTCCTCAGGAGAGTTCCAACATTTGATATTAGTCATAGAAACAGGTGTCATCTCTGGGAGATTTTCTATCACCTCCTGTTGCGTTGTTAGCAAAATGTTGGATTTCCCCTAACATTCTTTTAAAGAGACCACCATCACACCAAGATAGATATGAACAGCCATAAAACCGGACAGAACCTTTTCCTACTCTTTCAAGAAAAAAAGTTTTGCCTAGTATTCAGTTTTAATTTTAAAGAGCCATATAAAATAAAATTTTATAATGGAATATACGGTCACATATCGCAATGTTGACATCTGTAACTGGATCAAACACCTATGTTCGCTCAAAGCTGAACTGTAGGTAAAGGCACTTTCAGGTTATAAAGCCACTTTGCGTGCACAAAATGCCTTTGCAAACAGAGTTAATTCCTTGTGAAAGTAGCAGTGATACCATCACTGTGGTGCACTTAGGCTGGCAATACACTGTTTAAATCTCAGCCGGTTCAGCAGAAACTGTTAATAAGCAGGCTAACTGTTACAAGTTGATCGATCGATCAACTTGGATACAACCAGCCTGCCGGGTTCTCTTGCACTTATCAATGTCTTCTCCCAGTGGGACAGCTTACCCCACCCTCCCGCCAGGAGAAGACAATGGCCTGGCAGGAGGTATTCCAGCATTAACACTGTCTGTGTTGATGGGGGAATCCAGCGAATTTCTTTTCCAGAAATTTGCTCTGTGTATGGCTGGCCTTAGCTTATGCAGAGGTAGAAGCGATGGGAGGAACCCAGCAGGCCAATCACTACAGGTTGTCTGCAGAAAAGTAAAGGTGGGGTGCATACAAGACCAGTCACCCTGCACATAAGAGGGAGCAGCAGTTTCTAGTGTGGAGTATTTCACAGATCAAGAAGAAATACACAAAGCACACCAGGATTCAAGCAAAAACATATACATCGTTTATATATAGACATTATTTGTATATTTAATCTTTGATTGCTAATGTAGGGTCTGCTTCTTTACAAGCCGCTGGCCACCCAAACAAAAAAGCTGTCAATAAAACGTTTAGGTTTGGCTCACACTGCTGCAACCTGCGGTGTGACTTTGCCAGGCGACTTGAGTACTAGTTTGATAAAAATATAGAATATAAGTTTATAGAAGTCGCCTTGAAATAGTATAGGAACCTTTTCTAAAGTCAAAGCGACTTTGGTAGTGCTAAATAAGACAGGTCTCATTGACTAACATTGAATTTGACATGTAATGCAACTTGGGGTCTCACAAGTCGGATCCCAAGTCGCCGCAGTGTGAACCAAGCCTAATAGAAGGGAAAACAATTTTGTCAGTAAGCTTTAAATGCTGCCCACCCCTTTAGTAATGCTGCATACCGTTTGTAATAACAATCAGTGCAACTACCTTTTTTAGTGATTTTGTAACCGCCCAGCTTTGGGTCATGGGTGGCTGCTGCGAGAGCTGACTACGGTGAGGAATTTTCCTGAGCAGTTCCTGGTGTTGCCAAAGTCTCCTCTGACCACCTGCAGCAGTTGCTCAGGACCTGGAGCTAAAAAGATATTTACACTAATTGCTATTACAAATGGTATTCAACATTAGTAAAGGCAGAGGGCAGGCAGCATTTAAAGCAAACTGAGTAGACTGTCTATCCTTCAACCTTAATAATAAAGATTTCACAAAAAAAAAAAAAAAAATACTCATCCTAATCTTGGCTTCCAGAAAGTGCAGGTGTCATCAACACCCCTCATTGCTGGCTCTTGGTCACTTAAAATCCTGCAAGAATGCACTCCTGCAAATTATTTGGATGCACTTTCACTAAAAGAGCCATGGCTCCAGGGCAAAGGTTATATACAGCATATGAAAAACATCAGTCCTAAAAACCATGTACATGTATCAGTGGACATGTCCTCCTTGTGCACTTTATTTCAAAGCAACTTCTGTAGCAGAGGAAGAATACCTAAGATTCTTTTTTTTTTTTTTTTGAAGAAATACTGTTTATGGAAATTTTTAAAGGCTACAAAATAACAATATGGTGCACAATTGACACCAAGTGTGCACTAAAGCAAATACAAAGACAAAAATATTGAAAGTGGTAACAAAAATGATTTTGTTCCAAAAGAGACAAAGGAGCATCCAGTGACATGAGAACCCTAGGCGTGTGGGTCAAGGACCCAATCTGTCACATATTTCTCAGTCTATTCAGGCTTGTGTCCGGGAATTTTTTTTTCCACCAAAATATACAAGCAGCAATCCCATCCGCTATCCAGATAGGAGGTTAAGCCAGCCCATATGGATCCCAAAGTACCACCTTAAACTATAGCTCCACATCACTAATAGAGAACTGACCTATCCTGTTCCGCTACATGTGTCTCACAGACAGCAAATAGACCAGATGTGGGTGGAGCTAGAGTCCTATCTTCCAGTAATAAGGCTGGATTCACACCTATGCATTTTTAGTGCTTTTTGCATTTTGCATTTTGAAGATTTGCACTACAGAATGTTCCATAGGAAACCATGGTTGATGGTTGATAATCCAGCCTTAGTCCTTACTTGTGAACCTAACCAGGCTTCCCAAACTTTATGAAACTTCGCTGGGCATTCTATAACTTCATATGCCACCTTGTAAAAAGGCAAAGCATCATTGATTCCTGATTTTCAAAAGGGCAGTGTAGGTGGATCCATTTTTTTCTTCTGAGAATTATGGCTTTGCAAGCATAATAGAGCAGTTTTACCAGCACAGTTCGGCTCACATTGGTAGAGGTCAGAGCCTCAACCAATTCTAACAGGCATACAGTTATACCTACAGGCACAAAAATGGAGGTCAAAGAGGAAACAAAATCCACCACCTCTCTCCAGAAATCTCATATTTTGTGGCAAGACCAGAATCTACTGTATATTGTATAATAAATATTCAGCCTAGTTCCAGGTGCACCTCCATCAATAAGCTCAATTTAAGGCACTGGAGTGAATTTATTCTAAGAGCTGTCACTATGGGTTCTACTGTGAGGTCTAAAAGGCCCAGAGAGTGGGCAACCCTGTCTTGTTCCTCTGAGAATATCAAAGGGCTAAACATTTTGTCATAATGTTAAATCCAAACTCCAATTTCAATCACACCTATCACATGTCCCTAAACTACAGAAATGAAACGTTTCTCCAGATCCAGTGCTACCACAACTCAAGACCCAATATGATTTTGTGTTAATTGGATACGAGTGTACAGTCTGTGGATATTGATATTTACGGCCTTACGTGGCATAAAACCTGTTTGATTAGTGTTTGTATGCCTTTCATCGACCTAGTGGCCAATATTTTAGTCAGTATTTTCAAATCCATGTTGAGTAAGAAGATTAGCCTATATGAAGAACAAAAAAAGGGGGGGAAGAGAAAGTGAATTCATGGGTAGGGAACAGGCAGAAGTCAATATAATTATAAATGATATTTAATGAAAAAAGGAATTCACAATATACACCAATCCAGAAAATATCCTGATGAATCAGGTACCATCACCATTTAAAAGACCTAACTGTCATGTGCAGACACAGATGGCCACCTCTCACAAACAGCCTTTCATAATCAGCATACAAAGTCCTTCACTCTGACTAAGCTTCGGTAATATAGTAACAAATAATGAGTAAGCAAAACAAGAGTGGAAGTCCAAATAGCATGGAGGAAGGACAACAGATGATTAAAGCTGGGTAATTGTGATGACAGAACTTGATCCACGCTGACTTGAAAATATGAAGAAACAGAACTGGCTGTGTTGCGGGGGGGGGGAGGGGGGAAGCCACGGACCCAGTAATGGCAGAATGCCGTGGTGGAACGGACCTTGGAGGGGTGACTAGATGTCACTGTAATCGCTGCAGGGCAAAGGTGTCTATGGGCTAATGGAATGGAACCTCTCTAGGCCGGGAATGGCTCACAAGGCTGCAGACCAAGAGATAAAAGTGGAGCGTGCAGGCAGCTGGGATAGGAGAGGCAGGATGGATGATAGGCTGACACTATGGGACGGAAACCAGCTGGCTCGTGCGGTGGATATCTGAAATTGACAGTCCCGAATCAGGGATACAAACAAGGAAGGATCTCACCCAGAGTTGTTTGCCGTCTCGGTCAGAGAAATTGCAGCTGTAGCCATCTCCTGTTTGCGGAATTCCTTTTTGTGAATGGTCCGGTCCAGTAGGGGGTCATCATTGGTGTGCCTCAGACGTAAGTAGCGGGTAGGCAGAAGGAGTGTATGCACTCGCATAAATACTGCATATAGAGTCCAGACGGCTGAGGTAACGGTCTCCCCCTCAGCTAGTTACTGTAACAGTAATCAGGCAGCCGCTCGTATCGCGGATCAGCGTGGTCAAGGCTGGTGGGTGGGTCTGTTGGTCAGCAGGTACGCTAGGAGCAGCGTGATGGCGTCATGCTGACGCGTTTCATCCGTTCACCGGATTTCATCAGAGCATGCGCAGTAGCAGGCCTTATCTTCTTATATGGTGTTGGGACGGGGTCACGTGGATTGCCGACGTCTCGTTGCCATAGCTACCGCGCTGTTCACAGACAGCCAAACACATAGAGAAAACATATATAAGACATGACTGGCAGGGCGAACACGCAGGGGCCAGCAGAGAATAAGGAGAGGGAGACAACGAAAAAGGGAAAAGAAAGAAAGGGGCAGAAAAGACTAGTATAGGAAAGTATTGAGATGGATAGTACAAGAAAAAAGAATGAAGATAAAAAGATTAAAATGGATATGGTATTTATTGATAATAGACAGATGCAGTAACGTAATCATATAGAGGATGGTAAAAAGATGACTGGGATACTGGAGGTTCCGATGAGAACTGAAGTCAAGGGGTTATTGGTGGAAGTTACAGTCAGAGAAACTCCCATCATTGGGAGGAGATGTGGACAGACAACCACCAACGAATTAAGGAGATAAAAATACACCAAGGTTGCATTCATTATTTAACCCATGAGGGTGCATGCTGTTGGTGTTGTATATCCACATCTTCTCCTTTTGGTATAGGATTCTATCGAAATCCCCCCTTCTCAGAGGGAGGTTGAGCCTATAAATACCCTTTACGGTAAGCCCCTCGGGGTTAACCCCATGTGCTCGCAAAAAATGTAGAGGGATAGGTCGTTCATCGTCTTTGCCCAAAATGGACTGGATATGTTCACTTACTCTTACCCTCAGTGGTCTCTTAGTTTTCCCCACATAGGATTTCCCGCAAGGGCAGGTGAGCATATAGATCACCCTGGTTGTATTACAATTAATAAAATTATTAATTTTAAAGAGTTTCTTGCCCTCAGAATCGGAAAAAGTGTTTGTGCGTTCCACGTACTTACATACCGAGCAGCGACCACATTTAAACATTCCCTTCAAGGGGGGGAGCTGTGTCAGCCAATTGGGGGTGGGTGATCTTTGGTATTCAGAATGGATTAAACTATCTTTTAAATTTTTGGAACGCCGAGCTGTTAGGAGGGGTCGGGTGCCTACAATCTTGCCTAGGTAGGGGGACTCAGACAGAATGTGCCAGTGTCGATTGAGTATGGACCTGACTTGGTCCCAATGGGCACCAAATTTGGTAATGATCCTGGGAAACTCCTGGGATTCAGGGGAATTGGGACCCTTTTTCCTCTTAGTGAGGAGTGTTGCACGATCTGTCTGAGTAGCCCTTCTTCTTGCTTCCCTGATACATGAGTGGGAGTAGCCTCTCTCTCTGAATCTGTTATACAGGTCTTTAGACTCAGCAATGAAGTCATCTGGGTCAGAACAGTTTCTTCGGGCCCTGAGGAATTGGCCTACTGGAATGGCCTTAATCAGGGATTTTGGATGGTCACTAGAAGCTAGAAGTAGCGTATTAGCTGCTGTAGGTTTTCTAAACGTTTTAGTCTTAATCATGCCATTGTCAGTGTAGATAGTTAGATCCAGAAAAGAAAGGGTATGGGAGTGAAAAGTGTAGGTGAGTCTAATGTTTCTGTCATTAGAGTTAAGCTCATTCATGAAGGAATGCAGTTCATCTTCGGAGCCACCCCAGATCATTAGAACATCATCTATGTACCTCAGCCACGTCACACAGTGGCTGAGGTACAATGACGAAGAGTACACTAGGTCCTCCTCCCATAGGCCAAGGTGTAAGCATGCATAAGAGGGTGCCCAGGGTGCTCCCATAGAGGTTCCCCTTATCTGCTGGTAGAAATTTCCCAGAAATTGGAAGCAATTATGTTCAAGTAAAAAGGCGAGAACATCGCCTATAAATTCGTTATGCTGTCCAAGGTTTGGGAACCTGCGTTCAAGAAAGAATTGGACTGCACGCAAACCCCAAGAGTGAGGTATTGAGGTGTACAGCGATTCAACATCTATCCCCACTAGATAAAACCCAGGTGAAATGGTTAGGTTATCTAGTCGCCGCAGTACATCCATTGTATCTTGTACAAATGAAGGTAACTCAGGGACCAAGTCCTTAATGAGGGCATCGATGAATTTACCTACTTTTTCAAGCGGACCATTGACGGCGGACACTATGGGTCTGCCGGGTGGGTTATGCAGGCATTTATGGA
Source organism: Lithobates clamitans (assembly GCA_037952925.1). Classification (NCBI taxonomy): domain Eukaryota; kingdom Metazoa; phylum Chordata; class Amphibia; order Anura; family Ranidae; genus Lithobates; species Lithobates clamitans. The sequence goes on from JBBGZY010000271.1 coordinate 3,153,403, forward strand.
GCTTGGGAATAATATAGAAGGTGGGTGTGTTGAATTGCTGTACCTTCAAGTAATTAAACTCCTTTAAGGTTATTAGTTTTTCCTCCAGACCCAGGCTAAGGAGATAATTGAGAGCATCAACAATAGCAGTGAACGGGTTGGTGTGGAGTCTACGGTAAGTTGATTCATCCGCCAGAAGTCGCCTAACTTCAGTTTCATACTGAATTTCAGTTAGGAGGACAATGTTGCCCCCCTTGTCACTGCCCTTGATGACGATACCGGGGGCGTCCTCAAGTTCTCTAAGGGCTTTTCGTTCTTCACGTGAAATATTGTCAAGTCCCCTATAATTCCAATTAATTTTGGCAAGATCTCTTTTGACTTGTGTCAAAAAGAGTTCAATGGGTTTATATTTGGAAAGAGGGGGCATCTTGGTGGACCTTATCGGTAAATTGGCAGAGCGGGTCAACGCATGCTGGTAGTCCAGAGTCTCGATATCTGAGTCAGACTCAACGTTTTCCTGAAGTAGCGAGACCAGAGTGTCAAGGGCCTCTCGTTCTTCCCCATCTATCGGTATAGAATGGGACTCATCTTGTTTTGGTGAGTGCCAATAACCGAAAATCACCTTTCTTAGGTAAAGTGAAATGTCTTTATAGACCTCGAACTCGCTACCTGCTACTGCGCATGCTCTGATGAAATCCGGTGAACGGATGAAACGCGTCAGCATGACGCCATCACGCTGCTCCTAGCGTACCTGCTGACCAACAGACCCACCCACCAGCCTTGACCACGCTGATCCGCGATACGAGCGGCTGCCTGATTACTGTTACAGTAACTAGCTGAGGGGGAGACCGTTACCTCAGCCGTCTGGACTCTATATGCAGTATTTATGCGAGTGCATACACTCCTTCTGCCTACCCGCTACTTACGTCTGAGGCACACCAATGATGACCCCCTACTGGACCGGACCATTCACAAAAAGGAATTCCGCAAACAGGAGATGGCTACAGCTGCAATTTCTCTGACCGAGACGGCAAACAACTCTGGGTGAGATCCTTCCTTGTTTGTATCCCTGATTCGGGACTGTCAATTTCAGATATCCACCGCACGAGCCAGCTGGTTTCCGTCCCATAGTGTCAGCCTATCATCCATCCTGCCTCTCCTATCCCAGCTGCCTGCACGCTCCACTTTTATCTCTTGGTCTGCAGCCTTGTGAGCCATTCCCGGCCTAGAGAGGTTCCATTCCATTAGCCCATAGACACCTTTGCCCTGCAGCGATTACAGTGACATCTAGTCACCCCTCCAAGGTCCGTTCCACCACGGCATTCTGCCATTACTGGGTCCGTGGCTTCCCCCCTCCCCCCCCCCGCAACACAGCCAGTTCTGTTTCTTCATATTTTCAAGTCAGCGTGGATCAAGTTCTGTCATCACAATTACCCAGCTTTAATCATCTGTTGTCCTTCCTCCATGCTATTTGGACTTCCACTCTTGTTTTGCTTACTCATTATTTGTTACTATATTACCGAAGCTTAGTCAGAGTGAAGGACTTTGTATGCTGATTATGAAAGGCTGTTTGTGAGAGGTGGCCATCTGTGTCTGCACATGACAGTTAGGTCTTTTAAATGGTGATGGTACCTGATTCATCAGGATATTTTCTGGATTGGTGTATATTGTGAATTCCTTTTTTCATTAAATATCATTTATAATTATATTGACTTCTGCCTGTTCCCTACCCATGAATTCACTTTCTCTTCCCCCCCTTTTTTTGATATGCTACATGAATTCTGAGGAACACACCTACTACTGATTGGTGTTAGCAGCGGTCTCCAATCATATGCAGACGCGTATGGAATTTATTTCCAGTCTGTTATATGTTATATTCATTATTATCTTGAATCACAGAGTGTTACGGTTCTTTTATTCTACCCTTTTTTCTGCTTAGTGTGTCATTGTGGGATTGTACTTCCCTTCTTGAACCCCACTCTGTGTTCACTCACACCAATCCGTGCCATCCACCTACCCTTTTTAACAGAGGAGCGAACCCGCAGGGACCTGCCTCTTCTCCTTTCCTTGTCTTTTTTCTTGCTTTCCCATCTTTTCCTTTCCTTTCCCATCCCCACTCCACTAATTTTCGTTTCCTTTTCTTTTTCTTTCTCTTCTGTTTTTTCTTGTCCCCCTCTTTTCCTTTCCCCTTTCACCTTCCCCTCCCCCTTTTCCCCCCCCCCCCCTCTCTCCCCCACTTTTCCTCCCTTCACTGCCCCCTTTCCATCCCCTCACTCACTCCTTTCCTTTTTCTCTTTTTGGAGCATGGCCTATCAAATTGATGACGAAATAGAAAAAGAAATTCAGTTGGCATTTTCCTGTGAACAATCAATATCTAGGGATGGTGAAGACCAACTTCAGTCCCTCTTTAGAAATCATAAAAAATTAACAATTAAATTTCTTAACAGGAAGTGGGACATTTCTTCTTTAAAATCCCACATTGAGAATGGTATTATACCACGTGGTCTGAGAGAACGTGTCACTCCAGCTGCTCACCTCCACACCCCTCGGTTTATTGAGGCTTGGAAGGCCAGCTGTATTAAACGAGGTCTGGAAATAATGCAATTGATTGTTGATGAGGAATTAATCCAACTGAATGAAATTAAAACAGAGATAGAGGCAAGCGCGGCGCTACTCGAACCTTTCAAAACGAATCCCTCATTTGATAAACACAATGAACTCCTTAAAAAAGAAGTAGAAAAGACACAAAAAAAATTTAAAAACCAATAAACAAGAAAAATTCAAACAAAATTTACAAGATCTGGAACGAGGTGATCTTTTTGATCCCACTATCCACGTTGGTAGGAGTAGATCCCGCAGGAGTAGAGGAAGGCATAACAGTTCCAAATTCAATCGCAATCACCTATCGTCTTCTGATAGTGACAGTGAACACAAAGAACTTTCGGTGACTTTTTTAGACAAAGACCCACCCCCCCTAGACAACTCCACCACAACCACAGGGAAAGTAAAATCAAATTTAAAAGGACACAAAACCACACATCAATCCCCACCTCCTCAAGGAAAGGCCCGCGAAATACGAAAAAGCCAGCGACAGTCGAGGAACAGAACACACAGAACGTAACGCACACCACTGACCCACATATTCCATCAGGGCCCCCTCCTAATTCTCTAGTTGATATGAAAGTCGTCAACCTTACCCATTTTCCCCTTAATGAACATCATTTATCTCTATTAAATAGAGGCCTCTCCTTCTCCCCCAAATCTGGGATGAACGAGTTCGAGGTCTATAAAGACATTTCACTTTACCTAAGAAAGGTGATTTTCGGTTATTGGCACTCACCAAAACAAGATGAGTCCCATTCTATACCGATAGATGGGGAAGAACGAGAGGCCCTTGACACTCTGGTCTCGCTACTTCAGGAAAACGTTGAGTCTGACTCAGATATCGAGACTCTGGACTACCAGCATGCGTTGACCCGCTCTGCCAATTTACCGATAAGGTCCACCAAGATGCCCCCTCTTTCCAAATATAAACCCATTGAACTCTTTTTGACACAAGTCAAAAGAGATCTTGCCAAAATTAATTGGAATTATAGGGGACTTGACAATATTTCACGTGAAGAACGAAAAGCCCTTAGAGAACTTGAGGACGCCCCCGGTATCGTCATCAAGGGCAGTGACAAGGGGGGCAACATTGTCCTCCTAACTGAAATTCAGTATGAAACTGAAGTTAGGCGACTTCTGGCGGATGAATCAACTTACCGTAGACTCCACACCAACCCGTTCACTGCTATTGTTGATGCTCTCAATTATCTCCTTAGCCTGGGTCTGGAGGAAAAACTAATAACCTTAAAGGAGTTTAATTACTTGAAGGTACAGCAATTCAACACACCCACCTTCTATATTATTCCCAAGCTCCATAAATGCCTGCATAACCCACCCGGCAGACCCATAGTGTCCGCCGTCAATGGTCCGCTTGAAAAAGTAGGTAAATTCATCGATGCCCTCATTAAGGACTTGGTCCCTGAGTTACCTTCATTTGTACAAGATACAATGGATGTACTGCGGCGACTAGATAACCTAACCATTTCACCTGGGTTTTATCTAGTGGGGATAGATGTTGAATCGCTGTACACCTCAATACCTCACTCTTGGGGTTTGCGTGCAGTCCAATTCTTTCTTGAACGCAGGTTCCCAAACCTTGGACAGCATAACGAATTTATAGGCGATGTTCTCGCCTTTTTACTTGAACATAATTGCTTCCAATTTCTGGGAAATTTCTACCAGCAGATAAGGGGAACCTCTATGGGAGCACCCTGGGCACCCTCTTATGCATGCTTACACCTTGGCCTATGGGAGGAGGACCTAGTGTACTCTTCGTCATTGTACCTCAGCCACTGTGTGACGTGGCTGAGGTACATAGATGATGTTCTAATGATCTGGGGTGGCTCCGAAGATGAACTGCATTCCTTCATGAATGAGCTTAACTCTAATGACAGAAACATTAGACTCACCTACACTTTTCACTCCCATACCCTTTCTTTTCTGGATCTAACTATCTACACTGACAATGGCATGATTAAGACTAAAACGTTTAGAAAACCTACAGCAGCTAATACGCTACTTCTAGCTTCTAGTGACCATCCAAAATCCCTGATTAAGGCCATTCCAGTAGGCCAATTCCTCAGGGCCCGAAGAAACTGTTCTGACCCAGATGACTTCATTGCTGAGTCTAAAGACCTGTATAACAGATTCAGAGAGAGAGGCTACTCCCACTCATGTATCAGGGAAGCGAGAAGAAGGGCTACTCAGACAGATCGTGCAACACTCCTCACTAAGAGGAAAAAGGGTCCCAATTCCCCTGAATCCCAGGAGTTTCCCAGGATCATTACCAAATTTGGTGCCCATTGGGACCAAGTCAGGTCCATACTCAATCGACACTGGCACATTCTGTCTGAGTCCCCCTACCTAGGCAAGATTGTAGGCACCCGACCCCTCCTAACAGCTCGGCGTTCCAAAAATTTAAAAGATAGTTTAATCCATTCTGAATACCAAAGATCACCCACCCCCAATTGGCTGACACAGCTCCCCCCCTTGAAGGGAATGTTTAAATGTGGTCGCTGCTCGGTATGTAAGTACGTGGAACGCACAAACACTTTTTCCGATTCTGAGGGCAAGAAACTCTTTAAAATTAATAATTTTATTAATTGTAATACAACCAGGGTGATCTATATGCTCACCTGCCCTTGCGGGAAATCCTATGTGGGGAAAACTAAGAGACCACTGAGGGTAAGAGTAAGTGAACATATCCAGTCCATTTTGGGCAAAGACGATGAACGACCTATCCCTCTACATTTTTTGCGAGCACATGGGGGTAACCCCGAGGGGCTTACCGTAAAGGGTATTTATAGGCTCAACCTCCCTCTGAGAAGGGGGGATTTCGATAGAATCCTATACCAAAAGGAGAAGATGTGGATATACAACACCAACAGCATGCACCCTCATGGGTTAAATAATGAATGCAACCTTGGTGTATTTTTATCTCCTTAATTCGTTGGTGGTTGTCTGTCCACATCTCCTCCCAATGATGGGAGTTTCTCTGACTGTAACTTCCACCAATAACCCCTTGACTTCAGTTCTCATCGGAACCTCCAGTATCCCAGTCATCTTTTTACCATCCTCTATATGATTACGTTACTGCATCTGTCTATTATCAATAAATACCATATCCATTTTAATCTTTTTATCTTCATTCTTTTTTCTTGTACTATCCATCTCAATACTTTCCTATACTAGTCTTTTCTGCCCCTTTCTTTCTTTTCCCTTTTTCGTTGTCTCCCTCTCCTTATTCTCTGCTGGCCCCTGCGTGTTCGCCCTGCCAGTCATGTCTTATATATGTTTTCTCTATGTGTTTGGCTGTCTGTGAACAGCGCGGTAGCTATGGCAACGAGACGTCGGCAATCCACGTGACCCCGTCCCAACACCATATAAGAAGATAAGGCCTGCTACTGCGCATGCTCTGATGAAATCCGGTGAACGGATGAAACGCGTCAGCATGACGCCATCACGCTGCTCCTAGCGTACCTGCTGACCAACAGACCCACCCACCAGCCTTGACCACGCTGATCCGCGATACGAGCGGCTGCCTGATTACTGTTACAGTAACTAGCTGAGGGGGAGACCGTTACCTCAGCCGTCTGGACTCTATATGCAGTATTTATGCGAGTGCATACACTCCTTCTGCCTACCCGCTACTTACGTCTGAGGCACACCAATGATGACCCCCTACTGGACCGGACCATTCACAAAAAGGAATTCCGCAAACAGGAGATGGCTACAGCTGCAATTTCTCTGACCGAGACGGCAAACAACTCTGGGTGAGATCCTTCCTTGTTTGTATCCCTGATTCGGGACTGTCAATTTCAGATATCCACCGCACGAGCCAGCTGGTTTCCGTCCCATAGTGTCAGCCTATCATCCATCCTGCCTCTCCTATCCCAGCTGCCTGCACGCTCCACTTTTATCTCTTGGTCTGCAGCCTTGTGAGCCATTCCCGGCCTAGAGAGGTTCCATTCCATTAGCCCATAGACACCTTTGCCCTGCAGCGATTACAGTGACATCTAGTCACCCCTCCAAGGTCCGTTCCACCACGGCATTCTGCCATTACTGGGTCCGTGGCTTCCCCCCTCCCCCCCCCCGCAACACAGCCAGTTCTGTTTCTTCATATTTTCAAGTCAGCGTGGATCAAGTTCTGTCATCACAATTACCCAGCTTTAATCATCTGTTGTCCTTCCTCCATGCTATTTGGACTTCCACTCTTGTTTTGCTTACTCATTATTTGTTACTATATTACCGAAGCTTAGTCAGAGTGAAGGACTTTGTATGCTGATTATGAAAGGCTGTTTGTGAGAGGTGGCCATCTGTGTCTGCACATGACAGTTAGGTCTTTTTTTTTTTTTTTTTTTTTTTTTTTTTTTTTTTTTTTAAATAAATTTTTATTGAGAAGATAATAGAATACATCAATCATCAAAATGAAGAAGGAGCACATCGCTCATCGAGTACAAAATGTAACAATAATACTTCATTTGTAAAAGATGACAACCAAAAATTTTAGGCAGATATAGGTTTGTAACATAACGGGAAATCTAGTTATGGGCATCGAGAGTCCCGGCGTCGGAGCCCCTTCTGGGAACTAACTGCTCCGACAAACCGGTTCTCCCCCAGCCCATCTTTCCACAAACTCGTGAATAATTGCCTAGAGTACAGATACACGCCTACAGAAACTGGAAAATGTTAAAAGGGAGACAAACCAAAAGGGGTTTGTTTCACTGAAACCATGGAGGATCATAACAAAAACGCTTTTATACATACGTTACTGGAAAAGAAATAAAATAAAAAAAAAAAATAAAAATAAGAAAGGAAGAGAACCAATTGGTCTGTCTATCTCTCATGAAGGTTCAAATTTTGGTTTGATGATCTAGTTCATAACCTGTTATGTTCAAAGGTTAGAAGGGTGTTACCTTTGATAATCTGCCCTGAGGCATATAGCCCAGATAATTAAACGTACTGAGAGCTTGAGGGACCAGTATAGATGTATATAGAGGACAGGGGATTGAAAGGGGGAAAGGAGGGAAACAGGAGGGGTAAAGGGGATAGAGAGGATGAAAGGGTTAGTTGATCTTCAGGAGTTATGGGAAGGAAGTGCACAGGAGACCTCAAAGAGGGGGGGACCGATAGCCCCTCAGCTAAGGTCCACCCCAGTGTACCATCTATCACACATACAAAGGATGCCCTACTAGATTTGCCCAGGGTTCCCAAATAGCTTTAAATTTATCAGTAGTATCTAGAATAATGTTGGAGATTTTTTCTTGCAGCATGATCCACGTGATTTTTTGCTTGGCTAACCTAATGGAAACTTTGGGTGATTTCCAGGCCTTGGTGATGGTCATTTTGGCCCCCACCAGAATAAACTGGATCAGCTTCTGTGTATGTTTAGAAATTTTTGGTATGGTACCATTTAGCAATGCAACAGTTGGGTCTTGTTGCAGAGTACAGCCGCAAGTTCTGCGAATAAGGGAGAAGATCTTGTTCCAATACATTCTGATTTTAGGGCATTCCCATAGTATGTGTAAAAGAGACCCCATATGACCGCATCCTCTAAAGCAAAGAGGAGACGTTAGCGGATAGATTTTGGCAAGACGTGACGGTACCAAATACCAGCGTGTGAGAACTTTCAGCCCTGCCTCGCTAATTGAAGTATTGACCATACCTTTAAAGGAGCGGGCGAAATTGTTATGCCACTTATCCAGGTCCCAGCTGAAGTCAAGATCTCGTTCCCAGCTTGTCATGTATGTTGCTTTTTCTGTGGGTTCCGCCAGGGATGAGTAGATGAGGGAAATACCCCCTTTGGTGTCCGAGGCTGAAGCACACCACTGTTCATAAGGCGTTACAAAGAGATGGTTTTCATTGTCCTTCCATATCCGATTTAAAAAATGAAGGAGTTGAAGGAATCTAAATTTTTCGGTTGGGGGCATTTCGAGTTTGGAAGTACAGTATGCTAGAGTGAGGGGACCATTGGAGTTGAAGAATTGCCCGATTCTATAAAGGCCCTTGTCAAGCCACCATTTAAAGGCCCGAATCTCCAGGCCAGGGGGAAAATTATGATTTCTGAAGATATGTGCCAGTGGGTGCCACGTGGAGATGAGGGGTTTGAACTTATGAAGGGCGTCACAGAGTTTCATTGAGTGAGATAATGTTGGTGCTAAAATAGAGGGACGTTTTTTGGGGATATTCCATAGCAGGTAGTCTAAGGTGAAGCCAGGAACCGCCTCACGCTCCATGCTCACCCAGTCTGGTTTGGGTCCTTTCATATATATGGTTGAGAATTGGCTCAATTGTGCTGCCTGATAATACCACCACAGATTGGGAACCCCCAGTCCTCCCTTTTTTCTGGGCCTAAAAAGCACCTCTTTAGAAAATCTGTGGCCTTTTTTATCCCAAATGAAACGGATTATGGCTGATTGTAGGCGTTGAATGTGTGATTTGGGGACTGGAATGGGTAAGGAACGAAAGAGATAAAGTAGCCTAGGTAGGAGAGTCATTTTTACTGCGTTCACTTTACCCAACCACGAGAGCTTATATAGTGACCATTGGGTCAGGTCGTCCGTGAGCTTTTTAATCATGGGGGGGAAATTATATTTATAGAGAGTATCTATGCCAGATGTAAGGTTAATACCAAGATAAGGGATTGATGTGGAATTCCATGAGAATGGAAAATTACTCTTTAGGTTATTTACTATGTCTGGAGGGGTGGAAACATTGAGAGCGACTGATTTGGATACATTAACCTTAAGTCCGGAAGCTAATTCAAAGTTTTGTAGAAGTTGCAATATGTTGGGGATGGAGGTCATGGGAGACGTGACGAACAGGAGGACATCATCCGCGAATAGAGCGCATTTGTGGAAATTTTGCCCACAGCGAACTCCGTGGATGTCTGGGTGTTGTCTGATCGCGATGGCCAAGGATTCTATCGCCATCGCGAAGAGAAGGGGAGAGAGAGGGCATCCCTGCCTTGTTCCTTTCTGTATGGAGAATTTATCTGATAAGTGTCCTAGTAGTCTCACCTGTGCCTTAGGTTGATGGTAGAGGGCTCCTAATATATTGATAAAGTTAGGGCCAAAACCCCATTTACCTAAAATTGTGAAGAGATAGGGCCAAGCCACCGTATCAAACGCTTTTTGGAGATCTATGGAGAGGAGGAGGCCCCCCTGGGGAGATCCCCCATCCCACCCCGATCTCATTAGGGAGACTGCATTTATCGCTCTCCGTATCTGGTCCGGACCCTGCCTCCCTGGTATGAACCCTACCTGGTCCTTATGTATGTAGGTATCTATAAAAGAAGCGAGTCTATTGGATAATATTTTTGTCATAAGTTTTAGGTCGTTATTAATTAACGAAATAGGTCTATAGTTACTGACATCGCTAGGATCTTTACCTGGCTTAGGTATAACTGAGACAAAAGCCAAATTGGCATTTGGGTCTAACGGTGATGCTTTAGCTAATGAGTTAAAAAAGCGGGCCAGGTACGGAGAGAGGGAATCTATAAAAGTTTTGTAATAGTGGTTTGAGAAACCGTCTGGGCCTGGGGCTGAGTCCTTTCTGAGCCCTTTTATGACTGCTCGGATCTCAGATTCTTGGAATGGTGATTCCAGTATGGAGCGGTGAGATTCGGAAATTTTTGGCAATGGGATTTTGTCTAAAAAAGCATCCAGCTTCTGTTGAGAGATTGGGCAATCGTCGGAATACAGATTGGCATAAAAGGATTGGAATGATTTAAGAATTTTACTTGGGTTTTGGGTTAGCGATCCGGATTGAGTTTTTATTTTAGGTAGAGCAAAAGATCTGTGTTTCGGGGTAAGTTTGGCCGCTAACTGGGGGCCAAATTTGTTCGCTCGTAGATAGAAACTGCCGCTGAGCCAATGGAGGTGCTTTTCTGCGTTAGAAGTCAAAGCTGAGTTAAGAGATAGCCTAATAGAATCTAGCTTAGATAGAGATGTAGGGTTGGGGTTCAGTTTATGGGACTTGCTAAGATTTTTGTATTCTTTCTTTAGTTTCTTGATATCAATTTGCCGTTCTCTCTTTAATTTGGCTGCAAATTGGATCAATTTCCCTCTGATTACTGCTTTGTGAGCATTCCAGAGCGTGCTAGGGGAGATGTCTGCCGTGTCATTCAATAGAAAATACTCTTTGATATCCTTTTCTAGTATAGTACAGTGGACGGGGTTAGCTAGGATTTTCTCATTTAAGCGCCAGGTGCGTGGGCCAGATGGGGATAACGAATTGGATATTCCTAAGATTACTAGGGAGTGATCAGACCACGGGACATCGTGGATGGAGGCTTGATTAGCAATTTGTATGTCAGAGTTCAATAAGAAAATGTGGTCGATTCTAGCATATGTCTTATGGGGTGCTGAGTAGTGTGTGTAGTCCCTTGTTGCGGGGTTTAATTCCCTCCATGAATCAATGAGTCCCACTGAGTGAAATAGTTTGGCGATCTGGAGGCTTTGTTTGGGGGGTCGTTTAAGGCGAGGGATCCCCTGAGCTGCTTTATCTAGGATCTGATCAAAGGTAATATTGGAGTCCCCTCCCATAATCACCCTACCCTCAAAATGGGGTGAGAGAGTTGCTAGTAAGGAGGAGAAGAATTTAGCTTGTCCTTTGTTGGGGGCATAATAGGAAATAAAAGTGTATAGATTACCTTCTATTAGACCCTTGATTAAAATGTATCTTCCATCATCATCTCGCACAGTTAGAGTGTGAGAGAAAGGAGTTTGTTTGGAGAATAGGATGGCTACTCCTCTCTTTTTCTCGCTAGCGTTTGCGAGAAAAAAAGTGGGGTATTTGTTGTGTAAAAAAGAGGGCGAGTAGTTTGAGGGGAAATGTGTTTCTTGGAGGAGCACTACATCTACTCCTCTTGAGTGATAGCTTTGGAAAGCTTTGCGTCTCTTGACGGGTGAGTTGAGCCCTTGAGTGTTATGGGAGGCAACTTTAAGAGTCCTCTGTAAGGTAGGTGGGTCAGTCATTTTCACTAAGGGGGTAACTCTGGTGCATTAGATGTGTTCCTACCCGGTTCCTTGATGATGCGGTATGGAGTCTGGGAGAGAGATCTTGCTGTCGCAGCGGAGGGCTCTGGATAAGGTCGGTCTCCTGTGCACTTTTCTGAAATAAAAAAAAAAAAGGGGGGGGGGAAGGAGGAGAAGAAGGGGAAGAAGGGAGAGGTAAGAGAATGAAAGAAGAGAGGAAGAATCATTAAATAATACATTCTAGTAACTTCAAAAAGAGAGAAAAAAAAAAAACTAGGCGTAAAAGCCCAGAAAATCCAGGAACTGGACTGAAAAGTTCAGTTCAAGTCTGAGACCCGATAACAAAAGGGTCTCAGAAAAACAAGAACAACCTCAGCCGAGGTTGTTAGTCTGGTGTAATCAGTGGGAGGGTCTCCCCCGATCACAACAGAGGAAGTGGCGATGCTAGCCCAGCCGAGCCGCCGGGGCCCCATCTAAAATGGAACAATGGAACCTAGTAAATGTGAGCACAAAAAATTTTGAATAATATACCCATATAAAAAAAAAATACACGGATTTAAACATGAGGAGTTGAGCCCAAACTCTAAGAGGTACGAGGGCAAGTTACTGTTTTAAATGAAAATGACAAAACAAAACTCTCCATAGAGGAAGGTCCATTGATAACCGGGAGGGGGGGTGGAGGGCAGGGACATGGAAGTGAGAGGGAGGGGGAAGGAGTGAAGTGAGGTAAAAACTTATGCCTTGGTTTCCCTGTAAGTCAAAGTAACCTCAAGTGCGGTCCAATATGAAAACCGAGGATAGTTGTGGAGGGAAAAAAAAAAAAAAAAAAAAAAAAAAAAAAAAAAAAAGGGGGAGGGGGGAGGAGAGGTGAGGGAAACAACCCGGAGTCATCTTCATCCATCTTCATTGCAGTGAAGAGAGTGTGGGAAAAACAGGTGAGTGCAACCAATCTCACTAATGGATAAGTGGGGTCTGAGGGGGTGTATGCAATGTACACCATAGCTTCTCCTTCAGAGGGCACCGCCTTAGGGAGAAGAGGGAGTCACAAAGTCCTTATAAAGCTGAAAAGGGATGACTTCATCTTGGGGGAAAGGAATCGCGGTGACGCTTCGTTTGCTGTTTGTTCCAGAGGGGGGTGATGGGGCTGCCTGGAGGGGGTCTCTTAGATGAACTTGACTTGGACGGAGGATCCTGGGGGGGAGCTTCTTGGGAGATGAATCCAAGTCGCAGAAGTAAGTGTTCGCCTTCTTGGAATGAGGAGAATCCATACGATCTTTCCTTATGTTGGAACTGAAGACGGAAAGGGAAAGTCCAGCGATATTTAATCGATTTCTGAGAGAGGATTTCAAGCAGAGGTTTTAAAGCTCTTCTCTTTAGGATTGTAGTTTTGGAGATGTCCGCGAAGATTTGAATCTTGTTGCCTTGGAAGGATAAGGCGTCCAGATTCCTAGATCTTTTCATGACCTCCTCTTTGGTCTCGTAATAGTGGGGCTTAACCACTATGTCCCTCGGGAGCCCGTCCTGTCTGGGTGGTTGCAGCGCTCTGTGAGCCCTGTCAATCTCCAATTTGCGATCAGAGATATCCGGGATCAGTTCTTTCATGAAAAGCTGCACCGTGTCATGAATATTAGTTACAGACTCAGGTATACCACGTATACGGAAGTTTCCTCTCCGATTACGATTTTCCAAATCATCAATCTTCCCTAAAGCTGTTTCAAGTTGATCTTGCATCAGATGAATGCAGTCAGTATTCTGATTGGTGCGCGCAACCGTTTGATCGACTGCTTGTTCAATCAGGTCAATGCGGGCCCCCAAGCTCTGTAGGTCTGCCTTAATAGATGTGGTGATTTGTGCTGCATTTTGGGCCAGGCCTGTGGCCAGCATGTCTGAAAAGCAATTCAGAAGTTGTGCCATGTCTGACTGGTGGGGAGAGTTCAGCGGTGCTGCCTGTAATATAGCAGGGGATGGGGCTGAATCATGCAGTGAGGGGATATGGAGCATGTCAGTAAGGGTCCTGTTAAAGACTGAGTCTTTGCTTGTAAGGTAGGCATTCTTGGGGGAGATGTTACTCACAGAGGATCCTGGTGTGATGTTGGGAAGCTGATCTTCCTCTGGGATGTCAGCCATGATGACTCCGTCTCCTGTGTCTGCCTGTGAGGAGGTCGCGGCCGCCATCTTGGCTGTAGTGGGGTCGGGTAGGCCAAAGGAGAGTTTCCTGCTAGCCGCTGGGCGCTGTGATCGATTGGGCATGTAGAATTGTGCCCGCTAGCCTCCTCTACCAGCGGGTGTTAAGCAGGGACTGTTCCGCTCAACAATCCGACGTCTGGGGACCGCGGAAGGCTCGGCTGTGACGGAGCTCCCGTTCAGAGCGTCTTCCCGGGAGTCCCGCGCATGCGCACCGACAGTTAGGTCTTTTAAATGGTGATGGTACCTGATTCATCAGGATATTTTCTGGATTGGTGTATATTGTGAATTCCTTTTTTCATTAAATATCATTTATAATTATATTGACTTCTGCCTGTTCCCTACCCATGAATTCACTTTCTCTTCCCCCCCTTTTTTTGATATGCTACATGAATTCTGAGGAACACACCTACTACTGATTGGTGTTAGCAGCGGTCTCCAATCATATGCAGACGCGTATGGAATTTATTTCCAGTCTGTTATATGTTATATTCATTATTATCTTGAATCACAGAGTGTTACGGTTCTTTTATTCTACCCTTTTTTCTGCTTAGTGTGTCATTGTGGGATTGTACTTCCCTTCTTGAACCCCACTCTGTGTTCACTCACACCAATCCGTGCCATCCACCTACCCTTTTTAACAGAGGAGCGAACCCGCAGGGACCTGCCTCTTCTCCTTTCCTTGTCTTTTTTCTTGCTTTCCCATCTTTTCCTTTCCTTTCCCATCCCCACTCCACTAATTTTCGTTTCCTTTTCTTTTTCTTTCTCTTCTGTTTTTTCTTGTCCCCCTCTTTTCCTTTCCCCTTTCACCTTTCCCTTCCCCCTTTTCCCCCCCCCCCCCCTCTCTCCCCCACTTTTCCTCCCTTCACTGCCCCCTTTCCATCCCCTCACTCACTCCTTTCCTTTTTCTCTTTTTGGAGCATGGCCTATCAAATTGATGACGAAATAGAAAAAGAAATTCAGTTGGCATTTTCCTGTGAACAATCAATATCTAGGGATGGTGAAGACCAACTTCAGTCCCTCTTTAGAAATCATAAAAAATTAACAATTAAATTTCTTAACAGGAAGTGGGACATTTCTTCTTTAAAATCCCACATTGAGAATGGTATTATACCACGTGGTCTGAGAGAACGTGTCACTCCAGCTGCTCACCTCCACACCCCTCGGTTTATTGAGGCTTGGAAGGCCAGCTGTATTAAACGAGGTCTGGAAATAATGCAATTGATTGTTGATGAGGAATTAATCCAACTGAATGAAATTAAAACAGAGATAGAGGCAAGCGCGGCGCTACTCGAACCTTTCAAAACGAATCCCTCATTTGATAAACACAATGAACTCCTTAAAAAAGAAGTAGAAAAGACACAAAAAAATTTAAAAACCAATAAACAAGAAAAATTCAAACAAAATTTACAAGATCTGGAACGAGGTGATCTTTTTGATCCCACTATCCACGTTGGTAGGAGTAGATCCCGCAGGAGTAGAGGAAGGCATAACAGTTCCAAATTCAATCGCAATCACCTATCGTCTTCTGATAGTGACAGTGAACACAAAGAACTTTCGGTGACTTTTTTAGACAAAGACCCACCCCCCCTAGACAACTCCACCACAACCACAGGGAAAGTAAAATCAAATTTAAAAGGACACAAAACCACACATCAATCCCCACCTCCTCAAGGAAAGGCCCGCGAAATACGAAAAAGCCAGCGACAGTCGAGGAACAGAACACACAGAACGTAACGCACACCACTGACCCACATATTCCATCAGGGCCCCCTCCTAATTCTCTAGTTGATATGAAAGTCGTCAACCTTACCCATTTTCCCCTTAATGAACATCATTTATCTCTATTAAATAGAGGCCTCTCCTTCTCCCCCAAATCTGGGATGAACGAGTTCGAGGTCTATAAAGACATTTCACTTTACCTAAGAAAGGTGATTTTCGGTTATTGGCACTCACCAAAACAAGATGAGTCCCATTCTATACCGATAGATGGGGAAGAACGAGAGGCCCTTGACACTCTGGTCTCGCTACTTCAGGAAAACGTTGAGTCTGACTCAGATATCGAGACTCTGGACTACCAGCATGCGTTGACCCGCTCTGCCAATTTACCGATAAGGTCCACCAAGATGCCCCCTCTTTCCAAATATAAACCCATTGAACTCTTTTTGACACAAGTCAAAAGAGATCTTGCCAAAATTAATTGGAATTATAGGGGACTTGACAATATTTCACGTGAAGAACGAAAAGCCCTTAGAGAACTTGAGGACGCCCCCGGTATCGTCATCAAGGGCAGTGACAAGGGGGGCAACATTGTCCTCCTAACTGAAATTCAGTATGAAACTGAAGTTAGGCGACTTCTGGCGGATGAATCAACTTACCGTAGACTCCACACCAACCCGTTCACTGCTATTGTTGATGCTCTCAATTATCTCCTTAGCCTGGGTCTGGAGGAAAAACTAATAACCTTAAAGGAGTTTAATTACTTGAAGGTACAGCAATTCAACACACCCACCTTCTATATTATTCCCAAGCTCCATAAATGCCTGCATAACCCACCCGGCAGACCCATAGTGTCCGCCGTCAATGGTCCGCTTGAAAAAGTAGGTAAATTCATCGATGCCCTCATTAAGGACTTGGTCCCTGAGTTACCTTCATTTGTACAAGATACAATGGATGTACTGCGGCGACTAGATAACCTAACCATTTCGCCTGGGTTTTATCTAGTGGGGATAGATGTTGAATCGCTGTACACCTCAATACCTCACTCTTGGGGTTTGCGTGCAGTCCAATTCTTTCTTGAACGCAGGTTCCCAAACCTTGGACAGCATAACGAATTTATAGGCGATGTTCTCGCCTTTTTACTTGAACATAATTGCTTCCAATTTCTGGGAAATTTCTACCAGCAGATAAGGGGAACCTCTATGGGAGCACCCTGGGCACCCTCTTATGCATGCTTACACCTTGGCCTATGGGAGGAGGACCTAGTGTACTCTTCGTCATTGTACCTCAGCCACTGTGTGACGTGGCTGAGGTACATAGATGATGTTCTAATGATCTGGGGTGGCTCCGAAGATGAACTGCATTCCTTCATGAATGAGCTTAACTCTAATGACAGAAACATTAGACTCACCTACACTTTTCACTCCCATACCCTTTCTTTTCTGGATCTAACTATCTACACTGACAATGGCATGATTAAGACTAAAACGTTTAGAAAACCTACAGCAGCTAATACGCTACTTCTAGCTTCTAGTGACCATCCAAAATCCCTGATTAAGGCCATTCCAGTAGGCCAATTCCTCAGGGCCCGAAGAAACTGTTCTGACCCAGATGACTTCATTGCTGAGTCTAAAGACCTGTATAACAGATTCAGAGAGAGAGGCTACTCCCACTCATGTATCAGGGAAGCGAGAAGAAGGGCTACTCAGACAGATCGTGCAACACTCCTCACTAAGAGGAAAAAGGGTCCCAATTCCCCTGAATCCCAGGAGTTTCCCAGGATCATTACCAAATTTGGTGCCCATTGGGACCAAGTCAGGTCCATACTCAATCGACACTGGCACATTCTGTCTGAGTCCCCCTACCTAGGCAAGATTGTAGGCACCCGACCCCTCCTAACAGCTCGGCGTTCCAAAAATTTAAAAGATAGTTTAATCCATTCTGAATACCAAAGATCACCCACCCCCAATTGGCTGACACAGCTCCCCCCCTTGAAGGGAATGTTTAAATGTGGTCGCTGCTCGGTATGTAAGTACGTGGAACGCACAAACACTTTTTCCGATTCTGAGGGCAAGAAACTCTTTAAAATTAATAATTTTATTAATTGTAATACAACCAGGGTGATCTATATGCTCACCTGCCCTTGCGGGAAATCCTATGTGGGGAAAACTAAGAGACCACTGAGGGTAAGAGTAAGTGAACATATCCAGTCCATTTTGGGCAAAGACGATGAACGACCTATCCCTCTACATTTTTTGCGAGCACATGGGGGTAACCCCGAGGGGCTTACCGTAAAGGGTATTTATAGGCTCAACCTCCCTCTGAGAAGGGGGGATTTCGATAGAATCCTATACCAAAAGGAGAAGATGTGGATATACAACACCAACAGCATGCACCCTCATGGGTTAAATAATGAATGCAACCTTGGTGTATTTTTATCTCCTTAATTCGTTGGTGGTTGTCTGTCCACATCTCCTCCCAATGATGGGAGTTTCTCTGACTGTAACTTCCACCAATAACCCCTTGACTTCAGTTCTCATCGGAACCTCCAGTATCCCAGTCATCTTTTTACCATCCTCTATATGATTACGTTACTGCATCTGTCTATTATCAATAAATACCATATCCATTTTAATCTTTTTATCTTCATTCTTTTTTCTTGTACTATCCATCTCAATACTTTCCTATACTAGTCTTTTCTGCCCCTTTCTTTCTTTTCCCTTTTTCGTTGTCTCCCTCTCCTTATTCTCTGCTGGCCCCTGCGTGTTCGCCCTGCCAGTCATGTCTTATATATGTTTTCTCTATGTGTTTGGCTGTCTGTGAACAGCGCGGTAGCTATGGCAACGAGACGTCGGCAATCCACGTGACCCCGTCCCAACACCATATAAGAAGATAAGGCCTGCTACTGCGCATGCTCTGATGAAATCCGGTGAACGGATGAAACGCGTCAGCATGACGCCATCACGCTGCTCCTAGCGTACCTGCTGACCAACAGACCCACCCACCAGCCTTGACCACGCTGATCCGCGATACGAGCGGCTGCCTGATTACTGTTACAGTAACTAGCTGAGGGGGAGACCGTTACCTCAGCCGTCTGGACTCTATATGCAGTATTTATGCGAGTGCATACACTCCTTCTGCCTACCCGCTACTTACGTCTGAGGCACACCAATGATGACCCCCTACTGGACCGGACCATTCACAAAAAGGAATTCCGCAAACAGGAGATGGCTACAGCTGCAATTTCTCTGACCGAGACGGCAAACAACTCTGGGTGAGATCCTTCCTTGTTTGTATCCCTGATTCGGGACTGTCAATTTCAGATATCCACCGCACGAGCCAGCTGGTTTCCGTCCCATAGTGTCAGCCTATCATCCATCCTGCCTCTCCTATCCCAGCTGCCTGCACGCTCCACTTTTATCTCTTGGTCTGCAGCCTTGTGAGCCATTCCCGGCCTAGAGAGGTTCCATTCCATTAGCCCATAGACACCTTTGCCCTGCAGCGATTACAGTGACATCTAGTCACCCCTCCAAGGTCCGTTCCACCACGGCATTCTGCCATTACTGGGTCCGTGGCTTCCCCCCTCCCCCCCCCCGCAACACAGCCAGTTCTGTTTCTTCATATTTTCAAGTCAGCGTGGATCAAGTTCTGTCATCACAATTACCCAGCTTTAATCATCTGTTGTCCTTCCTCCATGCTATTTGGACTTCCACTCTTGTTTTGCTTACTCATTATTTGTTACTATATTACCGAAGCTTAGTCAGAGTGAAGGACTTTGTATGCTGATTATGAAAGGCTGTTTGTGAGAGGTGGCCATCTGTGTCTGCACATGACAGTTAGGTCTTTTAAATGGTGATGGTACCTGATTCATCAGGATATTTTCTGGATTGGTGTATATTGTGAATTCCTTTTTTCATTAAATATCATTTATAATTATATTGACTTCTGCCTGTTCCCTACCCATGAATTCACTTTCTCTTCCCCCCCTTTTTTTGATATGCTACATGAATTCTGAGGAACACACCTACTACTGATTGGTGTTAGCAGCGGTCTCCAATCATATGCAGACGCGTATGGAATTTATTTCCAGTCTGTTATATGTTATATTCATTATTATCTTGAATCACAGAGTGTTACGGTTCTTTTATTCTACCCTTTTTTCTGCTTTATATGAAGAACAAAGTAGGATGGCATCATATTTAACAAAGGTACATGCTACCTCAATATAATTTTGTAGGGAGTTTCTTTTATTGCGACACTGAACTTTGAACAATGACCACAGTCACAGACAGGTTTAGCCACCCACTGGGTTATAGCCAAAAAAACAAAATTAAAACTTAATGATCAAGAAATGGACATAGGTGGGCATTTACAAAAGCATAAAATGCTGAGATCTGCTAAGTTTTGTTATTCCTGCTTCCATAGAAGTCTACGATATTACCTAACTTTACAAATCAAACATCCAATTAAGTACTTTTAAGCTGCAGACACCATATTAAAATAATTAACTGTGCCAACGCAACCAAACTACAAGATGTGTGATCGTCTGTTATTCCTATTGCTTGTGCCCAGTAATTGTGATTTATTATCTCAATTAGCATAGTCTGTTTTATCACAACCTACTGTCCTGTGTGCATAACCTTTCATTTGTTTATAGACAATCATCCTCTGGGATCATCAGAGGTCTTCAGTCCTTGGAACATAGTCCAAACCTTGCTTATATTATTAAGACTTTTACACAATAATATTCCAAAGACATAAACATACTTTTATGAATTCTGAATTTTAGTTCAACAGGAATTGACAGACAAAAGATACAATGTCAAAAAAATATAAGTTATATAGTGTAGAAATGTAGAGGTGAAACTTTAAAAGTTTCTGTGTATAGCACTGCAGGCTTTTGGGCTGCAGAATTCACGTCTCATTTTTATGCATGCATGTCACAATTACCACAATGCAAGGACAAAGTGTTCTGTTAACCAAGGCAAAAATGGCAAAAATGCAAAATGTTCTCTGGAGTGCTGGGAAATTCTAAACATGGGTTTTTTCAGGCTACAGGCCTGGTGGTCATGGTCTTGTTCCCCTCAGCTCTTCCAACCTAGTAGCGAGTGAATAAACAAGATGGTGTGGATGTGTAAAAGGTATACTTTGTTATGCGGGGACAAGCAGGGGAGACTCTGGGAAATACACAGTTTTGGAGGTATACAGGGTTACATAAGTGAGTTTGGCTGATATTTATGAGGGCTATGTCATATGTTAATTAGCTTTTTTGCATAAATGATAAATATGGTGTAAATATATCCTGAATTGCAAACAATCTAGCACTTTCCTTTTTGCTGTTAAAGTGCCACAAATATACGAAAGTTCAGTAAACTTAGATTCTTTTTTTTGCTGCAAAACACAGTGGTTAGAATTCTACAACGGGAGCTGTAAAACAACTACCGTAGGCCTGGGCATGGGACTAAGCAGTGAGTCCATTTCCCTCTGGCATATCGAAGAAATGAGAGAAGAAGGCGATGAGAGACTTTTATGAGGATGGAGTGCAAATATTTTCTCCTCATGCTATGAAGAGCATTTAGCACTTGTATCTGTTGTTATTTCAAGTTGTGATAAAAGAGAAACGTCTGTTTTGTGAAAGCAATGGAATGCATTTGTTGTTGCCACTGTTCTTAATGCAAGACAAGTACTTTAAACATGATGTTGAGAGAATGTCATGCTTGTTCTACTGAAGAGAACCATTACAGGTTTATTAGCTGATGTTCTGCAAAACACTTATTTTTTGTGAACCCGTTTACTCCACGATACTGTTACATCTGGTGTGAAGGTAATGCAAATAACTCAGTAGGGGTAGGGGGTTAACACTAAAGCTGATCATAGATGGATCGAAAATTTAGCCTGGATCAGCAGGGAATGGCTAAATTTCGATCCATTTGTAGCAAATTGCCTGATGTTAAATACATGGGTCAGAATTCAGCTGGTCCCTGCTGAACCAGTCAAACTTTGATCCATCTGTGTTGGAAAACTTTTGTGGATAGTGGCTGCAGCCAATCGGAAAGTTCAGCTGTCAGAATACAATGCCCTAGCAATTGTGATTCCTCCATTCACCTTCACTTGTGTAGATGGAGGAATCTGGCTGAATGAACAAAAACAAATCATCTATGGCCAGCTTAAGGAAAAATGCAAAGATATCTGGGACCACAAAATGAAAAGCAGGGGCAAGAACCCCTACATAAAGAAATAGAGATGAGTAATATGTTTTCTGGAGGGGGGGCACAGGTGGAACGCTGAGAGGACAGTGGTCTGCTGGGGTCCAATCTCAGACAGAGAGGGAAGGGAAGCATGTAGTGTAAGGCATACTGAGACGGGATTGTGGCCCTAAAGTTTGTGAGAACCCTCTATAGAACTGTAATGGGAGGTGCTTGTGAAGAAGCATCCTGCTTGCTGTGGTTAACAGTAGAGAAGGCTACCCATTCTGTATGGATATATATACTATATACACACAGACGCAAAATGTATGTCATTTACATAATAACTATATATTTGTATACAGTATACTACAGTATTACTACAATATTACTAAAATACAAACACATAAATATATACACCTTTTGGTAGAAATAAATGACTACATTCTGTTCAGCATCCTGGAGGTTTGAAAAGGTTACAATGGCCTTTGAAAATATCACACTTGGCGAGTTCTAGTGCAATGTTAATAATTTTTAGGATGCACTGAGGTTTCTTACTACATCTTAACCTTTAAGGGGAAAAAATAAGAAAAGAAATCCTGCCCTTCTTTGTCTCGCTTTAATAAGCAGTTTGTTCACCTTCTATAATTTGTGTCTTACAAAGGGTATTCCAGTTAAAAACATATAGAGCAAATAAGGCCTTTTTAATCACAGTCTTCACGGGTCAAGGACTCAGATCATGCTGGGAAAGTATTATTTCAATGTTGTGCTGATAGTATAATTGTTTTACTAAAAGGAACAGTGCATGCAGGGACTCACAGGAGTACATGAGTACAATGTGGATACAGTTCAAGATTCATTCTTTATATGTTTGGTCTATTATTGTCTTTAAAACAAGCTCCCATATTACATGGTTATATATCAATCATTCTGAGAGCAGTCTATGAACGTCATAAAATACACACAATAAAAATGAGAAGTGGGCTATAGAATGTGTTCTTACGATCTGGAGCATGCTACATACATTCTATGGAGATCAAATATAAAGGAAAATCAGTTGACCAATTACTTAGAAGCACATATCTAAGTGTGCATGTTCACGCTGTTTATCCTGACCTAGTTAGAATCTTTCAGCTGACAACCTATCGTCCTCACAAAGGATCCTCAAGGTCATCCACTGTTCTTAAAAGGTACCATACTATCAGTATGTTCTTAGTACAGATTCTTTTTTTTTGTTTGTTGTAGCACTTGTAGACCAAAAGGCTCCTGAGATTTCAGAAGTTTTTTGCCGTTGACATCACACATCATGACATGTGTGGGGAATAGCAACCACTGAAGGTGAAGGAAAATTGTTGCACTGTGGGGAAACTAATAGAAGGTCAGGTAATTTTGGAAGGTACACTGTTAAAGTTTATATACTTTAAAGAGTCATGGCAAATAGGAAATTTCCCCAAGTCCCAACCATGGTACTACCTGCCTGGAGATTGCATATTCTCCCTGTGCCTGCGTCGGTTTCCTCTGGGTACTCAAGTCTTCTCCCACTCTCCAAAGATGTGCTGGTAGGTTAATTGGCTTCTGTCTACATTGACCCTAGTATGTATATATATTAATGTGAGTTAGGGACCTTAGATTGTAAGCTCCTTGAGGGCAGGGAATGATGTACAATATATACAGTGGGTATAGAGTTGGAAAAAGGATCACCCCCCTTATGTCAGTATTTTTTTTCTTGAACCACATTTTGCTTTAATTACAGACTTTAGTCTTTTGGGATATGTCTCTACTAACTTTGCACATCTAGAATTGCCCACTCTTCTTTGCAGAACTGCTCAAGTTTAGTTAAATTGGATGGTGACTGTGATGGTTTTCCATGCGGCCTCAGAATTCTCAAGGTGCATTTAAGGTTGTCAGATGAGACTAAAACTGAATTATTTGGCCTCAACACCAAACGATATGTCTGGCGGAAATCCAATACAACTCACCATCCAAATAACACAATTCCTGCCGTATAGCATGGAGGTGGAAATATCCTGTTATGGGGGTGTTTCTCTGCAGCAGGGACTGGAGCACTTGTCAGGATAAAAGAAAAATGAATGGGGCAAAATGCCCTCAAATTCTTGAGAAAAATCTGCTGCCCTCTGCCAGAAAGATGTCAATGGGAAGAAGGTTTACCTTCCAACATGACTAAGACCCAAAGCACACAGCAAAAATGACCACATAGTGGTTGAAGGAGAAAAAGGTGAATATCCTTGCATGGCTTAGTCAGAACCCAGACTTAAACCCTATTGAAAATCTGTGGAATGACTTGAGGACTGCAGTCCACAAACGGTCACTATCAAATTGAACTGAACTTTAGCAGTTCTGCAAAGTAGAGTGGGCAAATATTGCAAAGTCTAGATGTGCAAAGTTAGTAGAGACATATCCCAACAGACTAAGGGCTGTAATTAAAGCAAAAGGTGGTCCAACAAAATACTGACAAAGGGGGGTGATCCTTTTTCTGACATCTTGGTGTTATATCTTTCACTTGGATGTTATAAGTAAACACAGCAGATAAAACAAAAACTGTGTTTGTCTTCATTTCAGGCTGCAAAGCAACAAAATGTGATTTAAAAGGGGGGATTCTTTCCCATAACCACGATATATATATATATATATATATATATATATATATATATATACAAATATATATGTATATATAAATATAAATATATATATATATATATATATATATATATATATATATATATATATATATATATATATATATATATATATATATATATATATATATAATGTTAAGAACTGCGTAAATTGACTGCGCTATATTAGTACTTGTAATAAATAAATGAGAGAACCTTTGCAAGCTAAGATAATTAATGAAAATAAGTAGGCCAATGGAGAATAGGAGAGGGCAAGTTAGAGATTGATGGCCTTCACAAAACAAATGCAGATTGATAGCCAATTCGAGAGACCGAAACATGCTTTGGAAAAAATTGTTTAAAACTGCCCAGTGTTCAGCCTGTTCTAGTTTCACACAGGAGGTTTTTTTTATGTATAAGGTGTACACTGAGGTTTTAACACATCCATAGTACATTGGTGTTGGGATCTGAGAAGTACAATAGTATGTATCGGGCACTGCTTATGGGAGTTTAGTTTAATGCTTAATCTACACTTTCGAGATGTTTATGATGATGGTACTTTACAAATCAATAACAATAATCATAAAAGTAATAAAACAGTTCACATATTCCCCAAAAGCCAATATTATACTTCGTTTAGAAAACCTTAGGTTTTGCTATGAAGCAAGCAGTATAAGGAAATCAATAGGATATCAACTGTGATTAATGTTTGACATTACTTTTTTTCTTTTTTACATTAATCACATTTCCATGTGTACAAGGATGCATATTGCAAAATCCATACTCATAACTGCAAAAATGGTAACATTCTTCAAAAACTACTTAAAAGAGAAGTATGTGTTTTTTTTTCTAATCATACTTACCTCGGTGGATGGAGCATCAGACCAATGGTGCAGCTGTCCCCCCGGCGTCTCTGCACTGAGAACCGAGAATCGCTGATGGCTCGGTTCTCACTCCTCCCCAAGCAGAGTGATGACGACTGTCAGTCAGCATCGCTCCTGGTCTGCTTCTCCACGCTCATTGGAGCAATGAGCTGTGGAGGGGCGGGGAGAGGCAGTCTCGGTGGCTCGCTGAGATGCTGACACTGCCATCAATCCAGGCAGCTGGCGGATCCAGACTTAGGAAGTCGGTATGACGCGCTGCCTCGATTGATGGCAGTGACGTCAGCGGAGAGCGGACTTCAGACCGATCTCGGCTGAAAACGGGTCACAGGAGTGCAAAACGGATTGCACTCCTGTGACCCATAGGAGAAGCCCAGCCTAAAAAGCTCAGGCTGGACTTCTCCTTTAACACAGAAGCTTGGTGCAGATCACAAATATGGTGAATTTTACAATATAGGACAATTTTAAAAAAGAAAATAAAATCTGTGATAAAAGTAACATAGCTTTAAACATTACATATACATGCTGTCTACTGCAAAATGTATTGGCACTAATGAAAGATGACAAAATGCCAATATGTCTTCTGCTGAGGACGCTACAAGATGATTAAATGGTACAAGGTAGCTTCATATGATAATACTTAGCACATTCATCACCAGCCAGCCTTATATGAACATGGCTGCAGTAGTTAGTCATTACTCTGCAACAGTCACATATGAAAATGTTGCAACATTTTCATCCTAGCATTCACCTTATGTTGCCGGCTGCACTGACAGCTGCATTCCTAAAGTTAATAGAATCGTGATGCAAATCTCTCTAAATCTGAGTGAAAGTGGCAGGCCAGTTCCATGGTTTTACCCAGAAAACTGCAGCCATGATTTCACCCTCCCAACTGCAGCCATGGCTCCACCCACTGCACACTGAGGTTGATTTACTAAAACTGGAGAGTGCAAAATCTGGTGCAGGTCTGCATAGAAACCAATTAGCTTCAGTTTTTTTTTGGTGAGCAAGGAGTTTATTGAAAATGGGACTTCAGAGGTACTTCATATTCAAGACAGAACGGGTGAATAATATAAAAATATAAATCATTTATTAAAAAAACACAAAAAATGATAAAAATATGACTACAGTTACAGTCATGGTCCTGGGTATGCACACCTAACCTAACCCTGACTACATGAGAGAATTGAAGTTGCATATATGTTGTTCCTACGTCCTAAGGTTTCAACATGTTTCGCCGGAACGGCTTCATCAGGAAAAGGACGGAGACATTCAATTAATAAATGTTAAAAGCAGCAAACTGTGCACAACCTTAGGTGTATAAAGAAAAAACAAAAAACATCACAATACAAAAAGGAAATTTTAACAGGGCATAACGCTGCACATACATAGTTCATATCGTCCACCAAGAGTACCCCCCCCACACACCTACCCTTCCCCCCAAAAATTAAAAAAATTAAGAAAAAAAAACCCCAAATGGAGCCCAACCCCCATACCTTAATGGTAGGTCCTGGAGTGAGCGCAGCTGGGAGGAACCAGGACAACACCGCTGCCTAAATCCAAGACCAGTCCATAGAATGTCAGAATTCCGGTAGGGAGGGATGTGGTTTTAGTTTGATCAAGCAGATAAAAGTGCAGCAGTATCTGCAATATTCAGTTTTTTTGCCAAAGCTTAATTGAACAAGCTGAAGTAAGTAGTGGATTGGCTACCATGCACAGCTGCACCAAATTTTGCACTGTCCGGTAAATCAACCCCACTGTATTTAGCTCCAGTGTAACATAAATGAAATATAGGCTTCAGCTCAAATTCCTGCCCATCAGTCATGCCCATCTGACATGTTTCACCCACATAGGCCTTAACCTCCCTGGCGGTATGATTATTTCTGATTTTAGGTGCTGAAAGCGGTACAATTATTTTGCACAGAAATTTGGCGTTTTATATTGTAGGCCTGTAATTCTTAGGAATAGTTCACTTAAATCTGTCCAAACAAGAGTCTAGTAGACATCCCGGGTATGATAAAGTTTGAAAAACGAAATAAAAAATTATAATATAATAAATAACTATAAATAATTATAACAAATAATAATATAATAATAATAAAAATTATATAATAATGTAATCAAATCAAAAACACTGAAATTTGCTCAGTTGCAGAATTGTCGCTTTTGTTACTTTTAGTGTTTGGTGACGGATTTCCCCACAAATCACTATCACTCAATTCTGCGAGTGATTCTAATTTATTATCGCTTTTTTCTAGCTGGTCTAAAAGCACTTTTGATTTAAAGAGACAGTTTTGGTTGCTATGGACAATCTCCAGTTTCCTGGCAGAAAGAACAGTTTTATATATATAAAACTGCATGCAGGACACTGGGCAGACCACTAGGGACCAAGGGGGATGTGTAGTTATTTGATACAGTACTGTAATCTGTAAGATTACAGTATGCTGTATCTATACTATGTGTTTCACTTTTGAATTTACCGCCGAACTCCGTCCCCGTGCGTCGCAACGCTCGCAGGGAACGGAGCTCGGCACTGTGAATCGAGCGAGACACAGCGGCTCGCCGATCACAGCGGGGAGACATCGCAGGATCCAGGGGACAAGGTAAGTATGCTCTTCCTGGATCCTGCGATGCAAGCCCGAGTCTGGCTCGGGGTTACCGCTTTTGGTATGGAAAAATCCAACCCGAGCCAGACTCGGGAATACCGCCAGGGAGGTTAAAGGAGTTGGAAAGGCAGAAGTTTTTTTTAACCTTAATGCATTCTATGCATTAAGATAAAAAGTCTTCTGTGTGCAGCAGCCCCCCTCGGCCCCCCTAATACTTATCTGAGCCCCATCTCTGTTCAGCGATGTCAACGCGTCACTTGCCCGTCCAGGACTCTCCTTCCCGATTGGTTGAGACACAGCAGTGGCACCATAGGCTCCCAGGGCTGTCAAAGTCAGTTAGCCAATCAGAATAGAGAGAGGGTGGAGCCAAACGGCAGCTCCATGTCTGAATGGACACACGGAGCTGCAGCTCAGCTGCCCCCATAGCAAGCGGCTTGCTGTGGGGGCACTCGACAGGAGGGAGGAGCCAGGAGCAGCGAAGAGGGACCCAAGAAGAGGAGAATCCAGACTGCTCTGTGCAAAACCCCTGCACAGAGCAGGTAAGTATAAGATGTTTGTTATTTTTTTAAAAGAGAGTCTTTACAATCAGTTTAATCGCAGAGGATCTCTACAAGTAAACCCAATGTGGGCGAAACATGTCAGAAGGGGCATGTCCGATGTGCTGGAATTTGAGCTGAAGCCTTTAAATAGTTAGTAAGATTGAATAAAGACACCAGTCCATCCAGTTCAGCCTGAGTGAGGTGCGTGGGTGCGTGTCTACAATTATCCCTATTTATTTAACCTCCCTGGCGGTATTCCCGAGTCTGGCTCGGGTTGGATTTTTCCATACCAAAAGCGGTAACCCCGAGTCAGACTCGGGCTTGCATCGCAGGATCCAGGAAGAGCATACTTACCTTGTCCCCTGGATCCTGCGATGTCTCCCCGCTGTGATCGGCGAGCCGCTGTGTCTCGCTCGATTCACAGTGCCGAGCTCCGTTCCCTGCGAGCGTTGCGACGCACGGGGACGGAGTTCGGCGGTAAATTCAAAAGTGAAACACACAGTATAGATACAGCATACTGTAATCTTACAGATTACAGTACTGTATCAAATAACTACACATCCCCCTTGGTCCCTAGTGGTCTGCCCAGTGTCCTGCATGCAGTTTTATATATATAAAACTGTTCTTTCTGCCAGGAAACTGGAGATTGTCCATAGCAACCAAAACTGTCTCTTTACATCAAAAGTGCTTTTAGACCAGCTAGAAAAAAGCGATAATAAGTTAGAATCACTCGCAGAATTGAGCGATAGTGATTTGTGGGGAAATCCGTCACCAAACACTAAAAGTAACAAAAGCGACAATTCTGCAACTGAGCAAATTTCAGTGTTTTTGATTTGATTACATTATTATATAATTTTTATTATTATTATATTATTATTTGTTATAATTATTTATAGTTATTTATTATATTATAATTTTTTTTTTCGTTTTTCAAACTTTATCATACCCGGGATGTCTACTAGACTCTTGTTTGGACAGATTTAAGTGAACTATTCCTAAGAATTACAGGCCTACAATATAAAACGCCAAATTTCTGTGCAAAATAATTGTACCGCTTTCAGCACCTAAAATCAGAAATATTCATACCGCCAGGGAGGTTAAGGTACCCACAAGGTACGCCGTCAATTTATGCAGCGCTCCACACATACATCACACACTCACATCGGTCCCTACCCTCAAGGAGCCCACAATCCAAGGTCCCCAACTCATTCATATACTAGGGCCAATTTTGGACAGAAGCCAATTAACCTACCAACCTATCTTTGGAGTGTGGGAGGAAAACTGAGAAAACCCACGCAGGCACAGGGAGAACATGCAAACTCCAGGCAGGTAGTGTCGTGGTTGTGATTCAAACCAGCCACCCTTTTTACTGCTCGGCAAGAGTGCTACCCACTACACCACTGTGCTGCCCTTTATTTATTATTACATTTCACTGGCGTTAAATACAGTGTGTGGCAGTACCTGTATGCTATATTATTTCTTATTTTCAGGAGACTTATACTGCAGGCTTGAAGTGGCACCAATGTTTTCATGGTTCCACCCAGCCAACCGCAGCCATGGTTGCTTCTAGCCAACAGCAGCCATGGTTCCACTTAGCCAAAGGTAGCCATGGTTTAACCTAGCCAACTGCAATCAAGGTTTCACCCAGCCAACCACAGCCATGGTTCCACCCAAGCTGCAGCCATAGTTCCACCAATCTAGCTGAAACCATCGCTTGACTTCGCCTTCTTCGCTCATGGTATCACCCAACCAATTGCAGCCATGGTTCCACCCAGCCTGCTGTAGCATGCCTCCACCCAGCCAACATCATCAATGATTACACATAATGAATTGCATCAATTGTTCCATTCGACCAACAGAATCTTTGACTTTATTCAGTCAACAACATCCACAGTTCTATCCAGCCAACTACATACTGTATATGGTTTCATCCAGCCAACTGCAGCCATGGTTTCATCAAGCCAACTGCATCCATTGTTCTATCCAGCCAACTGCATCCATGGTTCTATCCAGCCAACTGCATTCATGGTTCTATCTAGCCAACTGCATTCATGGTTCTATCCAGCCAACTGCATCCATGGTTCTACCCAGCCAACTGAAGCCATGGTTCTACCCAGCCAACTGCAGCAATGGTTCCATCCAGCCTACTATAGAATGCTTCCACCCAACTAGCATCATTCAAAGTTTCATCCAGTCTTGTGATGGGTGGTCGCATACAAGCTAACTATGTTCCCACAATGTGAATCAAATGCTGAGGGTTTATTTTATTGTGCCTAGTGCCTTTAGTAGTGTCAATAAAAATATGTGTGTTAACACCCCTGGTGGTATTCCGGAGTCTGGCTCGGGGTGGATTTTCAATACCAAAAGCGGTATCCCCAAGCCAGACTTGGGATCACATCGCAGGATCCTTGTAGATGTTACTTACCTTGTCCCCTGGATCCTGCGATGTCTCCCCGCTGTGATGGGCGAGCCGCCGTGTCTCGCTCAATTCACAGTGCCGAGCTCCGTTCCCTGTGAGCGCTGCGAAGCACGGGAACGGAGTTCGGCGCCAAATTCAAAAAGTAAAACACACAGTACAGATACAGTATACTGTAATCTTACAGATTGCATTACTATATCAAATAATTACACACCCCCTTTGTCCCTAGTGGTCTGCCCAGTGTCCTGCATGCAGTTTTATATTATAAAAACTGTTCTTTCTGCCTAGAAACTGGAGGTTGTCCATAGCAACCAAAACTGTCCCTTTACATCAAAAGTGGTTTCAAACCAGCTAGAAAAAAGCGATAATAAATTAGAATCATTCGCAGAATTGAGTGATAGTGATTTGTGGGGAAATCCGTCATCAAACACTAAAAGTAACGAAAGCGACAATTCTGCAACTGAGCAAATTTCAGTGTTTTTGATTTGATTACATTATTGAATAATTTTTATTATTATTATATTATTATTTGTTATAATTATTTATAGTTATTTATTATATTATAATTTTTGATTTCGTTTTTCAAACTTTATCATACCCGGGATGTCTACTAGACTCTTGTTTGGACAGATTTAAGTGAATTATTCCTAAGAATTACAGGCCTTTAATATAAAACGCCAAATTTCTGTGCAAAATAATTGTACCGCTTTCAGCATCAAAAATCTGAAATAATCATACCGCCAGGGAGGTTAAATTATAAAGTGCAAACAAAATCTGAAACCTTCCTCCTTAGTGTCCTTGGTAAATAATATTGGTGAATACACAAATATAAGTGAAATGCAAAACAAAATGTGTACTTTGAAAAAAATCGCAACAAAAATGTCATAATCGCAAAATCACAATCTCACAATAAAATTGCATAAAATTTAAAAAGTCCTGAAAAGTGCAACATGTGTATGCAATTCATAAGTGACTCCATAATATTACCAAACATAAGTGCAAAAAAAGTCTGAAATCATCCTCCTTAGTGTACTTAGTGAATAGTATTGGTGTATATAAAGATATCAATTGCATAAAATCAAACACTGGTTTCTAGATGTACTCTAATAACAGTGCAAATAAATGTGAAACACAATGTGTACTGTAAAAAAAATTGCAACAAAATGGCATAATCATAAAAACACAAAGTCGCAGCAAAAATTGCATAAACTGAAAAAAATCCTTAAAAGTGCAGCATGTATAAGCAATTCATAGGTGAGTCCATATAATTAGGATAATAATCGGTGATCAACCCTGGGAGTCAGGTGACCCTACTGCACACAGGAAGTGAGATGGGAACCTTTGTATCCAGTTGCCCACGGGAACTGTTTGTTTTAAACGTAAATGTAAGTTACTGTTTTTAAAGAAACACCTATTTTGAAATTGCTAAACCATGAGGATCCTCTTTTTTTGCATGAATCTTTATATGGTGGAAAAGCTGTGATTTTAAAGGCTCACACACCTCACTAAAGAAAGTGTATCTGGATATACAGTGGAACAAACGAGGAGGAGGACCTCAGAGGAGCCCACTGTGCATACCCCAGCATAAAGGGAAGGCAAAAATTTGACCTAGTAAGAGAGGTCAAACATAGAGGTGAGCGCATTCGTTGAGAGGTGGTGGGGATCACAGAAGCACCAGCACTTTTTTGATTACAGATTATTTTCCTAATTATATTGACTCACCTATAAATTGCTTATAAATGCTGCACTTTTAAGAATTTTTTTTCAGTTTATACGATTTATGCTGCGACTTTGTGTTTTTGCGATTATGCCATTTTGTTGCGATTGTTTTCACAGTACACATTGTGTTTCACATTTATTTGCACTGTTATTAGAGTACATCTAGGAACCAGTGTTTGATTTTATGCAATCGATATCTATATATGATCCACCAATACAATTCACTAAGGACACTAAGGAGGAAGATTTCAGACTTTGTTTGCACTTACGTTCGGTAATATTATTGACTCACTTATGAATTGCATACACATGTTACTCTTCAGCTATGTTTTTACTCAGCGGAGAGCAGTCATGGTTCCATCCAATCACTCACAGCCTTACCTAGGCTGTTATACGCTTATTTATCAGCAGATAAAGTCAAAATTTGTCCACAAGCTATATTTTTTGCTGCCTGTGTATTTTGTTTTTGACAGTAAGGAAGGTTTGGAACCTCTTCCAGGCATCCTAGCCAGAGAGCTTTCCCCTTACTTCTTTTCCCGGTGACAGATGTCAATTGTAACAAAAGAAAACTAAAAAAACTCTTCAACTTCTAACCCCACAGACAGATATCACCTAATTTCTTGTGCTAGTGACAGGTGGTTACTTGGACAGAAAGTAAGGGTAAATCTACTTGACTGGCACAAAGATCAATAAAAAGAACACAGCGGTTAGAAAGGTGGCGAAAGAAAAAGAACAAGTAGTTTAATAAGGCCTAACCTATTCCACTCTGTCCAAAACTAGAAGAAAAAGGTTTGGCAGGAGTTCCACTTAAAAGCACTACATGTATGTACTAAATAAATAAAGAAGTGACTGTCACCCCCCTGATGTATCTCTGTAACAGAAAGTGAATAGAAATCTCTTCAACTAGGCATGGACAGAAAAAGACGCGCCATGTGATTAAAAGTGAAACTTTAAGTAAGTAAAAAATATTTGGCAAACAGGCAGGAGTTGAATGCAGAAGAGACATTCTATGTCTCCTCTGCATTAAAATTCCATTACCTGTCTGTATGCCCTGTAAAATGAGCTGCCCATGTGCAGCTCAGTGTACACATTTTGGCAATGTTGAGATGAATGAACTCCCACAAATGTGCATGAGTAACATCATCTTAGCTGGGCCAATAAAAACGGTCAACGATTGGTACCCGAAAGCCGATCTGACCGAAGATGACAGAGCCCAGAGGGGAGCTCTAGGAGACGGCAGTGCTGAAAAGAAGACGAGTATAGCTTTGCTTTAACGTATCCCTACTTAATATGAAGCTAGATATATTTTGAATGTACAATAAAGGATAGCTATTCTTTTGACTATTTATATATTGCAATACACGCCCCATGCTATGCCATAAGTAGTTGAACAATTGCCTTTGCAAACTCTCTCCATCTCGCCCCTTGATTCTTCTGCACATATGGGGAACGACATTATTCAATCCTATGGAGCAGCCATAATTTATTAGGATGCATAAAAGACAACTTCCCTATAGTGATGATTTCTCCATGCATACACAGAAGAAAACAAGGGGTCGGCCAGTCTTGGCAGAAGCAGTTGATCAGCTCTCTTTGGGTTGCATAGCATGGATCTTGCAGGAACATGGACAGGTGAGCATAAAACTTTATGGGGGGGGGGAGTAATGTAAAAGGATTAATATAGGAAATGTATAGTTATTGTTAAATCCACTGCAGATCTATTCTCTCTAACACTTTTCACAACCCTATCCAGCTCTGCAAAATCATTTATGAATGCATTAAGTTGAGCAAAATTGACGCCTTATATTTTTTTCACTCCAATAAGAAACTAAAGATGAGATTAGCGTTGGATAATGGCAATGCAAACCGATTGTGATAAGTTATTTTCCATTTTCCGTTCTTCGCTTTCTTTTTCATTAAAAACCTGCTGGTGAAACCCAGCAAGGCATCACATCAAAAGAGGAAACAAAGGGGATGCAGAGAAATCTGTGGTACATGCATTCCTTTCAACCCATAATGTGTAATACATTTCATATAGAGATTTATGATTGTGAAAGAATAAAGCAAAGAAAAAAAAAGGATTTGAATTATTTTCCCTTAGGCAGAAGAACATATTAGTCCTCCTAAATGCATTAGGAATTAATAGACATTATAGAAATCCTGCTTACACAGAAAACAAAAATTTTTTACTACGAAAATGTTCCTACGAAATTGTGAGAAGAGCCTAATTCCTGTGCTGCAGTTTATCCATGGTCTCCAGCTGTGGATACTTGAACTGTTCCAGCCTGCCCTTTTGTGCTGCAAACTGTGTTGTGGTCCCCAGCTGCAAGAATTCAGACTATCCTAGTCTACAACCATGTGCTATATGCTCCTGCATGGTCTTCAGCTGTGCAGCTACAGACTATACTAATCAACTGTCCATGAACTACTGCCACTGATAGAGAAGTGTCCTCCGCAAGCTGTGCTTGACGTTTTGGAGTATCCCACACCCCTCTAACTTCTCCTGCTACACGTTTCTTAAGAAAAAGACATTCCTTAGGCTGATTTTCTGAGCCAGAGTAAATGGACTGCTGCCAGGCATGTACTGGCCATTGGGACTACAGGGAGTTTCCCGGTGGGCCGATGGCTCAGTGGGCCGACTTCAGTAACAGTGGACCGCTGCCTCCCTCCGGTCCTCTGCCCCCCCCCCCCGCAGTGCTCACCTCCTCTCCCTGGCTAGTTATGCAGCGCGCCTGAATACAGACATGATGCTCAGGAGTCAACACTGAGAAGCTCATCATACGATCTGGAAGGAGGGCGGCCTCACTTTCCTGCCTAAACTTGTCCCATTGGGGGGGCGCCAAACTGATTCTTTGCCCCGGGTGAAATAATGTCTAGCTTCCCCACTGGTACTGCCTATAAGAGAAATGATGTAGAACGGCTAATGGCTAGTGGGGGGGGGGGGGGGGGGGCTTGGGTGGCAAGCCGGCATGGGAGAGACCTGTAAAAGTGGGCCAGTCTGGATGAAGTCCAGAGCCAAATTTTTGTCCCAGTCCAGCCCTGACTGCTGCTGTGTGCCTGGATGCCTCTGCACTGTTTTTGGAAATGAACCTGTCTTCAGTGGCTCCTTCGGGGGTGAGCACTACAAAAAGAAAATCGAAAAGAAAGAGGTGGTGCAATTTCCAAAATTGTTGGGCTAAGCATGTATGCTTTGGCCTACAGACTTAAACTACACCATTCCTTCCATATGACTAGGTCTGGATTTATAAGACCACATACTGTAGACCTAAACCAAGGCTTGCTGCAGGGACACAGGCTATTTTTTTTTTTTGCTTATACATTAGCTACTAATGATGTGATAATAAGGAATACTTCATTAAATAATAATCACACTCAAATATCCCATGTACTTGCGTTTTCAAGGAGAAATCACATTGCATAAAGTGTATCTATATCCAAAATATGTTTTGGAAGTGTTGGTCTATTCGGTTTTTATTTATTTGTCCTGGTAACCTTTAACACACAGAAAAGGATTTCAAAACTTCCAAGCTATTGATCAATTTGTGTACAACCAGCCTGTTGGAAAATTTTCTCTCGTTCAGTGCCGCCAGCTATAGCCAGCGGTGCTGATCAGTGTATTCTGATGGTGGGGAACTCTCCCAACTATCAGAATGCAATAGCGCAGCAGGAGGGATTCCCCCATCCACACACTCAATGTGGATGGGAGAATCCCTCCTGCTGAACGACTGAATTGAGCAGTGTCATTTTATGTCCTTGAACTTGCTGGTTGAAGAAAAGAAAAAAAAATACTCATGTATGCCCAGCATAAACTGGCCCTTAAACTATTAATTTGTCCTGAAAGAATATTAAGGATAACATTATGTATCCCCCATTTCTAATCCATCGACTCGCTTTCATTGCAAACTTACTTAGCACGCTGTCTATAGTAAAACCCAACTGCATGTTTGTTATACTTCTTTATTACTACTGTATGTTGCTATTGCCAAAAGGTAACAACCTCCCAATGACAACCACCATCCATAGCTCAACATAAAATCACCCTAACATAAGTATAAATTGGAAAAAAAACATGAAAAATCCTTCCAATTGTAAAATACTGTATGCAAAATACCCTGTCTGTGTGAAGATTTTCAGTAACTGATGAAGATGCTTCAATCAAATACACAATTTTCTCTTATACCACATGGAAGTCCTTGGGACAGTAAAGAACATATAAGGGAAGGAAAATGTCAAACCCATGTACAACGTCAACAGAGTTATGCTGGGTAAATACTGCACCATGTAATACATAATGCTGGGGACAAAACTGAACCAAGGAAATATCACATAAAAGGAATACGTTGATGAGATGCAGCAGATGTTATGTACCGGTGATAAAAATAATAACCACATGTGATGATACATTCAGCAACATAATGTTGATATGTAAATGTGCAGCCTGGCTTATTTTAAATGTGTTCATGATTATGTTGAACATTTTTTTATGCTTATATTGTGGTGCCAAGAAGGTTGATACATTTTTGAGTTCTGGATGGTGTTCACCATTAGGGTTGTATTTACTTTAATGGACAATTCAGGATCTCCCCAAGTTCCACTGTAACAAATGTAAAAGGAAATATAAAATTTTAAAGTGAAATAACAAATGTTTCCCCCTCTATTCCCATTTTCCTTTCATGTAACGTTAGTATTTAAAAAAAAACTCAGATGTGGCATTGGTCTGTTTTTGGCAAGGACAGGGCCTCGCAGAATCTTTGAGACACTCAGGACAAGTGGGCTGCACATGCACAGCTTGGCTTTATAGGTTGTGATGGTAAAAGTCCACAAACCCAGGGTGGATAAAAAGCAATGATTTTTTTTTTTATGTAAAAAATCAGATTTTTTTTATTTGAATCAGATTTTCTTGCTGTAAATCAGATTTTTTTTATTTTTTATCAAATTTATTTTAATTAAATGGTTTTGGATTTCTAAAGATAGCTTTCTATTTAAGATACATTTACAAATTTTGTTTATTCAGCATGAAATGGGGCTTAGTTATGTAGCATGAGGCTGTATAATCTGCAATATTAACATTTTTGGTAAACTCATTCAATGAATCCAAGCTCTGCAAGCTGAGATAACATGCACTGCATTGATGCATTTACACAATTTCACAGTAACCAGATAAAAACCAGAGATGAAACAAAGTTCAGGATTATTCCTTTATCCCATTATTTTTCAAATCTATGTACACTGCAAACTGTATGATTGAATCGGTTCTGATATAGCTGTTTTACTAAGCTGACAGCTTATTATTCTAAATAGGAAACCTTCATATTATTTTCAAATATTAAAGATTCTAATTACCATCAAAAATGAGTCCTTACATTTAATAAGCACCTGTCAATCACCTGCTGCCGCCACGTCCCTCACCTTGTTGTGTCACTACCACATCACCAGAAATCCTATTAAAATGAATGGGACTGTTGGTGAGTCAACAGCGGCTGATTGTTTGGGAGACGGCGATCAGCCTATGTAAACAAGGCAGATTGCTGTTCTGTAACAAGGGAAGGCATGAATCCTGCGGGACAGAGATGACAGTTGCTTTTTAAAAATGATGATTTAAATCGAGTTAATTTAAATCAAGCCTTTTTACTAGTGGTTTATATCATGATTTAAATCGACTTTATTTCAATCAAATCCACCCTGCACAAACCTGTAAGTTAGTGATAGACTGTGTATAGAAATCCCAGTCCCCTACTATGATTGGCATGCTGCTTTCCCCAGAAATCTGCAGAGCTTGAGGGTAAATTATAGGCATCCCCTGTAAAAAGGAGTTTATTGGCTGGTAAAATATATTCAGTCTGTACCTGGGGCTGCATCT
The DNA here is from genome assembly GCA_037952925.1 of Lithobates clamitans. Classification (NCBI taxonomy): domain Eukaryota; kingdom Metazoa; phylum Chordata; class Amphibia; order Anura; family Ranidae; genus Lithobates; species Lithobates clamitans. The sequence continues at coordinate 3,191,712 of JBBGZY010000271.1, forward strand.
TCTGCCAAATCCATTGATTCTAGAAATGGCAGACCTTCCCACCTATGCCCTGTACACATGACCGCTTTTGCCATCGGAATAAACTCTGAAGGTTTTTCGGACGACATTCCCTTGGAATTCCACTCAAGCTGTCTTGCACACACGCAGTCACACCAAATTCCAACCGTCAAGAACATGGTGACGTACAACGCGTATGACGGGACAACACGTACTTGCTTCAGCGCATGCGTCATTTTTGGTACATCGGAACAGCATACAGACGAGCGGTTTTCCCGATAGGAATTTGTTCCGTCTGAAAAATATAGAACATGTTCTCTATCTAAGTCCGTCTTAATTTGACGTAAAAAGTTTGATGGGGCATACACACGGTCGGAATATACAATGAAAAGCGCCCATCAGGCTTTTTCCGTCCGTGTGTACGGGGCATAAGCCGTCAGTTTTTGACAGGCCTATATCAGTGTCGATCTGCAGTACATTTTGCCAAAGTACTTGCATCGAATATAGCTAAAGTGAAAGGGATTGTTCCTCTTAGCTAAACTGGAACTTCAGTTTAATGCCTTTAATAGATCTTTTTATATGTGAACCTGGAACTGAGGTTTATTATGCTTTAAATCTGCAATACCATTATAGTACTTATCATAATTATTGATCGCTGCTTTGACATACTTCACATTACTGATAGGATATGCTGCAGGGCAGGTGTAAAACAGCCATCCAGGCACACCTAGATTGTAAATATTTCCAACACTGTCATTCTTGTTTAATAAAGCAAAATGAATGTGAGAGAATCAAAGTCTGCCGAATACCCTTTCATGTCATTTTCTAATTCTACTGAAACCCTACTTGGCAATTAAAATGATTTTGCCCTCGGGCGGCTAAGCTAGTTAACCTCGTCACTGCTGAAAGACTCGGCCTGCACCCTCAGGCCCGGCTTGCCTGATGTGAATTAAGTTAACGACAAACCAGCAATTGACATCACACCTTTGCCAGAGATGACCTTGTCCTTAGCGCACTGTTTATTGCTTATTGACCATTTTGGAAAATTAGATCACTTAATTATATGACCACACAAAGACAACTTCATCTTGGTGCTTCCAGTGTAGCATTCTAATTTGCAGCTGACACCAGTAACACAGGCCACCTAGTAAATTGATTATGTATTATAAATTAATGGCTTTTTTATTTTCTTTCTGATGGAGTCTTTAGGAGGTATAAGAATCCAGATTGCAAGAATTGGGTAGATTATCCTTGCTATATTGTTTTAAATTGTAGGTAAACCCTAACAATTAACTTGTCTTAGCTCTTTTGGTTTGTTAAATATAAAATTGAAAATATTTCATTATATATCTGTTTGTTAGTGCAAAACACTACTGTTGATAATGCCTGAAATCATGCGAGATGTGTCCTCTCTAAGGGTAACACTGCTCCTTAGACGCAGTATGGTGAGTTACAGTATGTTGATCATCCCAGGATAATAAGGGGCATGTTTATAAAGTAAAGAATCTGATATTTAGCAAATATTCTGTACATGTGAATCTTTCAGGTGCATGCTTTTTAAATGGCAGGGATTCATTCTCCAGCAAAGAATGTTTGGTGTAAATCACATTTATTAATTTATAAATAGACCCAGAAGTATGTTACTAGCCAGGTCATCAGGGTAAAGTAAAGAGGAAAAAGCCCAAAAGGTGAAAACTAATGCAGCCACCATACCTAAGGGCTATTAAGCTGCAATATACCCACTGATCTACAAACTGGCGTAAATTTACTGGAACTGGAGCAGACAGAATCTGGATGAGCTGTGCATGGCAACCAATGTGTTTCTAGCCCCAGTTTGAACATGGAAGCTTGGAAAATGAAAGCTTTAGGCTGGGTTCACACTAGAGATTGCAGCGGCTCACAGCAGGAGTCCGGTGCGTCTCCATTCACCGTTTCAGGTCAGATTTCAGCCCAAATTTTTGGCTGAATTCGGACCTGAAACAGACCAAAGATGCACAGGACTCCTGTGCAATTCGCACTGGAGGCGCTGCGGAGATGTGTGAACCGGCTCCATAGAGAGCCGGAGAAACCCACATCCAATTCGCAATAGTGTGAACCCAGCCTTAAGCTGATTGGCTACCATGCACACATGCTCCAAATTCTGTCTGCTCCAGTCTTATACAATGAGGGGAATTTACTGCTCTTAGGTTTAGGTTTATACACTTTATCTATAAACAGAAGTATTACAGATTAAAAGCCGGGACAGCAAAGTTATTATAAACCAAATCTTTGTCTTGGGCTTACTCTGTCTTTGAAACTTTGACATTGGCTCCAACTTGGAGTTTTACAAAAGAGTCAAAGATTATGGGGGAGATTTACTAAAACTGGTGCACTCAGAATCTGGTGCAGCTGTGTATGGTAGCCAATCAGCTTCTAATTTCAGCTTGTTTAATTTAGCTTTGGCAATAAAACCTGGATGCTGATTGGTTTCTATGCAGAGTTGCACTAGATTTTGCATGCTCTAGTTTTAGTGAATAACCCCCTATATGTCTTGTTTTGCTTAGTCACCAGGATCTAGCAAAAATTATTTCCCTTTCCTTCCTATAGTATGGCTATTTTCCCTGAAAAAATTAGACTGCTAATCCCAAGGGCCAATGGCATCTGGTTTAGTGCTGATTATTATCTTTATCAAAATATGAAAAAAAGCTCTCTTTAAAGGATAAGCACACTTGCTTCTTTGCCCTGAACTAAACTAACTCACTCTCAGACATTCTTAACAGACACTTACCTTGATGCAACAGCCACAACATCAGGTGATACCCAGCTCCTCACACCTTCATCTCCTGGCCATGCACATTACAACCCCATATACTTCTAAGGGGCTGAAACCCAGGACTGGAGACATTGGGAGGCAGCCCTTTAGGCGGTCTATGGAATTGTAAAGCACAAGTGTGCATTATAAGATGTAAACAATTCCTGGAGGCTGCTTTAAAGTATACTTCTCCTTTAAGGATTTGACACTCTTTTTTTGATTACATTACTTAAAGGTCTGGTTGAATTAAAAACCCTTGTCCTCTAGACCCTGATAAATGACTAGCCTGCCACCTATACCTGAAGGGTCAATCAGATTGCTTTTAAGGGTTCATTGATTTCCTCAGTCATGGCTATGAATTTTACGTATTTTCCCTCCCTCTTGTCCTCCAGTTGTTCTCCCAAGCTAGAACTGACTGAGGGTAAAGAGCCTTTATTTATTTTACCATCCTCCTCTTTTTATCAGACAAAACCAGATTTTGTAGTTGACCTTTGAAGAAGACTTTCTACAGCCCTCCATAATAGACATGAAAGTAGAAGAGATTTTTATGACCAGACTAAGTAAATATTTCAGAACTACCAAAGTTATTGTTGCATCTCTAAAAGATGAGCTTTTTTTTACATGAAGGCAACTTGATGCAAAATAAATTGCAATTTTTAATCTTGGGTTTCACCACAGTGGCAAATATTTTGTCCAAAGCCTTGGTCCAATTGTTCTATTGTCAATATTAAAAGAAAGAGTGCAAAAGAGAAAAGTCACCCTCACCAGATCTGGTGGTGGGAAGAACAGAAATTATGATTTTTATCACACAAGAAGTAAAGCAGACCACTATGGAAGAGCAAAATAGAGAGGCCACACTAACCCTGAAAAGTGTGCAACATCAACTGACCCACCTGGGCTAGAAATGGATGACAAAAAAGTGGAACCACAACTTGGAGTCAAAAGAATTGGGTTGTCTAACCATTATATCATATTTGGAAATGCCATAAAGTTCAGCAGAGATACCACACAAGGTCATCTGGCCTGTAGAACCTGGAAAAATGTACATGATGTGTCCTTGGCCTGGAATAAAATTCAAAAGCACAGCCAGCAAAAGAAAGGAATGTATAAAATCCAAAGCAAATCCAGCACAAGTCCTCACTGTGGTATACACTGTATAGAAAACAGCAAAGTGGGATACCTTTTACCCTTTGTCTCCAGGTATTAGGTAAATTGAAATTATTTTCAAATTGCAAAGCCTTTTTCTTCCAGTTGTCGTCTGAAGACAGCTTGTGAAATGGCCAGTCAACCTTTTTTTAGAGAAATGTTTAAACACAGCAATACAACAGTGTCCAGAATTTCTGCCTTTTAATTTCCATGACAACCAGCCTCCATATTCTCTAATAAACATGGATACAATCCAGCAACAGATTTGCATTTCCAGTCATTGTTTGGTATGTGATGTACCTTCAGAGCAGCTGCAAAATTAGCTTCGTTCATTTCACTAGAATAATTATTGACCTCAGCGAGTGGAACACCCAGGAAATAAGCCCTTGTTTGTTCAGCCAACGTGCCTCCTCTAATTAGTTTTGTAAAAGAATAATTAGAAAATAAGTTAAATTATAATCAGATCAGGTTCCACGTCTGCCCCCAGGCACCTAAATAAGCAGCTGTTTTGTTGACATCAAGTTGCAGAACTGAGATTACTGGGTTTAAAATTCTGTTTTTGATTCCATAACTTATAAAATATCTTGAAAAAAATAAAGTACTTTTGTTAATAATTATATATCACCAAATTACAAATGAAGTCCAGAATATCATAAATAATTTGTCAGTAGGATAGGCAGTATATAAACGGAAATAGGTTAATGATAGAAGAATCCACAGACCTCTGTCCAATCAAAATAGTATCTCTGATAAAGAGCCTCTGAATCTGGAATACCCTAATTCCCACAATGCACTCTGCGCACCTCAGCAACTTATTGAGAGGTTTGCGCACTGCATCATGGGACATGGAAGGGATGCCCGAGTTTCAAATTGAAACGATTTTAAATCAAAACTCTAGGTAGATAAAAATACAGCGCCAATAATACATCCACACTATGACAAAGTGTTTTCACTTTGAAAAAAAAACTATGTCATCTGATATAAATTCAAAGTCAATCATGTCATTCGGTGATGTACACTGCCTTGAAAAGGTATTCATACCCCTTTAAATGTTCCACATTTTGTCATGTTACAACCAAAACTTAAGTGTATTTTATTGGTATTTTATGTGATAGACCAACACAAAGTGGCACATAATTGTGAAGTGGAAGGAAAATGATAAATGGTTTTTAATATTTTTTACAAATAAATATCTAAAAAGTGTGACATGCATTTGTATTCAGCCTCCTTTACTCTCATACCCCTAACTAAAACCTAGTGGAACCAATTGCTTTCAGAAGTCACCTAATTTGTAAATAGAGTCCACCTGTGTGTAATTTAATCTCAGTATAAACATTGCTGTTCTGTGAAGCCCTCAGAGGTTTGTTGGAGAACCTTAGTGAACAAACATCATGAAGGCCAAGGAACACACCAAACAGGTCAGGGATCAATTTGCAGAGATATTTAAAGCAGGGTTAGGTCATAAAAAAATATCCCAAGCTTTAAACATCTCAAGGAGCACTGTTCAATCCATCATCCAAAAATGTAAAGCATATGGCACAACTGCAAACCTACCAAGACATAGCTGTCCACCTAAACTGACAGGCTGGGCAAGGAGAGCATTAGTCAGAGAAGCAGCCAAGAGGCCCATGGTAACTCTTGAGGAGCTGCAGAGATCCACAGCTCAGGTGGGAGAATCTGTCCGCAGGACAACTATTAGTCGTGCACTCCACCAATCTGGCCTTTATGGAAGAGTGGCAGGAAAAAAGCCATTGTTAAAAGAAATCCATAAGAAGTCCTGTTTGCAGTTTGCGAGAAGTTATGTGGGCGACACAGAAAATATAAGGAAGAAGGTGCTCTGGTCAGATGAGACCAAAATTTAACACTATGTGTGGCAGAAAACTAACACTGCACATCACCCTGAACACACCACCCCCACCGTGAAACATGGTGGTGGCAGCATCATGTTGTGGGGATACTTTACTTCAGCAGGGACGCTGGTCAGAGTTGATGGGAGGATGGATGAAGTCAAACACAGGGTAATCTTAGAAAAAACCTGTTAGAGTCTGCAAAAGACTTGGGACTGGGGCGGAGGTTCACCTTCCAGCAGAACAATGACCCTAAGCATACAGCCAGAGCTACAATGGAATGGATTAGATCAAAGCATTTTCCTGTGTTAGAATGGCCCAGTCAAAGTCCAGACCTAAATCCAATTGAGAATATGTGGGAAGATTTAAAAATTGCTGTTCACAGAAGTTCTCCATTCAATCTGACAGACCTTGAGCTATTTTGCAAAGAAGAATGGGCAAAAATGTCACTCCCTAGATGTGCAAAGCTGGTAGAGACATCCCAAAAAAGACTTGCAGCTGTAATTGCAGCGAAAGGTGGTTCTACAAAGTACTGAATACAAATGCACGCCACACTTTTCTGATATACTTTTTTAAAGATTTTGAAAAATTTGAAAAAAAAATTTATCCTTTCGCTTCACAATTATGTACCACTTTGTGTTGGTCTATCACATAAAGTTCCAATAAAATAATTTATGTTTTTGGTTGTAACATGACAAAATGTGGAAAATTTCAAGGGGCACTGTAGGTCCTCATCAGTCAAGATGACCCACTGCTACGGCAATCTGCCACCTGATGCTATTGCAACTACAACATTCCACCCAGTGTTGTTCATCCAATCACATTCCCACGGCAAAATGACAGATCCCGCTGGCTGCTGTAAGTAAACAAACTAGATGGGGATCCTGGGTGATGTCATTGACTAAATATGGTCATGACCCTATTTGGTAAATAATGTCACCCAGGATCCCCAGCTGGTTAGTTTACAATCAGCAGCCAACTGGGGATCTGTCTTTTTTTCTGTGGTAATGCTACCACTGCAAAATGACAGATCTGTGACTGATGTTTTATTATAGACAGCTGAGGGCTCGGGTAGGCACACTGGCCAAATATGGCCAGCTTGTTCAGTCACTTGATGAACTGCTAACAGGCTGGGTTCAGGTCGAACTCATGTTCAACCCGAACCCCATCGATATTTATTAGGGCATGACGCTCAGTAACTAACAAGTGTGCAGAGCTGTGTAAGTAGGTAAAAAATGGTACTGATGAGTGAAACACATCTCTGGTTATAAAGCAAATCCCTACGCATCTCAAAATGGGTGTTTTTCCATTTTCCCTTTGGAATTACTTTAAACAAAGAAACATTTATCTGTGCCAGCATTCCCAAGGGAAATGATGATATCCTTTCCATGGTATGCCCATTCTTTGCTACTGAGAAACTGATCAAATGACCCTTTGCTAGGCCATTGCAATGTGATGTCTGACCTTCCCTTAATGCTGTTCTCCTTTTCAGTCATCTACACTTGCATCTGTCATTTCCTCATCTTGCCAAACAAACAGAAAACAACTATGGCCGCTCCCATGTCAACTAACAATGAAAGAGCTCCTCAGGTTCCCACTAATGAATCGCTGGGACAGCGTTGCCAATCTAACAATGCTAAAAAGGAAAAACTATATACTCCAAGGACTGTTTCTGTGCTATCCTCTAAACAATAACATTTACAGAAAAAGCTCAAATAATATATAAAGCTTAAAGCGGAATTAAACCCAAAACCAAAAATGTTAAATATTAGAAACTAATATAAAGGCTACTTTATGTAATGGAGCCAAAATATTGGGTCAGTCTAATTTTTTACAGAAGGTGAAAAACAAAATATAAAAATTTATGTTAGCTGTCACTTTGGGCTAAAGAAGTTAGCATGGGTACATGCAATTGAGTACTAAAGGGTGCACGTGATTTACACACTAACAAGCAATGTATACTTGCCGTGACTAGTGTAACAGACTTGGCATTAGTAAACAACATGGGGGTTGAACAACCTTACTCCCACGGGGTGAACATTGTCATTTAACAGTGAGCACCTGACAAAGAAGTGTATCCAAAGTGCATTTTTCCTGTGCTGCTTGCTTTTTAAATTGGCATGTATAGTTTATTTGTACATATTTTTTGTCTTCATTAAAATCGGAATAAAAAAATAAAATAAATGAAATGCCCTTTTAAAAATTCTAAGTCAATGAAATATATAATACTGCATAAGAATAATCTTTAATTCAATATGCTGCCAGCAGGCAAAGTTCTCATTTACTTCTCACATGTTTTTCCTATTTCCTCTGTTGCAAAAAAAAAAAACTGTATACAGAGCTCAATAGCTCAAACTGAGATACATATTTTCCTTCTCTTAACATGACCCAGTGGCTTCACCCAATTCACAATGCTCAGTAAACATTCACTTTGTGAAAGGACTTTTCCTTTAGAAAATGAACTTCAATGATCCGGCCAACTTTGCATTGCGGGAAAGAGTAATAAATTATAAACACAGAGATCCATTTACTAAAGGAAAAGTTAGTAAATGACGTTAAGGCAGAACAACATTTCTGCTGTTATTCACTAGGAGCAGACAGGCTCTTTGTTGCAGAAGAGACATGCAACGTCTCTTAAGAAGAGACCATAGGCAGAAAGGTCAGTATAGCTCCCTTTAGTTCCGCTATAACCTGCAGTTGATAAAAGCAAACTCAGCTCACCCAATTTCATAAGCTCAGTAAACCTGGACTTTGTTAAAGTGGTAGTAAAGTCCGGTATGCAGGCATATGCCATAATGTGCTAGTATGCATGGCATATTTAGCACATTATGGCAGATTTACCTGTCAAAGAAGCCCTCCAGAGCTGCGGTGTGATTGATCCGGCACTTCCATCTTCACCTGTCTTCCTTCCAGGCTCCCTGTCTTCAGGCAATTGCATGGCCGGACCGCAATGATGTCACTCCCACACACACGTGTGGGAGTCACATTGCCGCGGCACAAATTGGGGGCTGAAAATGTAAGTGTACATGATGGTTGACAGGCAGGAGGAAGCTTTTATGACAGAAGAGACCGACAGGGTCTCTTCTATCATAAATATCATGTCTGTCAGCAAATTTTCAAAACATGTGTAGCACTAACCCCCGAAGGAGCTGCTGAAAAAAATTGGGTCGCTGCCATCACCCCTTTACTTGTAGTTTTACCACATCAGGAACCTAGAGTCCATGTTGAGCTTTGTATTCAACAATGTATGCCCCAGTCACTTTAGTATTTTTCAATGCTTTAATGAAAAACTTGAAAGAAGTAGCAGTGAAGATGTAGAAAGGGAGTTGCAGGAAAATTCAAATACCTTTTTCAGATCATTGAGGGATTGAAGATCTTAGAGACGATTATACCTTCAAAAGATCTTTTGCCCACCCGGATAGGTCTCTCTCACTGACCTAGCAGCCGGAATGGAGCACGAACAAAAAGTCTCTGCCACAGACTTTAAAGGAACAAAATTGCTATACAATCCTCTGCCACAGGATGTAGTAGTTTTAGGTGAACAGCGACACAGTACCAGAACCTTTAAGCCGACCCGGCAGTACTGTGCGGTAAGTTAGGTTAGGATGCATCCCCCAATTGAGTCACCAGGCCCCTCTTGAGACACCAGCCTTCCACTCGGTCCTCTCCAAGATGAGTCCTCCCCTGGATCTTCTCAGTTGCTTGGCTTCTTCCCGCAAGACAGACAGCACAGGACCACCTCTAAACCAGTGGGCCCCAGACGACCTCTGGGCCCACTTATAGTAACACAGCCTGGGGCCAGCATGGTCCAGAGACTGAAAGGAAGCTGTCACATACCTTTAGGCCAGGAGGGCCAGCAGGTAAAAGAGAACCAAAAATGGCGTCTGCCCTGAAGTACTCTCTCCCAGAAGGCACAGCGATGGACCACCTCTGCCGAGTTACCTCTGGGAAAGAAGAGCACTCAATACACTTCAGCCTGTTGATTTCCAACACTGGTCTGTGGTGACAACGACACCTACAGACAACAATGTGGAACTACACGCAACACAGCCAATGCTGGAACAGAGGCTAATTTAACCATAGATTAAATTTGAACTATGTACAGAACAGATAACCCACTAAATTTACATATAAGCGCCTGATCAACAGGAGCAGGGCGCAACACATGTCTTTACTACCACTTTAATTGAAAAGCCTCTACTACTTCACTAATTCAACCTGACTGTGTAGCACTGAAAAACAGAAATGAGCAAATATGGCTGCCCTATATATAATTACAAAGGATATACAACAAAATGAAATTGTAAAACATTAATAAAAACTGACAGCTAATTTCATTGTTTACATGATCTAAAATAAAGAAAAATTAAAAATGTACATCCCTAAACAAATATCATAAATGACCTGCAGGAGGCACTAAAGAGCTGTCCTCCGGATTATGTTTATTGTGTATTTGCTAATGCAGACCAAAGGGAGCTTCTTAAGCATTGCTCAGCAACAGGCCAATAAATGATTAGTATGTTCTCCAAACACATCAGCAAGAACAGTTTTAATATAAGTACAGTCAAGCTTTCTCTGCTTGAATACTAACAGTGCAACATGCTCAAACATCAACACTACCTTAGGGAAATCAAATGTTGAAAATAGCATTAAGTTTTACAAGGGAGAAAAAGAGCATCTGTTTGAAATGTCATCCAAAGGAATAACGCACTCAGCTTGTCACAGACTGGGCAGGTAAAGCCGAAAACTGTCCATTCATCCCATCGCCAGTTTATACTGCTGGACTGGTAACAGACAGGTAACGTCTTTCACACTTTAAGACGCTTAGAAATGAGAATTTTAAGAGTAAAAAGAATTATTCAATTCTACTGTGAATTTTGCCTCACTCCCTTTATGTAATACCTACAGTCGATGTATATATAGTGTTAGCATATCATTTAAGATCTGCTTTGTTTTATTATTTAAATAAAATTAAATTAGTAAAATAGTACTTCCAGTTTGCAGACAGGTATTGTGATATTCAGAAAAAAAAAACATTTAGGGGAGTTATTTATTTACTTTTATTTTACTAACACATTATAAGGGGCATATTTTGACCTTTTACTGTAAACTGTATTTTATGTAGAAGAGTTCAAGAAATAACTTATTTATGGTTACACAACCTATCACATATTGCTATAATCTTTTTATATAAACTATAAACTGAAGGACCTATGAATAAATGGTTGTGGAATGAATCATTTGAGTTTCCATTATTTCTTTTGGGGAAATTTGCTTAGATATACAGTAAAAGTGCTTTGGATTACAAGCATGTTTCTGGAATTAATTATGCTCGCAATCCAAGGTTTTACTGTATATATATAATAATATATATTTTTTTTTACACCTACATACATATATTTCTTACACTAAATATCACATTTAAAACAAAAAAAATGATACTTCAGGTAAAATATTTTTCAGAGGTAACCTTAACCTTTAAAATCCCAGAAATGTTCTTCTCAATTCACTTGGCAAATATGTGGGGTTTCACATGTTGATGTTTGAAATACCCATATTCTACATAAATGTTATCCAATATGTAAGGATAGTGAGAAGCAGCATATGAAGCAATCCAGGTTTACGTATTATGGAAAAAAGCAATGGGTGCTGCTATGAGTACTGTATTTTCAGTATCATTGTTGTACTCCAAATCAAATACTTTCCACATGTTTTAATATATACATGGAAAGGAGATTTGATTGATCCAAATGTTCCTAAAATGTGTATAAACCAAAAAACAAAAATGTATTATATTGCAGTTTGCCAATTCTTTAATGGAATGGCTGAATTCATTTTTTAAGGCTTTATCAGATGTATGCTCTGGCCAGTAAAACACTTCCTGTCTTAAGCCTAGTGCACTAGTATATCGGGCAATATTCAGCCTGTGTGTATGGCATCTGGTCTGACAGAAGCGTTACTCATGGTGTGTACTAGGCTTTAGGGTGTCTCCATTCCATGAAGGAGCAACAGGGAGCCACCGGTCAACATCATTATTGTCAACCAGTGGGGGGAGGGGGGTTAAAGTTGGACGCTCTAGCAAATGGAGATGGACTTGACTGACTGACTTGACTTGGACTTGACTTGACTGCAGATTAAAGTCAAATTAAAGCTAACACTTTTTTTCTTCCTTTCAGGATAAAGGTTTTACATATACAGTATGAATAAAAGCTGACCATTGCAAGTACCCCTAATAGTACCCCTAATAGAAAAGGGAAAAGTCCTGGAAGTCGGACATCTCTGCAAAACCCTGTAAGAAGGTGTATGACAGCCCCAGCCTGGGCTACAACCAGGCTATGCTCCCAGCATATTTTACACCACCCACAGAGCTTAGTCATGGGGATCCATGATCCATTGTAAGTACCCATGGCAGTGGTAAAGTGGAACTAAAGCCTAATTTAAAAGAATGTGAGCAACCAAACTCCATTTCAGAAGAGACGTGCATTTTCTCTTCAGCCGCAAAATAAACATACCTATCTACTTGCAGTCTTTAAGATGTACACTGAAATGCACATGTGTAGCACAGTTTACATTCCGACATGGTGCTTGCATGCCAGGATGATGGCACTCTTGCGTAGATGCGGGAGTTACATCATCCTGCACCAGCCAATTAAGAAGATCGCACTCAAAAGAAGCTAGAGAGAAGCTAAGGGAACTCACAGGTGTCTCAACCCTCTAACTGCCATTTTCGCTGCACATCTTGGTTTGCTAAAGTGGAACTAAACTCTGCTATCCTTTTAAGCCAAGGAAGATGCCATCTTAGCTCCTGACTAAACTGCAACTGCCATGGTGCTGCACATGTGATCTGTTATCACATCAGCCATTGGATGGTTTGACAGTTTGGTTCACAGCACAAGCAGAATGTAACCATTAAATTAATAGGTTTAGTTCCGCTTTAAGTTGAAAAATACCAGACATACTGCCCAGATCCCCGGGTGAAAATAAAGAAAAAAAAGCCTAAAACAGAAAACCAATGGGGCCACCACATCTAATAATAGGTAAACTGCAACATATTAAACTTTTGCTTTTGGTTTTAGAAATGGTTGAATATTGCTATTTCATATTACATATGCAGGCTCTGCTTTTCCTGTGATTGAAAATTTTGACATCCAATGGGAACAGTTCATGTCAAAAGGGATTGGCATGATGGGCACCAGAAGGATCCTTCCACACTGCAGTTGAGAAGAAAGAAGAATCAGGACAATGTAACATGACTGATCAGGGAAGGATTTGTTGTTTTCAGTCTAATCTAGTTATGAGTGGGGGTAAAGGGTATGGGTTGGTGCACAATTCTTTCCTGAAATTCACACGATCCCCCACATCAACACAGACAGTGCCGACAGGGGTATTGGCAATTGTCTTCTCCCGGTGGGGGCAGCCCCCCCCAAAAGACGACATTGATTATCACTAGTGGCTATAGCAGCCGCTCGCAATAATCCCAAGAGGATCCACCAGGCTGGTTGTACCCAAGTTGATTGATCAACTTGGTACATTCAGCCTGCCCATTAATGGTTCGAATCTTGGCCGGTTCCTGCTGAATCAGCTGAGATTCAAACACTGTGTTCACCTTTTTGGAAAATAGTTAAGAGATGGACATTGTATGCCCTCCTCCCAACCCCCCAGTTACATCCTTAGATGATGAGTTGTCAGTGCCAATGTAGCCGGTGTATTGGGGTGGGGATTTGAAATCCTCGCTTTTCTCCTTTTTCTTTTTTGCAGGGCTTCTGAGACAGGAGCATTGCTCTGATCTGTCCCAGAAGCGCTGCAGAAAAAAAAAAGAGGGAGAAGAGCATGGGTTTCAAATCCCTAGCCCGATACACTGGCTGCATTGGCACTGACAACTCATCACCCACAGAAATTTATACAGTGGGAACTGGGAGGAGGGTGTACCGTGTTAGTGTACCTTTTCATTTTTTCTGAAAAGGTGAACTAGTCCTTTAATGCAAATACTGCAATAATTCAAAGTATGCTCACTGCAAACACATAGAGAGTTATTTTCTAAAACTAGAGCGTGCAACTCTGCATAGTAACCAATCAGCTTCCAGGTTCTATTGCCAAAGCTTAATTGAGCAAGTTGAATTTAGAAGCTTATTGGCCACCAAGCATAGCTCCAGATTCTGTGTGCTCCAGTTTTAGTCAATCTACCCCTCTGTTTGACTTAAAATAAGCTCCAATTGACTTCAAGTGGTTGGAAAGGCAAACTGTTCTTCTCTGCATTAAAGTAGAACTTTAGTCAGAAAATTATAGTGGTATTAAATACTTTTTTTTTTTTAAATAGAACAAACATGTTATACTTGCCTGCTCTGTGCAGTAGTTTTGCACAGAGCAGCCCCAATCCTCCTTTTTTCAGGTCCCCCGCCAGCACTCCTGGCCCCTCTGCCAAGGTTCTATCACAGCAAGCAGCTGGCAATGGGGGCACCCGAGTAGGCTCTCTTCCAAGCTGTTGCTCTGCGTGTCCATCCACACACAGAGCTGTGGCTTGGCCCTGCACCCTCTCTGTCCTCATTGGATCAGTGGCTGTGATTGATAGCAGCAGGAGCCAATAGCCTGAGGGGGAAAGTCCCCAGAGAGCTGAGGTTCTCATGCACATCACTGGATTGCGATCCCTGGGCTCAGGTAAGTATTGGGGGTCTGCTGCACACAGAAGTTTTTTTTACCTTCATGCATAGAAGGTAAAAAAACCTTAAGCCTTTAGAACCACTTTAAAGTGGTTGTGCACCCTGTACTACCACTTTTACCTATAGGTAGGACTATAATAAGGCTTACCTGTAGGTACCGTGAATATCTCCTAAACTTGCACCATTTAGGAGATATTCACTGTATCCGAATGTGCCGACATCACAAGTACATGCGCACTGAACAAACGGCTCGTTTGTGCCGTTTCTTCAGTAGCTGTGCCGTGACCAGTGGCTCATGCGTGGGAGCGACGTCATCGCGGCTCCGGCCAATCACAGCGTCAGAGCCCGCGAACCCGGAGATAACTCCGGGAGACAAGTCGCCAGCCACAGCAGTGTACGGGGATCGCTGCATAGCTCGATATGCCTTCGTCTTGCAGGTTGTTTTTTTTTCTTCCTGAGTTTACAGCCACTTTAAGTCTTGCTAGATAACTTCAGGCTGGCCCCTTTTGCAGGTATAGCTATGTAAAACATTTAAAATAGGTGCCTATACTGTTTAAAATACAGTGATACAATGTCTCAACCTGTTCTGCACATGCTAAGTTGCTCTTCATTTTTCGGCACTGTGCTAAAAACGTAGAAGCCTATCTGCAGACAGCCTAAAGATTTACTGCTGCTCAGGGGCTCTGGGCTTCTGCAAAATGGCAGCCTCCAGCAACAAGAAACAGAAACAATGTTGGAGGCAATTTACAGCACACACTAGTTTGGGTAGCATAATTATTAATGTGAAATGTATGTAAGAATATTATTTTTTATCACATTTTTTATGGGTAAAGTTACGCATTAATTAAAAAAACTTCATTATGCAGCTCCCCCCCGTCCCCCAGGCCCCCGTTATACTTTCCTGAGCCAGATCTCGATCTAGTGATGTTCATGACAACAGAGGCTTTCTCAGCTCTCTAGCCTCCTCATTAGCTTAGACACTGCAGTTGGAGCCATTGGCTCCTTCTGCTGTCAATCATAGACAGTGAGGCGGTACCGGGGGCGGGGCCAAGCTGAGCCATAAGACACACAGAGCCAGCTCAGGAGTGAGCATGCACAAGTGCCCCCATAGCAAGCGGTTTGCTTCGGACGCACTCAGCGAGGGAGAGGAACCAGGAGCGCTGGAGGAGGACCCGAGAAAAGAAGGATCGGTAGTTGCTCTTTGCAATGGTAAGTATGACATATTTATTATTTTAAAAAAAATGTTTAAAATCACTTTCAGTTCAATAAAGATCAGAAAGAGCGTGACCAAGTTTTTTTTAATGGTTACATTGTGTTCTTCTTCCAGAGTGCTGAAAAATGTAGAAAACTCTGAAAATGTACTACTTACCAAAGCCACGTAGGGCCGAACATAAAAGTGGAAATAACGTAAGCGAACGCAGTAATTTATGTAAGTAACCTAGATGGTGAATCAATTTCCTTTAACAGAGAATGTAAGAAAAAGGAGTTTTTTTAGATCTGTGGTTGCCTTATAACGCATCTTTGAAAGAAGCAGAAGAGCAAATGTCTATCTATAAAATGAGATTTTTTAAATTTTATGGTTATAGATGTATTATATGAAGATAATTTGTAAATTTCCATCACAACGACATTACCTGCACTAAACTGGCTTTGAAGAATGACACAATACCTCTCTAAAGAGTAAGCAGTAATTGGATTGCATCATTAAGCTAAATTACATTTTATGCACCACAGTATCGACAGCAAGTGAGACACATAAAAATAATGATTGTTTCTGTGTTTTTAATCATTTTTAAGAGGGGACCGCGTTGCCTCTAATTGTATACAGTGCAAATCAGCATTTTCATTAGAGGATAATACTACCTTTGTGACAAACTAATACAAGGAAAGGCGATGGAATGTGATTGTAGATATCACCCATTGTCTATTTTGTTCCAGTATACATACTGGCTTTCGAAGTATCCAGTATGCCCAATGGTAAATGTACAAATGAGATTAGATATAAGAAAGGGGGAGGCTACAGACTGTAGATCCAGTTATGAAAAATTCAGATTACCGCTAGCTAAACATGTCTAGGCCCAAACGGTTACACTGGTAACATTCGATTGCCACTAAAATAATAAAATAATTACCAGGTTACATTTACACAGGCGACTAGTGGCGGTGCAGATGACAGTTTTAGGAACAAAGCGATCACAGAAGAGAACTGTTGGCTGGGCGGAGGGCAATAGATAGCTATGGCCGGCGACCTGTCATTGAAGTGTACAGGGCTCGACGGCTACAGCTAGCGGCTCACAGGTGGCAGAAACATCAGATTCCTGCTGCTCTTATTCACACAGTCTAAGTTTTTTTTTTTTAAAAAGAGAATTAAATAGCCTTGCAAAACAAAAACAAAACACTTTTGTCTTAAAGGATAAGTTTTTTAACCTGAACATGTTACAAGCATATTTAGGTTGTAACATGTAACAAGTTCCAGCACCCCCCCCCCAACCCCCCATTACCCTATCCCCTCTCTGTCACAGCGGACATTAGTTCTTCTCCTCTGCAGCCTCTGTTACATTAAAGGGGTTGTAAAGGCAAAGTTTTTTCAACCTAATGCATTCTATGCATTAAGATAAAAAGCCTATTGTGTGCAGCAGCCCCCCTAATACTTACTTGAGCCCCACCTCTATCCAGCGATGTCCACCAGTGTCTTGGCCACCTGGGACTCTCCCTCCTGATTGGCTGAGACACAGCAGCGGCTCCCTCTGCTCTCAATCAAACTCAGCCAATCAGAAGAGAGAAGGGGTGGGGCTAGGCTGCAGCTCCATGTCTGAATGGATACATAGAGCTGTGGCTTTGGTGCCTCCATAACAACCTGCTTGCTGTGGGGGAACTCAACAGGAGGGAGAGGCCAGGAGCTCCAGCCAGGGACCCGAGAAGAGGAGGATCCACGCTGCTCTTTGCAAAACCACTGCACAGAGTAGGTAAGTATAACATGTTTGTTATTTTAATTTAAAAAAAAAAAGACTTTACAATCACTTTAAAGTGGACCTTCTGCCATTTTTCATCTTTCCATATATGAAATTCTCTGCCCTTGTTGTTTTAACTTTGGATAGTAAAACATTTTTCTTCTGTCAGTAAATATCTTATACAGCCCACTTCCTGTTTCTTGTCTGGCCATTAGCCTAGGCTTATGACATCATGAACAGCTCTCCCTCTCACTCACTTATGGGTGAGTCATAAGAAAGACAATGAGAGCTGCAGAACTGGAGGTGTGCCTCTGTGTGTCTGTGTAAATCCAGGAAGTGAACAGACAGTGCCTTCAGCTGCCCACAGTTAAAATGGATGCAGCCAGACTTAGTAGAGGGAGATTTCTGGAGCATATTTGGCAAGTACAGAATCACAGTATATATAAAATAATATGCAAAGTGGTTGGAGGGAAGCTTCAGAATGGCAAAGATGTTTTATTACAAATTACATGAGTAGACTGCAGTTCCTGTTTAAGGTAACATTGACAGGACACTGACTGCCTAAAAGTGCATTCTCCCATGTGAAGTGACATTGGGCGCACAACTTTGACTACCTGCCTTATCCATCTGGTTTACTGCAGAAGCATTAAGATTGTAGCTGGAATATATAGGTAAATAACTCCCGTGCTGTCAAAAAATTGAGAACTAGGGTACACTGCAGCAAACACCTGATAAACTGATCCTTGACAGAAAAAATGGTGAATAGATAAATGATGGTGTTGCGCTGCTTAAATGTTAATACAAAGAATATGTGCAGTAAAACTGTCTAATAATTAAAGTGCCAAGTGGGGAATACCATAAACAAAATTGCTTAAAACAAATAAATAAATAAACAAAAATAATTGAAAATGATGGCTAATTGTAAAGCTTATAGCATAAATCATACAAATATTGAACAAATAAAAGAAAGTGACAAAGTCCAATGTGCACAACTGAATAAACAATGAAAGGTGCAGTCCTTTCCTGAAAGATATACTGTGACAGTCTAAATGGTGATACCCTGATGAAGTCATGTGATGTGACGATACGCGTCGGAATTGCAGCAATAGGTATCACCAGGATTTGACTGAAGGATACGAGCGTGGTACTCGTGGATTGTTGCAGTTTGCTATTTTAAAGAACGTGAGTTTGTTTATCTTGTTTGTTATAATACATTTTCGTAAATGGGATAACGCTATGGGCACCTTTTTTTCCTGTGTTTAAAACCTACATACCAAGATTATTAGCGAAGGGACTCCGACACTAGGTATTACCAGGATTGGATGGAAGCATACAAGCTCGGCACTCGTGGATTGTTGTTATTTGTCACATTTTTAAAAAACTACTAGAGAAGGACTCATTTATTAAATCAAGAGGGAACATCTGAAGACTGCCACCTGTGATTGATTCATGCTGTATATCTTACAGCAGTAAGGTGAGGGGCTTGCACATACACAGGTGCCATCACAGAAGATTGGTTAGGCACTAGTTCTTTGCTGTTTCACGGTGGAGGGATTCACTTTCTATTTGGAAAACAGTTTATGCCGCGTGCACACGATCGGAAAAAGATATGACGGCTTTTCTGACGGGATTCCGCTCAAGTTTGCCTTGCATACACACGGTCACGCAAAAGTTCGCTGAAATTACGACCATCAAGAACGCGGTGACATACAACACTACGACGAGCCGAGAAAATGAAGTTCAATGCTTCCGAGCATGCGTCAAATTGGTTCCGAGCATGCGTCGGAATTGCCACAGACGATCACATTTTCGGATAGGAACTTTTCCCGACCGAAAAATTGAGAGCATGCTCTCAATCATTTGCTGGCTGGAATTACGCCAGCAAAAGACCGATGGAGCATACACACGGTCGCATTTTCCGATGAAAAACTCTCATCGGTCTTTTGCGGGCCGAAACTCCGATCGTGTGTACGCGGCATTAGACTGTCACAGTATATCTTTCAGGATCACACTGTTTAAATCGTTGGATTTTTTATTATTTTACCTGGACTGCACCTTTCATTGTTTATTCAGTTGCGCACATTGGACTTTGTTACTTTGTTTTATTTGTTCAATATTTGTATGATTTATGCTATATGCTTTACAATTAGCCATCATTTTCAATTATTTTTGTTTATTTATTTATTTGTTTTAAGCAAGTTTGTTTATGGTATTCCCCACTTGGCACTTTAATTATTAGACAGTTTTATTGTACATATTCTTTGTATTAACATTTAAACAGCACAACGCCATCATTTATCTAAGATTGTAGCTGGGCCCCCTGAACATCCTCAGAATGGCAAAGATGTTTTTACGTCTTTGGCTGTGGCTTCCTTCCGACTTGGATGCTATTTAGGAGCCTGTCCAAGGGATGAAAATCACACCCAAGTCAGACCAAAGTAGTGCAGGAACCTTTTCTAAAGTCGGAGCCACTTGTGTATCAGCAGTTAAGACGGCTCTCATAGGAAAACACTGCATTTGACATGTGCTGCAACTTTGGGTCTCACAAGTCGGATCCCAGGTCACAGCATTGTGAACCAAGCCTTAAAATGGATAAGGCCCCGCCCACACAAGTGCATCATTCTTTCACATAGATTGATGTATGAACAAACTACAAGTCCCATCTTCCACCGCAGCAGACCGCTTGTAGCTCTGAATGGACTACAAGCCCGCTGATTAGCCAACTCATAGTCTATTCACAATCCCTCCAGCTTTCGAGCTGAAAACCTGTACTGAGGTACAGACATAAAGCCAAAGGGAAAGTGTGCAGGAGCCTGACATTGCACCCATCGTCCCCTGACTGCAGGTACAATACTTTGCAGGCTCCTGTAGAAAAAAATAATGCACATTTTTACCTGAAAAAATATGTGTATTTAATATTTTTTTAAAATTAAAAGTAAACTTTAAATAAAAAGGAGGATTTGAACTAGATCTTTTCCTGTACTCAAAATTGAACAAAACTGTACAAAGAAGCAACCTTAGCAGATTGATTTTAGTTCCAAGCTTGAAGGCTAAGGAAACAAAGTCACTGTTATACTACCTGTGATGGACTGATTTGAAACATTGTACCGTTGTGTGAGACTACACAAACATAAAAGTAAAAATTGCCCATAAGCCATGTGTTCCAAAGCAGGCAATTGATCACATGCAATTTTGGTCATATGATTGCACAATCAAAAGATGCCCATGTGGCTCTAGCCCAAGGAGCAATACAGGTTTTTGCTGTAGTTTTTATTGACAGAGCTGTTTAGCTCTCTAAATAAAACCTATTAACAATCTGTTCTCCGTGTCTGAAGCTGGGAGGAATGGTAATACGGACATTTGCAGATATCCTAATTCCGATATCCAGAATTGCTTTATGTCTATACCTGTACTGCTTTAGAAAATAAATGTGGCACATGTCGTTACTAACTTGTATTTAAAAGGTGTAGGTTCAGGTTGTTATACTGATTCAGAGTAACTACTTTGTGAGCCATTAACTTGGAACAAGAATGCCGACAATGAAAACTGAAAGCAACTTAATCTCTTTAAAGTGGTGTTCCACCCAAAAAATAAAAAATACATGAAAATTCCTTTAAAAAATTAAAAAAAAACATTTGGAATTTTTTTTTTAACTCACCTCTAAATGCCTGTTGCTAGGGGATCCCTCGTAGTCTGCCTCTTTCAGTGCCTGGGCTGGTGACATCACTAGCCCCTCGGCACAGGAAGGACTCGGCTCTGCTCCCTCCCTCTTGTCAATCATCTGGGACCCATTACAGGTCGCAGGTGACTGAAGGGCCAATCACGGCGCATGGATGCGCATGCGCAGTGGGTGCCCGGCTGTGAAGCCACAGCCCGGCGCCCACAGTTGCAATGCTGGCGCCGCCGAACAGAGGGGGAGGTGAGCGGGGCTTCGATCCCCCCGCATCGCTGGACCCTGGGACAGGTAAGTGTCCAATTAAAAGTCAGCAGCTGCAGTATTTGTAGCTGCTGACTTTTAATTTTTTTTTTTTTTAATGGGCCCTCCTCTTTAATAAAAAATTAAAGCTGTATCTTTAAACAATAAAATAAATATTTTCTACCATATAAAACTCAATATTACCAACTGATTTGTGGTTACATAACCCATATATGGGAAGAGTACCATCATCCCTATAATATACTAGAAACAAACCTGCAAATATTGGGTGTTTCAATGTACTCTACTATGGTCTAGGACCCTAATGTAAAAGTATTTTTTTTATCAAGTTAGGTTAAGAACATAGTAGATAGTAGTAGTAGTAGTAGAAGAAAAAACACAGAGAGGCCCATGCACAGTAAATTATATCATATTTAGGAATTTCCACCTACAATCCTCAACATAGAAATTAATGCATAATTGTACAGGTGTTCCAATGTGTTGAATCTCCATTTGAGGGGGCTGTAGTACCGCTGCATGTTTTGTGAAAAACCAATCCACCTCAAGAAATGTCTATATTATATAACAATGTATTAGTGGAAAATTCACAGCCATCAATTCTCTCTTCATAATACCACTTACAGATATCTTGTGCTTGGCCCAGAGCCTTATATAAAAACATCTTTATTGTGGCAAAACAGTTCAGAACACCCGGCACAAATACTAACAGGCAAGAGCCTCAGAAGATACAATGGCAAAAAATAAATAAAAATCATATCCACAATCAGGTTATCCAGTTAAACTGTCAAACAACATCATTTTAAATCGTTGCTTTAAACTACAAAGTCTCAATTTTTGTAGGCATTGTTTATTTCTAAAGTAAATTCTTACTGCCCATCCTGGAGAACATTACTCTGATAAAAATAAATCATTGGCTGAGGTCTCTTCAAAAACTTCCGCAAGTATCGGACTTATTTCCCCCCTGCTGCAATCAGTGGTTCCTCCTACTGACTCTAAATTCAATAGGGTCTCCTGTAGTGATGTGGGGGTTGGTGGAAGAACCAATGAACACAGCAGACGGCACAGAAGATGGACACTCCCAGAAATTTCTCTTCATCAGATAACCTCTCTTCAGATTATTTATCAGCTTCCCAGCCACCATCTGGTCACACCTGATGTGGAAAAGCCTATTTCTGACATTTATTGCTTACAAGTTAAAATCCGTATTTTTTGCTAGAAAAATACTTAGAACCCCCAAACATTATATACATTTTTTTAGCAGAGATCCTAGAGAATAAAATGGTGATTGTTGCAATATTTTATGCCACACGGTATTTGTGCAGTGATTTTTCAAACAGTAAAGTTAGCCGAATTTTTTGTATAATGTGAAAGATGATGTTACGCTGAGTAAATAGATACCTAACATGTTATGCTTTGTAATAGAATGGCGTGGAATGGCGACAAACTACGGTACCTAAAAATCTCCATAGGCAACACTTTAAAAAAATTTAATGGTTACTAGGCTAGAGTTACAAAGGGCTTTTAATAGAATTATTGCTCTTACTCTAACGATTGCGGCGATACCTCACATGTGTGATTTGAACACCGTTTGAACACCGTTTACATATGCAGGCACGACTTACGCATGCGGTTTCTTTGCTGCGCGAGCTCGCAGAGACGGGCACTTTGAAAAAAAAATTCTTATTTACTTAAATTTTTTTTTCTTTTTACATTGTCACTTTAAAAAAAAAATTCTGATCGCTTTTATTGCTGTCACAAGGAATGTAAACACCCCTTGTGACAGTAATAGGTGATGACAGGTACTCTTTATGGAGGGACCCAAATCCCTCCTTTGCACTTCAAAGTATTCAGATCGCCAAAAACTGTGATTCTGAATACTGTCATTTAAAAAAAAATCTGCGCCATTGGCAGCCGAGTAAACCGGAAGTGACATTGTGACTGGAACTTGACATAGGAGACTGGAACAGAACTGTTTCCGGCTTTGTTCCAGTCTCAGCCTAGGCAGAGGAAGTGCCAGATCGTGGATTGGGTCTAACGGTGGGACGGGCGGTCCGGGAAGAGCGGTGGAAGGCAGCGGTAGGGGGGGACGTCCCCTCCCACTCCTTTAGGATAACGGCTGAGCACTCTAAAAAGCTGCAGGCTTCACCCCGGTATAACCCCTTGAAGCCGAGGCCGCATATGTGCATACGGTCGGTGATAAGGGGATAAACAGACCAGACCAAATAATCACTGCTTCCTTGATTACAGAAGGAGCCAAAAAGGAAATTTACTAAGCATTCTACTCTAGAGAGTGCTACTTCCATAATGCATATACAGCTTTTATTAGCAGGTTTTATTTACTGTAGGTCTTTGAGTCTCTAGGTTGCTCAGCATAATTCAAGGTGACATTCCTGTACATTTTAAAAACAACAAGTTATTATATTTAAGACAAAAAAAGAGGAACAAACTTACATAGAAATTGGCATGGCCCGAATATGAATTTGCCAACTATCTAATGATAATATAATACTAAATACACATATACTTTGGATATTATATTTTTTTTTCTTTCATTTTTAGTTTTGGGTAAAGAACCTTTGTTAATTGGTATGTTTCATCTAGGGTGAAGAAACTGATACATATTTTTTTATTATTTCTGGACACTTATTGGGTTGGATTCCTCTTAAAATGGAATAATAGATATATTGGATTAGCCAACAATTCAGTTTTATGCGTTGTATGCCTCCTTTGGATTGTTATTTATTTCACAGTTTATGTCCTATACATATGCACATTTTGTATGTTGTATTATACACTCAGTGCTAGAGTTTTGCAGTCCCTAATGTAATCCTGTCTTAAAGATGTGCTGCTTTTATCTTTGTATAATAAAGTAAAAAGTCATAAAAAAAGAAAAAGTTCCTCTTTTTCTGTCGAGACTTAAAAATATAATTTAAAAGGCTTTTAAAAACTATGCCAAGAGTTTGAGCGGAGACTATAAAAGTCCCCAGCGGAGTTCTATAAATAAAAGCAGGCCAATTAATTTAGCCTTTTGCGCCTGTTGTTTTTGAGTAGCATCTGCTTGGTGCCCTGCGACCTGCAGGTAACAACATACTGGCGCCAAACCCTGAAGCCAGTTTTAGAGCTTAATAAGAATCAAAAGGGCACAAGAGCAGAGCTGCCGGATCAACGCTCAGAAATATTGCAGGGATTTAGTAATCTGTTCTGAGGCTCTTTTAAAGCCTCGCTTTTTCACGTAATTGTAAAATATAGCTTATTTACTTAGAGACTCCGTTTAAATCAATCTCTTTCCGTAATACGCTGGATTACAAACGCATGAAACGCAATTGTTCATCCTAAGTAAATATTGCCGACTGAAACAGTAGCTGCAGCTTAAAGCATAATGTCATATCTATATTAATCTGCTTCTGTTCTGGGGAATTACAGTTCTGCTATATACATGTCAGTTTAATAGCCGGAACCGGTATATTTAGTACAAGCCACATAATAAGCCTTTTTGAATGGAGATGGTAAAAGCTCACTCCCTTTTTACGTCATCTAAAGGTCTTCACCATTACAAAATGAGCAGGTAAAAAAAAAAATGGTACCTAGCTACTGATAAAACAATCTAATGTGATGCAAGGTGTGAATCTCAATGTTGTAGACGAGCTTCTTGTGTACCTACAACTATTTACAATTAGTAAATAGATAGGAAAGTACATCATATTTACTTGTTTTAAACTTTTTTTTTACATTTCTTCAGTTACTTCCTGGTTTCCTGCCTAGGCAAATGATGTCATCCATCCCAGGAGTCTTCAGGAGGGGAGGAGAGGAGTTTTTTTTTTCAGTTAAGCACACTCTTTTGCATGCCTGAATCATTTACCTTTACCCAAGATGGCCACGGCCAGAAATGCTAGGGGGCGTTTATCAAAGTGATTTCTCAACAAACTAAAGCATGAAGACATGGATGAAAGGGGGAGTCTGCTTTGAATATTAAAAATAAATTAAATAGTGTTTTTGGTTTGTGGTGCTCAGATGCAGTGAAGATCGATCCGCTCTAACATGGGACAAGCATCATAAATATTCTTATGTTAAAGGCATGTATCCATGTGCAACATTTATCATCTACCTTTACCCCAAAAGACTGGTGCCATTTTTGTTCAGGCATTTTGCATGCACAACATCTACTTCCTGGACTGAGATGCCAGCTCAGAGACAACACAATTGAGTAAATCCCGGAGTTTCTGCAGTTCTTGGTTGTGCATAGAAACATACCAATCTGCCCCCTCACCGTGTGACTTGCTACAAAATTACAGTCTGATCACTGGCAGAGAAGACTGAGAAAATGCTCCGTCTGCCTGCAGTAGATTGCTGACATCATGTCACCCTAGGCAAGTTTACTTGACCGAAGCTCAAGGGCCGCTGTGGTAAAAAAAAAGGTGGAGCTCCTCTACTCCTCCCCACTGACCATAAGTGATGTCCCGATGGTCTATCCCTAGGGCGCCACTTCTCACTAACAATGCCAATTATCACTTGCAATAAATTCTGTATGATTTTATGCCGGTCTGTTTCGACTACATATTTACTAGATATTCCACAATGTCATAACTGTGGCTTTTGTACTACTTATGTTATTTTATATTGTTCTCATGCCTTCCTTTTGTGGCATATTGCTGTATTTCTGGAAAACCCAATGAAAAAAAAAGGTGGAGCTCTACTAAAATATACAGTATGTTTTTCTCATGTTGTGACATGTTGACAATGTATTCATCATAATGGTATAGTTCAACTTTAAGGCTCGGTTCACACTATCGTGACCTGAAAGTCGCAGGACTTATGGTGAGACTTTACCAGGAAACTTCCAGGCGACTTGAGTACTACTTTGAGGCACAAGTCTGATCAAAGAAGTAGTACAGGAACCTTTTCTAAAGTCAGAGCGACTTCAGTAGTGCTAATTAAGACAGCTCATTGACTAACATGCGATTTCACATGTCACTCGACTTAGGGTCTCACAAGTCGGATCCCAAGTCGTGGCAGTGTGAACCTAACCTAACATTAGGAGACGTTCTCCAGTATCTCCAGGGGCACAGCCCACCTGCTGACAACAGGAGGTCTAGTTTACCTTAAAAACTGTAAATTAAGAAGAAGACTTTTAGCAAGACTTGATATTTAAGTAATTGTAGAAAAAAGTTGTAAGGAGCTTCTCAAATCAACTCATGCTGCAGCACCATTAAAAATAATCCATTAACGCAAATGCTGAATAAAAGTCACATTTCAAGAGAAATTACCATCAGAAATACCTTTTATGAGGAATGTCTGCTACAAAATGTCCCTATTTTCCCTGCATATGAATGACATGGTAAGAGCAATTACACTAAAACACATATGTTCATTAAGTCATGTCAACTACACTGCACAGCAGACTTCAGTATATTTTCAATTTGAAAAAAAATAAGTAATCAATACAAATCTATGTATTTGGACTTGCAGAAACTGCTTTAGGCTCATTAGTGCAAGATATGGAAGCATTTATATCAGTGAAGTAGAATTGCCAAAAGGCTACTCTGCACAGATGTTGGAGATGCATCTGAGATAAATTTACCTTCCATTTGCAGTGTGATTAGGCTTCATTCATATCAGCATTTGCATACTTTCTACATGCAATGCAGGTTCTTGCTGGCAGAGATAGCAGAAGTCCTTTGTAAAATATGTGCCTAAAGTAGTTACGTTTAGAAGCTTAAACTGAGATGTATCAAGATTCGGCCGGTTCTGCAGGAACCAGAAAAATTTTGGTCCATCTATGAGCAAGCTGGTTGTACAGACGTCAATCTCTCGATCGACATCTGTACTACCAGCCTGTGGTTTCATTTTTCGCTGGATCAGAACCACCGGCCATAGCCAGCAACACTGATCACTGTATTCTGACAGCGGGGAAGTCTCCCTCCTGTCTGTATACAATAGCTCTGTGGGTGGGATTCCTCCATCAACAGTGTCGATGGGGGAATCAAATCATTTATTTTCATTCAACCCACTGGTTGAAGAAAAAAAATGCATCAGCTATGGCCTGCCTTACAACCCTTCTAATGATTTTATGTGAGTATGCAAGTATGCATATACACGCCTAAAACCTTGGATGTAATGGTGTCCTCTTTTTTTTTTTGTACGCTGCCAAACACAGCCCCACTGATTCCCATACTGCTGTGTTTAGATGTGTAGAAAACAATACGATGTATGCATAATATTAGATGTCATTTGTGAGCCCTACTTAGTGTATTTAAATTTCATGCACATTGCCACTGAGCGAAGGAATAAAAGGAAAACGAAAAAAAGATCTCTAACTCTAACTTATCTTAAAAGTATGTTTTAGACTCCATGCACACTAGCGGATTTTAAGCTCCTAGAAGCTGTCATTGTAGAGTTTCTTGGAGCATTTTTCCAGCAGAAAAAATGCTGAACACTCCTAATAGCATTTTTTTAGGTTTTTTTGTAACTATAAAAAAAGCTAATAAAACGCTAATCCTCCTAAACACTACTAAAAAAACGCTATTACCAAGACATGGCCGTCCACCTAAACTGACAAGCTGGGCAAGGAGAGCATTAATCAGAGAAGCAGCCAAGAGGCCCATGGTAACTCTGGAGGATCTGCAAAGATCCACAGCTCAGGTGGGAGAATCTATGCACAGGACAACTATTAGTCGTGCATTCCACAAATCTGACCTTTATGGAAGAGTGGTAAGAAGAAAGCCACTGTTGAAAGAAAGCCATAAGAAGTCCCGTTTGTAGTTTGCGAGAAGACATGTGGGGGACACAGCAAACGTGAAAAGAAGGTGCTCTGGTCAGATGAGACCAAAATTGAAGTTTTTGGCCTAAAAGCAAAATGCTATATGTGGCGGAAAACTAACAATGCACCCTGTACACACCATCCCCACCGTGAAACATGGTGGTGGCAGCATCATGTTGTGGTGATGCGTTTTCTCAGCAGGGACAGGGAAGCTGGTCAGAGAAGTGCAAAAGACTTGAGACTGTGGTGAAAGTTCACCTTCCAGCAGGACAATGACCCTAAACATACAACCAGAGCTACAATGGAATGGTTTAGATCAAAGCATATTCATGTCAATCTAATTGAGAATCTGTGGCAAGACTTGAAAATTGCTATTCACAGATGCTCTCCATCCAATCTGACAGAGCCTGAGCTATTTTGCAAAGAAGAATGGGCAAAAATGTCACTCTCTAGATGTGCAAAGCTGGTAGAGACATCCCCAAAAAGACTTGCAGCTGTAATTTCAGTGAAAGATGATTCTACAAAGTATTGACTCAGGGGGGATGAATACAAATGTACGCCACACTTTTCACTTATTTATTTGTAAAAAATTTGGAAAACCATTTATCATTTTCCTTCCACTTCACAATTATGTGCCACTTTGTATTGGTCTATCACATAAAATCCCATTAAAATACATTTATGTTTTTTTTTAAACAAATGCTAGTGTGCATGGAGCCTAAACCTCCAACACACACACACCCTTTCCCCTTGATAAATATAAGGGTACCATATATATACCAGACACACATCACATGCACCGTACTGTCTTTGTCTAGGGGTACTGTAGGCACTCAGACATTCAAATACACTTTCTATCTACACGCTTGTAATCCAGCCAGACACGCTTAGCACAGACTCCCCGTTAATGATGGTTTATGTGTTTATTATATCTATGAACTTCCTAACCATCTACTAAGAGACACCTATGAACAACGTAATGACAAAGACAGCTTCAATAAGTGAGGCACGATTTCCTGGCATGTTCATGATGACTGAGCATCATCCAAGTGCCAATTAAGTCACATCAATGTGATACCAGGAACACATCCTGCTGTGTAGAGCTTAATAACTGGACATCATAAAAAGGTCTGGCAGAACATCAAACTACAGAGAGAAATCCCCCCAATCCGCTACATTCATACACATCGAAAACAGGCTGAATGTCGCTTATACACATCCTTTTTTTTTTATGACTGCATAATCTAGAATTATAGGAGACAAGTAAAAGGCATTATTGTTTTTTTAAATGACACAATCATCCAAAGCCTATTCATACACCAGGCATAATAAATACTTAGGAGCATATATAGGGCTTATTCACATGGCAGTAGAGGGCCGTAAACCATCAATAAAAACGCATACACTCTCCGGCCACTTTATTAGGTACACCTTGCTAGTACCGGGTTGGACCCCCTTTTGCCTTCAGAACTGCCTTCATTCTTCATGGCATAGATTCAACAAGGTGTTGGAAACTCAGAGATTTTGGTCCATAATGACATGATAGTATCATGCAGTTGCTGCAGATTTATCAGCTGCTCTTCCATGATGCAAATCTCCCTTTCCACCACACCCCAAATGTGCTCTATTGGATTGAGTTCTGATGACTGTGGAGGCCATTGGAGTACAGTGATCTCATTGTCATGTTCATAAAAGCAGTTTAAGATGATTTGAGCTTTGTGACATGGTGTATTATCCTGCTGGAAGGAGCCATCAGGAGATGTGTACACTGTAATCATAAAGGGATGGACATGATCAGCAACAATACTCAGGTAGGTCATGGTGTTTAAACAATGCTCAATTGGTACTAAGGGGCCCAAAGTGTGCCAAGAAAATATCCCCCACACCATTACACCACCAGACTGAACCATTGATACAAGGCAGGATGGATCCATGTTTTCATTTTGTTTACACCAAATTCTGACTCTACCATCTGAATGTCTCAGATGAAATTGAGACTCATCAGACCAGGCAATATTTTTCCAATCTTCTATTGTCCAATTTTGGTGAGCCTGTGCAAATCATACCCTCAGTTTCCTGTTCTTAGCTGACAGGAGTGGCACCAGCTGTGGTCTTCTGCTACTGTAGCCCATCTGCTTCAAGGTTCCAAGTGTTGTGCGATCAGAGATGGTATTCTGCATACCTTGGTTGTAACAAGTGGTTATTTGAGTTACTTTTGCCTTTCTATCACCTCAAACCAATCTGTCCATTCTCCTCTGACATCAGCAAGGCATTTTCGTCCACACAACTGACACTCACTGGATATTTCATTTTTCAGACTATTCTCTGTGAATCCTAGAGATGGTTGTGCATGAAAACCCCAGTACATCAGCTCTTTTTGAAATAATCAGACCAGCCCTTCTGGGGCTGGTCTGATGTCACATTCATGTCACATTCAAAGTCCCTTAAACCCCCTTTCTTTCCTATTCTGATGCTTGGGTTGAACTTCAGAAAGTCGTTTTCGTCACGTCTGCCTAAATGCATTGAGTTGCTGCCATGTGATTGGCTGATAAGCAATTTGTGTTACCAAGCAATTGAGCAGGTGTACCTAATAAAGTGGTCGGTGAGTGTATATCTGTGCCAGGGAGTATGTGTGCCTGCTACAAATCAATGACAGGCAGTGGTTGAACACTAGTAACTGTACATCTGAGTATTAGATGTGTACAGGGGCGAATCAATGGCCCTGGATGTGCTTTAAATGCATCCTGGGGCGTACATCCATTCCTGATGAATGTGAGGTTACAGCCACTGCCTGTCATTGTTCTATATGGGTGTCTTTATACAACACTTGTGACTCCCGGGCACAGAAATACCTTCATTTTTTGTTGTAAGGCCCTCTGCACCCCCGGAAAAGAGCTTGTATAAAGCAGTGAATGTCAGATTTACCAAACATTTACTGCAGGTGAATCAATCGCAGCAATTTAAAACACATGGACCAGGAAAATATACCCCCATAATACTTGCGGGATGTCACATTCACTGACTTATCAACATGTTCCCTAAAGCCGTATTAAAACTTAAACCAAAAATGTTATATACTGCAGCTTACCAATCCTTAGATGTGATGGCTGCATTTGTTTTCTTTTTTTGGGCTTTCTTTTAAAAGTAGATTTTTTAAGTCCAGATTCATGTGTTCATCCCTGTACAGATGTAAACACCGGCATGTGCTTTAATATCCATACAGCTGCTGCATCTCTCCCCCCTGATGAAGTCACGTGAGCGTGATGGAACGCGTAGGGCATTCCAGACTGGAAGTGATGTGTTGAAGAGCATTTTAAGCTAAGTATATGATACCAAAGACATTTTTACTGCTTTTCTGATGTAACACTTACTCCTTTAATTAAACTATTTTTACTGACAATAGTACACTATGGGAGGTCACTTTGTTTTTACCCTAAGATTTGGATGAGCGCATGTGAGGGAGTCTTAAAGGGACCAACAACAGAGGATATCCAAATCAACTGAAAAGGGCTACAAGCTGTTGAACATCGCCGGAGGAGGATTTCTATATGTAATCGAATGTGTATTTGATTATTTATTGAGGTGGGAATACTGGGAGCAATGAGGTGTCACGATCAGGTGGAAGTACACCATTTGTTTATATGTTGTCACACTGAAGCTGCCTGCACTGAAGAAAGAAAACTAGACACCTTATTTATCATTTGATATCATGCACTTTACTTTTAATAAACTATTCTAATGCACTGAGTGTGAATTGATTTCATTTGATAAATTGATATATTTTCATCACGGCTCATTTGAGGTTATTTGTTTTACAGTATTCGTTTATTTTTTCTGGCATGCGCAACACATTCATATTTATTATCTCTCAGCGTGTCTTTGATATTGACAGGCTGGCTGCACAGAACACCTTTCATTCCCAGGGTGAATATACACAAATCTCCGCATTGGGGCTACGGGCCTATGCACCTGGGTGATTGAAGCCTCAGCTTACTAGCTTTCTAATACCAAACATGCCCATGGATGCCTTTAGTGCCATGTTATCCAAATAGTGGGTTATGTTACCAAGAATAATACACAAGATTGTACTGTACATATGCAAAAATGTATCAACAGGATAGCTTTGTGTAAGAATAAGAATTTGCAACCAATGGCAGGCAACAGAGAAACAGATACATTAAGGTATAAAAGGAAAGAGTGGGAGGAAGGAGTACCCCTAGGGGACCTTTTCAGAAATTGACACTATGGGGGTTATTTACTAAAGGCAAATCCACTTTGCACTACAAGTGCACTTGGAAGTAAAGTCGCTGTAGATCCGAGGGGGACATGCAAGGAAAATAAAAAATAGCATTTTAGCTTGTACATGATTGGATGATAAAATCAGCAGAGCTTCCCCTCATTTCAGATCTTCCCCTCAGATGTACAGCGACTGCACTTCCAAGTGCACTTTCAGTGCAGAGTGGATTTTCATTCAGTAAATAACCCCCTATGTGTCTAAGTATCACATCCTAAGCAAAAATCTGCAAAAAAAAAAAAAAAAAAACCCTAACTAGAAAAAGAAGGACTTTACTGGTACTACTGAAATATTGTAAAATGATCAAATATTTTATTGATACAAAGATTAAAATGTTTTTGAAAATGTAAGTATTCACAAATGAACAATAAAAATATATGAAGCTGTTGAGAGAATTCCTCATCATCCCTTCTGCAATTGGGCGAGGGGTAGCTTGCTGTGACTTTGACGCGTTTCAGGGGTCGCAGCCCACTTCATCAGGAAGAGATCACTACAGCCAAGCTCTAGCATATATATGTATATAAACATACACAGGTTACCACCGTACTGTTAGGAGAATATACCTGTCTGCTCAACCCCTCCTGTTACCACACCACGAGCCACGCAAATGCGAGTCATCACATATGGATACGCTTATTGACAGACAATCTTCATGATCCACAGTGGTTCAAATCTTATCCCCTTTATGACATTAGTTGGCACGCTTCTGCCTGGTGAACTGCTCCATCTTTGGGGTAATCTGGTAGTAGCTGGTGGTAATGGTGGTGCATTTGCTTGTGTATGTTTTTATACTTCTATATGATAGAGCTTGGCTGTAATGATCTCTTCCTGATGAAGCGAGCTGCGATCCATTTTAACACGTTTCAAATTCATAGCAAGCTACCCATCACCCAACTGCAGTAGGTATGATGGAGAATTCTCTCAACAGCATCATATATTTGTATTGTTCATTTGTGAATACTTACATTTTCTTTGATATTTAAAAAAAAATGTAATCTTTATATCAATAAATATTGACCATTTTACAATATTTTATTAGTACCGGTAAAGTCCTTTTTTTTTCCTAGTTAGGGGTTTGTAGCCAAATAAATTACTGGGGGAAAATGATAACGCCTCTCCCTCCAAATCACACAGATATTTAGTAATACATTAAGTCCCAGTTCACATAGGTGCGATGCAGGAACACTGCGAATCCACTGCGGGTTCCTGCATCGCACCTGACTCGCAAGGCAATTCACACCGCCATATGTGAACCGCTGGGAGTTCCAATACAATGTTAATGACACCCCCATTTCAGTTCGCATATCGCCGTGCGAACTGACAGTTCGGACAGGAATCAGATCACATGGGTGTGATCCGATTCTGGTGCGGACCAAAAAAAGGGTCCTGTGCGAGTTTGACCAGAATGTAATGCGAATTCAGCCATACTGTCTGTGGCTGAAATCGCATCGCACAGACATTGCATGTGATTTGCACTGCAGTGTGGTGCAAATCACATGCGATCTCGCACAGCGCACCAGTGTGAACCCGTCCTAAACAGGATGTAAACCCAACATTTCTAAATCCTGATATGTGCCTGCTGTACCATGTACAGTACTTGTATGGAAAAGTATTCTGTTCTCTTTGTATTGCTTCCTTTGTGTGAAATAGGGTAAGGTGTTGCAAAAGAGAAAAATATAATTTTGCTACTTTAAGGCTGTATTCACACCTATGCAGTTTTAGTGCTTTTTGCATTTTTCAGATTTGCACTAAAGTCCATTTAACATTGTTTCCTATGGAACACGTTCTGTAGTACAAATCTACAAAATGCAAAAAGCTTTAAAAATGCATAGGTGAGAATCCAGCCTAAAAGTGTTTTTTTTTTGAAAGAAAGTGTCTTTTGATTTTGTTTTATGACCAGGTAAAAACGCAAAGATTGCCTTAGGCAGTGCTAAGTCCAGCTAAACATTCACACAAGATTTTCCC
Organism: Lithobates clamitans; assembly: GCA_037952925.1. Classification (NCBI taxonomy): domain Eukaryota; kingdom Metazoa; phylum Chordata; class Amphibia; order Anura; family Ranidae; genus Lithobates; species Lithobates clamitans. Next base: position 3,226,054 of record JBBGZY010000271.1, read on the forward strand.
GATAAAAAAAACCTTTCAAAAACATCTGTAACTCTGTTTAGCCAGTGCTGGAATCCAGACACACCAGCCAGACAGCACAGCCTGGTCAATGACATTACTTTTCTTAATCACACTTAGGCTTGATTAAACATCTACACCCAGCCTGTTGGACAATGAAAGATGATAACTTCATTCATAACCCCATCCCGGTGCTCTCACCTTTTAAAAGTATCTTCATGTTGTTATACATACAGCGCTGTGCAAAGCCAAAGAGCTCTGAGTGGCTCAGAGAACCTACCTGCCCCTGTTCCCATTAGAAATGCTACATTGTATCTACCCTGTTTCCCCGAAAATAAGACCTAGCGTGACTGTCGGTGATGGCTGCAATATAAGCCCTACCCCCCTAATAACCCCTAGTTAAAGTCCTTGTAGGTCTTATTTTTAGGGTAGGACTTATTTTCGGGGAAACAGGGTAGGGCTTATTTGGGGGGTAGGTCTTATATTGCAGCCATCACCGACAATCATGATAGGTCTTATTTTCGGGGAAACAGGGTATGTACTATGGCCTATGAATGTCAGATATTTACACCCCATCCCTCATAGGTAGGATTGTAATTCAACTTTGTTGCACATGTCCAAACAATTCAGAGTTGACAGCGCTGTCAATTGTGACTGTTTGCATCAATAAAGGAAAAAGTAAGGATCTTTAGACTATTGAGGCCTATTTGCCTTGTGTCAGTTCATGACGAACCCATGAAGTACAAAGGGAACAACATGGAGCCGGAGGCAAATTTAAACAAAAAATTGTCTAATATTTATAAATTCCCAAATAACATTCAGTAAGGTGCCCTTTAGTGTTGTTACAATTAAAGCAAATATCAGAGTAGAATGTGTTCATTTTCTATGCTACGTTTCCCAGGCTCTCTCAGTTGGGGATGGTTTTGACTCCCAATGAGCATTACATTGAGATGAATTTTTATTTATAGCAGAATTCATATTGTGTGCAAGGTAAGTCACATAACTAGCACTGCGCCTGCAATGTGATGATAGTGCATTACCGGCCAAGGTTAGGAAACACTAAAAAAATATGTCATAAAATATTCAACCAGAGAGAATATTGTTATTGTGGAATACATTACAATAATGACATTCCACCTGCCGATTTGTAAATCTAAGGCTAAAATAAATGTCAATAGCTTTATCTACCAAGGAATTGGAAATTATGTCATTGTACAGCCAGACAGCAGAACCAACTCGATGACCTGACTTTTTACTACTGCAGCTCAGCAATGTAGCCTGGTCACCTCTCTGTCTCTGTGACTGGTCAGCAACAGGCTAATGAGGTCACCTCTCTGTCTCTGTGACTGGTCAGCAACAGGCTAATGAGGTCACCTCTCTGTCTCTGTGGCTGGTCAGCAACAGGCTAATGAGGTCACCTCTCTGTCTCTGTGACTGGTCAGCAACAGGCTAATGAGGTCACCTCTCTGTCTCTGTGGCTGGTCAGCAACAGGCTAATGAGGTCACCTCTCTGTCTCTGTGGCTGGTCAGCAACAGGCTAATGAGGTCACCTCTCTGTCTCTGTGGCTGGTCAGCAACAGGCTAATGAGGTCACCTCTCTGTCTCTGTGGCTGGTCAGCAACAGGCTAATGAGGTCATCTCTCTGTCTCTGTGGCTGGTCAGCAACAGGCTAATGAGGTCACCTCTCTGTCTCTGTGATTGGTCAGCAACAGGCTGATGAGGTCATCTCTCTGTCTCTGTGATTGTCAGCAACAGGCTGATGAGGTCATCTCTCTGTCTCTGTGACTGGTCAGCAACAGGCAGATGAGGTCACCTCTCTGTCCCTGTGATTGGTCAGCAACAGGCAGATGAGGTCACGTCTCTGTCTCTGTGATTGGTCAGCAACAGGCAGATGATGTCACCTCTCTGTCTCTGTGATTGGTCAGCAACAGGCTGATGAGGTCATCTCTGAGTGCTGGCCCTCCCTCTCCCAGGTTAAATGCTGCTATGCAGGGGGTTACGAGAGGCTGTTATCAATACAGATATACACTATATTGTCAAAAGTATTGGGATGCCTGCCTTTACACACACATGAACTTTAATGGCATCCCAGTCTTAGTCTGTAGGGTTCAGTATTGAGTTGGCCCACCAATTGCAGCTATAACAGCTTCAACTCTTCTGTGAAGGCTGTCCACAAGGTTTAGGATTGTGTCTATGGGAATGGTTGACCATTCTTCTAGAAGCGCATTTTGAGGTCAGGCACTGATGTTGGACGAGAAGGCCTGGCCACAGTCCCTGTTCTAATTTATCCCAAAGGTGTTCTATCAGGTTGAAGTCAGGACACTGTGCAGGCCATTCAAGTTCCCCCATCCCAAACTCGCTCATCCATGTCTTTATGGACTTTGCCTTGTGCACTGGTCCAAATCATTTGGTGGAGGGGGGATTATGGTGTGGGGTTGTTTTTCAGGGGTTGGGCTTGGCCCCTTAGTTCCAGTGAAGGAAACTTTTAAGGCGTCAGCATACCAAGACATTTTGTACAATTTCATGCTCCCAACTTTGTGGGAATAGTTTGGTGATGACCCCTTCCTGTTCCAGCATGACTGCACACCAGTGCAGAAAGCAAGGTCCATAAAGACATGGATGAGCGAGTTTGGGCTGGAGGAACTTGACTGGCCTGCACAGAGTCCTGACATCAACCTGACAGAACACCTTTTGGGATGAATTAGAGCGGAAACTGCGAGACAGGCCTTTTCGTCCACATCAGTGCCTGACCTCACAAATGCGCTTCTAGAAGAATGGTCAAACATTCCCATAGACACACCCCCAAACCTTGTGGGCAGCCTTCCCAGAGGAGTTGAAGCTGTTATAGCTGCAAAGGGTGAGCCAACTATATATTGAACCCTACGGACTAAGACTGGGATGCCATTAAAGTTCATGTGCGTGTAAAGGCAGGCGTCCCAATACTTTTGACAATATAGTGTATGTTATAATACTAAGTTTACAATGTCCAATGCTGCTGGATTCTGCTCGCTCACTGCTACTTTCCTGAACTTCTAGTCTTCACATGAAAGGGTTAACAGTAGACAGTGCAGTCTGGAGCCAGTCTGTCAGCTTGAAGAATAGAGAAAGAAGGAGCAGGGGAGTGCCTTGCAATCCTAGGCTATAGGGCTGTGTGTTTCTAATGATGCACACAGTGTAGGGAGACGCAACTCTAGTCTCTGCATGCAAGGGTGGCTCTAAAGGATGCTGAAAAAGAAAAGGAGCCACCATGAAACAGGAAACTCGGGGCAGTGGTCATGGCACCAGCTAAATGAAAAAAGGGAAGGATTAAAAGATAAAGAAGCAGCCTAATTAAATCAGCCGTGAAAGTGTTTTCACTTGCATGATTAAATCGGCTGCTGAAAAAAATCCCTAAAGGCTTAATATCACTTTAAATTGTGTTTTTTTTTATCTGCCTGGAGCGTTTGTCACCTATCTGGGCAGTAAATATACAGTACTTGGTTTTAACAAATCGAGATACAAAAATCTAAAAGCAAAGCTTCATTTGAACAGCAACGATCGTTCAATAATTGCAATGATCTTTTTCAAATGACAACATCGTTGATATAGAGGTTTTAAATAAATAAATAAATAAATAAATACAATTCTAAAAAAAGATACACGGTACAATTTATTTCTTTGGAATCTCCACTCCCTGGAAGATCGTAAATTAAGAGATCATAAATTTAACTGGAAAACAGGAGATTAAGTTACGTTTTAGCAAAACCTGTTAGCAATATTGATTCTGACATTGATCAAAAGAAAAGCAAAATATTACAGCAACTTCACTGGCAGCCATACATCTCAAACAGCCTGGTATTTTAATTATAGCAGAGAGAATCTTTTCTAGAAATTAATCCGATTAGATTATGTTTTCACCACAGCAGTAAAAGGAACTGTCACACTCAGATAGGGACTATATTTCACAGGAGTTAAGAAGGTAATAACCCAAATTCACTAATAATAACAGCAATATTCAAAAGGATTTCTTTTTTTTTTCTTGCTTGCAAAACATATAGTCAAATAATAGTCATAAACAATTGCAAAACAATATGCTAAAAGCTTAACTTTTTTTTGGGGGGGGGGGGGGGGTTTACTTACAAAAATAGAAAGATTACCATATTTTATAGGGGTGCAACGGATCGTCATCGATCCGTGATCCGATCCGCGCAGGTTGATCCATACGGGACACCCGCGATCCGCGGAGTGATCTGTGGCCTCTCTCTGTTCCTCTCTCCCCTCTGTGTACTGATCTGTACAGTGGAGGGGAGAGATCGGATGGCAGCAGTGCCAATACTCTGCAATGCCCTGCCAATACTCTGCAATGCTCTGCCAATACTCTGCAATGCTCTGCCAATACTCTGCAATGCCCTGCCAATACTCTGCAATACCCTGCTGCAATGCCCTGCTGCAATGCCCTGCCAATACTCTGCAATGCCCTGCCAATACTCTGCAATGCCCTGCCAATACTCTGCAATACCCTGCTGCAATGCCCTGCCAATACTCTGCAATACAGTGCTGCAATACCCTGCTGCAATGCCCTGCCAATACTCTGCAATGCCCTGCCAATACGCTGCAATGCCCTGCCAATACTCTGCAATGCCCTGCCAATACTCTTCCATACCCTGCCAATACTCTGCAATGCCCTGCCAATACTCTGCAATACCCTGCTGCAATGCCCTGCCAATACTCTGCAATACCCTGCTGCAATGCCCTGCCAATACTCTGCAATGCCCTGCCAATACTCTGCAATGCCCTGCCAATACTCTGCAATGCCCTGCCAATACTCTGCAATGCCCTGACAATACTCTTCCATACCCTGCCAATACTCTTCCATACCCTGCCAATACTCTGCCAATAGTCTGCCATACCCTGCCAATACCCTTCCAATACTCTGCCAATATACCCTGCAATACTCTGCCAATACTCTGCCAATATACCCTGCAATACTCTGCCACACCCTGCCAATAGGGAGATTGTGGATATTACAGTGGGGGAGATTTTTTTTTGTTGATCCGAAAATGATCCGAACCGTGACTCCTGATCCAAGGAACAATCCGAACCGTGAGTTTTTTGATCCGTTGCACCCCTTATATTTTATGTCTTAGTTGTCTACTTTATACCTTCAGACTGAGCCCCCCTTGTTTAGGGGTTTTTAGGTATTTAAAATGGCTAATTGCATTGGTCTAGGTGAAAAGTAGAGTACTGGCCACTGTGTACAATAAATTCATAAATGAAAAAAAAAAATCAAAGTTGCTTTAATGTGGAACTAAATCCTCAAATTTAATGGTTTACCAAAGCAGTAAAGCCTCGTACAAACGATCGGATTTTCTAACGGGAAATGTGTGATGACAGGCTGTTGGCGGAAAATCCCACCGTGTGTACGCTCCATTGGACAATTGTTGTCAGATTTTCCGCGGACAAATGTTGGATGGCAGGTTTTAAAATTTTCCGCGGACAAATGTCTGTTGTCGGATTTTCCGAGCGTGTGTACACAAGTCCGTCGGACAAAAGTCCAAAGTACAAACATACATGCTCGGAAGCAAGGAAGAGCCGGAAGCGGTCGGTCTTGTAAACTAGCGTTCGTAATGGAGAATTAACATTCGTGACGTGGCAAATTATGAAATCTCGAAATGCAGCGCACAATTCTCTTCTTCTTTAATGGGATAATAATGAAGCTGCTTTGCTGGTGATACTGATGGAGTTATTGCAAACTCATTTTCAAAGGCTTTTTTTTCTAGTGATATCAAGAATTATATTATTATTATTTATTTTTTGGGCAAGTTACCACAACACCATTATTCTGTAGTTTTAAAAATCAAAGATACAACTATGTTGGCGTCCCTTGTCAATTTTACATTGTATTTTGACTGTCATTTGAAGTAAAACACATAGGCAAGTATTATTCTCCACAATTTTTTTTATTATGCATTAAAAAAAAACAAATAAAATTAGACATGCTATCTGCCAATAAAACTTAACGAAAAAGTGCATTCTATGCATCCAAAAATATAGAAAATATTCCAAATCAAATCATTGTTAAACCAAAAAAATTATGTAAAAACAATAACTTCAAGGCCAATAATAAATATCACGTTATCCCCTCTGATTCCACATGTCTGGTTGACGAACGGCTGTTCAGAAACAAACTGAAAAGCGTAAAATGAAAAGCGTGAAATGAAAAGTGCGAAATGAAAAGCGAGAATCAACACTCACCAAACTTCTACTGACACGAAATTAGCAGAAGGAGCCCAAAGGGTGGTGCTAAAGAGCTAAAAAAACATGTAGAACATCACTACGTTCCTGATTGTTGGCCAACAATTGTGTGCCGTGTGTATGCAAGACAAGTTTGGGCCAACGGCCTTCGGACAAAAGTCCACAGTTTTGTTGGCCAACAATCCGATCGTGTGTATGAGGCTTTACATTTAAGGCATGGCTCTAATCTTAATGGTCAGTTACCAGTGTGCTTATGTCTACTCTCCACTAAAATTGTAAGCCCTCTTATAGCTGGTGTCATCGCTGATCACAAATGCACAACTGCAGGTCTAAAGGGAGGCTAAGATGACAGCGTCTTCAGCTCCAGAAGGACTGAAGGCTACAGTATAGTTCCACTTTAGGATTTGGAGCAAATCAGCGGTATCACAAAGTTTGAAAATGTTGATACTTCCCAGGAGTTTTGAAAGTGAGCCTACCCTTTTCCAGATCACTACTGGCCAATAAGAATGGCCATCAAAGTGATAGACTAAAAAAAAAATAATAATAATAAAATACAATACTAAAAAGATTGAAGCACTTGGAGATTCAGGGCTCTACGTAAGTTAGTGTAGGCTTCTTAGGTATCCATATGTCTCTGGTGCCCAACCTGCCTGCGGCCCTTTGATATAGGATGTGCGGCCCTCAGCAGTCTATATGGGAATATTGATTAGGGTAATAGCATTGATCTCTACTAGCCTCATGTGACATGATTCCAGGTTCATATAGTCTTCTGCAACATATCCCCATCCAAAAATGTATAATGTCCACACTCTATAGCACAGGGGTCAAACACAAGGCCCGCGGGCCGAATCCGGCCCCCCAGGCCATTTCATGTGGCCCTCACACCTCTCCTGCAGCTGCAGGAGAACTCCAGCCCTCCTCTGGTCTTCCTCCAGACCCCTACTTTCTGCTTTCAAGCAATGCATCCAGCTTCTTCCCAGCAGCAGCATAAGGAAAGTGGGTGCACTGTGATGTTAGGGAGAGTAGGGGACTCAACTTCTGATTGTGGGGGGGCTCTTGACATCTAATGTAAGGGGAGGGGATGCGCTGGACATCTAATCTTACAGATACAACCGGCCCTTTTGAGGGCAATCATAATGCTGATGCGGCCCACGATGAAATTGAGTTTGACACCCCTGCTCTATAGCCTTCATTTCCTCTACTAGGTCTGTAGTTTTTGACAGTTCATTTCATTTATGGCACTTGTTTAGGACCATGGCAATGACGCGTATGCTTTGAACGGGAACCTGTTTTAAAGCGTTTGTTAACCCAAAAAAAAAAAAATAGATTTTCTGGTACCTTAAAGCAGATTAAAGTGCATAGTGCTTGTGCTGTGTAATCTGCCCCTCTTTAAAATATATAAAATAAACCCTGAAACTGGCACTTCCTGTATCCCCTCTCTAAACAGACCACGATAACCAGGGCAGCTCCGCCCTGATCACCGTGGTCTAATTGCGTCCCTCCATCATACGTTGTCCCCTTTGCTCTCCCCTCTCCCCCCACACCCCCTCCTTTCTGCATGTCAGTGTCTTCTGTGTCTTCTGTGTCTCCGTACCCGCACCCCGCCGCTTCTAGTAAAATGTAAAATGGTTTTTGCTCACTGCCAGCCCCGCTATGATCTCCTGGCAGAGCACACTGCATTATTCTTTTAGAAAAGCGAGCGCTGTAAATACTGTTTTAGCGCTGTCTTCAGGCCGGTCACGTGACTCTCAACCGGTTTTCATGGCTACTGCAGGAGAGGCTGAGCGGCCATGTGATCTCTCCAGCTGACGTCAGAGGGAGATCACGGCCCCTCCTGCAGTATCCATTCATCGGAGCTGTACAGCGGCCGCGAGTCATGTGACCGGCCTGAATAGGTACTTACAGCACTCGTTTTTCTATAAGACAGATACAGTGTGCTCTGCCAGGATCTAATACAGAGTCTGGCAGCGTTTAAGTTATATTGGTTAACAAACCCTTTAAGTGAAAATTAGCAAATACCGTATATTGGTAAATTGTTTACCCACATCGAAGATCAACACTGCCCTAGGTGTAGGAAGGCAATATAAATGAAATGGACATGGAAAACTTTATCAATGGGGATTGATGCTGTACTTGCTGATTTTTTAAACTGCATAATTTAAAAGCAAAAGCCAGAGTGATGATCATTGGAGTGATGTCACCCATGCCTACAGATGCATTGGAAGCTGGGCTAAGAAAAAAATTTATTTTTCGAAGACTTTTTAAAGCCATTTGTATCTAGGGGTTGATTGGGGGCTGTATGTAAAGAGACCTTCCATTTTCACGCAAGATCCTCTTTTAAACAAATGTAAAAAAAAAGAAAGATTTGTTTTAGTTGTTGCGGGTGTCCCTGCATTGTCACTAGAGAAGAAAGTGAGGGGGGATGCTAAATTTTACAGATGTCATAAAAACAGAACACTTGTTCCTGTGACAATGATTAAAGTCTAGTACATGCTGCTACTTTTTTTTTTATAACCCAGCAGGACTGAACGAAAAAAAAATGACAGATCAGGTCGGAGCCGCTGTACTAACTATCCGATGTTAGTACAGCGATCTCCCCTGCTGTTCTATTGTTTTCTGACAGAAGGATGCCCCCCCCAGAACACTTTGGTCGGGTCAGAACTTTTTCGGTTATGCCTCTTCGACAAAAGCCGCCCAAACGTCATGCTTCTTTCGGACCAGCTGCAGTACACACGGGCCAAACGTCAGCTAGTTTCTATTGAACCGGCCAATGCCCCCCAACATTCTGCTCGTGTGTACAGGGCTGAAGGACTGTTTTACACTGGGAATTGCACAGGAACAAGCTGAGCATTCCTGGGTGATTCACGTATGGTTCAATCCGGTGCAATTTGAGCTTGTTCATTTTGAATGAGCGCAAATCGCACTGCACCAAACCAAACATAGTGCATACATCACTTCTGGAAACTCACTGTAACCGGATCGCATGGTACTTCGGTACCATATGATCCAGTGCAGGCAAAGATTGGGGGTGTCATTAACTTAACATGGACTGCCACTTCAGATCACAACTGCAATGTTTTTTTAACATGGTGAAGGAAACGCTCACGGAACACAGGTTTCCCGCACCATGTTCTGGTGTGAACCCGCCCTGAAGAAGGGATTTCTGCACTCTTTTGTCTTTAGAAGGTAAAGGAAACATTTTCCCCAATAGGGCAAGGACTAAAAACAAAAAAAAAAACAGCTTTTAAGGATTCTAACCCCCTGCCTACTCTATCCAAAACTAGAAAGAAATTTTTAGACACACCAAGTGTATTTCTACTTTTCCTCTCTATCTGTTTGTTTCAATCATACGAAAAATATTTTTCTTAGCTTTAAGATGTTTTCTTGCAGAAGGCCCCTGGGCAGACTGAAAGCTACTCTGAACAATTTCAAAGATTAGACTGTCCTGAGACACAGACAGGGCACACAACCAACTCCTCCTTTATAACACACAATGCAGAAGGCCACCTTCTATATCTTTAACCCTTTGTTAGGACAGACAGTGTTCAAATCAAGTTCACAACTGATAATGAGACTGCCAGCACAGTGCATGGAGGGTAAAAGCCTAATGTCGCGTACACATGATCGGACTTTCTGGCATACTTGGTCCGGCACACTTTCCGACGGACTTTGTCCGCCAGGTGCGCCGGACTTTAAAACGGACGAACTTGCCCACACACACACGACCGGACTTTCCGGCGGGCTAAGTTCACCCGTCTTTCCGACGGACTTTCGCCGGAGTTACGGCAGGCTTTCAGAATGAACGGACTTGCCCACACATGGACAAGTCCGTTCATTTTAAACGTGACTCAGGTGCGACGGGACTAGAAAAGGAAGTAAATCTTGCCGCTTTTATCAGCAAGATTGACACCTTGCGAGCCCCGTCGCGGGTAATACCAGGCCCTTAGGTCTAGTATGGATTATAAAGGGAAGCCCCTACGCCGAAAAAACGGCATGGGGTCCCCCCTAAAATCCATACCAGACCCCGATCCGAGCACGCAGCCTGGCCCGCCCGCAGATCCCGACAACCAACGGCCAGGGTTGTCGGGAAGAGGCCCTTGTCCTCATCAACATGGGGACAAGGTGCTTTGGGGTGGGGGGCCCCGCAGGGCGCCCCCTCCCCCAAAGCACCCACCCCCATGTTGAGGGCATGCGGCCTGGTGCGGTTCAGGAGGGGGGGGGCGATCGCTCGTCCCCACGCCCTTTCCTGACCGGCCGGGCTGCGTGCTCGGATCGGGGTCTGGTATGGATTTTAGGGGGGACCCCAAGCCGTTTTTTCAGCGTAGGGCTTCCCTTTATAATCCATACCAGACCTAAGGGCCTAATTTGTTTTTCCTATTGCAGCGAGCGCGAAATGCAATACCCTGCCCTTGCGTCGTATCTGGTCCGTTGGACCAGCATACAGACGAGCGGGCTTTCCGTCGGACCAGCACACAGACGAGCGGACTTTCCGCTAGAAACTGAGTCCGATGAAAAGATTTAAAACATGTTTCAAATCTAGGTCCGGTGGGCTTTTGGGAAAAAGTCCGCCGAAGCCTACACACGGTCGGATTGTTCGGCGGACTCTGGTCCGCCAGGCCAAGTATGCCGGAAAGTCCGCTCAAGTGTATGCGGCATAACTTCAGCTCTGCAATCACTTTAAATTGTTTGGGCCAAGCTGGCCCAAACGATTTCCTTTACTTATTTATCTGGCAGCTGTCAGCACTGTATAAGCTCTATGTAGCATCAGCTACATACAGTATACAGTGCTGTATTCCTGACTTTCCGTCCCGTTCTTGGAACAAAATTGAGTTGAGCTAAGCTTTGCTCATCCATTTACAGGAAGCTTTGTATTTATATAATTAAATACAAGGCTTCCTCTAATTGGCTGAGGTGGAGAAACAGACAGATGACATCATGATCTCTAGCTCATCCAATGAGAGGAAGCCTTGCATTCACTGATAAAATGCAGGGCTTCCTGTGATCGGTTAAGCATCACGCAGACATTCTTCCAGCAGCAAATGGGAAGTCCCCATATTGCTGCCAGAACACAGCGCTATATACCGTATACAGCTGATGAATGACAGTGGCCACATGTACGTAAAGGGAATAGTCTGTTTGGCCAGCTAATCGCAAACTATTTAAAGTGATAGTGTAAGATGAAGTAAGGCTTTAAAGTGATTGTAAAGCTTTGTGTTTTTTGTTTTTTTTAAAATAACAAACATGTCATACTTACCTCCACTGTGCAGTTCATTTTGCACAGAGTGGCCCCGATCATCCTCTTCTGGGGTCCCCCGGCATCGTATAACCCCCTAGGAGAAGCGCTCTCGCGCGGGGGGGTTACCTGCTTCCGAGTCCAGCATTTGCGTCCATAGACGCAGAATGCCGGACTCAGCCCCGCCCCCCTCCGGCGCCGAGTCATTGGATTTGATTGACAGCAGTGAGAGCCAATGGCTGCGCTGCTATCAATCTTTCCAACCAAGAGCCGAGAACCCCGGGCAGAGGAAGAGCGCGTCTCCGCCGTGGGAAATTCCAGGGCTCAGGTGAGTAAAATGGGGGGGCTGGAGGGCCGGTCACTTGAAGTTTTTTCCTCTTCATGCATAGGATGCATTAAGGTGAAAGAACACAAGGGTTTACAACCCCTTTAATAATTGTAAACAAAAAAAAAAAGGGACAAAAAATAAAAAGTGTTATACTTACCTGCTCTGTGCAAAGAGTTTGCACAGAATGACCCCGAAAAAGTCTCTTCTCGGGTCCCCTGTCAGCGCTCGTGGCTCCTACTCCTGCTAGTGCCCCCATAGCAAGTTGCTTCCTATGGGGGCACTCGTGTGGGCTCAATCCCACAATCAGGCACAGCGATGGATTGAGAGAAGGCTCAGCTAAGTGTTTAAGGGGAAGGGGGACTGGGGGAAGCTACTACCCTGTTTCCCTGAAAATAAGACCTAGCGTGACTGTCGGTGATGGCTGCAATATAAGCCCTACCCCCCAAATAAGCCCTACCCTGTTTCCCCAAAAATAAGCCCTACCCTGAAAATAAGACCTACAAGGACTTTAACTAGGGCTTATTTGGGGGGTAGGGCTTATATTGCAGCCATCACCGACAATCACGCTAGGTCTTATTTTCGGGGAAACTGGGTAATAAAGGGCTTTTTCCTTTAGGCTGGGTTCACACTGGTGCGACACGACAGCCGTCCTACTTTGGATCCGACTTTGCCCTGCGACATGAAGCCGGCATGTGTCCGACTTTCAATGAACGGGGATCCGACTTGGATCCCCGCCAATGCCCGGCACTGTGTTTGGTATGAATCTTTAGGGGGAACTCCGCGCCAAATTTTAAGTAAAAATCCGGCATGGGTTCCCCCTCCAAGAGCATACCAGGCCCTTGGGTCTGGTATGGACCTTGAGGGGAACCCCCTACGCCGAAAAAACGACGTGGGGGGTCCCCCCCAATCCATACCAGACCCTTATCCGAGCACGCAGCCCGGCCGGACAGGAATGGGGGTGGGGACGAGCGAGCGCCCCCCCCCCCTCCTGAGCCGTACCAGGCCGCATGCCCTCAACATGGGGGGTTGTTGCCTTGGGGGAGGGGGGCGCGCTGCGGCCCCCCCACCCCAAGGCACCTTGTCCCCATGTTGATGAGGACAAGGGCCTCTTCCCGACAACCCTGGCCGTTGGTTGTCGGGGTCTGCGGGCGGGGGGCTTATCGGAATCCGGGAGCCCCCTTTAATAAGGGGGCCCCCAGATCCCGGCCCCCCACCCTATGTGAATGAGTATGGGGTACATCGAACCCCTACCCATTCACCTAGGGAAAAAGTGTCAATTTAAAAAAAAACACTACACAGATTTTTAAAGTAATTTATTAGACAGCTCCGGGGGTCTTCTTCCGACTTCGGGGGTCTCTCCGGTTCTTCTCCGCGCTCTCCGGGTCTTCTGCCGGGCTCCTCCTCTCTCTTCTGCTCTTTTGCCGCTCTTTTGCTAAAGAGGAGGAGCCCGGTCTGCTGCCTTCTTCTCTTCGGGGGTCTCTCCGGTTCTTCTCCGCGCTCTCCGGATCTTCTGCCGGGCTCCTCCGCTCTCTTCTGCTCTTTTGCCGCTCTTTTGCTAAAGCGGAGGAGCCTGGTCTTCAATCTTCTGCCTTCTGCCCTCTTCTCCTGATGTTGACACGACGCTCTCTGGGGCTAGAATGCTCTCTGTGCGCTCTGCTCTGACTTATATAGGCGGTGACCCCGCCCCCTTATGCCGTCACAGTCCCTGGGCATGCTGGGACTGTGACGTTTTAGGGGGCGTGGTCATCACCCGATGACCACGTCCCCCGTATGCCGTCATAGTCCCAGCATGCCCAGGGACTGTGACGGGATAAGGGGGCGGGGTCACCGCCTATATAAGTCAGAGCAGAGCGCACAGAGAGCATTCTAGCCGGAGAGAGCGTCGTGTCAATATCAGGAGAAGAGAAGAGGGCAGAAGACCGAAGACTGAAGACCGGACTCCTCTGCTTAAGCAAAAGAGCGGCAAAAGAGCAGAAGAGAGCGGAGGAGCCCGGCAGAAGACCCGGAGAGCGCGGAGAAGAACCGGAGAGACCCCCGAAGTCGGAAGAAGACCCCCGGAGCTGTCTAATAAAATACTTTAAAAATCTGTGTAGTGTTTTTTTTTAAATTGACACTTTTTCCCTAGGTGAATGAGTAGGGGTACCATGTACCCCATACTCAATTCACATAGGGTGGGGGGCCGGGATCTGGGGGCCCCCTTATTAAAGGGGGCTCCCGGATTCCGATAAGCCCCCCGCCCGCAGACCCCGACAACCAACGGCCAGGGTTGTCGGGAAGAGGCCCTTGTCCTCATCAACATGGGGACAAGGTGCTTTGGGGTGGGGGGGCCGCAGCGCGCCCCCCTCCCCCAAGGCAACAACCCCCCATGTTGAGGGCATGCGGCCTGGTACGGTTCAGGAGGGGGGGGGCGCTCGCCCGTCCCCACCCCCATTCCTGTCCGGCCGGGCTGCGTGCTCGGATAAGGGTCTGGTATGGATTGGGGGGGACCCCCCACGCCGTTTTTTCGGCGTAGGGGGTTCCCCTCAAGGTCCATACCAGACCCAAGGGCCTGGTATGCTCTTGGAGGGGGAACCCATGCCGGATTTTTATTTAAAATTTGGCGCGGAGTTCCCCCTCAAGAACATCTGAGCACAAGTCGCATGCCGGAGTCGGATCATGCAAGACGGCAATCCGACTTTGATCCGACTTCAATGATAGTCAATAGGCTGAAGTAGGATCAAAGTCGGACCAAAGTAGTACAGGGAGCATTTCTAAAGTCGGAACGACTTGTGTCGGACCAGTTAGGACGGCTCCCATAGGGAAACATTACATTTCACACGTCATGCGACATGAGCTCCCAATGTCGGAGCGTTTGTCGGACCAGTGTGAACCCAGCCTTAATGCAGAGAATGCATTAAGGTGAAAAACCTTTTTACCTTTACAACTGCTTTTACTCCCCAGCCCCCTCTTTAAAGAGGAGATACTGGCTCCTTCAGGAAAAAAATTAAAAGTCAGCAGTACTGTAGCTGCTGACTTTTAATTTTAGGTGTCTTCAGAGGTGTCTTCACCCAAGCCGATTTTTCAATCAGCTCTCAGATGCTGCTGCCTCCATCTCGGGTAAGGGAAACCGGCAGGGAAGCCTTGCGTCATCACAGCCAGTTCCCTACTGCGCATGTGCGAATTGCGCTGCGCTTTGTGAGTGGCCCGGTGGCGGGGGAAGGAGGAGGGGGCTGAACTGCCAGATGAGTTTACCGTGGCGAAGTCAGCCAGAAGTGGGAGCGGGTACCTGTCAAAACCAGGTACCTGTTAAACCCCCCGAAAGGTGCCAAATGTGGCAGAGGAAGGAGGCAAATAAGCTTTAACATTGAATAGCAGCGGAAAACTTTAGTTTTGGCATTTTCAGAAAAGAGCAAGTTAAATGTAAGCAGCAATTATAATTTTTTTCTTAAGTTATGCTAAGTAAATGAGAACATGTAACAAATATAAAGTAGGTGTTATCCCAATTTGGCTGCAAAAGCGGAAATAGACTTTAAGTTTCATTGCCTATGCTGTTCAGTTCCTGCATGTATAATTTACTCTCTCAAAGCTCCTTCTCAAAACCGTATCATTTATAGAGATTTTTCTGGCACTGCGGTGTATTGCTTGTGAACACTTAACATAAAGGAAGAAAGACAAACATCTGTATGTAAGAAAATGACATCTCTAATTGTGTTTTAATTGTCCTGAATTGAACAGAGTTAAATAATGCAGTGTAAAGTGTCGGGATCATAAGCATTCGGTGCAGTATATTTTAAGTCTGACACTCTGCGTGTGAATTGCTTGTAAACCGTTCCATGGAAGCTGAAAGAAATTACAGATACAAGATCACTGCAGACAGGGGAGAGCCGGGAAGAAGAACAGTAATGTGTGGATGCAGCAGAGACGGGATTTGAAGGAAGTCTACAGCAAAACAGACTGTTACCTATATATTAGATTTATTTTTTGCTGATCGCTCGCTTGCGTTTGCTTTGTTGAAGATTTTTTAAAGAGGAACTGCACCTAAAATGTATCTTGATGTTTTCAATGGACCGATGGAGTGATTGATCTTTAAATTTTAAAAGAGGTCTCCCTTGGCACTGACCTCCATCTAGTGTCTGCTCCGTGAAAATATAAGAAAACAGGCTGGTGGCACAACACATGGCACAGCTCTCATTGTACACTGTTTTGCTACATTAGCAGATTTTTTGGACAGCAGAAAGCTCCACACCACTCTGCTCAAAATGAAACAAAAAAAAGTTGAAGTGATTCTAAATCTTTTTAATTTTTTTATATTAAATGTCATACTTAAGTGCACAGAGCACCTCTGACCCTCCACTTATGCCCTCTCCCCCACCCCCAGTGCTCCTGTCGCCTCCTCTTTAGTGAGTGCCCAATAGAAAGCCGCTTCCTATGTGCGGGCTTGATTCCGAACTACACTGCCTGCGTTCGCAGACATAAACAGCGAGGCTTGGCCCCGCCCCCTCATCACAGGATTTGATTGGCAGCAGCAAGAGCCAATGGCTTCCGTTGCTGCTCCTCTGTCCTGTGAGGAGGGAGAGAGCAGAGAGAGCCTCAGCTCTCGGGCACAGCACTGGATTGAGAATGGGCTCATGTAAATATTTGGGGGGCAGCTGACAATAGAAGATTTTTTTTATCTTACTGCAGAGAATGCATTAAGGTAAAAAACCTTAATCCTTTAGAACTGTACAGTGCCCAAGAACAGCGATGCTGCTTTATCTCCCTCTCCTCACTGGACTCAGTGGGAGCAGTGGGAGCCCCTGGCTTTTGCTGCTATCAAATCTAGTGACGGGGTCAAGCAGTACAGTGTGTGTCAATGGACACACACAGCACGGCTCATGATCCAGCCTGCACTTGTGCCACCATAGGAGGTGGCACACGGAGAAGTGGAGGAGCGCAGTGCACTGGCAAGGAACCTCAGAAGAGGAGGATCGGAGCTGCTCTGTGCAAAAACCTTTGAACAGATCAGGTACAGTAAGTATGACTTTTTCTTTTCTTAACTTTACAATCACTTTAATATTGTTGATTCAGGTTGGCCAATTGTTAGTCAACGTGGTAAGCCTGCCCTTTTAGACTTTGTGCACATGGCCATACAGCACGCAGAGTCCGCGTAACCACTTTCCTGGGACCCCCAGATGCGCTATCTGTACAGCTGTGTCTTCTAATTTATCTCAGTGGACGACTGTATGCGATTGTGCCCTGGGGGCTGTGTAAAGCACAGATCATGTACGTCAGAGCATATGAGGTGGTACCCAGACATGGCCGTCCACCTAAACTGACAGGCTGGGCAAGGAGAGCATTATTCAGAGAAGCAGCCAAGAGGCCCATGGTAACTCTGAGAGATCCACAGCTCAAGTGGAAGAATCTGTCCACAGGACAACTATTAGTCGTGCACTCCACAAATCTGGCCTTTATGGAAGAGTGGCATGAAAAAAAACATTGTTGAAAGAAAGCCATAAGAAGTTCCATTTGCAGTTTGAGAGAAGCCATATGGGGGACACAGCAAACATGTGGAAGAATAATATAAATAGGGGGTGGTGGTTGCGCTGTGATAAGGGAGGGGGGGAGGGGGAGACTAAACTATAGTGAATACAAAAAATATCAGATGACCTAGATACATGAGTGAAATATGTGAAAAAACACTCACAGATGCAAATATATAGATGCAAAGGTAGAATATAAGTACAAAAATCAAAATAAAAAAATAAAATAAAAATGTATACCAGCAAACAGTGTACAAAGGTATGTGAATCAACTCCAAAAGGTACGTAAATCCAAAGTATATTAAATATCACATAAACTATCAAAAATAAAATAGCTTAGACTGTGTATAAATATGCTAATATTATGATCAACTGATGGCGTAAATAGAACACGTGGGTAATTAATCAGGAAAAGAAAGTGAATACAATATAAAAAATATTCATAAAAATACATTAAATAGTCCCAGTGGTCGATATTGGTAACACGCCAACACTTGGCGATTTAAAAATAAAGTCCAAAGATGAAAAAAGTAAAAATAAAGTGATAGCAGTCCCACCACCACTTCTAGATGCAGATTAAATGCTAATGGTGGACAAGGGGGAGGAAGGAGAGTGTTCTTCAAGTGGGGGCACCTCCGTGTTCGTTGGCGTTGATTGAGGATGCAGTATGTCATATGCAGAGACAAAAAAACGAGCGGCATATAGTATAATTCTGTTTGATGTGAAGGACACAGGGGGGGGTTGCACTCACTTGTAAGAAATGAGCGCACGCCTCAACCCACGAGCGCCGAGCTCGTATAATCCCAGGCTCTGGATCTTCCAAAAAACTATCCCCGCTTCCTGCTCCTCACCGCCCGTTATGCAGAGTTAGGTTGTGCGGTATAGAAAACAAAACCGCACATATCGTGATCCCGTATAACATATACTTTATTAAATGAATAACGAAATATCATGCACTTACATTTAAAAAGAAGCTGGGGGTTAAAACATCCACGAGCGCCGAGCTCGTCACATCCAGCTAGTGTGTGGCAGCGTCCCGTGCTCCTAACGTGTATCGTCACGTCACGTGACTTCTTCAGAAGTCCTTGTCCACCATTAGCATTTAATCTGCATCTAGAAGTGTCACATTTGGCGGTGGGACTGGGACTATTTAATGTATTTTTATGAATATTTTTTTATAGTGTATTCACTTTCTTTTCCTGATTAATTACC
The DNA here is from genome assembly GCA_037952925.1 of Lithobates clamitans. Taxonomy (NCBI): domain Eukaryota; kingdom Metazoa; phylum Chordata; class Amphibia; order Anura; family Ranidae; genus Lithobates; species Lithobates clamitans. The sequence continues at coordinate 3,244,556 of JBBGZY010000271.1, forward strand.
CACGTGTTCTATTTACGCCATCAGTTGATCATAATATTAGCATATTTATACACGGTCTAAGCTATTTTATTTTTGATAGTTTATGTGATATTTGATATACTTTGGATTTACGTACCTTTTGGAGTTGATTCACATACCTTTGTACACTGTTTGCTGGTATACATTTTTATTTTATTTTTTTATTTTGATTATAGCACTTTTGTTATGCACTACTAAGTGGTATTTTTTGTACTTATATTCTACCTTTGCATCTATATATTTGCATCTGTGAGTGTTTTTTCACATATTTCACTCATGTATCTAGGTCATCTGATATTTTTTGTATTCACTATAGTTTAGTCTCCCCCCTCCCCCCCTCCCTTATCACAGCGCAACCACCACCCCCTATTTATATTATTGTTTTGTCTGTTTTGGAGCAGTTTTGGGTGTTGCAGCAGTGTCCCTTTAGTATAGGATTCAGTCGACAGTGCAGGAGCCTTTTCACTCAAACATGTAGAAGAAGGTGCTCTGGTTAGATGAGACCAAAATGAAACTTTTTGGCCTAAAAGAAACCACTATGTGGCGGAAAACTAACACTGCACATCACCCTAAACACACTATCCCCACAGTGAAACATGGTGGTGGCAGAATCATGTTGTAGGGATGCTTTTCTTCAGCAGGGACAGGGAAGCTGGTCAGAGTTGATGGGAAGATGGATGGAGCCAAATACAGGGCAATCTTAGAAGAAAACCTATTAGAGTCTTCAAAAGACTTGAGACTGGAGCGGAGGTTCACCTTCCAGCAGGACGATCCTAAACATACAGCCAGAGCTACAATGGAATGGTTTAGATCAAAGCATATTCATGTGTTAGAATGGCCCAGTCAAAGTCCAGACCTAAATCCAATTGAGAATCTGTGGAAAAACTTGAAAATTGCTGTTCATAGACGCTCTCCATCCAATCTGACAGAGCTTGAGCTATTTTGCAAAGAAGAATGGGCAAAAATGTCAATCTCTGGATGTGCAAAGTTGGTAGAGACATCCCCAAAAAGACTTGCAGCTGTAATTGCAGTGAAAGGAGGTTCTACAAAGTATTGACTGGGGGCGGAATACAAATGCACGCCACACATATTTATTTGTAAAAAAAATTGAAAACCATTGATTTTCCTTCCACTTCACCATTATGTGCCACTTTGTGTTGGTCTAGCACATAAAATCTCAATAAAATACATTTACGTTTTTGGTTGTAGCATGACAAAATGTGGAAAATTTCAGGGGGTGTGAATACTTTTTCAAGGCACTGTATATGGACTTGTTTTGCCATAGTAAAATGTACAGGAGAGCAATCAAACTCAACCATTCAGATTTCACTTCACTGTATTCATTCAACTGCAAATGTATTTGGATTGGTCGTTTAGGCCCGGTTCACACTAGATGCAGTGCAAATTCGCACCGCATCACAATCGCAAAACCTGTTCATGCGAACTGATTGCGGAATGTATGTTAAGTTAACGACACCCCACAATTAGTTTGCAAAACGCAGCATGATTTGCAGAATCAGATTGGATGGGTGTGAACACCCATGCAATCCAATTCTGGTGCGGAGAAAAAAAAAGTCCTGCACGAGTTTGGTACGAATGCTATGCAAATTCACCCATACAGTTTGTATGGGTGAATTTACATCGCACAGACATCACATGTGATCTGCACAGCAATGTGGTGCGAATCGCATGCAATGTCTGGCATCGCACTAGTGTGAACCGGGCCTTATGGCCTGAAAACACGATCCGAAAATCGGACAAAAAATACAGACTTCGAAGCGATCGTACGCTAATTGGATTGTTAATACAGAGCTTTCGAGAGCCGATCACAGTTCATCCAATATTATCCGATCAGACAAACACAAAGAATTTTCTTGTACGATACCAGATCGTATGATTTTCATTTAATCAGTAAAGTTGTCATCCGAAAATACAATAGAGATACACTACAACACAAGACATCACTTCCGATTTTTTATTCAGTTGTATGAGAATTTTCATCCCTTTAGTAACCTCTCCTTTTCGATATTCGACTAGCATGCAAAAAAAAAAAAAACAGATGATCTGTCGTCTGATTTTCGGATCGTGTGTATGGGGCATTAGGCTTACAAAACTGGGGTTAATTTACTAAAACTTGAGAGTGCAAAATCTGGTGCAGCTGTGCATGGTAGCCAATCAGCGTCTAACTTGGAAGCTGATTGGTTACCATGCACAGCTGCACCAGATTTTGCACTCTCAAGTTTTAGTCAATCAATCCTACTGCGTACAGCTCTTAGCCCTGATTAGATACTGGCAGTGCGATTTGATCAGCCATACTGACCCTGACCAGCCCCAGAAAGGAAAAACACTTGTCTAAATTATCCAGAATTATATACCGATAAGACTTTTCATAAGTGATATATCTAACTTTTTGCTGTTCTCCCAATGATTGCAAAACGACATAAAAAACACAGTGGTCTATTTCTGCAGACACAAATGAACACATTTTCAGCCCATTATTTGTCCCATGTTTTTATTTATTTTTCAGTTGCAGTTTAGCATTCCATATGAAGTGCTACATAAGGGAATTTAAAACTTTCTTTGTTATAGCCAAACTTGACATACAGTTAAAACACAAATAGGAAAGCTGTTTTACCTTTTAAGGGATCTGTAATTATGTTCAGCCAGTCTTGGGATCCTGGAAAACCTGACTGAGACCCTACACGGCAGAACGTGCATGTTTTATGTTTCCTAAAATGCAAATACACCTAGAAAAATATGCTGAGAATAGGAGAGAGCAGTGGGATGTACTCACATTTTCTGCTTCTCCTTCACTGTCCAATCTGAGGCTGGAAGTCACCCCCTATATGACTTAAAGGGGTTGTAAAGCCACTTTGTAATGTACATACAATCCCTTGTGTTAGATAATATATGCTCCAGTGTATGTTCTTTGTAAAAAAAATATGCCGATTTATACCTTTTTTCATAGCACCGCTCGGCGCTCACATGACTGCCCGCTGCTCCCTCTCCTGATCTGACAGCTACAGTGGGAGGGGCTGAGAATCCCCCGCTGACATTAGCTGGGAGGAGGGGAAGAGAGGAGGAAAGCAGCAGCCGGTCACATGAGCGGCGCTATGAAATAAGGTACAAATTGGCATGTCGAACATACACTTAAGCATATAACGTTATCCAACACAAGAGATTGTATGTACACTACAAAGTTATATTAGCTGCGGGAGGGGAGGGGCAATGCCACGAGCTGACAGGTAGAGAGGGAGGGTGAGAGAGCAGAGAGCAGGGCTGTGGATGACGGTGGCGTGTAAACTGACCACGGTGTTAGCGCTCAGCAGCCATGATAAGCATGGTCAGTTTACAAAGGGGAGGGCAGCACCAGGCAGGATCAGCCAGGTATTTTAGATTATACAAGGGGCCAAATTACACAGCACAGGCACTGTACTGTTATTCATGCTTTAAAGGAAGAGGATCCATTTTTTTTTTTTTTTTTTTTTAGCGTTACAACTGGTTTAACTACAGTAGAGAAAAGTAGGTCACCAGGCTGGAAAAAAAAAGGAAGAAACTGTTCCGCGCAATATATATATATTATATATATATGGAACAAATGACCAATTTCTATTATATCCACTCTAACATAAATGACATCCACAATAAAAAATGTCGTCCACAATAAAAAATGTGCATTAATTCCCTATGTACCCCAATTATTTATATTAACTTATGTGGAAATATTGTACAAAGTGCAGTTTGTGCAAACCAATAAACAATATATATGTATACATAAAAGAATAAAATATAAAAATTAATATATTGTGTCACGTGTCCATTCAATATACATATGTACTGATTAAATTCTGTTTGGCTTCCCCTCTGGATTATAAAACAATCCTCTTCACCAGTGAGAGTTCACCTTCCAGTGTATTTTGATGTTACTTGTGTGCACAGTACTTTTAACCCGCCACCAGTGAAATACCTTCTAAGGTGGACCCAATATTTATCAGGTCAGCCTTGCTTTTTTCCTTTTATCATAGGGTTTCTGTATTCCTCTGTATGTCTCCTTCACCATCAGTATGGGTATTGGAAAGCTAATGCACTGTCATCCTGTGTCATCTCAATGAATCCTCGTGTATTAGGCCCAGATGAGAATAATACTGATAGTGCTTACTGTACATCAAGCTTTATTTTTGGTGAAATATAAAAAAGTTCCACTCACATTATATATGAAAAAAAAATATGCCTGTATATTCCCCTAAGGATGCAGCCTGTGTGTACCTCCAACAAAATGGTGTTCCGCTCACGGTTGCAGCTCCTCCTCCCTATGCATTACGTCACTGTATCATATCATGTGACTTCATCAGGGGATGGGCCGTCGTGATGCCAGGCCGCTTATATAAGGATCTTAATGTAGTGCTATGGACACCGGTATATGCAAACTGGCGGCCACCATATTTCTGTAGCCCAATATAACTTTTATGATGCTAATAGGTTTTAACTAACGGTCGCCATTTTACCATAGCCTAAAGAATCGGTCTATCACTGTTATTACCGGCTCTATTACTGTAATAAGGTGTGATAAAGTATAGTACTCATAGGCTGCATTTACAGGGTCTCATATATCTCCTCTCTAACCATATGATGTGTGCTACTTAGATCACCACCCTATGGAGCTGTGTAAATCTTAAGATGGGATGGACAGAAATACAAATTCTTTGGTGGGAAAAAAAAAAAAAGCTCTTGTGAATTTAAGGAAGAGAGGAATGTCAGAGTTGATGGTCCTATTGTATAGTATAGATGTATTTATTCAAGCAATGAAAAGAAAAGTGCAACATTATCTGTATGTATTATAAGTATGCATGGGAGCTCATTGGATGCTGCACAGACTGCACTGAGTGGGTTACGTGTTGCTCAGCACTCCATTGAATTTAAATCTAATTCAACTGCAGCTTTACCCTTTTGCCTGGAGCTCAACTTTTAGCAGTATTGCTGAATCCAAACCCTGCCTAGAGATGGTGATTGGATAGTGAAAGAGCAGCTACACATGGATGAAGTCATCACTCTGCTCTCCCCTCCTGTCAGCAGGTGTGTATGCATCAGAGCCTGGCTAGCTCCCAACGCTACTCCCCTCTCTATCTCCTAATATGTAGTCTAATAGGAGGCTTATAACAGGCAATAACATAACATAACAATACATAACTGTTTTCATTGCTGTTCCGAGTTCATTTATCGATTCACCTGAATATTTCCATAGAGATCTGTCTACAGTGTGGAGAATCACACACATTTAGGAATCTGAGCAATCATGAATTGTGACTGGTATTATTATCCTCTGCAAATTGAACAATTTTTCATGAATACGCTTAAGAGAATCAAAAAATGTTCAGTTTGTAGATTTGCCTGGATTTCAAACCAATTTGCTCATCAGAATTATCAAGGAACATGGCAGAGTAAACTTGAAATGCAGCCCTGCTCTTGCCAGAGAAATATAAGGTCTCTCTGGAGAGTCGGTAATTGCTGGTTGGGATTTACTGACACTTCCACACCTGCAACAACTACAGCTCCCTCAATAATCAGTGCGGAAGTGTTTTGAGTTAACAGGGGAAAAAGGCATTAAAGCATAACTCCGCGATATTAATAAACATTGTATCAGAAAAAGAAACGGCTGGTTAACAGAAAAAGGTTACCAGATAATTAAAAAGAAAATGAATCCTCCAAAATCATAGTTACAATCGTTACATAGTAGGTGAGGTTGCAAAAAGGCACAAGTCCATCAAGTCCAACCCATGTGAAAGTCCAAATCATGTTTTCAATTTTCTGCCACCATCACTCTTACTCATTCCAAATTATAAATCATTATTTTGTACATAAATGCCATAGGCAAGTACCATGTGACTGGTGCCAGGACTTGGGGGCTCAGTACCCACCCTTGAAGCTAAGTTCCAGGTATGGATATTTTTGTACAGTTATATCAGTCAACCTTGGACCAACATAAGTATGCATATTCCATACTCCCTGAAGAAGAGGCGCCATCTTCTGGGTCCCATGCCAAGCAGCTGCTCTGCTGCAATTTAACCACAGGGGGTCGTTCACTCAGCACTGGCATCATTTAGAGAATGCATTGCAATTTTCTGAGTGAATACAAGGCGTTCCCTGATTAAACAAGGTGGAGAATGCAACGTCAACATCCCACCTCTCCACCCTGTCCTATCAGTGAAGACTTTGCACTTACTGAGAAGATGCAAGGCACTCTATCTGTAGTAGGATCACTGTAGTATTGGTGGCTACTACAGTGATTCTCCGCTTCCCTACCAATTGGCTATGGAACATGCACGGTTATATTGGGTGGCACAGTGGTGTAGTGGATAGCACTTTCGCCTAGCAGTAAGAAGGGTTGCTGGTTCGAATCCCAACCACGACACTACCTGCCTGGAGTTTGCATGTTCTCCCTGTGCCTCCGTGGGTTTCCTTCGGGTACTCCGGTTTCCTCCCACACTCCAAAGACATGCTGGTAGGTTAATTGGATCCTCTCTAAATTGTCCCTAGTATGACTGTGAATGTGAGTTAGGGACCTTAGATTGTAAGCTCCTTGAGGGTTAGGGACTGATGTGAATGTAAAAATAAAAATATTGGTCCTAGCTGGACTAATGTAACTATGCAAAAATATCCATACCTGGGATTCACATTTAACTGTCAAATCCTTGCAGTCTAATTGAGAGGCTTAAAAGTAACAGGGGGGGCGCCTTTCTAAGTGTGGTATTAAAACAGTATAATTTATTGCACAAGATTAAAAACACTTACAAGATATAAGTGGGAGTCATGCTTGTCAGAAGTATCCTGGCAGTCATACTAATGACAAGCATGACTCCCACTTATATCTTGTAAGTGTTTTTAATCTTGTGCAATAAATGATACTGTTTTGATACCACACTTAGAGAGGCACCCCCCCCCCCCCCGTTACTTTTATATGTTTTGCAGAGTTGCTGGACACACTCTGAGGATGGCTGCCTTTTTACCCCCTTACCGTGGTTCAACTTTGTTTTTACCTAAAGACTGACTAATCAATCAATGTACATTATTACAAACTAAGCGCATTGCCTCCTGGAGCGCCAGATACCCAATTTACCTTTATTTGAGAGGCTAGAGAGGCTTGACTGGCAATAAAGTTTATTAAATAAAGATGAAGTCACATATGGCAACTTGATCTCCAGTAATATCATTGACTACACTCCAGGTGATAAAACCAGGAATAGTGCCCCATGAGTGGTGTCACAGGATTGGTAGGTCTAAACTGTTAAAGGGTTTTGCCTTGTCAGATGTAACACTGCTGTAAACTGACTACACATGTGAAGTAGTGGGACCCAGAACGCCCATAGATACCGTTTCCATATGCCTTTATGAGGGTCCAGAATAACTAAAACCTTGGTTACTCCAAAATGCAAATTCCAACATCCTGGCAATCAATGCTGGCAAGTCCTGCCTCTTCCATTTGGCCCAGATGGATGTGGAAGAGGTGTAGTCTTCAACACCAACAAGAGTTGCTAAAATGTACATATTCAAAACACCTGGGTTTCAAGGCTTCAGAGTGCTCATGAAGATATCTGGGGGTATGCACTGAAACAAAAGAATCTTATATCTCAGCGGTCCCGATCATTCACTAAGAGGGTGGTCTTACTTTCATTTATTTTACTTTCTATTAAAAGCAGAATTGGTCTCACTCCCTCTCTTGGCCAAGTCTAGCGGCACAGATGGTTGTCCCTCATCCAAGACTACAATCCTTGTGTAGGTGTTCTCTGCATAAGACAAAATCAGCAAATCAGAGGAATAATATATAAGCTGAAAGCAATAAATTTCTTACTTTGTCCATATGCTGTTTGTGGAATTTAAGGTGATTTTTTAATAATGTTTATGACTGTATTCAAGTGATATTAGATTGTCACCTTCTGCAGCCGAAATGACATTTAGAAAATGCTGAGGAAAGTGCTCCCTATGACACCCACAAAAGAATGGAAGATTTAACCCAGTCCAGGTGATGAGACCACAGTACGGCCCTTTAAATCCATAGCACAGTGTAATAAAATACAGTATTTCTTTATAGTATGAGAATCCCTGTAGCTCCACGTAGCATTTTAACATGTAATCCATCAACATGTTAGAAACTTACAATGAAACACAAATTTAAACCAAAACACTTCAAAATAAAATCAGGCACACAGCAAAAATGCTGATGGAAATATTTCCAAGTTCTAAACTGCAGCAGAAGCAGAAGTGGAAGTGCTGCATTTTCATCCCTCATTGAGGTCTTTACGATGCCACCCTGCAAGGATATTAATAAATCAGGTGTACATCAGTAAAATAATGTAGAACAGATGCTTCATACAGAATGAAATATGGATTCAGCTCTCGTGGGTACAAAAGGCTAACTAGTTAATAGGAACATTTGAGTTAGACTAAGTAGCAGGCATTATCCAGCTCAAGTAACCATTTGCATATCCTAGCTGGGCATAATGTAAAGATAGCGCTTGCATTTTTATGTATTATCTGCTGCATTAGCCAGATAATATCTGCTTTTACATCTAGAGTTTATAATATCCTACAGAAAAGGTTTTTTTTTTGTTTTGTTTTTTTAGAAATACTTTAAAGAGAACCTGTTTTAAGACAAAATGTACAAGCTTTCAAAGTCGATTTCTTAATTTAAAAGTTCTAGCTGACGGTCTCCTATGCTAATACAATAGGTTCAATCATTTCTGAACCATTGATGTCAGACATCAACCCTAGCCTACCCCTTCAGCATGTTTGCTTGGGGTTAGATGCTCAGAAAGTATTGAAACCATTGGATCAGAGGGAGAGCCAGGCAACTAGTTTTTCCAGGAGGTCAGCAATGGCATTTTGCATATCTCTCCCAGTGCAGGTTTTTGGAAAATATAGGAACCAACCATATTACCACATAACAGAGCAATCCAAAGTCCAATACCCAACACTAGTAAGGGGGACCTTGGCGATCCAGTATATAAGTCTTTTGTATATATAGCTTCCTCTTCCAGCAGCTGACTGCAAATCCTCACAAGGGAATGTATACTGATACCACTCAAATTCCAAGTGGTCCTCAACAACACATCCCAAGGTTGGGAGTACCATGCTCAACCACAATGCCATTGGACAATTGGGTCCATACGATGCAGAGTAAGCAGGTGGATCACAATAATGTTCACTCCTGAAGAGGGAAAAAATAAAAATGTATGCTCTGAAAAATGTTGAGTTTTACTGCTTTTATGAAAAATTGGGACTTTGTTTATCTAACATTATTGTGCTCTACCTCCTTACTCTTTACCGTGTAGACTCCCATTATCCAACAGCATTATTGTTGAGTGTGGCTCACGCAACCATGGGATGTGTTGATGAAGACCTCTTGGAAGTTGACTGTGGATTCCTGCTATGTAAGTTTGTAAGCCTGGGCGCAAATTGGCTTTTTTTGGGGCCACTCAGAAAGGTGAGCTACATGCATTGACTATGGTTTTCCTGATCGCCTACTGAAACTTTTATGCCCCGTACACACGGTCGGATTTTCCGATGGAAAATGACCGATTGGAGCGTGTTGTCGGAAATTCCGACTGTGTGTGGGCTCCATCGGACATTTTCCATCTGATTTTCCGACACACGAAGTTTGAGAGCAGGATATAAAATTTTCCGACAACAAAATCTGTTGTCGGAAATTCCAATCGTGTGTACACAAATCCGACAGACAAAGTGCCACGCATGCTCAGAATAAATAAAGAGATGAAAGCTATTGGCCACTGCCCCGTTTTCTAGTCCCGACGTACGTGTTTTACGTCACCGCGTTCAGAACGATCGGATTTTCCAACATCTTTGTGTGACCTTGTGTATGCAAGACAAGTTTGAGCCAACATCCGTCGGAAAAAATCCTAGGATTTTGTTGTCGGAATGTCCGAACAAAGTCTGACCGTGTGTACGGGGCATAAGATGCGCTTTGGCTTTGTTTCTTAAAACAGAGGAATATTGTAACATTTCAGACCTTACAAGGTCTACGTATTTTTACCCAAATCTTTGAAGGACCAGAGTGGGGCTTAGTCCAGTCCTAACTTTATGATAATTTTCGTGGTATATACACTATAAATCATTTAGGATAATAACACTGGCCTCAGTTCCTTTGCAGTCTTGAACTGAGCATTATGCAAAAAAAGGTATGCTTTACAAAAGGTCAAACTAGGTAGTGTTGTCAGCCCTGCCTGAGTTGTAAGCTGCTGGACTACAGAACAACCCCTCTCTTGATCTGCATATCATAATGTAGAAGTGTCCTGTAGTCCAGCAGCAGAGACCTGGGCAAGGCTGACAACGCTGGTTGGAATTTTTTTTAGAGCAGAGGGAGAAGTATTTGCTTAATATAGGAAGTTAGTTGCCCACTGGTTTTCTGGCAGATCAACAAAACTTGCAGCATTTTTAAAGAGACAAAACATGGGAAAATGTGTATTATCGCAGAGATGTACAGAACATGTATTTTTTTTTTGTGCCAAGAAATGCATGTTAAAGTTCAATCTGTACATACTGCATATACATGGTATAAAACCGTATGCAGAATGTTAAGAATGTCCATATTTCAATCAGCTTTTAATGTGGACTGGAAATATTGAAACCCCATTAACCCTACTGTGGAAATTCCAAATTTGGCTGATGTAATGGTTTCTGTGGCCCAAACTCTTGCGCAGCTTGCTACTGTTCAGTCGAAGTGAAGAGTGACTGCTCTGACAGTAATTCACAGTGAGCTCATGTTCACATTGGGCCAATTTGACATGCGATTTGAGATGTCAAATCGCATGTCAAACCAGAGCCTATTGCCAGCAACGGCACTGTCCAAATCGATGCAACGCCGGCTTTGCGGTGCCGCACCAATTCCCAAAAGTAGTTCCTGCACTACTTTTGGCGACTTCGGGGGCGATATCAATAGACATCAGTGTTTGAACCAGCACAGATGTCCCTCAAATTGCCCCCAAAGTCAAACTGAAATGCCGGTTTGAAATCGTGCGAGTTCAGCTGAACTTGCACAAATTCAAACCCACATTCAGTACTCAGGAAGCTCTAGTACAGGTATGTCAAACTAGTGTTAATTTGGGCCACATATGGCCCTTGTCCTCCTTTGCAACCCTCAGCCATGTAAGAATTTAAATAAACTAAGGATCCAGCTGTTCTCCAGTTGATAAAGGCTATGCTTCTTTCCATTATTTGCCACTAAATGTTTTAGAAATATTTTTATGGTCCCTTACTTTGGGATTTAGCAAGTTGCAATTGTTGTTATCTAAAGATAAAATTGTAGCAAATGGGGGAATTAAATATAGCACTTAAAAATATATATATATATATACACACCTCTTGGAGACAAACATATATAAAAATACCAAAATTTTATTTATACAATAACATACATCAAAATCATTTGATTGATTTCAAAACCTCAAATTCAAATGTGTGCATGACAAAATTAGGACTACCTCAACTTTAATTATTAAAACATATATTAAATGAAATAAGTCCATTGTGATATATGACTATAGTTATACAGTATATCATCATGTGGTCTTCACAAGTATATAAAATAAATGACAATAATTACAAGCAAAAAAAGAAAAAAACAAAAACAAGAAGAGTACTACTGTCATAATATCAAACAAAGAAGTGCTATATACACAGTATACCATAAATGGAAGTATCCCCAGCCCTCTTCCCTAACCACCCATATACATAACCCCCCCCCCCCCAAAAAAAAAAAAATGGCTACATTATTTCCGTTGGGCAAGGAGAGCCCTTCCTGCCAATGACATTTCTTTCCTGTTGTGCCTTACATATGCAAACAATGGCATGTCCTGGGGGGAGAAGCAAGGGTGGAGAAGACAGGAAAACCATAGACTACCAAGGGTCTTCATGCAGGCTTGGAGTGGTGACATCTCTCTACACAAAACAAAAATATGTTTATCTTTAATATAATGGGTGGATGCTCTGCGGACTATGTAACAAAACAAAATTCACATTTCACATGTGCATATCGGTAAATCATGGCAACTGAAAAGAAAAACAATAACGTGAATGGAATTGAAGTGTAAAGGCTACTATTTATACTAACAGAAGGGACCAAAATCTACTCCAAAAAACTGAAAAAAAAAAAAATAAAACAAAAGAGTTGGCCATTTAGTTTAGGACTTCTGGTTGCTTTTAGTTGATAAATCAATTTGAATACTAACTGAAGATTTGTTTAAATTTACCCTACTTTCTGTGTTCAGCAGCCCCCCAGCTCCCCCAAAACTTACCTGAGCCCTATCTCGAACCAGCGATGTGCACAATAGCCTTGGCTCACCCGGGTCTCTCCCTCTTAATTGGCTGAGACAGCAATGGTAGCCATTGGCTCCTGCTACTGTCAATCACAGCCAGTGAGCTAATGCAGAGAGAGCAGGGGTGGGACAAAACTGTGCTCCATTTGTGCATGGACACACGATGCAGCAGCTCGGGAGCGATCCTACTCGGGTGCCCCCATAGCAAGCTGCTTGCTATGAGGGCACTAGGAAGGATGAAGGGGCCTGCACCGGTGGGGGAACTGAGAAGAGGAGGATCGGGGCTGCTCTGTGCAAAACAACTGCACTGAGCAGCTAAGTATAACATGTTTATCATTTTTTTTTAAACTAACCTTTGATATCACTTTAACATTCACGTGCCCAACGAATCAAGTGCTGACCTGCTGTAATCTGTAGGTACACTCTGGGTCCCGTGCCACTATCTTCTCTTTTTACATCTTCAGTAGCAGGCTGTCTCTTTGGGGCTTGTGCAGCCGGCCACTGATGATGCAGTGCACACAAAATAAATAAAATGGTCAACCTTTTGACATTGGGAAGTTGGGGGATCCAATAGGGCAAAGTGTTTTTTTTTTTTTAAATTAAGGTTGATTTGTATTGTAAGTGTACTAACTGCCCTCATGTTGTAAAGCGCTGCGCAAACTGTTGGCGCTATATACATCCTGTATAATAATAATATTAAAAAAAAATAAGTTTCACACAAGTTGAGTGACATTTACAGTAAATAAATCCTCATTTACAGAAGATAACATCAATATGAGAGTTATATGAAGCAAGCATACCAATACAACAACTTTGTTCAGCAAGCACACTGTAAAAACAAGGATAGCGGAACAAAGCCTGAACGCAATAATAAGCACCAAAGCACAGGCTGTAATCACAAGCCTTAAGGGAGCAAGATGAGATGTGAGGAAGAACAAGTGGAGGGAGTTAGCAGCCATAACAGAAAGTGTCAACATCAGAGCTTTTTAATACAGCAAAGCAGCTGAGTGAAGATTTCCGAAAAAGGCAAAGACACAAAAGCCACCCCAATAATTGCTTACAGCTTCCTATATCTTCACTTGGTCTATAAGGATTGAAGCAGAATTTGATTATCTGGACACAGGAAAAATGAAAAAAGGACTCCAATTATTTTGTGTTTTTTTTTTTTTTTTAGCAGGACCACAATGACCCACAAGAGTTAATTTGAGCAGATCTCGCGCTGAAGTGCCATCTTCATTATTACAGTTGCAGCAGAAAGTAAATTTATGCAAGGGATTGCACACCGAGGTCTAATCCATTTGATGTAAATCAATGCATTGCACATTTAAATGGCTCTGCTTTCCTTCAGAAAAGTATATTGAAGTGATTCATTAGCCACTGAACTACACACGAGAAATAGACCAATTCCCCAAGGCACGCCGCTGCATCTCGGCTAGTCAAATTTAAACAGCAATCAGATCCCCTAATAAGTCCTTTTTGCTGGCATTTACATCAGAGGAGAACATGATTCTTGACAATTCCTGATTAAATTAATAAGGGCCAAATTCTTCTGGGGTAATATACACTAAAAAGTAGCGCAAAAGAAGGGACTTTATATTTCTGCCGCTGCGCGAACCCATTTGTGAGCCATTTAGCAAATGCCTTTCACTCAAAGACTTTCCTGTTATTTGCTTAACCTAAATGTCTGTTGCAATAGAGAATCCAGTAGAAACAATAGGTTCAGTGCACAAAGATAGAACTTCAGCTATATTTTCATTAGCATTATGCCTACTTGGGGGAGCAATTCTAGGTGAAGTTAAAAGTAACAATTTATGACTTTTTATGGTCATGGTGTGGGGTTGTTTTTCAGGGGTTGGGCTTGGCCCCTTAGTTCCAGTGAAGGGAACTCTAAAGCCTCGTACACACGATCGGATTTTCCGCAGACAAAACCTCAGACTTTTGTCCGAAGGCGTGTGCCTGGATTTTGTTTTGCATACAAACGGCAAGGAATTGTCTGCCAACAAATAGAAACTTAGTGACGTACTACATGGTTTTTCAGCTCTTTAGTGCCACCCTTTGGGCTCCTTCTGCTAATTTCGTGTTAGTAGAAGTTTGGTGAGTGTTGATTTGCGCTTTCATTTAGCGCTTTTCATTTTGCGCTTTTCAGTTTATTTCTGAATGGCCGTTCGTCAACCAGACGAACGGCCATTCGGAGATAACGTGTTATTTATTATTGGCCTTGGAGTTATTGCTTTGACCCAAGTCCAGTCCAGGAGGAGGAGCAGGAGGATTTCTTGGACCAAAAATTGGTTGCTTTATTAATCATGACCAATTATGTCATATGCCTTTGCTGCGGGAGTTCCAGAAGAATAATCCAGATGATTTTCGGAATTATCTCCGGATGATGGACCCCTACTTTCATCAACTCTTGGCATTAGTGACCCCCTATATTAAGAAGCAGGACACATGCATGAGGCTTTTATTTTATTTTTTGGTTGAATAATGATTTGATTTAGTATATTTTCTATAGTTTTGGATGCATAGAATGCACTTTTTGGTTAAGTTCTATTGGCAGATAGCATGTCTAAATTGTATTTGTTTTCTTTTTTTAATGCACAATAAAAAAAATTGTGGAGAATAATACTTGGCTATGTGTTTTACTTCAAATGACAGTTTGGGAGTAGGCAGTTACATTTTAAAAAATACAATGTAAAATTGACAAGGGACACAACATAGTTGTATCTTTGATCTTAAAAACTACGGGATAATGGTGTTGTGGTAACTTGCCCAAATAAAAAAAAAGCATAATAATATTATTTTTGATATCACTAGAAAATAAAAGCCTTTTAAAATACGTTTGGCAGAACTCCATCAGTATCACCAGCAAAGCAGCTTCATTATTATCTCGTTAAAGAAGAAGAGAATTGTGCGCTGCATTTCAAGGTTTCATAATTTGCCGCGTCACGAATGTCAATTCTCCATTACGAACACTAGTTTACAAGACCAACCGCTTCTGGCTCATCCTTGCTTCCGAGCATGCGTGTTTGTACTTTGGACTTTTGTGCAACTGACTTGTGTACACACACTCAGAAAATCCGACAACAGACATTTGTCCGCGGAAAATTTTAAAGCCTGTCATCCAACATTTGTCCGTGGAAAATCCGACAACAATTTTCCGATGGAGCATACAAATGGTGGGATTTTCCGCCAACATCCTGCCTTTACACATTTCCCATCGGAAAATCCGATCGTGTTTACGAGGCTTTAAGGTGTCAGCATACCAAGACATTTTAGACAATTTCATAATCCCAACTTTGTGGGAACAGTTTGGGGTGGCCCCTTCCTGTTCCAACATGCGCACCAGTGCACAAAGGTCCATAAAGACATGGATGAGTGAATTTGGGGTGGAGGAACTTGACTGGCCTGCACAAAGTCCTGACCTCAACCTGATAGAACACCTTTGGGATGAATTAGAGTGGAGACTGCGAGCCAGGCCTTCTCGTCCACATCAGTGCCTGACCTTACAAATGCGCTTCTGGAATAATGGTCAAACATTCCCAGAGACACACTCCTAAACCTCGTGGACAGCCTTCCCAGAAGAGTTGAAGGTGTTATAGCTGCAAAGGGTGGGAAAATTCAATATTGAACCATACGGACTAAGACTGGAATGCCATTAAAGTTCATGTGCGTGTAAAGGCAGGCGTCCCAATACTTTTGGTAATATAGGATATTATATTTACAGTATCTCACAAAAGTGAGTACACCCCTCACATTTTTGAAAAATATTTTATCTTATATTTTCATGTGACAACATTGAGGAAATGATACTTTAAAGTATGATACTTTAAAGTAGTGAGTGTACAGCTCGTATAACAGTGTAAATTTGCTGTCCCATCAAAATAACTTAACACACAGCCATTAACGTCTAGTGAAAATGTCCAACTTGGGCCCAATTAGCCATTTCCCTCCCCGGTGTCATGTGACTCATTAGTGTTACAAGGTCTCAGGTGTGAATGAGGAGCAGGTGTGTTATATTTGGTGTTATCACTCTTACTCTCCCATACTGGTCATTGGAAGTACAACATGGCACCTCATGGCAAAGAACACTGCGGATCTGAGAAAAAGAATTGTTGCTCTACATAAAGATGACCTAGGCTATAAGAAGATTGCCAAGACCATGAAACTGAGCTGCAGCACAGTGGCCAAGACCATACAGCAGTTTAACAGGACAGGTTCGCCTCAGAACAAGCCTCGCCGTGGTTGACCAAAGACATTGAGTGCACATGCTCAGCGTCATATTCAGAGGTTTTCTTTGGGAAATAGACGTATGAGTGCTGCCGGCATTGTTGCAGAGGTTGAAGGGGTGGGGGATCAGCCTGTCAGTGCTCAGACCATACGCTGCACACTGCATCAAATTGGTCTGCATGGCTGTCTTCCCAGAAGGAAGACTCTTCTAAAGATGATGCACAAGAAAGCCCACAAACAGTTTGCTGAAGACAAGCAGACTAAGGACATGGATTACTGGAACCATGTCCTGTGGTCTGATGAGACCAAGATAAACTTTTTTGGTCCAGATGGAGTCACGCATGTGTGGTGGCAACCAGGGGAGGGGTACAAAGACAAGTGTGTCTTGCCTACAGTCAAGCATGGTGGTGGGAGTGTCATGGTCTGGGGCTGCACGAGTGCTGCCGGCACTAGGGAGCTACAGTTCATTGAGGGAAACATGAATGCCAACATGTACTATGACATACCGAAGCAGAGCATGATCCCCTCCTTTCAGAGACCGGGCCGCAGGGCAGTATTCCAACACGATAAAGACCCCAAACACACCTCCAAGATGACCACTGCCTTGCTAAAGTAGCTGAGGGTAAAGGTGATAGACTGGCCAAGCATGGCTCCAGACCTAAACCTTATAGATGAACCTGTCGGGCATCCTCAAACAGAAGGTGGAGGAGCGCAAGGTCTGCAACATCCACCAGTTCCGTGATGTCGTCATGGAGGAGTGGAAGAGGACTCCAGTGGCAACCCGTAAAGCCCTTGTGCACTCCATGCCCAAGAGGGTTAAAGAAGTGCTGGAAAATAATGGTGGCCACGCAAAATATTGACACTTTAGGCCCAAGTTGGACATTTTCACTTAGGGGTGTAATCACTTTTGTTGCCAACGGTTTATACATTAATGGCTGTGTGTTGAGTTATTTTGAGGGGACAGCAAATTTACACTGTTATACAAGCTGTACACTCACTACTTTACATTGTAGGAAAGTGTCATTTCTTCAGTGTTGTCACATGAAAAGATATATTAAAATATTTACAAAAATGTGAGGAGTGTACTCACTTTTGTGAGATGCTGTATATAAAAAATGCCCTTGGTGAAAACACAACAGAAGTAGAGACCTTTGTGATCGGACCTAGGATTTAACCTTTCCTCACCCTATCCAAAACTAAACAAAATATAAGGGTTCTGGCCGGATGTCCTTGTATATAACACAGCACATTGGACAAAAAATTGAATGTATATAAAATCGGATATACAGTATAGAAAAAAGCCTATACAGAACGATGTCTTTAATGCAGTGCATCTTAGAAATTAGGTAGGTATAAGCACGGGGGGTGGGGGTGGGGGGGGGATGAATGACTACATTTTAAATTTGACGAAAGATATAAATATGATGAAAGGAAATGTTAACACAACAGGTCTATAAGTGGGACAATCATCTTCTTCTAATCAGCAGTCCTGCAACACGCTCGGTGACAGAAAATGTACCATAATGAACTGTGGTCCCCCTATGCCACATATCTCCTGGTGTCTCTGTCCCGCACAGTCCCATTTCCTTCACCAGTGAGGTTTAGGTAATTAGGCTTGTGCAGTATGCCAGGCACGTACCACCGTTGAAGCAAAAGGACTGAATCTCTAGGAAAGTCTGTGCTAATTGCAGCAAAATGAAGCTACTTAATTACATATAAAAACACACACATTACTTTGCCAATGTTAAGGCAACCACAATCCTCGTAAAATTAACTGAATAGGATAGAGTACTTGATGACCTGAAATGAACCATAGGAATAAATGCATTGACGAGAACTGTTTGTGCGGGGACAGATACCCCTTCCTTGTTTCCTTATAGGTAGATAAAAAGGAACAATAGTAAAAAAAAATTGGCGCCAACAGTGCAAAATCGTGACAAATGTATCAAGATAAATAAATAATCAGCTGACTATATAAACAACACTTTTGACAAACAAAAAAAAAAAACATAAAAAAGTACAACGCTACTATTATACAAATAGAACAAAATGAACAAAATGAACCATATGACAGTTCCCAATGCTAAAAAAAAAAATCAAAAAAAAAATCTAAGAGACAGTGTAAACAGTCCTCCAAAAAGCCTCCAATCACCGTGCCTTAAAGTACTTAGAGGCTTCTTATCCTGTTTTGGTGCTCCACCACAATGTGTGTAAAATGCACACTCACCAACCATAAGCCATTAAAAGGCCTCAACCGTTTTTAATGGTGCTCCTCAGATTACTCTTCAGATAGTCACCAGGTGGTAAAGTAATGGATCCAAAATAGTCAGATATTCCAAATATAGCTTTCCCAATTGATCATATATGCCAAGAATCCAAAGAAGATAATGTATAATAATATAGTGTAGTACTTTATTTAAAATAGATAAAATACATAAAAGTTGCACCTACATATCAGGCTGCTTCAGTTAGCACCAACCCATACAGCCTCAGGAGTAAACCTGCCCCGCCGCTCGTTCGGAGCCGGCGTGCATTCCAAAACCGGAAAGTGTTGCGAAGTCCCCCACCGGAAGTGATGTCAGTATTGGCGACAGCACAGCCTCAATGTATTTTGCAGGATGTGCGTCATCAGGAAGCTCAAGCTGAGCTTCCTAATGTTCAATAATGCCGCGTACACACGGTCGGACTTTTCGACCGGACTTGTCCGACAGGCCAAATCCGGCGGACAATCCGATCATGTGTGGGCTTCACCGAACCTTCAGCGGACTTTTACAGTCGCAAATCTGATGGACTTTAGATGTGGAACATGCTTCAAATCTTTACGTCGTAACTCCGTCGGACCCAGAAATCCGCTCGTCTGTATGCTAGTCCGACGGACAAAAACCCACGCTAGGGCCACTATTGGCTATCAACTTCCTTATTTTAGTCCGGTGTACGTCATCATGTACGAATCCGTCGGACTTTGGTGTGATCGTGTGTAGGCAAGTCCGGTCTTTTGAAAGTCCGTCAAAAGTCCGTCGAAAGTCCGTCGAAAGTCCGTCGAAAGTCCGTCGAAAGTCCGTCGGACGGGCTGTCGGACTTTTGTAGCTGAAAAGTCCGACCGTGTGTACCCGGCATAACACTTACTGGTCTTCTTCCAACTACAACCCCAATTCCAAAAAAGTTGGTACGCTGTGTAAAATCTACATAAAAAGCAGAATGCAATGATTTGCAAATCAAATAAACCCATATTTTAATCACAACAGAAAACAAATCAAATGTTTAAACTGAGAAAAAATTTACAAATTTTAAGAATTTTTCTTTTAATTTTGAAATTGATGGCAGCAACAGGTCTCAAAAAGGTTGGGACAGGGCAACAAAAAGCTGTCAAAGTAAGTGGAGCAGGAAGAGCATTTTGCAACTAATTAGGATAATTGGCAACAGGTCAGTAACATGATTTGATATAAAAAGACAATCAGTGTGTCTCAGAAGTATGGGGCAGAGGTTCACCAATCTGTGAAAAGCTGCATCTGAAAAGTGTCAAACAATTTCAGAATAATGTTCAACATGAAATTGCAAAGACTTTAAATATATCATCATCTACAGTACAGAATATCAAAAGATTCAGAGAATCTGGAGAATCTTTTGTCCGCAAGGGACAAGGCTGAAGCGCAATATTGGATGCCTGTGATCTTCAGGCCCCCAGACTGCACTGCAAGAAAAACAGACATCATTCTGTGATGGGCATCACTGCATGGGCTCAGGAATACTTCCAGAGATCACTGTCTGATCCCAGTTCACCATGCCATCCAAAAATGCAAGGTAAAGCTCTATCATGCAAGGAAAAAGCAAAATCTGAACATGATCCAGAAAAGCCAACCTCTTCTCTGGACCAAAGTTCATTTAAAATGGTCTGTTGCAAATTGGAAAACTGTTCTGTGGTCAGAAGAATCAAAATTTGACATTTGTTTGGCAACCATGGGTGCCATATCCTCGGGACTGAAGAGAAGAGAGACCTTCCGACTTGTTATCAATGCTCAGTTCAAAAGCCTGCCTCTCCGATGGTTTGAGTGTGCATTAGTGCCTATGGAATGAGCAGCTTGCACATCTGGAAAGGCACCATCAATGCTGAAAGATATATCCAGGTTTTAGAGAAGCGTATGCTCCCACCTAGATAATGTATTTTTCAGTGAAGGCCTTTTAAATCTAGCAACAGTCACCTGGTGGGGGGTAAAAAAAAGGAGGCTAAACCCATTGTTTTATGCCACCGACCACAGTCCTAACAATAACACCAGACAGATGTCGTGGCTGCAATGCTTCGCGACCGTGGCATTTTTGACTCAGGCTGCAGAGTCTGACAGGTTGCTACACCTGTTACACTCGCCCATTGAGATCAATGGGGCTGCACTGCAACTGTCTGAAAGAGCATTAAAGGGAAAAATACACACCACCTTCTGTCAACTGCAAGTCAACTGCAACCACACCTGCAAGGAATACTGAATGATCTCAGAGGAATCTCAAAACCTCAGGGTAACCTGGCTGTGCCATGGAATTCCCTAATAGCACATTATAGTACGTAAGCAAAAGATACATAAGTAATCAGACTGCATTGATAAATTGCAACCAAAAAGACAGAAATGATATAAATCAAGCTCTAGAGAAATTGTAGTCCTCAGTAGCAAAGTAAATACACGCTTACGAGTATGCTGAGTGCTGGACTGCTGCAATGCAGTTTCTCCTGCCAGCCACCACATTACTACTGTGCCCGGTAGTAACATGGAAACTTGAGGGTCAAAGCGCAGCACACAGCACAGGACCAGGTGTCCCACACACAGACATCGAAGTGCAGATCTCCACCAATGGTATTATTTAAGTCAGCACCTGCCAGAAAGGTAAGTACTAACACTCTTCTTTTACAGCGGGCCCCTATAATTTGCTCTTCACATAATTGGATAATTGAAGTGGATCTTAACCTAGTTTATTGAGTGATGATTCTGGACTCTTTTAGTAAATTAGCCTCATTGTAGAAACTGCTCTTACTTTCATTGCCATGTTTCATCAGAGGAATATCTCTATTTTAGATGCTTTACGTTTAAAGCTTCTTTACTGCTACAAAAAAAATGCCAAATGGCGGGCATGAATACTCACCCACCCTGCCAATACTGACTATGGCAGACAGAAAGCTGTACGGAGTGAGGAGATCACAACACTTGCTCAGTGTCTGGACATTGGAGATAATTATACAAAATTGCTGGGCCCAGAGAGAATTTTGTATTACATGGTAACATTAATCCAGACACTGACAGACCAGAGAGATATGTTACCTAATCTAATTAATGAACTGCTGCATGTCTAAATGCGATTTTCTTGGGTACAGATTGCTTTTAATAAATATTCCAATGAATCTAGTAGGGTGTTGCTGTCACTGGCTGCATTCGTCTTTTTCGACCATGATTGCTTTAGTTAATGATAGGCATATGGAAATGCCTGCCAGTGTCCTTGTTATACCTCTGCATTTACCTAGCATCTGGATTTGTTTTTATTGTAACATATAACAGGCTATGATTAAACGCCCACAGTAAGTTGTGCAGCTTCATGTATTGAGTTTAAAGCGAACCTGTGCCGTACTACAGGTTCACTTTAAAGCAAATCTTTCTTCCTCTTTCACTAAAATCTCATCAGCAAGCAGTTCTGCATACTGATATAAAATCGACTTATGCCGCGTACACACGAGCGGAATTTCCGACAGAAAGAGTCCGATGGGAGCTTTTCATCGTATATTCCGACCGTGTGTATGCCCCATCGGACTTTTTCTGTCGAAAATTCAGACAGACTTAGATAGAGAACATATTCTAAATTTTTCCGATAGAACAAATTACTATCGGAAAAGCCGCTCGTCTGTATGCTGTTCCGATGTACCAAAAACGACGCATGCTCTGAAGCAAGTACGAGACGAAAGCTATTGGCTACTGGCTATTGAACTTCCGTTTTCTAGACCTGTCGTACGTGTTGTACGTCAACGCGTTCTGGACGATCGGAATTTGGTGTGACCGTGTGTATGCAAGACAGCTTGAGTGGGATTCCGTCATAAAAACCTTCAGAGTTTATTCTGACGTCAAAACCAGTCGTGTGTACAGGGCATTACATTTAATTGAAAAATGCTTTTTGCTTCTCCTTACAAGTACTGTTTTTCCACTTCCTGGTTAAGTGAGGCGCCGGTGATGTAACAAAGACTACATCACCAGTGCCTTCCGCTCAGATGATGTGCACTGTCCCATGTTCCAGAAGGCAGACCCAGAGTTTCAGGAGATGGATTCATCTGCCCTTAGTAAAAATGGCCACCTTGAGAAGAATGGGGAGGAAAGGAAAGATTAGGTATACAAAGAATAAAATGCTTGCAATTATCTGTAACCATATGTTTGTAGACAGCCAGAGCTAAACGTTTCTAAAAAGGTGCCTTTGGAATCATTTATAACCTGTTACCACCCACGTAACACATGTTTAGTGGCAAAAGGGTGGGCTTAAATGCCCACACGCTGCACATAAGTGTCGCTTGGCTTGTCAATCCTTCCCAACCCCCCGGCATTCAGAAATTTTTATAGGGATGATGGAGCAGGCAGGAAGGGGTTAAAATAAGTTCCTCTTTAATGAAAGCTTCACCGGCCAAAATATATCTTGCACAAAAAGAATATACTTGTTGGCATGTGATGAGTTTTCTCTATTGCATTTATCCCTATATAAAATCCGAACCATCCGGTGTACAGTGGTGGAACTAATCTCTATGAGAGGTGGACCTACACAGTACAGGATAGTGTATAGTATACATGCATAATAGTAGACATCAGTCATTTCTGTTCTGCCAACATGTATCAACAGCGCTATGTAATTCTATAAATCCAAATTGGCATTAGTCAATCCTAAAGAAAAAAAAAATAAAAATCGATGAGAGTTTGGATTTCTATTGGAATATACCCCATTATAATGTGAACAGTACCAACTGGATTACTTTTAGATGTACAACTACACTTTTGCACTTTTGCACACCCAGTTGCGTGCGTTCACTATAGGTGAAAATTATGTGCAAATCTTAAATTTTTCATCATAAAAGTCTAGCTTGGAATCCCCCCATTCGTCTACTGAACAGTGGTGGCTGGTGATCAATTTTTTTGGGGGGCGAGGGGCGGCAAAAATCACCCCACCAGGTTTGCACTCACACCATCCACAGTCGCGGCTTCCTCGGCTTCTACTTCCGGCTAATCTGGTCTTAAGATCTGCCTCCTATCCTGATTGGCCAGGAGGAGAAGCCGGTAGACATTAGCAAATATTGATTCTGCGCCCGAGCCCAACCTTTCTGAAGCAAAATAGAGCCTCAGGCTCTAATCATGTGCTTCCAAAAAAAATTAAAAATGATAGAAACATATGAGTCCGTCACCCCGCGTAGACATTAGAGTGGCAGCGCCCCTGCGCCCCTTATGGACCAGCCGTCGCTGTTCCTGAACGTCCCTATTGGTGCCTTAATATTATGGACTAAATAAACAGTGTAGTCCCAGTTCGATTCAAGTGAATCGAACTGATCTAATAAAAATTGCAGCTAGACCTAAAGTGTATACAGTGCACACCTACACCAATGTTATGGACTGCCTTATTAACCAATAAATGAAAGAGGAGGGGGAGGGGGCTGAGCCAACCGTGACTTGCAGATCTGCATATATCATCTTTAGTGGCTTATCTCTCTGGATCGACTGATGATTTAAAAGTGTGGCTTTTACTACAGGTGACCTCTGCTAATGAACTTCTTCATCATATGCTCAGCTCAAACTGGCTATTCTTGTGACAGGTTGACTTGAATTGTTGCATCTACAAAATGTTCTTTTTTATGTTAAAGACAGACATGTGGAAGCTGCCAGTGCTTTCTTGGTTTAAAGGGGGCAACAATCAGGGCTGTCATCCTGATTCTGGCTGTACTGCCTAGTTATTGGCCTGGAACAAGTCTACAGGACGTGAGCTCAGATTGCACTTGCAGAATGCTTGTTCCAGGTCAGTGACTCACTAGGTAGTGAACTATAATCACAATGGCCACCCCATAGCCTGTCCCTCAACCACGTTAGCAAGGCCACTTGCCATTTCAGGCCTGCTTCACACCTATGTGCTTTCTGGTGCACTACAGTTCATTTAACATGGGTTCTATGCTTTTTTTCAGCCGCAGCGTTTTTAGAAAAGGTCAGGGAATTTTTTTAACGCAAAACTGTGCTTTTTTTGTTTCAATAGACCTCAATGGAGAAGATGTTAGCAAGGTCACTTGCCATTTAAGACTTGGTTCACACCTATGGGCTTTCTGGTGCACCAAAGTTCATTTAACATGGGTTCTATGATTTTTTCAGCCGCTGCATTTTTAGAAAGGGTCAGGGACTTTTTTAAACGCAAAACTGTGCTTTTTTTTTGTTTCAATAGACCTCAATGCCGAAGATGCAAAAAAACATGTAGTTTGTTTTTGCTGTGATTTTGCTATGATTTGTGCTTTTTGATCTCCCCAACAACCAAAACCCCCCCAAAAAAAGCATAAAAAAAATGCAAAATCGCAGTAAAATCGTGTGTGCAAAAACGAAAAACACACAGCAAAAAGCACTGCAGAAACGATCTTAAGCAAACTGAACTGCATAGGCGTGAACCGAGCCTTACTGCCCTTACAGGTTCTCTTTAAACCACATCTGTCTCATATGAAAAAGAGCAAATTGAATCAATGTGGAAATCACTTTTAAATTCACGTGGACACTGCGAAGAGTTTCATAGTGGAAAATCAACAGTTTCACCCCTTCCCCTTTATTCAGTTCCTGGACACTGCAGATAGTTATCCAATATAGGAACACCCAGAAAATGTAGCATTACACTATTACATTAATTTGGCCATTGCCAGACATGCTATTACATCTATTAAGTCATGCATATTATGTAATATTAGTCACAGATTGCCTTAAAATAACCACAAACCATTCATATGCTCCCATATATCCTTTTCTTATATAGATATGTTATATATTAGAAATGCCAGAAAGAAGACAGGTTGTGGTGCAACAGAATCATCCGATCACTAAATTGTTTCATTTCCATGAATGCAAAAAACTTGGCATCTCATGCTCAGTGACATTACCCACGCTTATATAACACATACATCCAATGTACAGCTAATGTATATTAATAGACAGCAAAGATGTGCATCCAACGTGAGCAGTTAACTGAAGCAAATGCAAGTGGATTGATGTTTGATAGCACACTCAATCCTATTGTATGTGCTTCATTACATTCCTGATTTGCCCACAGAATGCAGAATAGTGAACATATAGAGTATATACAGCACTCAAAAACCATATGTGAATACATACATAAAAGCAGATAGAGAAGATTGATGGATTGATATCTGATCAATCTATAGACAAACAAATACAATATGTAAAATGGAAAGAATATAAGTGCTGTAGAGTATCCTAGCAGTAAACAGCTGAGGGAATCCAGCAGCAGCTCCTATTGTATCCTTGTTCCATAGATGCTTATGTATACATTTTCCCAAGACTGCGTGCAGTACATTGTTCCCTATGCATCCAGTGAAACCCTTTCTGCTGACACCACATATTATTAAGCAATATCTTTCATTTAATGTTCATCAATATCACAAAAACACATTTGTTTCTAAACATAGACAAATTCCTTTCTAATAATTCCAAAGCATCACTCAGTACATTAGTAATGTAATTACGTGGCTAGATTTCCATGTATTATATAGCATTACGGGAACCTTAAAAATCAGCATGTCAACAAAAATGCATGCCATTTTCCATAGTGTTGTTAACACTAGCAGCAGTAAACCCATTACATTGTACTGACACACATAGTTCCTGAGTTGGCTGTGAACATTAGAGGGTGGTCAGAGTTGGCGGCACAGTCTGACCAGGCTGTCGTATAAACAGGCATACCCGGCTCACCTTAAGGGAAAACAATAGAGACAGGCTGAAAATATTATAGTCGATCGCCATTTCTCTACAGATCAATCAGCTGTGGAAAGCCTGGGGTGCTCAGCTAGTGTCCATGAATATGAGGATGATCTCCCAATGCAGCCAAAAATTAGGCAATTGTTATGTTTTTGTTGCCAAAGAGCAAAAGCAGTTTAGAACAGCCATTTATTTCAGTTTACTGTGTCCGCAGCTGTGAATATATGATTATGGATTGGTTGCTTGAGGTACTCTGCTCTGCACCTCTCTCTATTGCAGGGTCTCTGAACTTTTCAGTACGAGGGCCACATAGTATATTTTACAAATATTTGCAGTTCTATAAATTAACAAATCAAATTTTAATAAAGTTTTACTTGGAAGTTTTGTAAATCAGATTGATATGATTTAGAACAGGGGTCTTCAAACTTTCTAAACCAGGGGCCAGTTCACTGTCTTTCAGACTTTAGGGGACTGGACTGTGGCCATTAGGAGTAGAAAAGGTCTCAACGTCGGTGGGGAAAAACCAATGCCCCATCATTGATGTCAGTGGAAGGAATTGTGCCCCTTCACTGGTGTCAGTTGGGGGAATAATGCCCCATTGTTGGTATCAGTGGATGAAATGGTGTCGCAAGGGCCAAAAAAAAGAAAGCAAAGGGCTGCAGTTTGGAGACCAGTAATTAGAAGAAAAAAAAAACCTTCAGGATAAGGCTGAAAGACCTTTTCTGAGTCATTGTTATCTGCTAATGACTATGTGCTGTGTGATAACCCGTACCATTCAATCAGAATGTGCTTTCAACTATTTGAATTCCATAAAGTGAATTCTGGCTGTTTGTTATGAGTTATTGACTTCAGCATATCATCGGCACTGTCTTTGTTGCCTTACTGAAAAAAAAGTCCAAACTAAGAAATAATCTGCAAGGTGCATTAAGCCACAGCAAACAATCATCTCTCATTGCTCTTGACACCTCCAAAAGATGAAAGCTGTGTTAGACTGGCTGCAAAGAGTTAACTCATATCACTGCTCATTCATGGTCTTAATACATAAGCTCCAAAGTGGTTTCCAAATAATCCACGCTTTGCCATCAAAATGCCTCTTAAAGCAGAACTCCAAATGGTGAAATGCACAGCCAAACACATAGATACGTGAGCTGCATTACCTGCCGGAAGATGCAAAATTCTGTCCAGTTTGGTGATATACATACCCCTGCCACAATATGGCTTGAAGGTAACATTACTACTTGGACCTGTAGCTCTGTGTCTTTGTGTACCACCTTGCCAACTTCACCTGCTTACTGGACTGTGAATGAACATCAACCCACAGGTGAGGTCCTCATTGTGTTCTCCATCTACTGTATGTTGCCTACACATCTCAACCCCCTAACCTGAAACATGTTAGAGTAACAGGCTAAGGCTTGGTTCAAAACACAAGCAAATTGGAAGCTGAAAGACTGTCTCCCCATCATAGTGTCATGATGACAGCTGAAGCACAAGAGGCCCGTACACACAATCGGACTTTTTGACAACATGCAAATTAGCTGTTTTAAGACAACATCCGACCCTGTGTACGCTCCATTGGACAAACTTTTTTGGTTTTCATTGGATAAATGTTGGCTGTGCGAACAGACAAACTTGGCGGCAACAAAAGTCCGATCGTGTGTACACAAAACCATCGTACTTTAGTACAAAGTACAAACACCCATGCTCAGAACCAATGCAAAAGATGAGACAACAATACAGAAGTTGACCAAAGGGTGGCGCCGGAGAATTAAACGTCCTCTTTTGAATTGTCGTCAGTACGTTGAAACGTCATTGCGTTTGTGTTTGTTGCCTAAAAAGTCCTGCCGTTTGTATGCTTAACAAGTTCACGGCCAACGCCCTTTGTACAGAAATCCACAGGAAAGTTTGTACAAAGTCTGATCGTATGAGGCTTTATAGGCACAAAAAAAGCAGGGCAGCCACAAAATGTCCCCAGGGATGGTGGGGAAAGAAATTGTACACAACCAAACCACTGCCTGGCACTCGTGCTATAATACACCAGAATGTAAACCGTCCATGAGCCATATGTGTGGGGTTAATGATAGTGATAATTGGAAATCCAGAGCCCATTAACATAAGTAGCTGGAAGTCAAATAAAACACAGTTTATTAAAACAATGAAGCAGCAATGAAGCACTTGGTTCACACGAACGCAACTTGGGATCCGACTTGTGAAATCCCAAGTCGCATGACATATGAAATCCCATGTTCGTCAATGAGAGCTGTCCTAATTAGCACTACTGAAGTCACTCCGACTTTAGAAAAGGTCCCTGTACTACTTTAGGGCAACTTCTATCAGACTTGTGCCTCAAAGTAGTACTCAAGTCACCAGAAAGTCTCCTGGCAAAGTTCTCACTGTAAGTCACGACTTTGAGATTGCGGCAGTGTGAAGCGAGCCTTATAGATGAATGATGGATTCCTGTTTACAGCCCAATATCCAGCTTGCAGGAAATTCTATAATATAAAGATTCACTTTATATATACACACATTATATATATATATATATATATATATATATATATATATATATATATATATATATATATATATAAATTCTACTAGCAGTAGAGTGAGTCTATGTAGTTTTTGGAGTTCTGCTTTAATATATGAAGTCAGATGACTAAATGAATACATTATACAGCAGCATAAAGGCCTACAGCCTAACTGAATTGGGCAACTGCCCCGGAGCCCATGTGGGGGCCCAATCATTACTGCTGCCTATATAACAATCTGTACAGGAAAAACAGGAATTCCAATTCCCTTTAAAATCCTTTCTATCTTAGTATTCTATTGCTCGAGGAGACTCTAGCTAGCTTATAGTGGTGATAATAATATTTGGTGCATTATATATATATATATATATATATATATATATATATATATATATATATTGCATCTTGAGAGCCAAACAGGGCAGTCAAAGGTTTCTGCAATACAAGAAGGGCCTGCCTTGCCTTAGGGCCCTGCAGATTTTGGTTATGCTACCAAGCAGGCTACAAGCATCACAATCATATCCCTTATAATTTTATCGGCACATGTTGGGCGTTTTCTGCGCACACCGTGAATATAGATGTATCCTCCAGGTTTTGTACACAGAAATTCTACATTAGTCAGCGAATGTTGAATCAGCTAAATGTCTTTTTAAAGCCACATTTTTCTGCCCAGTAAACATTCCCATAGACGAGAATTAGGTAGAGAGTCTCAGCATAGAGCATGGGTATGGACGCAGACGAATGTGGTACACCTGTACCTCTTCAGCGACTCCGAACATTCAGCCTGGCTTAGTCTGCCAAGCACGTTCCAGCACAATTTAATATTCTGTGCACAGACCTATACATTTATGGCGGGAGATGAAATGTTTATTACCACCACTGTTAATTAGCTCACCCCCGGATCATATAGTAAACCACAAATTATTGTAAGGGTTACTTCATTATTTTATAAAAAGTACATGATGAGCTTTTCTTCCTTTAATTCATAATAAATGGACACACCTGTATTTTACTCAGTTTGGTACCCAGTGGAAGTCCGGAATGTCAACATTTAAACAAAGAAGAAAAAAAAAAAGGAAAAAAACACATAAATTGTTTGACAAATAAAGATTCTTCCAACTTGAGATGTTAACCCTTTCTAGGGTCGTCTGTAGCACAATACTGATGTGTACAAAAAAAAAATTAACAATTCATCTTTATGTTGTAAAGTTACAAAATATGTAAAAAGCCTAATACAAAATATTTAGGAGTTCAGAACCAGCAGATTTTCTGCTAAACGTGATTGCAAAAACATATTTGAATGGGAGGACAGATTACATTTTTAGGGAATACAGTTCATGATTTGGATGTGAACCGATCTGATGGTGCATAGATGTACGCGTTCAGTGATATGGACATATATACAGATCTATCACATAGATAGATAGATAGATAGATAGATAGATAGATAGATAGATAGATAGATAGATAGATAGATAGATAGATAGATAGATAAATGTGTGATCAAGAGTGAGAGTATTTGGAGGACAAAACATTTTTAGCATACAGTTAATGATTTAGATGTGATCTGATGAGATAGATAGATAGATAGATAGATAGATAGATAGATAGATAGATAGATAGATAGATAGATAGATAGATAGATAGATAGATAGATATGCCAGGTATGGGTGAGTAAGTGGCATTACAACCAAATTTTGGTGTCGCCCTGCAGGAAAGGTGTGGGAAAAGCACACATCTGGGATAGGCACAATGGGGATCATAATCCATGCAAGCAAAAAATGCAAGACAATGGTTATGAAAACTGGAACAAAAGAAAATGAAAGCGCCTGCACACTGCAACCACATGCATGCCTTTAGAAGACTTGAGTCATTTTGACAGTTAAAATCACACCCACTAGACTGTAAGCTCTTCTGGTTACTCATGTAGACAACCTGCCCAATGCCATCTTTAACAGAAATAGACATATGACCTATTATATATACACCACAGACCCTTCTATATTCTGGGTAGATTTATGGCCTCATATATACAGCAGCCCCCATCCTGCATGGAAGCATGACCCCAATATATACCACAGATCTCATCTTGTACAGAGGTATGACCCCCATATATACTACAGCCCCCTTTCCTATGACCCTCTGGTATAGACTTATTCTACCCCCTCCCCATATACCAGTCCCTCATCCTGCATAGACATATGATATCCTATAAACCACAGCCCCCCCCCCCCCCATACAGACATGGCACCCCTCCATATACCACCCCATCCTGTATAGACGTAGGACAACCTATATACCACCCCATCCTGTATAGACGTAGGACAACCTATATACCTCCCCATCCTGTATAGACGTAGGACAACCTATATACCTCCCCATCCTGTATAGACCTATGACCCCCTCCCCCCCAATATACCACCCCATTTTGTATAGACGTAGGTCCCTCTTATATACCACCCCATCCTGTGCAGACATATGACCCCCCAAAATATCTTGTACAGAAGTATGACCCCCTATATACACCACAAGCCCCCATCCTGAAGAGGTTTACTATGCCCCTCCAGGTACCATAGCCCCCATCCTAAACAGACCTCTTATGACCCTGCTATATATTATAGCCCCCTCCGTCCTGCAGAGGTAAGTAGGACCACTTATGGGCTATGGATGGGGGGGGGGGCACCATTGATGAGGTGCCATGCTGTGATGACAGATGTCACATGGAGTGACAGGAGGACAATGTGGGGTTGGTAAAGTTTCCTGGCACAATGGTGGGTATGATGATGACACAAAGAGGCAGTGGGGGTGTCCTCTGTGCCCCCCAGTGTAGGGGTGTGACTGACCTGAGGGGTCTGAGTCGGATCTCCTTCTTGTTGTCCACCACAGCGGGCACACAGTTGGTGAGTTCGGTCCAGTCGGCGTGCAGCCCGCAGCTCCAGCCGGTGGAGAACCTGGAGAAGAGCCATGTCTCCTTCTTGCCGGGCCGGTGACAGGTGCACTTCTTCTGGCCGGCCTTACACTCGCACGGTTGCTCCAGGCGGATGTTGCGGACCAGGTGGCGGCCGAAGGTGGTGCCCCCGGTCTTCTGGATGTGCAGGAAGACGATCAGGTCGTCCCCGTTGATGTTGAAGTCCACCTTCCTCAGCAGCTCCTCGGCGCTGTAATTGAATTTGGGGCTGAATTTGGCCGGACTCTCGTCCTCCGCCCAGTACGGGTCCACCAGGGATGAGCTGAACGCCTGCAGGCGGAGCTGCTGGCACTCGGTGCCCGGGCACACATACTGCAGGACGATCACCGCGAACAGGAACACGATCACCAGGGCCAGCAGCAGCTTGTTGGACTTGTCATCCATGTTCACATCCGTGCCGGCCGACAGACAAGACCATTCCGACACCCAGCCGCTCACACCGGGGGGCACCGGGAACGTGGGCAGCCGATCTGCTTCATAGCTCCTTTCTTCTTCACACCAGTCCCAGCGATACGTCCTCTCCACAATGTACACACACGGCTGGAGAGACAGGAGGAGGCGATGTACACGCCCCCTACCGCTCACACCTCCCTCCCCATTCCTCCGCTACACGGAGTGCCCGCCCCGACACGCCTCCATTCTACTATCCACTGCTGTCTTCTCTATCCCTAACCACGCCCCTTCTACTATCCACTGCTGTCTTCTCTATCCCTAACCACGCCCCTTCTACTATCCACTGCTGTCCTCTCTATCCCTAACCACGCCCCCTTCTACTATCCACAGACGTTCTCCATCCCTAACCACGCCCCTTCTACTATCCACTGCTGTCTTCTCTATCCCTAACCACGCCCCTTCTACTATCCACTGCTGTCCTCTCTATCCCTAACCACGCCCCCTTCTACTATCCACAGACGTTCTCCATCCCTAACCACGCCCCCTTCTACTATCCACAGCCGTTCTCTATCCCTAACCGCACCCCCTTCTAACATTCACATCTGTCTTCTCTATCCTTAGCCACGCCCCTTTCCACTATCCGCAGCCGTCTTCTCTATCCCTAGCTACGCCTCTCTTTTAATAGCGATAGCCATCGTCTCCACCCCTAGCCACGCCTTCCTTACACAATCAACGCCCCTTCTACTATCCCCAGCAGCCTGTTCCTATCCCTAACCCCGCCTCTTCGCCTGTCCACCGCCCCCGTGTATCAAGCCTTCTTCTTCGATTCCTAAGACCCGCCCCTTCTACTATTCACAGCCGTCTTCTCCTACTCTTAGCCCTGCCTCCTTCTGTCCCCAGCGGTCTTCTCGTATTACCATCCCCGCCCCTTCTCCTATCGCTAGTCGTTTTCTATCCACGCCCCCTTCATCTATGTATCCGCCCCTCTCCTATCCCTATGGTTAGATTCTCTTATTCTCCGCCCCTTCTCCTCCTATACTCCGCCCAGTGTGTGCACAGCTTGTGTGCTGCAAGGAGGAAGCGGCTGACTCAGATCGGCTCTATGGGGGTCCTCTCTATAGCTTTCCACTGAACAAGTGTTACAGGAGAAGAGGCGAATAAACCGCATCACTTCTGTCACAGGAAAGGGAAAAGATGCCTCCTATACATGGATTGTTTGCTTTTATCATTTAGATGTTGGAGTTTTGCCAGTGCGGCTGGAGCTCAAAATTTTTAAGGGGCACAAACAAACTGAAAAATTCTGATAAATACTGAAACAAAAACCATATGCAACCACTGTGCCCATCATATGCAACCACTGTGTCAGTCATATGCAACCACTGTGCCCATCATATGCAACCACTGTGCCCATCATATGCAGCCACTGTGCCCATCATATGCAACCACTGTGCCCATCATATGAAACCACTGTGCCCATCATATGAAACCACTGTGCCCATCATATGCAGCCACTGTGCCCATCATATGCAACCACTGTGCCCATCATATGCAACCACTGTGCACATCATATGAAACCACTCTGCCCATCATATGCAGCCACCGTGCCCATCATATGAAACCACCGTGCCCATCATATGAAACCACTGTGCCCATCATATGCAGCCACCGTGCCCATCATATGCAACCACTGTGCCCATCATATGGAACCACTGTGCCCATCATATGGAACCACTGTGCCCATCATATGCAGCCACTGTGCCCATCATATGCAGCCACTGTGTCCATCATATGCAACCACTGTGCCTATCATATGAAACCACTGTGCCCATCATATGCAGCCACTGTGCCCATCATATGCAGCCACTGTGCCCATCATATGCAACCACTGTGCCCATCATATGCAAACACTGTGCCCATCATATGCAACCACTGTGCCCATCATATGCAGCCACTGTGCCCATCATATGCAGCCACTGTGTCCATCATATGAAACCACTGTGCCCATCATATGGAACCACTGTGCCCATCATATGGAACCACTGTGCCCATCATATGCAGCCACTGTGCCCATCATATGCAGCCACTGTGCCCATCATATGCAACCACTGTGCCCATCATATGCAAACACTGTGCCCATCATATGCAACCACTGTGCCCATCATATGCAGCCACTGTGCCCATCATATGCAGCCACTGTGCTCATCATATGCAACCACTGTGCCCATCATATGAAACCACTCTGCCCATCATATGCAGCCACTGTGCCCATCATATGAAACCACCGTGCCCATCATATGAAACCACCGTGCCCATCATATGCAGCCACCGTGCCCATCATATGCAGCCACCGTGCCCATCATATGCAACCACTGTGCCCATCATATGGAACCACTGTGCCCATCATATGGAACCACTGTGCCCATCATATGCAGCCACTGTGCCCATCATATGCAGCCACTGTGTCCATCATATGCAACCACTGTGCCCATCATATGAAACCACTGTGCCCATCATATGCAGCCACTGTGCCCATCATATGCAGCCACTGTGCCCATCATATGCAGCCACTGTGCCCATCATATGCAACCACTGTGCCCATCATATGCAAACACTGTGCCCATCATATGCAACCACTGTACCCATCATATGCAACCATTGTGCCCATCATATGCAAACACTGTGCCCATCATATGCAACCACTGTGTCCATCATATGCAGCCACTGTGCCCATCATATGCAGCCACTGTGTCCATCATATGCAACCACTGTGCCCATCATATGAAACCACTGTGCCCATCATATGGAACCACTGTGCCCATCATATGGAACCACTGTGCCCATCATATGCAGCCACTGTGCCCATCATATGCAGCCACTGTGCCCATCATATGCAACCACTGTGCCCATCATATGCAAACACTGTGCCCATCATATGCAGCCACTGTGCCCATTATATGCAGCCACTGTGCCCATCATATGCAGCCACTGTGCCCATCATATGCAACCACTGTGCCCATCATATGTAACCACTCTGCCCATCATATGCAGCCACTGTGCCCATCATATGAAACCACCGTGCCCATCATATGAAACCACCGTGCCCATCATATGCAGCCACCGTGCCCATCATATGCAGCCACCGTGCCCATCATATGCAACCACTGTGCCCATCATATGGAACCACTGTGCCCATCATATGGAACCACTGTGCCCATCATATGCAGCCACTGTGCCCATCATATGCAGCCACTGTGTCCATCATATGCAACCACTGTGCCCATCATATGAAACCACTGTGCCCATCATATGCAGCCACTGTGCCCATCATATGCAGCCACTGTGCCCATCATATGCAACCACTGTGCCCATCATATGGAACCACTGTGCCCATCATATGGAACCACTGTGCCCATCATATGCAGCCACTGTGCCCATCATATGCAGCCACTGTGTCCATCATATGCAACCACTGTGCCCATCATATGAAACCACTGTGCCCATCATATGCAGCCACTGTGCCCATCATATGCAGCCACTGTGCCCATCATATGCAACCACTGTGCCCATCATATGCAAACACTGTGTCCATCATATGCAGCCACTGTGTCCATCATATGCAGCCACTGTGTCCATCATATGCAGCCACTGTGCCCATCATATGCAGCCACTGTGCCCATAATATGCAACCACTGTGCCCATCATATGCAACCACTGTGTCCATCATATTAAACCACTCTGCCCATCATATGCAGCCACTGTGCCCATCATATGCAGCCACTGTGCCCATCATATGCAACCACTGTGCCCATCATATGCAACCACTGTGCCCATCATATGAAACCACTCTGCCCATCATATGCAGCCACTGTGCCCATTATATGAAACCACTGTGCCCATCATATGAACCCACCGTGCCCATCATATGAAACCACCGTGCCCATCATATGCAGCCACTGTGCCCATCATATGCAGCCACTGTGCCCATCATATGCAACCACTGTGCCCATCATATGGAACCACTGTGCCCATCATATGCAACCACTGTGCCCATCATATGGAACCACTGTGCCCATCATATGGAACCACTGTGCCCATCATATGGAACCACTGTGCCCATCATATGCAGCCACTGTGCCCATCATATGGAACCACTGTGCCCATCATATGCAGCCACTGTGCCCGTCATATGCAGCCACTGTGCCCGTCATATGCAACCACTGTGTCCGTCATATGCAACCACTGTACCCATCATATGCAACCACTGTGCCCATCATATGCAACCACTGTGCCCATCATATGCAACCACTGTACCCATCATATGCAACCACTGTGCCCATCATATGCAACCACTGTACCCATCATATACAACCACTGTGTCCATCATATGCAGCCCCTGTGTCCATCATATGCAGCCACTGTGCCCATCATATGCAGCCACTGTGCCCATCATATGCAACCACTGTGCCCATCATATGGAACCACTGTGCCCATCATATGCAACCACTGTGCCCATCATATGGAACCACTGTGCCCATCATATGGAACCACTGTGCCCATCATATGGAACCACTGTGCCCATCATATGCAGCCACTGTGCCCATCATATGGAACCACTGTGCCCATCATATGCAGCCACTGTGCCCGTCATATGCAGCCACTGTGCCCGTCATATGCAACCACTGTGTCCGTCATATGCAACCACTGTACCCATCATATGCAACCACTGTGCCCATCATATGCAACCACTGTGCCCATCATATGCAACCACTGTGCCCATCATATGCAACCACTGTGCCCATCATATGCAACCACTGTGCCCATCATATGGAACCACTGTGCCCATCATATGCAGCCACTGTGCCCATCATATGCAGCCACTGTGCCCATCATATGCAGCCACCGTGCCCATCATATGCAACCACTGTGCCCATCATATGGAACCACTGTGCCCATCATATGCAGCCACTGTGCCCATCATATGCAGCCGCTGTGTCCATCATATGCAACCACTGTGCCCATCATATGAAACCACTGTGCCCATCATATGCAGCCACTGTGCCCATCATATGCAGCCACTGTGCCCATCATATGCAACCACTGTGCCCATCATATGCAAACACTGTGTCCATCATATGCAGCCACTGTGCCCATCATATGCAGCCACTGTGTCCATCATATGCAGCCACTGTGCCCATCATATGCAGCCACTGTGCCCATAATATGCAACCACTGTGCCCATCATATGCAACCACTGTGTCCATCATATTAAACCACTCTGCCCATCATATGCAGCCACTGTGCCCATCATATGCAGCCACTGTGCCCATCATATGCAACCACTGTGCCCATCATATGCAACCACTGTGCCCATCATATGAAACCACTCTGCCCATCATATGCAGCCACTGTGCCCATTATATGAAACCACTGTGCCCATCATATGAACCCACCGTGCCCATCATATGAAACCACCGTGCCCATCATATGCAGCCACTGTTTCCATCATATGCAGCCACTGTGCCCATCATATGCAGCCACTGTGCCCATCATATGCAGCCACCGTGCCCATCA
The DNA here is from genome assembly GCA_037952925.1 of Lithobates clamitans. Lineage (NCBI taxonomy): Eukaryota > Metazoa > Chordata > Amphibia > Anura > Ranidae > Lithobates > Lithobates clamitans. Next base: position 3,282,546 of record JBBGZY010000271.1, read on the forward strand.
TATGCAACCACTGTGCCCATCATATGGAACCACTGTGCCCATCATATGCAGCCACTGTGCCCATCATATGCAGCCGCTGTGTCCATCATATGCAACCACTGTGCCCATCATATGAAACCACTGTGCCCATCATATGCAGCCACTGTGCCCATCATATGCAGCCACTGTGCCCATCATATGCAACCACTGTGCCCATCATATGCAAACACTGTGTCCATCATATGCAGCCACTGTGCCCATCATATGCAGCCACTGTGTCCATCATATGCAGCCACTGTGCCCATCATATGCAGCCACTGTGCCCATAATATGCAACCACTGTGCCCATCATATGCAACCACTGTGTCCATCATATTAAACCACTCTGCCCATCATATGCAGCCACTGTGCCCATCATATGCAGCCACTGTGCCCATCATATGCAACCACTGTGCCCATCATATGCAACCACTGTGCCCATCATATGAAACCACTCTGCCCATCATATGCAGCCACTGTGCCCATTATATGAAACCACTGTGCCCATCATATGAACCCACCGTGCCCATCATATGAAACCACCGTGCCCATCATATGCAGCCACTGTTTCCATCATATGCAGCCACTGTGCCCATCATATGCAACCACTGTGCCCATCATATGGAACCACTGTGCCCATCATATGCAGCCACTGTGCCCATCATATGGAACCACTGTGCCCGTCATATGCAGCCACTGTGCCCGTCATATGCAACCACTGTGCCCGTCATATGCAACCACTGTGTCCGTCATATGCAACCACTGTACCCGTCATATGCAACCACTGTGCCCATCATATGCAACCACTGTGCCCATCATATGCAACCACTGTACCCATCATATGCAACCACTGTGCCCATCATATGCAACCACTGTACCCATCATATACAACCACTGTGTCCATCATATGCAGCCCCTGTGTCCATCATATGCAGCCACTGTGCCCATCATATGCAGCCACTGTGCCCATCATATGGAACCACTGTGCCCATCATATGCAGCCAACTCTGCCCATCATATGCAGCCACTGTGCCCATCATATGCAACCACTGTGCCCATCATATGGAACCACTGTGCCCATCATATGCAGCCACTGTGCCCATCATATGCAGCCACTGTGCCCATCATATGCAACCACTGTGTCAGTCATATGCAACCACTGTACCCATCATATGCAACCACTGTGCCCATCATATGCAACCACTGTGCCTATCATATGCAACCACTGTGCCCATCATATGCAGCCACTGTGTCCATCATATGCAGCCACTGTGTCCATCATATGCAGCCACTGTGCCCGTCATATGCAACCACTGTGCCCGTCATATGCAACCACTGTACCCATCATATGCAACCACTGTGCCCATCATATGCAACCACTGTGCCCATCATATGCAACCACTGTGCCCATCATATGCAACCACTGTGTCCATCATATGCAGCCACTGTGTCCATCATATGCAGCCACTGTGTCCATCATATGCAGCCACTGTGCCCATCATATGCAACCACTGTGCCCATCATATGGAACCACTGTGCCCATCATATGGAACCACTGTGCCCATCATATGCAACCACTGTGCCCATCATATGGAACCACTGTGCCCATCATATTCAACCACTGTGCCCATCATATGCAACCACTGTGCCCATCATATGCAACCACTGTGCCTATCATATGCAACCACTGTGCCCATCATATGCAACCACTGTGTCCATCATATGCAGCCACTGTGTCCATCATATGCAGCCACTGTGTCCATCATATGCAGCCACTGTGCCCATCATATGCAACCACTGTGCCCATCATATGGAACCACTGTGCCCATCATATGGAACCACTGTGCCCATCATATGCAACCACTGTGCCCATCATATGGAACCACTGTGCCCATCATATTCAACCACTGTGCCCATCATATGCAACCACTGTGCCCATCATATGCAGCCACTGTGCCCATCATATGCAGCCACTGTGCCCATCATATGCAACCACTGTGCCCATCATATGCAACCACTGTGCCCATCATATGCAGCCACTGTGCCCATCATATGCAACCACTGTGCCCATCATATGCAGCCACTGTGCCCATCATATGCAACCACTGTGCCCATCATATGCAGCCACTGTGCCCATAGGCACCCGAAAGTGGAGAAAGAGTCCGCTTGACTAGGGAAAGTTTATCATTTAATTGCTACAGCCTGCAGATCACGGTTGGCGCATGGTCTTCTCTCTGCCTCAGCCAACCCCCCTCCTTCCCTTCCCTGCTGTGGCCAGACCGACCCGACCTGAAAAAAAAAGTACCCATGCAGTAGTATGGGCTGTCCCCCCTCTGCCTCAGCTCTCAGCCTACATCTGCCTGTCACTCAGCCACAGACAGAGTGGCCGTACTCCATTCAGCCACTTGGGCTGCTCTGTCTGTCTGTGGCTGAGTGACAGGTCCAACCGGGTGATCGCCCTGTACTCGCGGGTGTCCGGGAGCCCACAACCAAATGCAGGAGACTTCCGCAGCTCGCGGGAGACTTGAGATGCCTGAACCACTGTGCGCATCATATGCAGCCTCTGTGCCCAGCAAATGCAGACAACTGTGCCCATATGCTGCAGCCAACTGTGCCCATCATATTCAGCCAACTGTGCCCATAATATGCAGCCAACTGTACCCATTATATGCAGCCTCTGTCCCCATCAAATGCAGCCAACTGTGCCCCATCAATTGCAGCCTCTGTGCCCAGCAAATGCAGACAACTGTGCCCATATGCTGCAGCCAACTGTGCCCATCATACGCAGCCAACTGTGCCCATAATATGCAGCCAACTGTACCCATCATATGCAGCCTCTGTCCCCATCAAATGCAGCCAACTGTGCCCCATCAATTGCAGCCTCTGTGCCCAGCAAATGCATCCAGCTGTGCCCATCAATTGCAGCCTCTGTGCCCATAATATGCAGTCACTATACCCTGCCCGCTGTCTGCTTGGCCCTTACCCCATCGTGGTGGTGGGCCAGGTGGCGAGCTGTGGGAAGGGTAGCGCAGCGATGGCTCCTGTGTCCTCTGTGCGCGTCTTCTTCCTGTTCTGCTAGGTGGCCAATGGGATCGCTTCTGCCTTCAGCCAACCAGGTGACCGGTATTACATCCGCGCCTCCTCCTGGCTAAGAGGCGGTTCTGTGTTAGCAAAGTAAATATTCATTTACTTTGCTAACACACCTTGGTGGACTGCGAGTGCAATGGTTTGCGCTTGCAGTTTACCTTTTTTGAAGCCTATCAGAGCCTATGGCTCTAATCAGGTGCTTCAAAAACGACCCACCCCCCCACAGCTGTAATTCAGGCGCCTGGTGTCCAAATAGGGAGTGGCTACAGCGTTCATGGATAGATTCATGCAATGCATGAATCTATCCATACTATACAGAGGGAATGGCTGGGGAGAGGGGGCGGCGCCCGTGCGCCCTTAATGGACGCACCGCCACTGAGTTTTGGCAAATGTATAGAATATGAAATCAGGGCTTTTTAAAGCAGAAACAAACAAAAAAAAAGACTAACATTTTTGAAAATAAAAAAAAGTTTTTCTTAGTTTCTGTTATAAAATTTTCTAAATAAGTATTTTTTCTCATTCACTGATGGGCACTAATTGGCAGCACTGATTGGCACTGGTTGGCAGCATTGGTGGATATTGATTGACAGCACTGGTGGGAACTGATTGGCTGCACTATTGGGCACTGATAGGCTGCACTGATTGACAGCACTGTTTAGCAGCACTGTTGGACAATGATTGGCAGCACTGTCAGACACTGATTGGCAGCACTGGTGGGAACTGATTGGCTGCACTAATGGGCACTGATGGGCTGCACTAATGGGCACTGATGAACATTGATTGGCAGAACTGGTGGACACTGATTGGCAGCACTGGTGGGAACTGATTGGCTGCACTAATGGGCACTGATAGGCTGCACTGATGGGCACTTATTGGCAGCACTGGTGGACACTGATTGGCAGCACTGGTGGGAACTGATTGGCTGCACTAATGAGCACTGATTGGCAGCACTGGTGGACACTGATTGGCAGCACTGGTGGACACTGATTGGCAGCACTGGTGGGAACTGTTTGGCTGCACTAATGGGCACTGATAGGCTGCACTGATTGGCAGAACTAGTGGACACTGATTGGCAGCACTGGTGGGCACTGTTGCGGCGGCACTGATGATCAATGCCCTGATTATCAGTGTAGATGTCCCGTGTGGATTTGCCAGTTATCAGCTCTCCTCTCCTCACGTGCTTTCAGCGTGAGGAGATGAATGCCGATAACCAGCAAATCCTGTTTACACTGTGATCAGCTGTGATTGGACAGAGCTGAACACGTGGTAAAGAGCCACTGTGATTGTCTCTTTACCACAATCTATGATTCATAGCAGTGAGCAGGAGATATTGCAAGAATTAAAGTGGATGTAAACCCCATTCATGAAATCTGACCTGGGCACATATATCTGCAGTGTTTACTTATCTCTCTCCAAAGCTCCAAGTCTTGTGTCTTTCTGCTGCTCCGTTCCTCTGTTATCAGCATGATAACTTCTGACAAGCTCTCTGACACAGTAGTTAAAAGCAGTTGGAAATTTGTTTTGGGGAGGGAACGTAGAGATAGATAAGCAGAGAGCTTGTCTATTCACCGCACAGCTATGCAAGTTGGAGGGGGGGGTGCCTTTCCTCCAATCAGTTGTCACACAGTGTGTCCAGACTCCCCTCCCACTGCTGATACAGGAAGAAAAATTTGTAACACAATGTGCATTTTCTAAAGAGTCTAGAAAGCAGAAGACAGCAGATAAGCATGTAAAACATATGTAGGAGAATTGTTTCTTCTCTGTGTATCATCTGAGGCTGTTCACTTCACTGGCTATATGTGGGGATTTACATACACTTTAAAGCAGATTTATAGGCAAAACATTTTTTTTTTGCATTTTCGATAGAAAATGGGAGGGTTATAACACTGTTGGATTTCTCATACTGGGCACAGTTTTATGTTCTATTTAATAATGAGGATAGGGTTTCCTGTGATATCATTGCCCATATGTGGATTAACCTCCCTGGCGGTATGATTATTTCATATTTTTGATGCTGAAAGCGGTACAATTATTTTGCATGGAAATTTGGCATTTTATATTGTAGGCCTGTAATTCTTAGGAATAACTCACTTAAATCTGTCCAAACAAGAGTATAGTAGACATCCCGGGTATGATAAAGTTTGAAACACAAAATCATAAATTATAATATAATAAATAACTATAAATAATTATACCAAATAATAATAATAATAATAATAATAATAATAATAATAAAAATGTTTCAATAATGTAATCAAATCAAAAACACTGAAATTTGCTCAGTTGCAGAATTGTCGCTGTCATTACTTTTCAGTGTTTGATGACGGATTTCCCCACAAATTACTATCGCTCAATTCTGCAAGTGATTCTAATTTATGATTGTTGTTTTCTAACTGGTCTAAAACCACTTTTGATGTAAAGGGACGGTTTTGGTTGCTATGGACAATTTCCAGTTTCCAGGCAGAAAGAACAGTTTTTATAATATAAAACTGCATGCAGGGCAGTGGACAGACCACTAGGGACAAAAGGGGGGTGAAATAATTTCATACAGTAATGTAATCCATAAGATTACAGTGTACTGTATGTATAGTGTGTGTTTCACTTTTTGAATTTGGCGCCGTTCTCCGCCCCCGTGCTTCGCAACGCTCGCAGGGAACGGAGATCGGCTCTGTGATGAATCGAGCGGAGGACAAGCCGCTCACACTGCGGGGAGACATCGCAGGATCCAGGGGACAAGGTAAGTAAGCTCTTCCTGGATCCTGCAATGAGATCCCGAGTCTGGCTCGGGGTTACCGTATTTGGTTCTGAAATTCCACCCCGAGCCAGACTCGGGAATACCACCAGGGAGGTTAAAGTAGAACTATAGGCAAAACTTTTTTTTTTCATTTTGGATAGAGTGAGACCCCATACACACTATTAGATTTTCTGCAGATTTTTGTCTTCAGATTTACCAAAACCATGTAGTGCAAGGGCCTGCCTGATTGCATACAAATTGAAACTCTTGACCTCATATTACATGGTTTTGGCAAATCTGAAGACAAAAATCTGCAGAAAATCTAATAGTCTGTATGGGATCTAAGGCTTCTTGTACACTGCTGCTGGTAAACAGACGTTTAGGAGCAGTTGGGCATTTTTTTCAGCACCCCCTGAACTCTTCTCTATATTATCTTATCAGTACAGTACACAGGGTCATTTATAGTCGTTTCTAGGCAGTTGAGTTCAGGAGCATTTTTTGGAAAGCAAAAAAATGCGTTCAGAATGGATGTTCAGGGGCATTCGAAACGCCAAATGCTTGTAACAGCCTGTAAACACGGTAACTCGCGTTTTGCCACGTTTCGTTTACAGGCGTTTTTATTTGAGATACATTTTTAAAATAAAAAAATGTTTAAAACGCTCCTAAACGCAAACACAGCTAAACACGGCATGTAAATGTGGCAAAACTGACGTTTTTTTAAACTGTCAAGTTAAATCGTTCAGGGGAGGTTGCAAAACGTCCCATGTACATTAAACCTAAGGGAGGATTATAACCTCTGTCAGTATTTTTTGCCATCTGAGTCCCATTGGGAAGATTTACTTTTAAATTCCATCCCATAGCCAAAACAGGAAATCCCCGTAAATGAATCAAATCTAGAGGAGCCCCCAGGTCACTGGGATTAGTGTCCCCATTGAAAGATTTCCCGTCTATTACTGTTCTTGGGACAACCTAAAATATGGCATTTTCTTTCACTTTCACTTTTGGTGATAATGGTAAGAAGGACAAATAGAGAGGTTGGATCTCCCCAAAGGGTTCAGAGGTAGCAATAAGAACCCTAATAGGTGTCCTAATTCATCTCCCTTCTGTCCAAAACTAAAAAAAAAAAGTTTTGCCTTTGGTTAAACTTTAAGGAGTGTTAACATGACATCTAACACTCCTCCTAGCCATAGCGCTCTGTGGTACTCTCTGTTTTTTTTTTTTGCCATTTGTGTCCTATTGGGGAGATTTACCTTCCATTTCTGTCCCATAGTCAAAACAGGAAGTGAGAGAAAATTCCTGCAAATTAAGGCAATTCATTAGGGTCCCCAGGTCACCAGAACTAATGTGTGCATTGGAAGATTTTCCATCTATTTCTTTTTTTTAGGACAACCCAAAATTTGAGATTTTCATTGATTTCCGCATTTGATGATAATGGTAAACAGTACAAAAAGAGACAACGTGAATCTTCCTAATAGGTGTTCCAATCCATCTCCACTTTGTCCAAAACTAAAAAAGTTTTGCCTTTAGGTATACCTTAAGCCCAAAGAAGCATGGTGTCAAGCAAGTGGAAGAGCAAGGGTTACATCCAAAGTGTCACATTAGTAGCAATATGGTCCAGCAGGGTTGAATACAAAGTCACAGTGGCACAGATATGTTTGATATATAATGTTTTATATCTCTGATAATTCCAACCACTAGTTTTTTTTGTTTTGTTTTGTTTTTCGTATTACTATATACATTTTTCTCTTATGTCCTTAATGGGATTCACATTTCTGCTGACATTTCCAGTTCACTAGTTTTGAGTCCCTTTAAACCACACAGTCTTATACTTGTTCATACTTTGGTTTCCATAATTATAATACTGTACAGTAAAATATTGTTTGCAATTACAGTCATTTATTTCCCACTATCAGAGTGCTGTTGCTATTTCATTATCATGTTTTACAATATTACTTTGTGTATGGACAAGGTTTGCTACAATTACTGCTAGTTTGTTAACATTTTCTGCAAGCTTTTTGTAATGTTATTAAGGCTAGGTACAGACTAATGCGAATTGTGACCGTGTGCAGAATCACACTGCTGCATTTTAGCAGATGGACAGGTGTGCCATTCATTTTAAATGTACCTCCACGCATCAGCACCCGTGGCACAATTTTACGCACACCAAATTGCATGGTTCCAACAGGCTGAGTTTTGATCTATGTATGGCCACCTTTAAAGTTTAAAGTCAGCCGCTACAAATACTATACTTAACAGCAGTGTCAGCCCAGCGCTGGGAGCAGGAGGAGAGAGTCGGAATGTGGTGCAGACTGTGTTCTAGCTCCCCCTCCTCCTTTCTGACAGTGCGGCACTCCTGTATTAACAAGCAGGGGGCGCTGTTCACAGACACACAGGAGCTTCTCTAGCAGGAAGGAGGAAGGGGAGAGAGAGCACAGCTTGCACCGCCGAGTGGAGAAGTGTCCAGGAGAGAGTCGGGAGTGGAGGAGAGAGCCATCAATACAAGCAAAAACACAAAACTGAGCTGCACAGTGATTTTGACCAGCGAGAGACTGCTGGGTGTGGGATCCCCTAAGCTTGTTCATCATGAATTGGGGGGTGCCATTTGGCATTTTTGCCCTTGGTAGCTGGGTGACCTTGTCTCGGCACTTGGTCCTGCAGCCTCCTGGGATGTGTGATGTGGGAAGGGTGGGAGAGGGGTGAGAATTTAGGAAGCAGGAGTGGATTCCTGTCAAAAAAGGTACCCGCTCCCCATAAAAAGAAAAACCTCAAAGTAGTTAGGGGTGGGGAGGAGGATGAGCAGTACTTTCATTTTTGAGTTAAATCTTCAAACTCCATTGCAAAAGCAGCACAGCGTGATCAAGAAAACACATCTGAGTCACCCCTCTGCCCACTCTACTCTCTAATTTAGGAGAGTCTAATTGGCTACAGATGACATACCTTACTCCAACAGTATCCAGGAGTACTGCTGTGCAGGACATTTTAGGAGGCTGCTTTCAAAATGCATTCAATTAGTTAACATGAGATGCATATTAAAAATACATTTAGTAATTTTAATGAATATATAACTGCATTACATTTTTTTAAAAATGTGCCTGGAGTTCAGCTTGAAAATTACAACGTATAGGCAAAATACAGTAACAAGCAATCATATAAATTATTACACTAAACAGAAATTAAATTCCATTTTAAGGGTTTGCTTTTTATTAAATCCAAAAACAGTCCAAAAAGTGGACTTTTTTTTTTTTATTGATTAACTAGACAATTATTTCAATGAAATAAGTAATTGGTATTTCCCAAGTGAGAATTGATGGCATTTTCCTCACAATACACAGTCACTTCTACCCTATGTAGAGTAGGACAAATGTACTTCAGACTAAAGTAGCCACCGGTGAACAACCATTGAACCTCAGATGTACACTGTAGTGAAGATCTGGATAGCTTGCAGGTAGTGCCGGATTACCAAATAGGCAGAGTAATGTTACATCCCATGCCTGGAGTGAAAGATAGCTTCTGGTTCTCAGGGAAGCTGTGGTGGCCATCTTAACCATAAGCGCTGTATGTACCTTGTGTCAGTCCTTAGGCCCATATGCGTGTGTGCAGTGTAATTGTAAGGCTTTACAAGGTTTAGTAAAGTTTGTTGCTTTGGTCAATGAAACTTTTCCCCGATACTGTTTTTTGAGTGGCGGCGTTGGACATTGGAAGGAATCACTCCTGGTACATGTGAATGGTCAATTTGGTGACAAGATACACATTAGCAATAGAAGGTCCATCTTTTGTGGTGAGTGTACATCCATGTGGGGTCACCTGGAGGACCTGGTCACATTTTTATCTGTCACTAATGGCACCAGCACCTTTTGTTCTTTTAAGCAACTATCATTTGAATAGGACTAATTGATACATTGGGCATTAGTTGCATTTTTGGTACTGTTGATGTATTTATTTTTTTTGCATTTTTATATATGGTGAACTGTTTATTAATCATGAATCACACTTTTGGTAACACAGTCTAGATTCACATTTATAAGGTTCATCAATGTGGAAGTTAGACACATTTTGACTGCAGCAGCCATGTTCACATTAATCTGTGTTCCTCTTTTCTGTTTTTTTTTCTTTTCTTGTTCTTTGGGACTTTTCCATGCCTTATCAGTTCTACATAAATGTGAGTGCTATTCTTGCTGTTGTTTTTAACCATTAAAGCTGTTTAACAGTCTGCACCCAGAGGCGCCTCCGTTTCCTTGTCTTTTTGTCTGTGTTTCAACTCGCCCTTTCACACAGGAAAAACTGCCCCTTCAACACAGCAAACCTGCCCACAACACAGACAAAACTGGATCATCAGCACACTGTAAAGCCGCCCCTCAACAACGAGGCACAATGTGAGAAATACGGTCTCTCCCCGCTGTTTGTATAAGTTTCAATTGTGGCCGTAAAATGGTATCTCCCATCGAGGAATGCCTACTACGATGTGCGCTTGAGCCTTGGTCACGTCACTCCAGCTGATCGGCAAATCAGCTGAAGTGCGGCTTTGTCCTGCGCATGCGCGGGCACTATTCGATAGGGGGCACTTCTCGACAGAACACCGGCACTGCCTGCAGGCGAATCTGCTAGCAAAAGCTCACTATTCAGCACCACGGAGAGCTATGGCCAGGAGGAGTGTTATGCCGCGTACACACGGTCGGACTTTTCGACCGGACTTGTCCGACGGACGCCGACGGACCAAATCCGGCGGACAATCCGATCGTGTGTGGGCTTCATCGGACCTTCAGCGGACTTTTCCAGTCGCAAATCTGACGGACTTTAGATTTGGAACATGTTTCAAATCTTTACGTTGTAACTCCGCCGGACCCAGAAATCCGCTCGTCTGTATGCTAGTCCGATGGACAAAAACCCACGCTAGGGCAGCTATTGGCTACTGGCTATCAACTTCCTTATTTTAGTCCGGTGTGCTATGTTTGCTGCTTTTGTAAAAACTGTTTGTAAGTGTGGAGCAAGGTGAGATCGGAATGTTTTGAAATATTCGTTTGAGAACCCGTCAGGTCCAGGTGATTTGCCATTCGGTAGTGTTTCTATGGCAGCTTCTATTTCAGGTACAGTGAACGGGGAATTTAGGGAGAGAAGTTGGGGTTCTGATAACGCTGGTAACTTTAATTTTTTAAGGAAGTTTTGTATGTTTTCGTGTGTAGGTTGGTATGTGGAGGGGTCATCTTTAATGTTGTATAAGTGGCTGTAGTTACTACAGCCACAGTGAGTATATACTCTACATAACGCTGCAGACCTCACAGAACCTTCCTTATGCCCATTAACTGTCAATCAAGGCTAGGGGTCTGAACCACCCCGCAAAAAGACTCTCCATGTGGAAGGAAGCTAAGATGCACAGGGCAGATATCCTGTGTGTATAGGAGACCCACTTCCAGGAATCAAAAGCTCCTAAATGTTCACACAAAGACTAACCACATGTATTCATGGCATGTACGTTAGGCCAAAAAAAAGGAGGAGTATTAATAGTGCTGAGGAACACTGTGTCCTTTCAACATAAAGACATTATCCTTGATCCCAACGGCAGATACATAATCCTGACAGGAAGCATCTACTCAAAACCGTAAACGTTAGTATCCTTATATGCACCGAACTCACATCAGATTCGTTTTCTCAGCAGACTACTCAGGAAAATTCAGAATCACTTATACGGCAATCTCATTGTATGTGTTGACTTTAATCTTATTGTAGACCCAAAATTGATACGTCTGCTCCAGACAAACAGGTCCTCCTATCTGAGGAAAACAATACACCAAGCGGAGCTGTTTGATGTTTGGAGATGTTTAAACGCAAATGCAAGAGATTATACTTTCTTCTCACACAGACATTGCTCATACTCACACATTGACCTATTCCTGACAGATAAGTGACTACTATAGAACATCTCAACTGCGCAAATACATGACATAACATGGTCTGACCATGCTGCTATTACTATTGCCTTTAATGACCAGGTTGTCTCCTCCTCCTCACCCATCTGGCGTATCAATGTAAGACTAATACAGGAACCCCGAACTTCCACAAAGATCTCCCAACATATTAGCGAATTCTTTCTATGCAATGCAGATTCCGTTGAGAACCCTTTCACCTTATGGAATGGGCATACTCATACAACTCTGAGCCAGAGAAAAAAAAAGGCATACAGCCCGTATTAATTCTATTTTAACAGACATCCACACCATGGAAACACAAAATAAACAAGCACTTAACGCTACTCTTACCCAAAAACTCTCAGCTCTGAGAGAGGAACTCAGAAATCTGCTATCTCAACAATACAATTATCATCTTAGACGTTTGAAACTGCAGTCCTATGCAAATGCCAATAGAGCAGGCAAATACTTAGCCAATAGATTAAAAGCAGCGAAAACTAAAACGAGAATTGCCCACTTGCTACATCCCACTCTCAAACATAAAATCACAAACCCACAAGACATAGCTAACCAGTTCGCTGATTACTACAGCAACTTATACAACATTAAAGATGACCCCTCCACATACCAACCTACACACAAAAACATCCAAAACTTCCTTCAAAAATTAAAGTTACCAGCCTTATCAGAACCCCAACTTCTCTTGCTAAATTCCCCATTCACTGTACCTGAAATAGAAGCTGCCATAGAAACACTACCGAATGGCAAATCACCTGGATCTGACGGGTTCTCAAACTAATATTTCAAAACATTCCGATCTCACCTTGCTCCACACTTACAAACAGTTTTTACAAAAGCAGCAAACACAGCAACATTTCCTCCAGAGATGCTACAAGCATACATAGTCACCATACCCAAACCAGGTAAAGAACCTAATGCACCACCCAACTTTCGCCCAATCTCTCTCCTAAATACCAATATCAAAATTTACGCTAAACTAATAGCCAAACAAATAGCTAACTATATTCCATTTCTGATTCAAAGAGACCAGATGGGCTTCGTGAGGGGGAGACAAACCTCAGATGCTACAAGGAGAATAATCAACATTATTCATCATGTTGAAAAAACAAAAACGCCTTCTCTGCTGCTCTCCATAGACGCAGAGAAGGCGTTTGATAGAGTAAACTGGAATTACATGTCAATGACTTTGTCTAAATTTGGACTTTGTGGCCATATATTAAATGCAGTTCTGGCCTTATACTCTTGTCCCTCGGCCTGGGTGTATTCGTCCAGCATGCTCTCTATTCCATTTCAAGTAACGAATGGAACTCGCCAGGGTTGTCCCTTATCTCCAATGATTTTTAATCTCATGATTGAACCCCTGGCAGAGACCATTAGATCACATGCTAATATAACTGGTTTTCAATTCAGAACTACTCCACATGTTATCAATTTATGCGCAGATGATGTGATATTGTTATTAACAAATCCAAGTACCTCACTCCCTATAGCACATGAAACACTGAAATCCTTTGGTAACGTATCTTATTATAAGGTGAACTGCTCTAAATCCCTCATCCTTGATCTAGGTATACCCGCCAACGACCGTATTACATTACAACAATCACTTCCGTACACTTGGAGCTCCAAAGGTATACTATACCTAGGCATTACCCTAACTAACCACACCGGCTCCCTAATAGATGCTAACTTGAAACCCCTTCTAACCAAGATAGTGACCCAAACCAACAACATAGCCAAACGTGAATTATCCTGGCTGGGCAGATTAGCAGCATTTAAAATGATAATTCTCCCACAAATCCTATATATTTTCAGAGTACTCCCGATCACCATCCCGGCACATTATCTCAAATCCCTCTCTAGTCTCCAATGGACACTCTTGTGGGGCACAAAGAAAGCAAGATGCTCACAATCCACTCTAATTCCTCATAAAAGAGCAGGAGGGGCGGGAATAATAGATGTTCACGATTATAGGTGGGCAACTAGACTGCACCAACTCAAGTACTGGTTTTCTTCCACTGAGGTACCGTTTTGGGTGGAGATTGAAAATCCTTAGCGCCTGTATTAGACCTACCATCGGTCTTTATGGGAGATAGTTGGATACCCTGGAATCTTAAGAATCTACCCCCCACTATCATCATCAATTAAAGCCTGGAGATTTCTCCTATCTTGCCAAATTACTAATAGTAGAGCAATAGACTTCACACTTCCTTTAAGTGTGGTTAAAGCCAATATACCAATGATATCCCTGAAAATATTCCCTTCTAAAGGGATTAAAAGTGTACAAGACTTACTCCACAATAACAGACCAAAATATGCAGAATATTTAATGAAAGAACATAATATGCCACAAAACATGCTTTTTACCTGCATACGTGTGGCTCACTTCATGCACACACACCCGTGGAACAATATCCACCTGCCAATCCCAATATGGCAGCACTTCACCCGAGGCTCATTGCACAACAAAGGCATATCTATATATTATAATCTACTACAGAACAAAAAAGAGTTCAAAAAATCAAGAATACATTTGAAATGGGATATAGATATAAGAACAACGATCACAGACAAACAATGGCAATTCGCGTTTAAAACCGCACAAACTGCATCACACTGCACTAACCATTGGGAAACATCGCTCAAGATAATACATCGCTGGCAGTATACCCCATGTAGAATTTCAAAAATGTTTCCTGACACCTCACCTCTGTGCTGGAGATCATGCGGACATAAAGGCCATCTTCTCCACATGTTCTGGGAATGCCCCAACGTCACTAGCCTCTGGAACCTAACCTTTAAACTTATTTCAGAACTCACTGGAATTATTACACCCCCGAACCCAAAGTTGGCTATATTACTAATTGGATTAGAAAACTTCCCATATTCCATGAGGCATGTAGTATCACACATACTGTTGGTTGCTAGGTCCTTGATACTTTGCAACTGGAAAAACGCTCCAACACTTAACATTACTGATGTGATTAGGAAGGTCCAGCAAAATTACACATTTGAGCGACTTAACTCGCTTAAATGTGATAAATTTGACAAACTGTGGATAATATGGACTGACAAATACCATTACGCATAATTAATTGTATATATAAATATAGAGTTCATCATACGTTTGCTCTGGATATGTGCTTCTTCTTATTCTTTATTTTTACTTTTCTCTATCATTTTGTGTATATCTCCTGTTTCCAACCTTTTTCTGTAAATTACTGAAAAAAACAATAAAAATCTTTCAAGGAAAAAAAACAAAAAACAAAACATAAATGTGTAGTAAATAAATGATAAATGAAAGTGCTATTATAAAGTGAAGACCGTAAATTAAACTTTCATGCAATAATCTCACACAATGTGACACAAGATGGGGACCGAGGGGAGGACAGAAGAAAAGAAGATCTCAGCAGGACAATGCTCAATCTGCTGGGGGGAGGGATCTGCTTTAAAGATATTTTTCTGGTGCCAGTGTTTATTTTTTATACTTTTACTTATACGCATGCACCTAATTGAATTGGTTATGGGTCTAAGGACTGAGGGCATCTTGTGACAGAATAGAAGTACTGCAATGAACAACTTCAGATTAAAGGTGAGTACTGCAGCCTGAGCTGTTTTTTATTTACTCTGCATGGGTTGCTCATAGTTAACTACTTGACCTCCAGAAGATTTACCCTCCTTTATGACCAGGCCATTTTTTTGCGATACGACACTGCATTGCTTTCACTGACAATTGCGCGGTCATGCTAGGCTGTAATCAAATAAAATTTATGTCCTTTTTTTCCCCCACAAATAGAGCTTTCTTTTGGTGGTATTTGATCACCACTGCGGCTTTTATTTTTTGCACTATAAAGAAAATTAGACAACAATAACAACATTTTTTACTTTCTGCTATAAAACATATCCAATAATAAAAAAAAAATGTTAAAAGTCTAATTTCTTCATCAATTTAGGCCAGCATGTATTCTGCTACATATTTTTGGTAAAGAAAACTCCAATAAGCGTGTATTTATTGGTTTGCGCAAAAGTTATAGTGTGTACAAACTATGGGATATATCCATGAAATCTTTATCTATTTATTTATTTTACTATTAATGGAGGCGATCAGCGACTTATAGCGGGACTGCAATATTGCGGCGGACAAATCGGACACTAACTGCCATTTTTGCAACTTTTTGGGGACCAGTGACACTAATACAGTGATCAGTGCTAAAAAATATGCACTGTCTCTGTACTAATGACACTGGCTGGGAAGTGGTTAACATCAGGGGTTAAATGTGTGTCTAGCCAGTGCTTGTGTACTGTGTGGGAGGTGCTTTTACTAGGGGAAGGCATTGATCCATGTTCCTGCTTTGTAGGAAGACAGGATCAATGCCTTCCCTACTGTCAAAATGACAATCTGCCTTGTTTACATAGGCGGATCGCCGTTCTGGCTTTCTGCCTAATGATCAGTGGTGGGTGCCAGTGGACATCGTGTCCACATTACCCGCAGATCAGCTCCCACAGCAGAGCCGCCTTGCCGCTGTATATGTAAGGTATACGGTCGGCAAGTGGTTAAAAAAAATGCCCTGAGCTGGTATTTGAATTTGAATGATGCAAACTTTTATGTTTTGGGAAAGATTATTCTTTAAGAAAATCTTTAAGCAGCTAGGTGGTTGGTTGCATCTCAGTGCCTTTGATCTCCTATAGGCTCTCTGGTGCACTCCAATAATAGCTGTGTGGCATTTCTCAGGGTAGTGACAAAAGTGAACCATACCTATGCAAGGCAAAGGTTGCCAAGGTCACTTATAGTGTCCATTGGATGAGCATGTGACAGGCTAATAATGCGGAAGAATAGTTGGGAAACAGTGACAGTGTAGTCCCTCTATAGCAGCAAGTGCCTGCTCAAGGACCTTCATGGGAGGATCACCAAGCATTATTTTAGTGAAAGCTGCAGATTTAACAATACTGAAAATGCCTTTTGAAATTATATTATGGTGTCACTAAAGGCAAGCCCTCAGGGTTAGATTCGGAGAACATAGGAGAGCGATTGAAGGTGGTACCGACCCTCATAGTGTCCCTAGACACTTTTTTCAAGCTCATCAACAGTCTACGGTTGGCCTGCAGGTCTGGGTGATTGAGCAAATCTCCAACTCTCTTCCAGCAGCAGAACGTTTTAAAAAGCTGTGTGCGAGAGAAACATTCTGGATTTATAATTTAGAAGTTCTCTCGCCTGGCGGAATTAATGAAGGAATCAACATTTCTACCATTTTATAAAAATATAAAATAACTTACTATATTCCTTTGTATTAGTTTTTAACTTTTTGGCATTATCTCTAGCTTCTATTGGTTGTTTTTAATAGTATTTACTACACCTAGTCTCATTGTTCTTAAATATGATGTTTTTTTTTGTTTTTTTTCACGTCAACTCTGCCGTGTGTTTATTCTTTTTATCTTTTTCTCACGTCACCTCAGCCAAGTGTTTATTTTTTTATTTATTTATTTCACGTCACCTCAGCCATGTTTTTCTTTTCACGTCACCTCTGCCATGTGTTTATTATATTTTATTTTGTTTTTTTTTTCCATTCCAATGGTAACATTATATTACATATGACCTTCGTCCAGAACTGCTTATATGATTGATTGTTTTTTAATTACCCTGTCTTCGTTTAGTTTTTAGCTTCATATTGTGTTGTTTATTTTATATACACGCCCCTTTTATCTTGCTTGTTACATGACCCCGCCCACGTTCCCATGTCAGCCCTCTATAAAGTCTAGTCATGGTATTTCTATTTGAATCTGTTGACAAGGGAGAGCGATTTGCTTACATTGCCAAGCGCGCACACTCTCGAAACGCATCCAGCTTTGATGACGTCATCCGTCCGCAGCCAGCTGTCCTGTGCTTTCCACGCCTCGCTCTGAGGATGCTCTCTGGAGCCGGTGTCCTCCATCTGCCGGAAGATCTCACAGTTATCAGCAAGGAATCCACACTGCTTAGGACTCGGGGATGTGTCACTGTATTATTAATACCATGCCTGTTTATTCCTATAAAATGTGAGTTGATCTACATCTATTATTAAAAGCGTTATTTCTAAAATACTGCACTCAGAGGCGCCTCTCTACTTGTCTTTTGTTGCAGCTGAGGAATTGGTTTCTATCCTATCATGATGGCAGCCCTTTTTGCATTTTTGGATGCTTTTTTCCATTTTCACCATTCCTAAATAGACTCTTTTAGCCGTTATTTTTTGGACTGACCAGACTCTATTTTTATCATTATTTCCTTTTTTTTTTTTTCTAGCAGATTTGTATCAGAATGTGTATGATGTCTGACTTGTTTTGCGCCTATACTTGTTATATTGTCACTAAAGGCAAACCTTTTTTTTTTGTTTGTTTTTCTGTTTTGGAGAGTGAAGAGGAAATAGAACCTTTGTCAGGTTTTTGTTGCTGTCTGTATTCCCATTAGGAAGATTGACCCTCTCTATTTTTCATGTTTATCATTGAAAATGAAAGTAAAATAAAATTCCAAATTTTGGCTTGACAGCAGAACAGGAATAGAGGGGAAATTTTCCTATGGGGGCGCTAGTTTGGATGACCCAGGGGACATCCCAGAATTATCTCACTTAACAGGGATTTCCTCTCACTTCCTGTTTAGGTTAACGTTGGGTACACACTATAGGAAAACTGTTTGTTCTGTTTCCATACGAGAAAAATTTTGGAGCTTGTTCCTTTGGATATTTTCATTCGGAAGGTTGGAATCGGCTGTAGAAAGTTGTGTACACACTGAACGAAAATCATACGAAAGTTCCTCGGATGAAAATGTTCGCCTGATTTTCTTATAGTGTGTACGAGCCTTAAGGGACAGGAAGTGAAATGAAATCTCCTCAATAGGACACAAACAAAAACTGAACAGTGTTAGAACCCTTCCTTCCTCTATCCAAAAAAAAAAAAAAAAAATGTTTACCCTTTAGTGACACTTTAAAGTGGTTCTAACGGCTAAACCTTTTTTTAACTTAATGCATTCCATGCATTAAAGATTAACTACATATAAAGCACGAGGTATATACAGATATACCTCGGCACAATGGCAGCGGTGGGCAAATGGGCGTACCTGTACGTCCCCTTTAAGAGCCTGGGATAGCAGGCGCGCCCGCCGTGTACAGTTTGACCATGCCCGCGGGACCGACGGACTCGATGTCCGCTGGTCTCCCGGTGATCGTTTCACGGATCCTCGGAACGGGGAAATGCCTAAGTAAACAAGGCATTTCCCTGTTCTGGCTTGTGTCATGACAGAGATCACCGCTTCCTGTCATTGGGAGCGGTGATCGCAGTCATGTGACTAGTAGCCTCCCCACAGTTAGAATCACTCCCTAGGACACACTTAACCCCTTCGTCGCCCCCTAGTGGTTAACCCCTTCACTGCCAGTGTCATTTACACAGTAATCAGTGCATTTTTACAGCACTGATCGCTGTATAAATGACAATGGTCCCAGAATAGTGTCAAACGTGTCCGATGTGTCCGCCATAATGTCCCAGTCCCGATAAAAATCGCAGATCGCCGCCATTACTAATAAAAAATTTTTTAAAAATGGAATAAAACTGTCCCCTATTTTGTAGACGGTATAACTTTTGCGCAAACCAATCAATATACGCTTATTGCAATTTTTTTTACCAAAATTATGTTGAAGAATACATATCGGCCTAAACTGAGGAAAAAAATATTTTTTTTTATATATTTGTGGGGGATATTTATTACACCAAAAAGTAAAAAATAACAGGATTTTTAAAACAACTTACCTGTAAAATCCTTTTCTTTGAGGTACATCAGGGGACACAGAGCCATAGTAATTACTATGTGGGATATAGGCCACCTTCAGGTGATGGACACTGGCACGCCCTAAATTAAAAAGTGCACTCCCTATATAACCCCTCCCACTACTGGGAGTATTCAGTTTTGTAGCCAAGCAATACACGTGTATACCAAGAAGGGAGGGACCTCTGTGTCCCCTGATGTACCTCAAAGAAAAGGATTTTACAGGTAAGCTGTTTTAAAAATCCTGTTTTCTTTTCATACATCAGGGGACACAGAGCCATAGTAATTACTATGTGGGATGTCCCATAACAATGACAACTGAAGAGAGGGAGACACAATAAAAGGTAGGGCATTAAGAGACCAGAGGACTTATACTACAGCCTGTAGTACACTATGCCCAAAGACAATATCCTCATGACCTTTTACATTGATTTGATAGAATCTGGTAAATGTATGGACTGAAGACCAAGTTGCGGCCTTGCTGAGCCATAGAGGCCTGGTAACGCACCGCCCATGCGGCACGAACAGCCCTGGTTTAATGTGTTTGAACATGAAAAGATGGGACCTTCTTCCTCAGACCATAAGATTGAACAATCACTTGACTAATCCATTTGGAAATAGTAGATTTCGATGCTGCTTGTCCTCTTTTAGGACCTCCAGCTCAAACAAAATATCTGTTTTTGCGAATCTGTTTTCCTAACCGCTCTTACTACATTAAGGGAATGTAGTGCCTTCTTTTCCTTAGATCGAGACTCTGGGAAAAAAAGACAGAATAATATCTCGGTTCAAATGAGAACCGGTCAACACTTTCGGTAGAAATTTAGGATGAGGCCGCAATACCACCTTATCCATATGCATGGATCCTTTAGAATGTGGGTTTCAATAGAAAAAAATGCTAAATTTAGCATTTGTAAGGTAGGATGGAATACAGTACCTTGAGCTAGAAGGTCTGGCCATAATGGGAGGGTTCAAGGGACTTCTATTGCCATTTTTATGATCTTGGCAAACCAAGATCTCCTGGGCCATCCTAGGACCACCAGAATCACCTCTTCCCCTTCCTGCTTGATTCTGCGGAGAAGGCGTGGAAGCAGCAGAACTGAAGGAACGCATAGATCAGTGAAAAAAAACAAAACTGATCCTATTGGGAAGACTAAGGTATTTGTTCCGCACACTAGCGGATCCTTCGTCCTAGACACAAAGTTGTTGACTTTGTTGTTGAATCTGGACGCGAACAGATCTATGTCCGGAAAACCCCATTCTTGACATATCGAGAGGAAGATGTTGGGGTGAAGGGACCATTGTCTCGGAAACAATAGTTGGCGACTCAATAGTCCGCCTGCCATTTCTCTATCACTGGAATGGACATTGCTGATAGACAAGGTATGTTGCTTTCTGCCCAAGCCAGAACATGATTCACTTCACTTCTCGTGCCCCCTTGGTGATTGATGCAAGCCATAGCCGTGGCATTGTCGGATTGAATCCTGACAGGACAATTCCACAGCTTGAGCGTATAGAACTCCAGGGCCAGATGTACTGTCCTAATTTCTAGAACGTTGATGGACAGGGTCCTTTCTGGTCCTTGGACCATTTCCCCTGGACAGAAGCTTCTTCCAGGACTGTTTTCCAACCTAGAAGGCTGGCATCCGTTGTTACCATTTTCTAAGATACTGGTAAAAAAAAGAGTTTTCCCTTTTGGAGGTTGCTGACATTAACCCCCAATTGAGGCTCAGACACACCTGGGGGGATAAGAGCATTGGAAAAAAAACAAAGCCTGAACCTTCTTGTTCCAGACCGACAGAATAGCGTTTGTAGCAGTCTTGAATGAAACTGCACATAAGGAACAGCCTCGAAGGAGGCCACCATTTTCCTTAACAATTTCATGCACATCTGAATGGAAGATTTCTCTTTGCTTTGACAAGTTGAATTAGTTCTTTAATGGAACCAATTCTTGCCTGGGGTAGGAATACCTTATTTATACGGTATCTATGACTAGCCCCAAGAACTGTAATCTCCTTGATGGTTTTAAGGAGGATTTTTCTAGGTTGAGTATTCAACCTAGGCATTCCAGGTAGCTTAAAATAAAGAAAAAGTAATTGCGCTAAATAAATGAAAAGTGTTGCATAAATCAAGCATTGACAAAATTAAAATCAATTGATACATAAAATAAATGTGAAAAATAAATCCTCATGACAACTAGGTGTAGTCCAAAAATATTAAATCTTAAATCTTAAATATTAAATCTTAAACTGAAATGAAAAAAAGTGGCTCTGAACCACCAATAAGAAAATATATAAAAAGTCCAAGTGATTAACAATTGTTCATCTGTGAAAAACAGGAAAGGATCCACCACCAGAGATAGAAGGGGTCACTCCTTACCAAATGGCCACGATCCCCCACTACAGAGGATCATAGCTCGCAGGTACACCTTAACACTGGCAATAGGAACCCATATCAGCATCCGCTAGGGGTCATCACACCATCAACATCAACAGTGAGCTCGCGGAAGGGACGTACAAACCAACATGGCGGCAGCAAGCCAAGTGCTCACATCAGAAGGCCAAAAGGCTCGGACCCTTAGAACCCTTTGTGGATTTCCTGGTCCCTCTTCCACTCATAGCCTTAATGTACAATAAACAGAGGCGATACCAAAAAGAATGCATACACTGCTAGGTTATAGTCCAGCCATATAATGCTGCTATTAATGCCCAGCCTGAAGCAATAATAATGTGTCAAGAGAAATGCCTGTGTCACCAAACCTGAAACAATGCCACCTCTTTGCTCTTGTGTCCCTCCACAGCCAGCAGAAGCACACAGTGTGCTTTTAAACACTTCCTCCACATGTTCCTGGCGTCTGAGAATGCCGACGCTGTTAGCCCCGCCCCCCGCATTGCCTACGGCTCTTCCCTCCTTTCAAAAAAGGACGGGATTTCCCGCGCAAGCGGCGGACTACAGGTACCCTCGGACCTAAAGCCAGACCGGCGAGGGGGGTAAAAAGGCCGCCAGGTGGCCGCAGCGTTTTTTTTAAAAAAAGTATTCGGGATTAAAACCGCCCTGAAGGGGGAATCCCAGTGTAGGGACCCCTAACGGGGAGACAATTCACCCCTTTCTTACCAGAGGATCTGCTGTTTTGGCCGGAGGAGAAGGAGGAAGTGTTCAGCTCCTGACACAGTGACTGTTTCCAGCATGAGGCGGTGAGTGCTCAACACAGCCCCCAGTGGTGACACATAGGCATGACAACATTATTCAGTTTAAAGGAGACTTTACATGAAAAAAAAATCTCCACTTACCTTTCCCCCGCTGCAGGGTTATCTGTGGTAAAACCATCAGACCCAATCTTCACCCTTCGCGGTGGGCTCCGTAAAACCTTCAGGAACAGGGGAACCTTGAGGTATCCCACAATCCTGGACCTGCAACAGCACCCTGCCAGTAAAACTTTATTGGCCTTACTACCAAAAGTACTGGATCCCAGGGTCCAAGCTCTCTAGAAAGAGAAGCATTTGCAAGCAAAAAACCTGGTTTCTTCGGATACGAGGCCCAGGTACCATTCAACCTGGCCTGAAAGACACTCTGAATGGATCCATCAGCATGGCTAGCCCCAGCAAGGATTGTTCCAGTGGAGCTCAGCACAGCACATCTTTACTGGTGACCAACACCTTAGACACTCGCAAAAAAACTGAATACTCCCAGTAGTGGGAGGGGTTATATAGGGAGTGCACTTTTTAATTTAGGGCGTGCCAGTGTCCATCACCTGAAGGTGGCCTATAACCCACATAGTAATTACTATGGCTCTGTGTCCCCTGATGTATGAAAAGAAAATGTGTTTTTTTCAAAACTGTCGCTCTTTTTTTGTTTATAGCGCAAAAAATAAAAACCGCAGAGGTGATCAAATACCACCAAAAAAAAAGCTCTATTTGTGGGAAAAAAAGGACATCAATTTTGTTTGGGTCCAACATCGCACGACCGCACAATTGTCAGCTAAAGCGACGCAGTGCCGAATCGCAAAAAATGCTCTGGTCAGGGAGGGGGTAAAATCTTCCGGGGCTGAAGCGGTTAATGTACATTACAACAATTTTCTTTTCAAACATTTTTATTGGTAATTAACAAGTATCTGTTACAAGCAGTTCAATGCAAGGTAGGGTGATTACATAAAACAGTGTACATCTCGATAATACTTTATAACGGAAGTTTGATAGAAGTGGGGTTTCAATAAGTGAGTACTCTGTCGGAGAACACAAAGTCCAGTATAAGCCTTAGATATTGACATTAAGAGAGGTAGATGCCCTTAGATTAGTAATGGGGGGCCACTGGAATCGATTCATATGGAGTTGGTCACGGAAGCAACCGAACCATCCCTACCATCAGAGTACAATACTAATTGTTATCAGAAATAAAGTGGGGGAGGGTCAGTGAGAGAGGAGAGAAAACAGGATGGAGAAGGACAAAGAGGAAGAAATAAGGTACAGTTAGAAGGGGGATAGGTCAGTCGGTCCACACAGGCCCCGGAGTAACTAACAGCAACACCATCGCTGAGGTTTGAAGTGATCTCAAGGTTCGAAGAGATGTTTGTCTATGTCAGAGGGCAAAAAATAGTCTATCCAAGGATGCCAGACTTTCAGGTGCTGTGGAACCTTATCTAGGATTGTCGCTTCGATTTTGCTGTGTATCATTGCCTGGGTGACCCTGTTTTTCAGTTCGGCTATGTTAAGGGTGGGTGTCTTCCAGGCCTTGGCAATTGTTTGCTTGGTTGCAGTGAATAATTGAAGGAGAAGACGTAGTTGTGCTCTTGTATAGTTTTGTGGAATAAAATTTAATAGGGCTATAGCTGGGTCTGGGTCTAAATTGACTCGGTGGAGTGTAGAGGCCATTTGCAATGTAGTCACACCAGAAACGTTGTATAATCGGACATGTCCACCAAATGTGCATGTGTGTGCCTCTGTCGCTGCAACCCCTTAAACAATTCGGGGGATAATTAGGCAGAAATTTAGCGATTCTGGCTGGGACCAGATACCAGCGCATGAGCACTTTGTAGTTAGCCTCTGAGGCGACAACATTCTGGGACGAGTTTTTTGTGTTGGTCCATATGATTGTCCAGTCCTCCGTCTCTAAATCGATTGCTAAGTCTTTGGACCATTGTTGAGCATAGGAGGGGAGAGTAGAGGGGGGTGACGTGAGGTGGGTATAAAGGCGAGAAATGATACCTGGAGCATGTGGGTCCGAGTCACACATATTCTCAAACATAGTTAGATTATCTAGTCCAGAGTAAGATCTTATGGTAGTTTGAGTGAAGTGAGCAATTTGGAGGTATTGAAAGCACTCCTTATGGGGTAATTGTGTTTGTGTTTGGATGGTTGGAAATGATTTTAAGGTATCGCCACTAACTAGGTCGCATATGCGAGTCAGACCCACCTGGGCCCAGGCTTGAAAAGAGACTGCAAAAAGAAAAAAAAGAAGAGAGGGCGCACCGACCTAGCGCATTACCACTGATAGCGTTTATTAAAACTGTAAAATAGCAAGTATATACTCACAAACGAGCTTAGAATACAGGCATGGACATAGACTGCAGGTGTGCAGTAACAGACATCAGGATACAAATGGGACTGGACATCGGGTTGATACGGCGATGGCTAACGCGTTTCGGGGGCGAGCCCCTTTCCTCAGAGCCTAAGCAGGTGGTAACTGCTCACAAGTGAGAGCTCCTCTATATATGTGTGCATGCATGTAACCGAGCCTCCCAGTGATCACCAGCACCAGCCCACCATGGCCACTCCCCCCTACTGAGCACTCCCAGTTTGAAACGCCCTCTCTGATGTCATCTAATCTTCATAGTAACAGCAAGGTAATAACATACCCATGAAAGAAATGTGCATGTAAATCCATCATTAGTATTGGTGGTGTGATACACAAGTGGAGACCCTACCTATGGGCCAATGAAGACCATCTAGGGCTAGTGATCCGGCCACATCACAAATGTAGATGTGAGTCTAGATGTACCCAGATAAACATGACAAAAATCAGTGTCAATGCTACAAAACAATCAGACATGGTGCACAAAGGGGGACTTTACCTGTACTGTTAAGAACTATCCAGGGCTATGATCCGACCACATCACCAGTGAGGATGTAGGTATAGATGTCGACAGGCAGAAGTGACAATGCCATCTGTGTCACATCTGCAGATAGGGGGTGTAATGTGGGCTGTGCGTAACAACGAGGGCTACAGTGAACCATCTAATGGCTGCAGAAGGCTACAGGCGCCGGCGGAACGCACGCCGCTATGGAAACCCGGAAGTTCGGGTGTGATTGCGTTCCACAGGTGATTTCCGGCTGCCTTCGGTTTTGTATGATCCGATGGTAGTAAGGGGGAATTGCAACCGGGAGAACTCTATATAGGTACAAAAGTTTTGGCAACAATGACATCTTCACTGCCGCAACTCGTCCGAGCTAGGAAACACATAACGGCTGCCAGGAGTTAAGTAGAGAGGATAGCTGGGATAGCATTGGGAGATAATTGACATGAAAAAGGTTAGATGGATTACTAGACAATTTTATTCCCAAATAGGGTATTGATGATGTGGACCAGTGAAATGAAAATTTTCTTGGAGCTGCTTGAGCTCAGTCCGTAGAAGAGACACATTGAGATTTAATTTGGTTAACTTCCAACCCGGAGACCAGAGCAAAGTTATCCAAAATATATAGGAGGTTAGGTAGAGTAGTATGAGGAGATGTAACAAATAATAGTGCGTCATCGGCAAATAGACACAGCTTGTGGGAGGTTGAAGCTACTTCTAGACCTTGGATATCAGGGTTTGCTCTGATCAGGGCTGCTAGGGGTTCGATCATCAGAGCGAAAAGTAAGGGGGACAGAGGACAGCCTTGTCTTGTACCTCGTAGAATGGCAAAGGGCTCTGAACGAAACCTGGAATATTGTACATATGCTTGTGGGCGGGTGTATAGGGCACTGATCCAACTGAGGAAGTGTGGGCCGAAGCCCCAGCGTTGGAGGATATAAAACAGGTAAGGCCAGGAGACAGTGTCAAAAGCCTTCCTTATGTCAAGGGAAAGGAGATGCATCGGTATTTCACGGGAACAGGCTAAATGTTGCAGAAGGATGACACGTATATTATCACTGGCTTGCCGTTTAGGTATAAAACCTACTTGATCTTTATGAATCAATCCGCCAATAATCAGATTGAGACGTAGGGCTCAAATTTTGGCCAGGATCTTAATATCCATGTTTAATAGTGATATGGGCCTATAGTTAGACCACAGTGTATTATCTGTATTAGGTTTTGGAATCATTGATATGAGCGCCGTCAATGTGTCTCGACCAAAAGAGTGCTGCCCGAGCAGAGCGTTAAATGAATTAGTGAGAAGGGGGGCTAATACGTTTGCAAAATTTTTATAGTATAAACTGGGGAGGCCATCCAGACCCAGACGTTTGTGGGACTTAAGTGTCTTAATGGCTGAGAGGATCTCCTCGACCGTGATCGAACCTTCCATAGACTCACGATTGGCATCTGATAGTATTGGAATTGACAAGTTCTAAAACAGCTTCTCTGCCTGATTGAAAGGAAATGTAGCCTTTGCGTCATAAAATTTCGCCAATCGTTTACGGAACTCAGAGAGTACCTTGATCGGATTGCTTGCGAGTGTGTCTTTAGTCAATCTGAGTCTAATGGGATTACGAATACGATCCGGCCTATGAAGGCGTAGGGCTAGGAAGGTGTCTGGTTTATTAGCTTTAGTGTATATCGTGTGATTGGATCTACGAATAGCTTTATCACCCGATTCAGCCAGAAGTAAATCCAATTCAATTTTATTTTTTTCTACTGAAATTGGAGAAAGTGGTTATGGAAATCTGCTTCCAATTGCTGCTGTTTAAGGATCCTATCTCTCTTAAGGTGTGAGGCAACTGAGATGCACTTACCCCTTACTACTGGCTTGTGTGCCTCCCAGAGCAGAGTCGGGGAGATGTCCGGTATGGCATTATGTGTAAGATAGTCTTTATGGGCGAGTTGAATGTCAAGACAATATGACTGATTGGTTAGAAGGGCATCATTCATGCACCATGACCTGTTTGTGGCCTGAGGTATTAGTGATGAGACCGTGGTAACCACTGCACAATGATCTGTCCAGGTAATAGGATGGATACTAGAGTGGAGTGGGATTGGTGAGGATGCTATTGGGACAAAGATATGATCGATCCTGGAGAAGGAATTGTGGGGATACGAGTAAAATGTATAGTTTTTCTTTGAGGGGTTGCACTCTCTCCACGTATCAAGGAGGGAGGCCTTTTGTAGTTGCTTACGAATTTGTGCAGAAGGGGAAAAATGTTCTGGAGAATAGGGAGACTTATCCATGTGAGGATGAAGTACCAAATTGGAGTCGCCACATAGGAATAAGGTTCCCTTACTATGTGTCTTTATTACCTGCAATAAATGTGAAAAAAAGGGGTTTGGATTGGTATTGGGGGCGTAATAGGAGACAAAAGTTGTTGCTACATCCTGTAATAATCACACCAAATTAAGATACCGGCCTTCTGGGTCTTTTATTTCAGACAATGGGGTGAATGGCATAGTATGATGGAAGGCTAGTAAAACCCCTCTATGTTTTGTTCCTGCAGATGCGGTGAATACCTGAGGGTATCTAGAACTAAAAAAGGTAGGGGTGCTACGTGTGGAGAAATGGGTTTCCTGGAGGGCTACTACACTAGCCGTTAAAGTTACAAAAGTTTGGAAGGCTTTCACCCGTTTGTTTGGAGAGTTAAGCCCTTTAACATTTAAAGACAATATATTCAGTGGGGCCATTTGAGGGTCTGAGGAGAGATGTTATTAGGGAACCCGAGGCCCGTGTGAGCCAACCGATCAGACGGAGGAAAAGGAGAAATAGTAGAGAGTAAGAGGCGGAAAAAGAAGAAGAGGGGGAGAGGAAAAAACAAGTGGTGTAGGGCAAAGTACTGAAACATTTTTGTAGGAGGGGATAAATAGGTCAGAAATGCCCGACCAAGTAGCGCACCAATTCCACGACCAGCTAGCTAGTCAAAGAGTGGGTGTACCGTAGAGGGGGGAGCAGTGACAGCTCCCCGCTGCAAACGGGGAAAATAAAATTAGACTAATATGTTTAACTCAGTCCATAACAAAAGAACATCAGTAAACAACAAGAAAAGAAGTAAGATGAAATTTTTAAGATAAGAACAGCGTTTACAGGTGTCCACTTAGTGCCATTCCAATGAGAGGGGGGGTTGTGGGTGGGAAAACAAGGGAAGGGAAAAAAAAGGGGGTCTGAGGGGGAGGGGGAAGGGTGGGTAATTGAAGGAGAAGGGAGGGAGGAGGGGTGGAGGGAGGAAAAGGGATGGGAAGGGGGATGGGGGGGAGGAAAAGTGGGGGAGGAAAGAATGGGTTATGCAAGGTCTTCATGAGTACCAAGTATAAAAGGAAACAAGCAACCAATAGTCCTATAGAAATAAAACAGTACTGCTGAAGACTGAGGGTGGGAATGGCGGGGTGGTGGAGCAAGTCAAATTTGCACAATAAAGTCCTGTATAAAACTGAGTATAGGTACACAACACAGAAAACTATGTTTAAGATTACAAAACAATAAAACAACTGAACCTGTGGAGACCCAAGGGGGTCTGGGAGCCCTTAAGATTGATATCCAGGGCGTGGAAAGTACATACCCGGCTGTAGCCGTCTAACAGGTCTCGGTCGAGGGAAAGTCCTCCAGGTACGGTTAGAAGTCAGTTTCTACTTGTACAGCCGAGAACCTGTGTACAGCAAAAGAGAAAAAGAAAAGACAGCATTTGCGAGATCAGCGAGGGGCTTGAGGTTTCGGGCTAAGATAGTTTTTTCCAGTAGATTGGGCAGGAGTGCCTTTCCGGATTGAAGAAGGACCTGGGTGGTCTCGTCTCGGGGTCGCGGTGTACGGGTGGGGAGCAGACCGGGCCGGAGTGCAAGGAAGCAATGTTTCAGACTGGTGGACTGGAGGGGTCAGGTGGAGTGTTTCCAGCAGCCGTTGCAATGATTCTGGTGTAGTGCAGGAATGTTGATGTCCTTGGTAGGAGAACTGCAGGGCATATGAAAACCGCCATGTATATTTAAGCTGATGTTGCAGTAAGATTTGTAGCTGTGGTTTCATGGCGTGGCGCTTTGCGATGGTGAGGGGTGCCAGATCAGAGAACAACTGATATGTGTGGCTCTGGAACTGAAGGGAGCTGTTATTGTGGACTGTGAGTAGCTGTTCCTTCATGCGGAAAAAATGCAGCTTAACAATGATGTCCCGTGGTGGTCCGTCTTTTTGACGACGGGTGAGCGCCCTGTGGATCCTATCAAACTCAAGGCGCTCGATAGGTTTGGAGGGTGATAGTTCCTGGAACAACGCAGTGGTAAAGGACTACAGGCCATAGATCGTTTCCGGAATACCATGGAGGCGCAGATTGGATCTGCGGGAGCAATTTTCTGCGTCCTCTAAACGGGAAAGTAGCATGGAGTTCTCCTCACGAAGGGCTATATGCTCTTGAGCTTGCTCCTGCAAAGTGGTTTCCATATCCTCAACCCTTGTCTCTAGATCTGCTGTGCGCTGACCCAATTCACGGATTTCACGCGATAGCCTGTTAGTGATCTGATCAGAGGTTGTCTTCAGGGCTTTATGGAGCATTGTCTCCATGAGTTTAAGAAAGTCAGATTGAGACATACCTGACTGTGGGAGGAGAGGAGAGCCACCAGGGTTAGAATCCATGTCGTTTTCGTCACCGCTGTCTGCAAGGTCAGACCTAGTAGGAGAAGCTTCTTGTTGCTCAGCCAGGGCCTGGGCCTTTGCCGCCATTTTGGAGGAGGCACGGGCTAGTGCTTCTTTCATAGGTTTCGGCTTAGTCTTGCCGCAGTGCCCCGTTAGCACCATTCCGGAGGGTGTTCGGGTGATCAGAAAGACGATCCCTGGAAAAGTGAGACGGGGAGACAGTTCAGTCATCCGTACGGGTCCCGATAATGCAGTGGGGAGTGCGGAGCTCTACAGAGAAGCGTCTACCATGTCGAACTTTGCGCATGTGCCCCCACATTACAACAATTTAAACAAACTTTGTTGCAAATTGCTGCTTGTTTCTGTTTTGAAGAAAAAGGGGTCTGCAGAGTGAATGTGAATGGGAGTGATTATTTCATTATCAATCAATCATTTGCAGTTTTCTTTTGAGGAAAATGCAGGGTCTGCATCCCTTTAAAAGTGATTAACCCTCTGGGAGTATGTCATCAAACATGAATTTAACTTAGTGCAGGCTTCTGGGAAAATCAGTCAGCCGATCACACAAGCAGGGTATTTCATTTCTAGGGTTCTTTTGTACACCTCCAGGTTGCTGTATTGCATTGAATTTTACAGAAAATAATTAAATATGATTAATAATAAAATAATAAAATAAATATATAATAAAATATAATGCATGATATGATCTAAAGGTTAATGGAAAATCAAATGCAGCACAGTTACACTATACATGTGTTAAATTTTATAGCTGTCCTAATTTTAACACTGTAATATTTCATGAGAATTACCTGAACCAGTTACTCTCATGCAGCTCTGCAGAATCTGGTCTACAACACAGTGATTTGTTGCTGTGCACTGCAAGAGGTTCTGCAGCAAGCTAAGAATACCGTTAATGAGATCTGGTATTAGATGACTTGCGTCCATTGATTAGTGTTGCAACCTGTGCCCAATTCAATTACAGGAGATAAGAGGTTGTAAAAATGCTATGAGTAATCCCCTTAACATTTTATGTTTTTGTCTATTCAAATCAATCAATGCTAAATTATAAGACAACAAATCTATTTCTTAGACACCCAGTATTATTGCTGGAAAGAATAGGCCGCAATGTGTCAATGAAGGCTTATGATCAAACCTTACACAAGGTAAGAAAACACTTTTGTAATGCGATAGTGTTACTCATCCTGTGGCCATATGAGAAAGCAGCTTGCAAGCATTATCATTGCGTTAGATCATTTATTTCATGTATTGACTATGGGGTGCAACTTTCAGGGTAAATTTATAGGTGTAAATTTCTGACCATTACAATGTGAAACTTTTGCCAGCTGGGTTACTAGTGATTTATTGAATATCAGCAAATATCTATTATCTTTATTGTGAAACACTTAGGTCTCCTTCACACCTGAATGTACTGATGCATTACATTACAATGCATACTAACATGCTTTCCATGTTCCTACAAAGCAGTATTTTATGCTTTTTTAAAAAAAATATATTTATCTTTTTCTGACGTTTTCAGGGTAGTCACATAATGCCACAAGTCCTCTTGTGCTTCATCTGGCGATGAGTATTCCTCCACGATGCAGAGAGTAGAGCTGCACCCTTACGCCGTGTACACACGACCAGACTTTTCGTTGGACTGAACCCCGAAGTATTTTTTAACAAAATTCCAACTAAACGGACTTGCCTACACACGATCACACCAAAATACGATCGTTTCGAACGTGATGACGTACGACTAAACTAGAATAAGGAAGTTCATAGCCAGTAGCCAATCGCTGCGCTTGCGCCCTTTTTTGTCCGTCGGACTAGCATACAGACAAACTGATTTTTCAATCGGACTCGAGTCCGTCGGAAAGATTTGAAACATGTTCTATTTCTAAAGTCCGACAGATTTTTCAACAGAAAAGGTCCGATG
The DNA here is from genome assembly GCA_037952925.1 of Lithobates clamitans. Lineage (NCBI taxonomy): Eukaryota > Metazoa > Chordata > Amphibia > Anura > Ranidae > Lithobates > Lithobates clamitans. The sequence continues at coordinate 3,314,764 of JBBGZY010000271.1, forward strand.
AAGCCCACACACAATCGAATTGTCCGACGGATCTGTTCCGTCGGACCAGTTCGGTCGAAAAGTCTGGTCGTGTGTACAAGGCAATACATTGTGAGTGCAGGTCACTATGTTGAGCCCCCTTTAGGGGCAGGCACATGATGCCCTTCACTAAGTCTGTCCTCAGTCTACTGGGTTGAATGGCAATGGGCATCAGAACATTATGTGGCAAAAAAGTATGGAGAAGGACAGCTCTGGGTTAAAGGTGAGTATTGTGGTTTGTTTTTTTGTTTATTTTTTAACTAGCCTGCAGTTGAACTTAAAGACATCCCATTCATTTTGAAAACCCTCACTTTTTTTTTTTTTTTACACAGGGCACCACAATGCGCATTAAAAACTTTTGCATCTTCCCATTTACCTAAGTTGAAACATGCTTTGCAGCTCCAAGGCTGTATTTTACCTTTTTTTACATTGGATTGAATTTATTTGGATGAAGCTTTGTCTTGGGGTGCATTTGTTTTGCAGGCAAAGCAGTTAAAGCACAGCCTTTTCTGCCTATTTGCCTTTAAATATGTGCTTAAAGGTTAAGTTCACCTTTGGGAGCATGTTACATGTTACATCCATATTTAGGGTGTAACATGATCCAGTAGTAACACTTCCCCTCCCTGCAACCGCCAATCTTCCCCCCTGTGACAGTGGCAAGGGGATTCTTCTCCCCGCACCCACTGTTACAACATAAACACAGCGCGGCCATGTGGGGCTCTGCCCACACAGCCATCTCATGCATTCACAGAGTTTTCAAGAATGAATGAACTACAACTTTCGTCTGTCATTGCAGCAGATGGCTTACAGTTCTCAATGAACTGCAAAGGCGCTGATGAGCGCTCTGGTAGTTCATTGATTCTTCCTGCTTTTTAATAACTGCCTGCCCATGTGGGTAAAGACAGACAGCTATACTGAGAGTCTTCAGGACCCTGGCATTGCACCCATGATCTACTGATCACATGTGCAATGCTTTCCAGACTCCTGTGGGAAAAAATAATAAATGCAAATAATACATTTTTTTTCTTCACAAATATGGGCATTTATTATTTTCTCCCAAAGATGAACTTAGCCTTTAAAAATTCTGTGTTTGAATGCAAAAGGCAGTGTTTATCAGCAACCTCCACCTACACAAGCCACAAAGCATCCAGTACTTTTGCCTTTAGGAAAAATATAACTCACTCCCGCTCCACCCACGATGCTGTGCTACTTGAATGAGCAACCATTTGTCAGCAACATCATTAGTCTTGTGTAAGCTCCAACCAGACCAAATTGCTGCAAACTGCAAGAGTGAAAGGAAGGTAAGTAGCTAGGGAGGGTGGTATTTAGGTGAACCTGTGATTTTTCTAAGAACAGATTCAATAAAAGTAAGAAGGTTAAAGTTAAAAACTGAACTCTGGCCATATATTTAAATCTATACAGTTAATATCAGGAATTCTGTGCGCTATTGAATTCAAATGCTGCTTTCTGTGAAATTTGACGAGGAGTTGTGGCCCTGATAACCTACAGGTCTCATTAGGTTTGAATGACTGGTCGCCTATTCGTCTTCTAGTGCAGCATAGCTCTGTGTGCATGACATTAAGCTGAGGAACAGCACTGCCTGCACTAACCTCTCCCCCCCCCTCCGTAGACTAGAATGTGTTAAAGGACTATTAGTGCCAATATACTCCAAAAATATAGAGAAAAAAATCTTCTATTAATACATAGCTGGATCTTCTTGGGATTCTTTTTTTATGAAATATTCACATGCAATATTACAGTACATAAAGATAAAATATAGGTTTAAAGATTTTTTTTGAAAGTACAGTTGTGGCATTTTTTTTTCGTAAGCTTATTTATAAGTCTGCTGCCAATGAATATGAATGAAGTTGAAATTGGTCTGGATAAGAGCAAGCGTACCCACATGCAGGTGAAGCTTGAAGACCTCGTTCCATTTAAATCATTGATAAAAATTGCACTTACCATGAGAAAATTCTGGAGTATTGAGGACAAAATACTATCCAGTCAACTAGGCAATATGCATTTTCAGTAGTGGAAATCACGAGTGGCAGGCTACATACAGTGCCGTGCAAAAGTATTCACCCCCCTTGGCATTTTTCGTGTTTTGTTGCCTCACAACCTGGAATTAACATGGATTGTTTGAGGATTTGTATCATTTAATTTACAGAACATGCCCACAACTTTGACGTTTTTTTTTTATTGTGAATCGAACAACAAATAGGACAAAATAACAGAAAAAAATCAATGTGCATAACTATTCACCCCCCTAAGTCAATACTTTGTAGAGACACCTTTTGCTGCTATCACAGCTCCAAGTCGCTTTGGATAAGTCTCTATGAGCTTGCCACATCTTACTACTGGGATTTTTGCCCATTCTTCCTTGCAAAACTGCTCCAGTTCCTTCAAGTTGGATGGTTTGCACTTGTGAACAGCAATCTTTAAGTCTGACCACAGATTTTCTATTGGATTGAGGTCAGGGCTTTGACTAGGCCATTCCAACACATTTATATGTTTCCCCTTAAACCACTCAAGTGTTGCTTTAGCAGTGTGTTTGGGGTCATTGTCCTGCTGGAAGGTGAACCTCCGTCCTAGCCTCAAATCACACACAGTGGTACAGGTTTTGCTCAAGAATATCCCTGTATTTAGCACCATCCATCTTTCCCTCAACTCTGACCAGTTTCCCAGTCCTGATTGCTGAAAAACATCCCCACAGCATGATGCTGCCACCACCATGTTTCACTGTGGGGATGATGTTCTTTGGGTGATGTGATGTGTTGGGTTTGCACCAGACATAGCTGTGATGAACGCAGGTGTCAGATCCCTGCCACTCTTAGCTGCGCCCAGCACAAAGATTTTCCAGCTTGCGGGACCACAATCTAGGTGCCAGCAGCCTGAGAGCAATTGTCACTGGGCTAATTATGCAATTAACCCTTTAACTGCCACCACCCCCGTTTTAAAAGACCAAGCCGGGGGAGACTCATAGTTTTAGCAATACCCATTATAATTTTAGAATAAGCATCTATAACACACACTGCCACCACAGACAGGTCTGCTCAGAGGCCTTACTTTACAACAGTAGCACTCTTTAAGAGGCAGGTTCGTTTATAGTTTGCATTAAGACCAAATAAAACATTTACAGAAAAAAGATGTTTCAAAGAGATAACGACAATATACAGCCACAAAGAAATAAGGTAGAATTGGGGAGGAAGAATGCTTGCAAATAATGTCCAAGGGTTGATCAGAGTTTGATCGATGAGCTGGGTAATCGGTTCTCAAACTTGGCAGATATTCCTGCTTGGATGGTAAAAGGAGAACTGACCATTGTCTTGGCAGCTCCTCTTTTCTGTCAGATCAAAGGTGTGTTGACAGTGACCAGTGACCAATCGTCTGGTCATCTTGTTTAGGGGTTGGTTGCAGGGAGGTGTCTACACTCATGACCATGTCCCAGGTACACTTTGTGATACATATTCATATCTCTGCATCTATAGTGTTTACAGACTGAAAATATCCATATTATTGGAAAGGAGGTGGTGTTGGAATCCTCCTATCCTTTCAAAGCACTTTTCAGGTTCTTCATTCACCCCCCTCTCTGTCCCTCTCCTCACTTGAAGCTCACTGTATTTGTCTATTTTCTCCAGTTTCATTGAGGATTGCTGTGATCTATCGGCCCCATGGACCGGTATCAAACTTCCTTGATGACTTCTTTGCCTGGTTACCCTACTTTCTCTCTTCTGAAATTCCAACAATCATTCTTGGTGACTTCAACATCCCTGTTAATCTTAACACTCCCGCTACTTCTAAGCTGCTGAACCTAACCTCCTCTTTTGACCTAAAACAATGGACAAGCGCTTCTACTCACCCTGTTGGCAACTGCCTTGACCTCATATTCTCCTACCTATGCAGTCCACACAAGTTCTCCAATATTCCTTTTCGTCTCTCTAATCACCACCTTATTAGTTTCACTCTGTCCTTGTCTGCCTCCTCCTTGCCTTCCAACTATCAAACTATTACCCGTAGAAACCTTTGCTATCTTAACCCTTCTCTTCTTTTTTCTGCTACAGATTGTCTCTATGACAAAATCTCATCCTTGTACTGCCCCAACTTGGCCACTTGTCTACAACAGTTCACTGTCATCCACCATGGATACCTTCGCCCCCTCACTACGCACAGAATCAGGCCCTGACCGCTATAACCCTGGCAGACAGACAATACCAGAAGCCTCAAAAACATAGCCGCACTCTTGAGCGTCTGTGGAGTCACAGCAAGATTTCAGCCAATTTAAATCTGCCCTCCAAAATACCATTCCTGAATCCACACTGCCAAACAGACCTACTTTATCACAATCATTAACACCCTCTCACGCAGTCCCTGTCAACTCTTTTCTACCTTTACCACTCTACTTCATCCTCCTTTACCCCCAGCCACTAACTTACTGCCCAGGAGATTGCTAATCACTTCAAAAATAAGATTGAGATTCGTCTCGAGATCTCTGCTCTACAGATATCTCCCTCACTTTACACTCCTTGTCCTCCTGCACAATCAATACTTCCCTCTTTTAACCCAGCTACTATAGAGGAAGTCACTAAACTTTTTTCTAATGCCCACCTGACTTCCTGCCCCCTGGACCCTGTTCCTTCTCAAATACTATGGTCACCATCTGACTCAATCCTACACTCCTTAACTCATATCTTCAACCTCTCACTCTCTACTGGCATCTTCCCCAATCCTCTAAAACATGCCCTAGTCACTCCCATGCCAAAAAAAGTCTCACTAGACCCCACCAATCTTAACAACCTAAGACCCATCTCTTCACTCCCTTTTTCCTCCAAACATCTTGAATGTTTAGTCTACAACCGACTGAGCCACCACCTCATTGAGAATAACCTTCTTGATCCCCTTCAGTCTGGATTTCGCCCACAGCACTCCACAGAAACTGCCCTCCTAAAACTCACAAACGACTTACTAACAGCCAAAGGCAACGGTCATTATTCCGTACTCTTACTCTTGGACCTCTCCGCTGCCTTTGATACAGTTGACCATCCCCTCCTCAATTTGCTTGGTCTCCATAGCTGCACTCTCCGTTGGTTCGAATCTTACCTATCTCATCGCACCTTCAGTGTCACTTACAACTCCACTTCCTCTTCTCCAACTCCTCTTACCGTTGGGGTCCCCTAAGATTCTGTCCTTGGACCTCTACTATTCTCGATCTACACCTCCTCCCTGGGTCAGCTGATAGCCTCACATGTCTTTCACTACCATTTATATGCTGATGACACCCAAATCTATCTTTCTGCCCCTCAGCTCACCCCATCAATCTCCTCACACATCACTGATTTACTAACAGACATATCAGCCTGGATGTCAAACCACTTCCTCAAACTGAATCTATCTAAAACTGAGCTCTTAATATTTCCTCCCCAACGTACCGCCTCCCCTGACTTCTCTGTCAAGATCAATGGCACATCTATCAGTCCGTCCCCACATGCCAGGGTCCTAGGGGTAACCTTAGACTCTGAACTGTCCTTTCAGGCCCACGTACAATCCCTGTCCCAATCATATTGTCTTAGCCTCAGCAACATTTCCAGAATATGCCCCTTTTTAACTAATGACACCACCAAGCTTCTAATTCACTCCCTGGTTATCTCTCGCCTCGACTGCTGCAACTCCCTCCTCATTGGATTACCTTTATATAGACTATCCCCCCTTCAGTCCATAATGAATGCCGCTGCAAGACTCATCCACCTTACCAACCATTCAGTGTCCTCCACCCCTCTCTGCCAATCCCTCCACTGGCTTCCACTCACCCAACGAATAAAATTCAAAGTACTAACAATAATTTACAAAGCCATCAATAACTCTGCCCCCAGCTACATCACTAACCTAGTCCCAAAATACCAACCAAGCCACTCTCTTCGGTCATCCCAAGACCTCCTGCTCTAGCTCCCTTGTCACCTCCTCCAATGCTCGCCTCCAAGATTTCTCCAGAGCTTCTTCCATCCTTTGGAACTTCCTACCCCAATCTGTCCGACTGTCCCCTAATCTATCCATCTTTAGGCGATCCCCGAAAACCCTTCTCTTCAAAGAAGCCTATCCTACTTCTAAGTAACACTGTTTTACTTCCTCCATCAGAGCATCCCCCCACAGCTATTACCTTTTGTATCAATTGACCCTTCCTTTTTAGGTTTTAAGCTCTAACGGGCAGGGCCCTCTGATTCCTCTTATACCAAATTGTAATGTAACTGTAATGTCTGCCCTCATGTTGTAAAGTGCTGTGCAAACTGCTGGCGCTATATAAAACCTGTATAATAATATTGTTTAGCGTGAGATTTCCTTCAAAACAGATATAAACATGCCATGTCTCCAATGTCTAGTTTACTTAGGAGGAATAAGGGGTACCAGTGGTTTCCCATATGACCTGACATAGGGGTGTCTGGACTTGAAATGTTACAAATTATCTGGAGAAAATAAATATGTCCATATTATGGCTGTGCTATTATTACTTTGGAAGTCATGAAACATGCCGAAATTTCATACTTATTCCACTGTTTAAGCTTTATGTGCCTAAGGTATTTACGATCGGTATCTACTGGTTCTCTGAATTGAGAGGGTGACAGTTTTACGATAGGCCTGGACATCCTGCAAGGCCAACATTAGCTGTTTTAACAGACCTAGCCTGGTTCTGCTTTCTCTGTTGAGATAACAGCTCCTTTGAAGGATAAGCCTATGAATTCCTAAACATAAGGGAGGAGGGAGAGTGTTCAGATTTTTACTGTAATATTAAACTGTTAGCCAAGCTGTCATGGCTGCCCTAAGGTTCTCAAATAGCATGGCTACTAGCTACAGCTTTTGTGTGTCCAGTACGTGATATTGTTACAATAGCGTTTTCTTGGATGTCCTAAAAGTTCTATTTTAGTCTCATCAGGCCAGAGCACCTTCCTCCATACATTTTGGGAGTCTCCCACATGCCTTTTTCGCAAACTCAAAACGTGCCATTTTGTTTTTTGCTGAAAGTAATGGCTTTCTTCTGGCTACTCTTCCATAAAGCCCAACACTATGGAGCGTTCGGCTTATTGTTGTCCTATGTACAGATACTCCAGTCTCTGCTGTGGAACTCTGCAGCTCCTCCAGGGTTACCTTAGGTCTCTGTGCTGCCTCTCTGATTAATGTCCTCCTTGCCCGGTCCGTGAGTTTTGGTGTGCGGCCGTCTCTTGGCAGGTTTGCTGTTGCCATGTTCTTTCTATTTGGTTATGATAGATTTGATGTTGCTCCAAGGGATCATCAAAGATTTTGATATTTTTTTATAACCTAACCCTGACTTGTACTTCTCAACAACCTTGTCCCTTACTTGTTTGGAGAGTTCCTTGGTCTTCAAGGCAGTGTTTGGTTAGTGGTGCCTCTTGCTTAGGTGTTGCAGCCTCTGGGGCCTTTCAAAAAGGCGTGTACATGTAATGACAGATCATGTGACATTTAGATTGCACACAGGTAGACATCATTTCACTAATTATGTGACTTCTGAAGGTAATTGGTTGCACCAGAGCTTTTTATGAGCTTCATAACAAAGGGGGTGAATACATACGCACATGCCAATTATAAGTTTTTATTTCTGAAAAATAGTTTTATGTATATATTTTTCTAATTGTACTTCACCAACTTAGACTATTGTCTATGATTATGATCCATCACATATAATTCAGATTAAAAAAAATTTGAATTAAAGGCTGTAATGTAACAAAATAGGTAAAAAGCCAAGGGGGGTGAATACTTTTGCAAGGCACTGTAATTACATACATAAAGAACAAAATAATGTAAATAAAAGTCACAACAACATTTTTATATATAGATATATACTGTATACAAACAATATATGTGAGCTGGCGATACAGAATATAAATGACATCTAAAATCCACAGGTCCCTCATGTTGGTAATGACTTACAAAATTGAAAATATGTATTTTGATATAGTTCAATAGTGCTTTCAAGACCTTTTTGACATTATTATTTCTGCATGTTGAGGTCTATGTGACTGTGTTAACCATACCTTGCACCTATAGGCATTTCTTTATCATATACAGCAATTCCTGCATAGTTTGGCTTACTAAAAGGAAAAATCCCCTCTCACATAAAACTTTTATTACCGCTACACAAGCTATTTTGAAATAGAATGTTATTAAAAATTACCTTTGCATTCCAGTTTGCTGCAGTTATGATTTTGCTGTCAGAAAATTCAAATGTTGCTTCCTTGCAATATGCCAGCCTGAGGACATTTTGTACCCGGTATAGAATACAGAGCATTGTGAGCCTTCCAGGAAAATTTATTTACCACTTCTGTGATTGTCACAGACATCCTCAACAGTAGGAGTACCATAGGTTCTTTCTAAAGCTATTTCACACCTAAACAAATGCAGACTCTGCAGCTTTTATATACTATAATGCCAAACATACAGTATGTGGGCATATCAATATTTTTGAGTTTAGGTGTACAAAGCCAGGTCCATTAAAAATATGGTTTTATTAATTTTGCCATGGAAGAACTTGAGTTTCCTACAAAGAGCTCTGACATTAATCCTACTAAACACCTTTGGGATGAACTAGAATATGTGGAAAGCCTTCCCTGAAGGTTGGAGGCTGCTATAGTTGCAAAGTGAGGGCTAGCTCTAAATTATTGCTCTTGGTTTTGGAATGGCATGTCCAACAATTCCATAGAGGTGTGATGATCAGGTGTTCACAAACCTTTGGCCATATAGTGCATTATAACACTGAAAGTGACAAGCTAGCTGGTAATAATAATTTCATTGTTTGTTACCTCAACATTTCATATTCCTGATATGTACCTGTTGTACTATTTACTTGTGTTAAAAAGTATGCTGTTCTCTTTGCATTGCTCACTTTATGTGAAATACCTGGTGATCCTGTCAGTCCCCCTGCTTTCCTATTGCAAACTGATCACACTAGGCACAAGAGCACATTCATCCCAATGCAGTCAATTTTTTGGCTGTGCTGGGAGCATAACCTGCCTGTTCTCCAATGGCCAAGACTTGTGCTGTCATGCTCTCCTGTACAGCCCTATACTGGGAAGATCAGTGTACTCGTTCTTTGTCTCTTGCTGACACACCCCCTGCAGTCTCCACTCCCACCTCTCTAAGCCCTTCATGCAGCTGAAAACAAAGGTCATGTGAAAATGTTTTTTTTTTATGTTTTTTTATAAGTAGCAGTAACATAAAAGGGCCACTGACAGATGGTGATGAAACGTAATAAAAGCATTAGACATGTGCAAAATGTTTTGTAATGAATCAAAATTCAGCTAAATTTTGCATCTCTCGGACATTCGGATGCATCCGAATGTCTGAAGGAAAAAATAACGAATTTCAACTAATACGAAAGAAATTATAACGAAAATAACGAATTAATTTGGCATGATTCGTTAATTCGTTAAAGGTCTAATGAAACAGCAGGTTGACTCAGAGTAAATCTTACAGCCCAGTCAGGTGATTCATTATGTGCTGGAGGTTGGATTAATAATACTGGCAAAATGCATTTCTGAGAACTGAGTGAGAAGTGTGTTGTATTTGAGCAGAGGAGACGAGTTTTGAGAAGCAGCGGAAGAGATATTGAGTGTGTACTAATGGATTCAAGCTCTAAACATCAGGTTCCTCCTGGTACCAGCAGCAGTGACACAGCACAACCATTGGCAAAATGCACTCCTGAGGAGGGTGTTGTATTGCATTTGGGCAGAGTAGACGAGTTTTGAGAAGATGCAGAAGAGACATTGTCATTGTGATGTGTGTTAATGGGTTCAGTAAACAAATGACTCTCGGAATTACAATTCGTTATCACAAATATATATACATAACTAACACATTATTCGAAAAGGAAACAATTAAACAATAAAATGAATCAATTTGTTATAACAAATATCTATACACTACAGAAATAACAAATTATCTGAAAACGAATTAACGTAACATAACGAATATAACAGAACGAAATTATGTATTTTACGAATAAAAACTAAACTAAACAAAACAAAAATTTCCGCCGTGCACAAGTCTAAAAAGTATAGTCACTGCACCTCCCCTGATAACAGCAACACAGATAATGATGATGACGATTTTAGGTTTCAATACCGATGAAACTTGTAACTGGGAACGGGTAAAAGACATGGGATACTCCAATAAGTGCAAAGTCCAAAGAGGAGATACTAACTTCACTGACATGTAGATAGCGCTTCTTGATCCCTGAAACTAGAAGGAATGGCCAAATTAAGGACACTGTAAAGGATGTACCCTGTAAAGCTACAATGGATTTTATATCCTTAAAGCACCAATGTCACCAAGATCAGCAAACAGTCTTTTACTCACGAGGCCACCAAATAGCTGCCCAGACTTATCTTGCAGTTGTCTTCTAGTTAAGTGCTAGTAGACTGGATCCTCAAGGATGAAGTCTCCGCCCCCTCCCCGGCTTTGCCACAGCCAGAATGCTGATAAGCATCAATGTGGATTAGTAGCAAGGTATTCAGAGATGGCAGCTTTCCCATCTAGTGAATCTCCTAGGCCAGGTGTTTAGGGATGTATACCTAGCACATACTAGGTCCCTAACAGGCTTTTGGGCCTAACAGCATAGACAGTCCAGCAGCAACTTCTCAGGCCTCAGCCTGAGGAAATAGAACAAGAACATGTCCCTCCCAAACATTTATACCATCCCCCATCATGCTCAGTGGTCTAAGCTTCCTACTGGGATGGCTGAGGGAAATATGAATATTTATAACTTAACCTGGCAGAGAAGCCTCATATTATAGCCAGTGGTGCAGTGACACCTACTGGCAACAGTGAGAGATCACCACCCACTGAGCCTAAAGAGAAACCAAGTACACAACTATACAAATCAAAACTGGGCTGACTACCACCCAGCCAAAAACTAAATTTTCCTATCATTTAGTAACCTAACTAGGAGGGTGCTACACTTATATATACACACAAACGGTTTGCCTTGTATTTCTATTTAAGGCTGAATGGGTTTTGTTTTAATAGTTAAGGGTTTACATATACTATAAGGCAGAAATTTGTTTGAGAAATTACCTGCTAAGGCAAGCATGAGTTCATGTAGAACATTATAAATTTGCAAAAAAGAAATTGCTAAAATTCTTACAATGTATGTAGGTCATCCGAAATAGATTTTTTTTTTAAACAAAACTGAAGTTAATGAATAACACCAGAAATAATCAATTAAATCTGATGGAAAAACAATTAGAATAAAGATGTAATTTTTCTGGGAAACATGAGGAAAACGAAGACTACGCTAATAGCAGTGTGAACAAGTCTGTCATATAAATAAGTGCATCTTCATAGGATATTTATTTCTGAGCACTTTATATACAGCGTTGTGGAATATATTTATTTAAAATCTGGATCTCACATTGTGGGGGATAGGGTTACTCCCCTAACATAGGGTTGTTTCACTGCTGTGGGTGACATTATGACATACAGTATATTTATATACAGTACATCAACACAGGGGTTTTGTTCATCATGACGGCTTTAATTGGTTTTATCTCAAATGTGTCCATGGTTATACATACATATTAATAAAACATTGTCTTTGTCATAATTACTTACCAAATGTCCTGTATTTTCTTCATAGACTATCATAGTATGTATTTGTACGTCAGATTTCCTTTCTTATATTTACTGTGATACCTATTCTTGGAAATGTCAGTGCCACTAGATATAACTGTCTTTGCTATAAGTGTGAAGTTCTCTCTTTTGTAGTGATTCCCCCCCAGTGACCCTCAAATATGAATTCTGGGGATACCTGACCACCTATCCATCCCACTCTGAATGCTTTAAACCAGTTGTCCCCATATTGTGGCACATTGGCCAGATGCAGCCTTTTTCTACTAACACCAACAATATGGCACAATTTATTCTACTGACACCAATGATGGGACAATATTCCTCCCACTGACACCAACGCTGGGGCACAATTCCTCCCACTGATACCAACGATGAGGCACAATTCCTACATGGATACTAATGATGAGGCACTATTCCTCCAATTACAATAAACGGTGAGGCACAATTCCTGACACTTACGACGGGACACTAATTTTCCCACTGATATCAACAAGGGAGCAAAAGTCCATCTATTCACACCACTGATGGGGTACAATTCTTCCCACAGATTCCAACAACAGTGCACAATTCCTCCAACTGACATCAACGATGTGTAATTTTTCTGCCTCCCCCTGACTTCAGGTACTAGGATAATTTTCACACCCACTGACCACCAAGTCTGGGTCATTGTTTACTTTGGTTGACCACTGAAGTTGGGACATTTTCTACTCTTATGGGCTACATTGTGATCTCCATAAAGTCTGAAGGACAGTGTACTGACCCTTTGTTTAGAAAGTTTGAGGACCCCTACTTTAAATCCTTCTGCTTCAAACAGCAAAACTGGAGATGCTGTATATTGTTGTTTTTTTTTCTCAGTAACGTTTGCTCTGCCTCTTCTCTCTTACTTCAACAGTCAAGAAGCCATTTCAAAGTTCAATTTGAAAATTCAGAAGATATATAAAACATTAATTACATAAAGAATAATTTACAGAGATATATTGTGTTTTTTTATTTATATTAAGGGAGCTTTTATTTTGTGTTCTGCATTTTTTATACAATAAAGCTCTATTATTGGATCTTTGTATATAGAGCACAAGTTGGCTGGAAGCCCAATATGAGCAACCAAGTGTTACTGGAGGCAAATGAATGTCACAAGTGTCTGCGCACTCTAACAGATGTTTCTGCACATACTCAATTACAGTTCTCCCATGACATTCATCCATACACTGTATATGGAGAGCCACTTGTAGACACTGACTATTCGCAATTCAGACTGAAAAGAGTTTCCTGTTGACATCTGCCCCATGAAATGATGTGTGAATTTGGTAAATCACTGGAAATCTAAGAACAAGTAAAGAACGGCCCAGAAAATTAATAGAAATCAACTGGTGTTGTCAATTGTTGGAATCAGGAATCAAAATAGTTGCTTAAAGATTTTTTAGAAGATGTGAGAAAGTATAATTAATGAAAGGTCACAACAGCTTTTATAATTTCAGTCTTTCATTACAAAGAGTAGAATTTCCAGCTCATTCCTCCAGGCAGAGAAAAAGTTTCCCATAGTCATGAGATGACATCCAAACATTTCTATGGGTCAGGCAAACATGGGCAAGCCAACTGGTAGACTGGACAAGTTAGATAACCTGTTGCAGTTGATACCACTCCTCCAAGAGTCAAGTGGTGGCAGCTAATGTGCAGGCACAATCTGAAATCCTTTAGGGACTGGAATTTGTCAGTAAGGAAACAAACGTGGGCACTCATGAGCAATCATGCTATTCCCAGTCCTATATGGGGATGACACTGCGGGCACTGCTTGTATTAACCCACAAATTAAAGCTATCTGCACCCTTAGTGGTTTGTTAAAACATACCAGCTATTTTGGCTAGGAGTTACAGTTGTAATATCTTGAATTGATGTCTTCTGTATACAGCATGGTCCATACATGGATTCTTTCTAGCCATGGAAGTTACTTTTAAGAGGTTCACTTTAAGAGTTAAAGTATATCTAAAGCCCAAACATTTTTTGACTTTGAATAGTGTTGAGGGGCTATAATATTGTATTGCTGTCTGTGTCCCAGTTAGGGGACACTTGAGGGACATAAGTCCATGGAGAAAACGTGCCTGGTGGGATTCATAGCCCACACCCAGCCATGCAAGGCAGGAACATTTAGCTACTGAGGAAAATGCTGAGTCATTTTAAACAGTTTAAAAAGACACTGTCACCTTGTCTATGCAGTACAATGTGACAGTGTATCTGGAAAGGACTTCCACCATGCTCATACACTCTCTTTAAGCTCCTTGCTCCTGGCATATGCAAAGTGACATTGGGGTTTATTTACTAAAATTGGAGAGTGCAACATTTGGTGCAGCTGTGCATGGTTACCAATCAGCTTCTAACTTCAGCTTGTTCACTTAAGCTTCGACAAAAAAACTGGAGGCTGATTGGTCTCTAGTCATAGCTGCAACAGGTTTTGCACTCTCCAGTTTTAGTTCAAACCCATTGTCTCTTTAACTTATTTCTGGAGAACATTTTTAATGTTGGACACCAGGCAGATTAAAAAAATACAAGTTAAAGCAGTTCAACACCTTTTCCAGCTTGTGTAAATACCTGCATTTCTTTCCAGCCTCTTCTAATCCTCTGTACATCAAAATGAATTTAGAGAAGAAAGGACAGCCAATCAGATATATGGCATGGCCAGGGCCGCCATCAGGAGGGTACAGCCGATACAACTGTAAGGCGCCTGAGTGTCTAGAGGGACACGACCAGGCTAGGAGAAGGCGGGAGTGGGTAAAGGGGAGCCGTGTTGTGCAGTGCAAAAACGATCTCTGCAGCTTACTACTGTGTTATGTAGTGTGATCGGCTGCAGCCCCTCTGTTTCTCAGCAACATGTCAGCCTTGTGGAAAAAGGAGCTGGGACCAGGTAGGAAGATCTCCTTTACAAGTAGGGGCTGTGAAGGAAAGGGAGGGGGGCTGTTTGTGTACAGGGAGGGGGCAGAGCTTTGTGTGTTTACAGATGTGTATATGTGGGGAGCTGACATGTATACAGGTGTGAGGGGGGCCTGTCATGTATATGGGTGTGAGGGGGGCTGACATGTATACAGGTGTGAGGGGGGCCTGAAATGTATACAGGTGTGAGGGGGGCCTGACATGTATACAGGTGTGAGGGGTGGGCCTGACATGTATACAGGTTAGAAGGGTGGGCCTGACATGTATACAGGGGGGAGGGGGGCCTGACATGTATACAGGTGTGAGGGGGGCTGACATGTATACTGGTGTGAGGGGGGGCCTGACATGTATACAGGTGTGAGGGGGGCCTGACATGTATACAGGTGTGAGGGGGCTGAGTGCATACAGGTGTGAGGAAGGGGGTTGACATATGTACAGGTGTGAGGAGGGAGCTGACATATATACAGGTGTGAGGAGGGGTGCTGACATATATACAGGTGTGAGGAGGGGGGCTGACATATATACAGGTGTGAGGAGGCTGACATATATACAGGATCAGGAGAGCTGACATATATACAGGCGTGAGGAGGGGGGCTGACATATATACAAGTGTGAGGGAGTTGACATATATACAGGATTGGGGGGCTGAGTGCGTATAGGTGTGAGGAGGGCGGCTGAGTGCATACAGGTGTGAGGAGGGCGGCTGAGTGCGTACAGGTGTGAGGAGGATGGCTGAGTGCCTACAGGTCTGAGGAAGGGGGCTGAGTGCGTACATGTGTGAGGAGGGGGGCTCAGTGCGTATTTGATGGGATGACCCATGGGCAGGCCCTGGGGAATGTTGGTAGTCAGGCTCAGGCTGGTCCCAGGCCTGAAGCTGTGTAAGGGGCCCAAAAATTTCTGATGGCTGCCCTGGGCATGCCCATGTGCTGATAAGGAACAAGCTGACAGGAGTAGAGGTCAGTGTGAGCAACCTGCTGCTACTCCTTTACTGACTGACTCGGTTGAATTGATGATAGGCAACTCCTATCCTCATATTGATTAGTGGTTCCAAATTAATAATAACTACTGCAGTAGGGAACAGACACAAAAGATACGCTCAGCATCTTTCCAAATTACTGTTCTGCTTTATTATGACACAATTGAAGGTTTTTATGCACATGATTACGTAGGTATCACATTAATATTACAATTGTACGTTTATGGTAACAAGGGGCGTTACATAGGCAGGCTTATTCTAATCAGGACTCAAAAGAATGTAAACATTTACTGAAAACATTATTAGTGCCGTGTGCACAGTGAGGGCAGTGTGCAATACATACAAAATAGAATACAATTATATACAGAACTTACAAATTTCCATTGCAGTCTCCCCTCTTTTGATCAATATTTTGATCACTAACCATACCTGCTATCACCTTTAACCTGGAACCTCCACACGCTTAGGTGGAGGTAGTCCTGGCCAAAGAGGCAAAAAAAAACTCCATTGTGGAGAAAATAATAGCTGAGCAACTTTTTCATTACCAAATGACTTTTCATTGTGAAAAACAAATGATTGATAAGACATATTTACAGAGTACTGGCTGTACACTCCTGTGGCAAGAATGGCCTTCTAGATTAATTGTTGGCATGCTGTCTTATCAGCATATGTAAACACAGACAATTCTACATAAAATGGAAGACGTACAAAAGACAAATATGACTTCAACATGGCTAAACTATTTTTCAAATATATATATCCCTTACAATTAAAGTAACTGAATCAAGAAATACCCTAGACTGTGATCACAAAAGGGAAACAAATCAAACAGAGATTTCTTTAATTTAGTCATTTTTGCAGTGTCTGGTGTGGATCCAGGTGACTTTTCCTTCAAGTTTTGCAAAAACTGTACATGAAATAGATGCTGTATTGAGTCTCCAAACATTTCCTTATATATAAATGTCTCTTAAAAATCCACAAGTCACCTGGCTTTAGTTTTAGATCCTTCCAAACTTTTAGGATCTGGAATTGGGGAGAAAACACATAAATAAGTTTGTCAAAAACCTTAAAAGATCAGCAACATTCTCTATGAGATCCGAATGAAGGACTTCAGCTGCTGAGACAAAATATAAGCAAGTGAGTAACACACTCCCAAACCAAATCCCATAGGGAGAGAGTCCAACATCCCCCTTAGGGGCTTCATAAAATACAAGAAAACATTCAGGCAAAAGTTTTCTAGTTTCTTACTCTACTTTGTCTGATACATTGTAGACAGAAGGGGGTGTAAAAATAAAACCTCAAAACTTCTAGTAAGGACTCTCCTATAAAAATGATTTCCTGTGTTATTCTCTGTAGATTCTGCACTCTGTACTTACAAACTACTTCTGATAACACTTTTTACTGTGGCCTTTGCAGTAGCATTTGCCACTGGACATCCAAAAAACATGTCCATACAGACAAAATGCATACTCGTAAGATCCTAACTTGGGCATCTGGATATATCTTTTTGTAATCTCTGGGAGGGATGTTCAGCTTTTGGTAACACCTTTGGTAACAGGTTAAAACAAGAAGTGGTATGTTATAAAAACAACTGTGGAGAACCCTGGCTCTATCCCATGCTCATTTACTAAGGCAGCCATAACTACTTGTGACTCATGACACGGTCCATGTGTCAAGCTGAAGGGAAAAGAGTGGCTGGCAGACATAAATGATCACCTTTTCCAAAGTCCTGTTTCATAAGAAGTTGCCCCCTGTGGACCACTTGTTCTTCTCGTTCTGGGGTCCTTAAAGTTGAATTATTAATCCCAGCTATACTGGGCCAGAACTAGGGTGGAATCTGTGAGTTGCACAGACCCATCAAGTGTCCGGGGCTGTAAATGCAGCATCCTTAGTCACCTGGTCTGCTTCCATGTGTGAAAGTTAATATGGCTACCTCAGCAAGAACCTGGAAGGCTGAAAACAGCCGATCAAATTAACTTAGCATGCTTTATTGGTTTACCTGCCGAAGTAAAAACAAACTTCTGGCCCTTTAAATGGAACCAAAAGCTCTCTATATCTCGACTATCTATATAAATATACACTCTTTTTACACCTCACAGGCTTTGCTAAAACATGGAGCTCTGTTTCTTGAGCTGGGGAAAAAGGATCCAATGACTTTGAATACAGAGTATCCTTCTGGGTGATAAACTGCATACTCAAATCTACAAAAAATTAAATATCTGGGTCTTCAGGGAGTGTGTCCTGCACTGGGCTCACAGCAGCTGATTCCTACACCATCAATATAACACATGTGTCTTTTCCTTTCTTTTGAATAAATGTACGCATTTTTCATTGTTAGATTTGTACATAAGCAAACTCATATTTTAAACCTTTCATTAAACAAACATTTAGTTAGCTGTATATTTGCTGCACAGAATGTCGGACCATTAAAAATTAAATGTCTGACCAAAACAATATCTAACTTTGTCTAATAGCACCTTTTGCATAAAAGCTGAAGCTCTGATATATCGGGGTGAACCCTTCATTACTGGGTCCAGCTTCTATAAATATATTACAATGGCTTGTTTTCTATCACGCTATTTGTGTAAGAACTCCAGTCTCATGTTTCAAAAGACAACTTTTTCCTGGCAATATTATAATAAATGATAACCATACCCTGCGGTCATGGAGAGATGCCCATAAATCCAAAATATTCTTCTGCTTATACCACAGTACTTACAAGAAAAAGGGGCACATCATTTCACAATCCACACATTCTGCTTTGGATTTCAAAAATAAAAATAAATAAAAACAAAAGGACCAAGAATCTGTATGATGGACCAGAAAGCATCAAAAACTTTAAAACAACTGGCTGCAGGTGACATCTATCCTAACAGGGTGTGTGGACTTGATGTGATGGGTCTGTTATATTTAAATTTTATTTATAACAACTCTCACATCATGGACTGACATCAAGTTATTATCAAGAACCTTGAAATTTCATTTTTGTAGAAAAACTTCTTATGTATTCCATCCATCTTGGCTTTGTTAAATATTATGGCAGCTGTATTCCAAATAACAACCTCATCTTAATCTTTTTTTCTCTCAATAAGGGCTTATTGAATAAATGTAAAATTACAAAATTGTTATCTTAATCTAAACTAATCTCATTCATTACAAATTTCCCCATTAACCTCGACTTCATTTCCAACCAAAGGTTGTCTAAACCAGTTTCAATATATCTATATTATTAATAAAATTGTTAAACTCATATTAGAAATTAATACTCATTATTACTTAATTTTACTTAATTTCCCTTTTTTAAATGCACTGTTTCCACTATCAAAGGATATTCAATTTGTGTAATACACGGTTAATTGTAACCTTCATTTTACCATGTTTGGAAAACAGATTCAAAATAATTGTGATCACATTGTTTACCATTAGATTCGTTAACCCGGCACATTTTGTTATAACTGTTTTGTCTAAAAAACAGAAATTGGCATGGTGTCCTTCCAGCTTATCACTGACCACATTCTTTCAGGAGAGCACAAAGGAGGGGGTCACATCTGCGTACATGACACACACAAGCAATAGAACTAAAGGTCCCAGCATTCGCACACACATACACCAATATCTCTCTGAAATCGCTTACATTTTTCCCATTTGTACACAACACATGCATATCATTCTCTCAATTTCTTTTAACTCTCATTAATATTTTCCTGTCTAAATTCTACTTTCTTTATTTTGTTCAGATATCTTTTATATCTAGCTTCTATGATCAGACGGTCAGCCAGAGTACTCATCCCATCTTCTCTCTCTGACAACATATAAAGTATTCTGTTTTACCTCTCATTTCTCTGTTTCTGACTCTAATAGTTGTAGTGCCTGACCCCAAATTCATCCCACAACTTAACATGAAAATGTCCCTTTCTGTCTAGTGTTAATGTCACCCTTGATCCATCCTGCTCACATAGATAGCTGTTTCTCTAGCTGTTTACTCTGCATGATTCTTAGTCCCTGTGGACCTTGGTAACCCAGTTACCCATTGTGGATCCCTGTCCACTCTAACCATTATTCTAGGGGCTCATGATAGGCGGAACCGCACCTTTGGTTCATATATAGCGCTCCTCTCTTCTCTCTTCTCTACGTGTGCCTATACCCTCTTGCCTCTAAACTACTTTATCTAGCAGATTTACTACATATACCTGTGAACAGCACTATTCTTCCCTTTCTTATCTATAACACTCCGATGGACAATAGACAGGGACAACATAACATATAACCACCAATCAATACAGTTTGATTAAGGGGAGTAAAATAGGTACCCTTTGTCCCGAAAATGCCTTAACGATCAAGGAAGTCTGATAACTCAAATGTAAGCAAAAGGCTTACCTCAGCCGGCTGATTATCAGAAATTCCCGAATCGTCTCAAGCTCCTCGTTTCGGATACTCAGGGTCACCTGGAATCCCCTCCTAAGGCAAAGCTCGCCATGCTGACTCGGTTGAATTGATGATAGGCAACTCCTATCCTCATATTGATTAGTGGTTCCAAATTAATAATAACTACTGCAGTAGGGAACAGACACAAAAGATACGCTCAGCATCTTTCCAAATTACTGTTCTGCTTTATTATGACACAATTGAAGGTTTTTATGCACATGATTACGTAGGTATCACATTAATATTACAATTGTACGTTTATGGTAACAAGGGGCGTTACATAGGCAGGCTTATTCTAATCAGGACTCAAAAGAATGTAAACATTTACTGAAAACATTATTAGTGCCGTGTGCACAGTGAGGGCAGTGTGCAATACATACAAAATAGAATACAATTATATACAGAACTTACAAATTTCCATTACATGACCATTGTCTAAAGGCAAAACTTTTATTTTTAGTTTTGGCTAACTTGGAGAGGGATTGGAACACCTGTCAGGTTAATAATGCTGTCTGTATTCACTGTTAGAGAGACTTACCATTTTTGTTTGTCCTGGTGACCAATATCACTGAGAGTGAGATAAAATCTCAAAATTTGAGCTGTCATCAGAACAGCAATAAATGGAACCTTCCAATGGGGAAATTAGTTCTGGTAACCCTGGTGACAACGAGGGATTTCTCTCAGCTTGGGGGGATTCCCTCTCATCTCTTGGGGAAATTTCCCAATTGGGCACCGGTGGCAAAAAACTGGGGTTGTAACCCCAGACCTTACCTAATCGAACTCCCCTTCCCCCTCCATAGATACTGTGCATACTTACCTAGATCTAATGGCAAAGGTTTTGCTGCTTGTTTTCATCCAGCAGTTAAAGTCTTTCCTGTCCTGACCACGCCTGCGCATTATTGCCCTATAGACTTTTGTGATGCTGTGTACTGAGACTGGTGATGATCAGAGACGGTCCCATAAAAGTCTTTTTGGCTGTAATATGGAAGCACAGCCTGGACAGTGAAGACTTGCGGTGCTGGGTGTAAACAAACAGGAATCATGGCCATTAGATAGAGATAAGTATGTGTCTGTGTAAAGGGAGGTGGGTTAAGTTAGGTCAGATGAAGGATAAGAGCCTTTTATATGGCCTAACAATATACAATAAACGTTCACCCAAAAAATACATCGTAATACAAGTGCGTACATGTAATGCCAGCCTTGCTTCCCCAGTGTCTCGAATCTCCATCTTTTTTATATATATATATATATATATATATATACAGTATATACGGTATATATATTTATTTATTTATTTTTTTATTTGAAATTTAATGCAAAAAGTACAGGGTAAAGTAAAAGTAAATAAGGTAGACAAATGAACACTGTTGCAAGACAATCGAACAAAGGTTTAGATAAACTATCCAGTCTATCCAGTTGTGTTTTGTTCAGTAATACCTGTAACAATGTGGGGAGTTAATGGAACACATCAACGTTGATATAATTACAACTTTCTCACATGTAATGTGGGGGAAAGCTAATATGAGAGTTGGATGACTCTTAACCGAACAAGATCTGTTTGTTAAACATAAGAGATATAGAAGATAATATAAATCTTCATTGAACATGTACAAAACAAGACAGTCATGCATAAAAAAAGGGGGCTCTAATCAGATGAGGTACTAGCTGGTAGTTGTTGCCTTATAAGCTTCAATTTGCCCCGGGAGTCGGTCAGGTCTGCCTTGATGTATCACTTGGTATACTGAAATGATATCATCAAGGGCTGAATTTCTAGCCATGATAGAGTACTCTAGATAAATGGACGCCATCTCTTAAATCATTTAGTAGGGGGCGAATCTCCATCTTAAAGGCAATTCTTCTAGGAATACAGAACACTAATTTGTTTTCAAAGCAATCATATGAAAGTTTCACAATTTTTATTCACTGTGCATTTCTTTTATCTAAATGTATTTGCCAAATGTCATTGCTATCTGCATAAATCCCTATATACCCTTGCCCTCTGTGCTTCTGGGCCCCATAAGGGGCATAAGCTGCTTAACCCCTCCTCTACAGTAGGAAAGCCAATTTGGAGTTTCCTAGTCAGGAGAAACTGCAGTTTGTGATATTATTTTGTGACAAATGTTTACTATTGGTCTGCATTACCTGCACTCATGCTGTATGTTATTTCACAGAAGGAAGTGCTTTTGTAATTTTTTTCCCCTGTTGTAAAGAGGAAGTGTGCACCTCACATTAAAAATTACCAACATAGAAAACCTTGACACACCTTAACCTCTTTTGCCGACCACGTAACGTATATATGCAGTAGCAGGGTGAGTAAGACTAAGGTTTCCGTGCTAACACACACTCACTGTGCATTCCCAGCACAATGACCAAGCTGTCACAAACAGTTGCTAGTCTCTGTTTACAATTGGGCTCTCAATGATTTGATCACTGTGACAGCCAATCACAATAATCACTTGAACAGGAAGTCTGACCTGCCTCTTGATGTTAAGACCAACCTAAAGGGCTTTCTGCTTCACACATTGCCCCTCATTTTTAATCTGTGATCACAGTTTTTATTCTTATTTATGTATGCTGTTTTTTAGAAATAAAAAAACGACTTTTTTGACCTACACCATATGGAGGTATTTTTTCTTTGCATAAACGCCCGGACGAGAGTTCCTTTGTGCTCCAGTTCAACCTTCTGTGCCTAAGTTCCAGCCCTGGTGTTCTCAACATTTGAGGTCCGGTTCGGTGGCTGTCTACAACACCCTTTGGAGTCGTGTTTGGAGGTCCTTGGTTCCTGGGAGTCTCGTTGATCTGCCGATCCTCGGTATTCTTGCCTTTATGACTCATTGCTGCTGACATTCGAGTCCACCTGTTCCAGTAAGAGTAGATATACTTCCCCTGTTTCTTGGTTGAAGATGGACTACCTTTGATGCCCTCACTGCCGGAGAGTGCCAGTGTATTTCATCTTTGATTAGCCACTATTCGGTGGCGGACTCATATTGGTCCTTTTTAGGACCTTCACAGACATTGGACTTCTTCACATTTCCATTATTTTTGTATGATTGATTTTTGTATTATTCACTCACATATGCATATTTGTTTATTCTTTAGCGCTACATTTTATACCATTCACTTCCTAGCATTCTTGTCACATTGTTTATGTAGCAGCTTTTTCACTTCATTTTAGAGTTAGCGCAGTAATATCTTTATTCACATTCAACCTAAAGGGCTGTCAGTAGACAGAGGGAAGGGGTTAATACAAGTTTTGCAGCTGCTATATTGTTAGCTACAAATGAGCACTCACTAGTAAACTCACCTTTTACAAGTACAAGTGGGGTGATTCTTCTTTACCACTGTGGTAAGGAGCATTCTCTTTTGGGGAGTTGTTATTTTGACTGATGCGCTCACTTACTACTCAAAAAATAGTTGACCAGAAATCTCTTTTAGATTAGGATTTATAAAATAAGATGTGGCTTTTTAGTCTTGTTTTTTAAAAAAAACATGAATCAGGAATTCCTAACAGATAAATGCTTTTCAGTTTCTGGAGATCTATATTATCTATTAAAGGTAATTGGCAACCTTTCTTTTGTTGGAGAGGGACAAAGAAAACCGA
Source organism: Lithobates clamitans (assembly GCA_037952925.1). Taxonomy (NCBI): domain Eukaryota; kingdom Metazoa; phylum Chordata; class Amphibia; order Anura; family Ranidae; genus Lithobates; species Lithobates clamitans. The sequence continues at coordinate 3,338,337 of JBBGZY010000271.1, forward strand.
AAGATAGTTTTCACAGCCGGGTACAAAATTCTTCTAGGCAACTGACCCGTGTCAAGTCACAAAATCTTAACATCTCTATGTCAGACTGATCTATCAGTCTCTAGAGCCCCAGTCTATTTGCAGAATGTTTTCTTTTATGCATGGCAGGATCTACATTGCTGATGTACTTGAGTTTGTTTGGTCAACGAACAAAAGTAAACCATTAGATAGTATACTGATAGGAATGTTAGAGGGTGATGTTTTCATTCTTACAAAAACTGGCCTTCTCCCAGTCAACATGTTGAAAAAACAAGACCAACATCCCTTGGTGTTCCCAGGATGTCTTTGTTCAAGTTACATCAAACATTAGGGTGGTATACAGAAACTCTGTCATGAGGGAAATACAGGGGCTGCCATTGCTAGTGTCCTTCTGAAAATGCAGGATGCGTGGCAGTGTATGCCTTTAATGCATGTGAGGCTCAGGCCCAGAACAAGCATTCTGTATATAAATGTAAGAAAATTATCAGAACTCTTTATCTTTATACATGTTCCAACAACTTTGCAAAGAAGTCAGCAATGGCAGCCCCCATTAATCTCTCTAAAAATATGCCCTTACTATAGTTTAAATGTAGAATTAATTTTGTGCTCTGAATTGAGCAGAGTGTGGTCCTTTGGGCATTAAGCCCCCAGTGTATGTCATCCTGGTGAATTGGTGCTAAGGGGAAGGCACAGGTACACCATCCAGGTCTGGAGAGTACACCGAGTGGTACTAATGTTTAAGGCAGTATGTGCCTAGGGACAGATTGCGTACTGCGATTGTGAATTCACCCTTGGCTGTGAGGCCTAAAGGTTACTGCAATAGAAGAGGTATTACACTTAACTCTACTGTGATGGTGCAATCCCAGTGTCCACCAGCATGTGTCTCCCAGTGGCCAGCCCAGTATAAGTAAAGCCTATCTAAACACAAGGATAAAAATGGAATGTATTGTAGCTTATCTTTCCTCAGACATCTTGGCTGTATTTGTTTTCTTTTTTTCCACACTTTTCTCACTTTATTTCAAGCTGGTGATCCTGCCAGGAACACACTTCGTAAGAGTGACAACCATACTGTATCTGGGAGGAGCAGTGTTGTCACTCTAGGACAGGGAGTGTGTTATGATTACCTAACACCTCACTCTCTCCTCTTCTCCATAACATAGGCAGAATGTGTTTTGTAGTCCATTGAGATATCAGGAAACAAAACTAATTATTAGTGGTCCGCAGAGGCACAGCAAAGCACAGCACAGGAAATTGTCAGCTCACAAGATTTTTGGCTGGATGAACAACTATTTTTAGCACTGTTAAACAAATATAATAAAATATTTTTACGTTATATTTAACAGACCATTAGGGAGCATATAAAACAAGATTATTGTTAGAGTTTACATACACTTTAACAATCACCTAAGCCTTACAGCCAGGAGAATATTTAGTCCCACTCAGCTGTATGTTTCTTCCCTCAGCATTGTGCCTGTGTGCAGGGCCAGACTGGCCTACCGTGATACCGGGAAATTTCCCGGCAGGCCGCCTGCCCTGGGGTCGCTTGGAGCGACGGCTACAGCGTTCCCCTCCCCCTGTGACTGTCCTTCGGCTCTTGTATGTCACGGAGCTGGGTCTGCGTGTGCAAAGTCCCGCCCCCCCAGACCGGCTCGTGTGATAGTCTTCTAGCTGGAACACTGATTGAATCAGTGTTCCGCCAATCACAGGAGCCGGTCTAGGGGGGCGGGACCTTGCACATGTGGACCCAGCTCTGTGACATACGAGAGCCTAGGGACAGAGGGAGGGGAGCGCTGTTTGTTATCCTGGAAATGGTGAGGCTGCAATTAGTGGGCACATAGGCCGCAATTAGTGGGCACAGAGGCTGCAGTTGGTGGGCACACAGATGCTGTAATTGGTAGGCACAGAGGCTGCAATTGGTGGGCACGCAGAGGCCACAATTGGTGGGCACAGAGGCTGCAATTGGGGGGCACACAGAGGCTGCAGTGGTGGGCACAGAGAGGCTGCATTGGTGGGCACAGTAAGGCTGCATTGATGGGCATAGTAAGGGTGCTTTGATGGGAACAGAGAGGCTGCAATGATGGGCACAGAGAGGCTGCATTGGTGGGCACAGTGAGGCTGCATTGATGGGCACAGTGAGGCTGTAATGATGGGCACAGAGAGGCTGCAATGATGGGCACAGAGAGGCTGCATTGATGGGCACAATGAGGCTGCAATGAGCATAACAGGATAGTCACTCAGCATCAGCATAGGCAGTCCTGAAGGGATCTGACATTTCAAAAAAAATTATTTGGTTACCTCAGCATCAGGTGCTTGGTAGCTGGTGGTGATCCAAGACTGATTCATTTTTATGAAGGTCAGTCGATCGACCGAGTCGGTGGACAGGTGCACCCTGTGATCGGTTACAAAACCTCCAGCAGCACTGAATGTGCGTTCCGAAAGAACGCTGGATGCAGGACAGGCCAGTAGCTCAATTGCATACTGTGCAGGCTCCGGCCAGTGATCCATCCTCAAGACCCAGTAACCCAGAGGATTTTTGGTGGGAAAGGTGTCCAAGTCAGATCTTGCCCCTTGGTATTCCTGCACCATGTAAAACAGACGCTGGCGATGGTTGCTGGAACCGATCATACCTTGGGGCTGCGGACTAAAAAATTGTCTGAACGCATCGGTCAGGCGGCCACCTTCTCCACCGCTCCTTCTTTGACTGATCAATGCCTCAGTAACACGTTGTCCAGGAACAGGAGTTTGTAACCTCCCAGTCTCTGGGAGCGTGTTGCACAGACCTTTCTGCAAGGCCTCCTGAAGATGTTTCATCCTCTGCTCTCTCTGCGATGGCAAGATAAGGTCCACAACCTTACCCTTGTAATGTGGATCAAGGAGGGTTGCCAGCCAGTATTGATCCCTCTCCTTGATACCACAAATACGAGGATCCTTCCACATGCTTTACAGGATCAGGGAGGCCATGCAGCATAGGTTTGCTGAGGCATTCGGTCCAGAGTCCTCTGGGTCACTAAGGATGACATGATATGCAGCCACCTCCTCCCAGCCACGTACAAGTCCATGGGTTTCTTGGGACTGTAAATGATCCCTTAAAGACTGCTGCTGATGCTGAGTGCCAGGCTCTACCTCCATGCTGACACAATCCTCCTCTTCCTCCTCCTCCTCCTCGTCCTCTTCCTGTGTGATTGGCAGGCACGCAGGAACACTGTCTGGATGAAGGGGGCCTTGAGAGCTAAGGAAGTCCTCCTCTTCCTGCCTCTTTTCTGCCTCAAGTGCCCTGTCCATTATTCCATGCAGCATGTGCTCCAACAGGTGGACAAGGGGGACAGTGTCACTGATGCATGCACTGTCACTGCTCACCATCCTCGTGGCCTCCTCAAATGGTGACAGGACAATGCATGCATCCCTGAAAAAAAAAACAAGCTCTCCTGACCCTGTCCTGGTGCCATAGTTGCACAGGTACTCATTGATGGCCCTCTGCTGCGTGTGCAGCCGCTGCAGCATGGCCAACGTTGAGTTCCACCTGGTGGGCATGTCACAGATTAGGCGGTTCTTGGGCAGGTTAAATTCCTTTTGGAAGTCAGCCAGCCGAGCACTGGCATTATATGACAGGCGGAAATGCACACAGACTTTCCTGGCCTGCCTCAGGACATCCTGTAAGCCCGGGTACCTGCCCAAGAACCGCTGCACCACCAAGTTAAGGACGTGAGCCAAACAGGGCACATGGGTCATTTTTCCCTGTCGGAGGGCGGAGAGGAGGTTGGTGCCATTATCACAAACCACCATTCCTGCCTTAAGTTGGCGTGGCGTCAACCACCTCTGAACCTGCCCCTGCAGAGCTGACAGAACCTCTGCCTCAGTGTGGCTCCTGTCCCCCAAGCACACCAGCTCAAGCATCGCATGGCATCTTTTGGCCTGCGTAGTTGCGTAGCCCCTTGAACGCTTACGGAGCACCGCTGGTTCCGAGGACAAAGCACAGGAAGAGGCCATGGAGGAAGAAGAAGAGGAGGGGGTGGAGGAGAGAGGTGTGTCAGAATCACCAGTGGTAGCATTTTGGAGGCGTGGTGGTGGAACAACCTCCAACACTACTGCACCTTGTCCTGCATCCTTCCCAGCTACCAGCAGAGTCACCCAATGCGCCGTGAAACTTAGGTAACGTCCCTGTCCATGCCTGCTGGACCATGAGTCAGCGGTAATATGCACCTTGCCACTGACCGCCCTGTCCAGCGAGGCATGGACATTACCTTCCACATGCCGGTAGAGAGCCGGAATCGCCTTCCGTGAGAAAAAGTGGTGTTTGGGTACCTGCCACTGAGCAACCGCACATTCCACAAACTCAAGGAAGGGGGCAGAGTCTACCAACTGAAAAGGTAGTAGTTGAAGCGCTAGCAATTTTGCCAAGCTAGCATTCAACTGCTGGGCATGTGGATGGCTGGGAGCGAACTTCTTTCGGCGGTACAGCAGCTGGGGCAGGGAAATTTGCCTGGTACAATCTGACGTCGGTGTACCGATAGCAAATTGCCCACAAGTACTTGGCTGTGACACACCTAATTCTACACCTTCATTCCTCTCAGTGCAGGTCTCAGGGAGGACTGAAGGTATAGTGGGGTTGGAGATCTCAGCTGATGAGGAGCAAGGAGAGGTCCTCTTTGTTCTTTGGTGTGGGTCTTTTAGGTACGCTTGCCAACGAACTGCATGGCAGGTCAACATATGTCTGGTCAAGCATGTGGTGCCCAAGCGGGAGATGTTTTGGCCACGCGAGATACGCTTGAGACATATGTTGCAAATAGCAGCGGTGCGATCTGATACACTCGTCTCAAAAAAGGCCCACACCAAAGAACTTTTGGAATAACGTGCAGAGACAGCAGCGCCCTGCACATGCGGAGCTTTGCGGTGTGATGCAGTCAGTGTGCTGCCCTTAAGTTGGCCCCTGGAGGGCATCCTGCCTCGTTGGTGATGTGCCTCCTCCTCCCTCCTATCAGGCACCCACGTGGAGTCAGTGACCTCATCATCCCCTCCCTCCTCATCACTGGAGCAAACCTGGCAGTATGCTGCAGCAGGGGCAACATGACTGCCAGATTGCTGTCCTTCTTGGGCACCCCCTCTGTCTGAGCTCACGTTACTGCCTTCCTCTAGCTGAGTACCATCATCGGAGCCTTCAAAACGCTGGGCATCCTCCTGGAGCATGTACCCAACACTGTGGTCAAACAGTTCGGGGGACTCCTCAGGAAGACATGGTGGGGCTAGGGAAGGAGTGACTGATTCCATTGAGCCGAGGGAAGAGGCCGGGTTGGCAGTTGCTTTGCCAGACAAAGTTCCCTGAGCATGGGTGAGAGAGGATGAGGAGGATGAGGACGGCTTGGTCATCCACTCGACCAAGTCTTCCGCATGTTGTGGCTCAACACAGCCAGCTGCCAAAAAAAAGGCCAAGCGTGTCCCACGGCCACGTGCTAATGAGGATGCACCGTGTCCACGACCAGCACTGTTGCCTCTACACACAGAGCCTGCTTGACCTTTTTTATTGGCTTGTGACTGTCTGCCTCTCCTTGTTGGCCTTCCAGACATACTAATGGCCTGCAGTGAGATGTAGCTGCACTAAGCTGGGATATATATATATATATATATATACTGATACTGCAGCTAGCAAAATCAACTGCCTGCCTGTAGTATTAGTATGAGAACACCACCAATCTTCTACAGGTAGCTTTAGCTGAACACTGTGCAGAGGTCGCACTACACTAACTTGTAACTTTGGCTGAACACTGTGCAGAGGTCGCACTACACTAACTCGTAGCTTTAACAGAACACTGTGCAGAGGGCCTACTACACTAACGTTAAAATAATGTAGCTGCCTGCGGTAGTGATAGGATCAGGAAAACACCACCAACCTTCTACAGGTAGCTTTAGCTGAACACTGTGCAGAGGACGCACTACACTAACGTTCAAATAATCTAGCTGCCTGCGGTAGTGATAGGATCAGGAAAACACCACCAACCTTCTACAGATAGCTTTAGCTGAACACTGTGCAAAGGACGCACTACACTAACGTTTAAATAATGTAGCTGACTGCGGTAGTAATAGGATCAGGAAAACACCACCAAACTTCTACAGGTAGCTTTCACTGAACACTGTGCAGAGGACGCACTACACTAACGTTTAAATAATGTAGTTGCCTGCGGTAGTGATAGGATCAGAAAAACTGCCTGTGCGCCATTCTGGCCTAACCCGCATCTTTTGTACCTCACCTATGTCTCCTGTAGCATGTAACCTCTTATTAGTTTCTGGATAGGTTGTCTTGTGGTTGATCCAGCTCTGAGATCTATTGTTTCCTTCCCTCTCCTCTCTCTCTTATTACTACCTAAACAACATTGCTAAAGATATGCAAGCCAGTTATGTTTAACATATTGTACAACAGCCTATACATCTTTTTAAAAGTTGCATTGACTTTAGTTGTAAGTTTACTAAAAAACTTAATGACCTTCACATGGGTACATGGAACTTCTGCTACCCTTGGAAATGGTATCCCAGAATAAATTACACTTTATAATTACCAGCACATTTGCAATTTTACATCCATGACAAAACAGCACTTTGTCCTGATCAATACATCTATTCATCTAAGGAGTGATATTGTCTCAGATGAGATAACATCATGTTATGCTGTCATTCTCAGAGGATATTCATCAACATGTCTAACTTCACCCATTTTTTGATGAATCAGCTTTACGGAAGAACAGCACAAGGTGACTTCAACTTACATGATAGAACAACAGAACTTGATGTGTTTACAATATCTTATGTGTCACTGAATGCGCAAGTCATCTCTACTTCTGCAACCTAACATTAATTAAAGCAGCTTTTCAAAATTAGATGGATGGTAAACCTAAGCTGCATGCTGTAAATGGCCACTTCTAATATTATTATTTACTTTATACAGTGCAAATTCAACAGCATTTTACATGTACAAAGAAGCATTTTTTAGATTCCATGCCTCAAATTGACTTTATATAATGTCCTTGCCACAGTCATAGAGACACACATACAGTACTAGAGACATTTTCTTACTAGTTCATTTAAGTTGCACGCAGAACACAAAGAAAATACTGCAAACTTAAGGCTGTGAATGTTCTCATTTATTCAGGTCATGGTATATCTAGTAATAGCTCACCACATTCAACTGGTTTCATAATCTTGAAGACAGTTAATAGCTTACCCAGGCCACTTCAGTTCCAAGGAGCATCAGGAAAACTCCCCAGCATTTAGATCTATCTACGCAGGTATCACAAATACCTTGACCCAATTGCTGTAGAAAGGCAGATATTAATTTCCAAGAACAGGATGGGAGTTGTGAAAATTGTGGAGCCACCTGTTCTAGTTACAAGTATGGAATTATGTAAATGAAGCAGGGAGGTTCCACAACTTTCACACCTCTCATCCTGTCCTTGGACAATGACATCTTCCTTTCCATATTGGTTGGATCAAGGTGTTGGTACTACCCATGTGGATATAAGTGCTGGGGTATTTTCCTGACACATTAGAACTAAGGTGACCTGGATAAATTACGAAACATCTTCAATTGTACAGGACAAGTCTAATCGAATCTGATTAACTACTACTAGATAGTGCAAACATATCCTAAAATAATGTTCAAACACGAGACCCAGAATCAACCCACTCCACTCATTATGATGATTATAAGAATGATCAAGATAATTCTTACTATTATTTACCTATAAATAAATGCTATATCTTTATGAGGTCTCATATTAATAATAAACTGACAGGGATTTCAGAAAAATGTTTATCAGATACAAAGCCTGAGCAACTTTGTGTTAAATTACACAGAACATGTTAGTTTTTGTTACAGAAACAACACAAATCAGCTTGCACAGTTGCAAAATGGAAATGACCGGCTGCTTAAAGGTTGTATTCATAACTGATAAGTCATAAAAAAACTTGTCATAAATACTACTGTAGTCCACACTAATGAACATGTTCAATAAATAATCCAAATGGGATGTGCAAAGTATAGCATCCCACCAGTACCAATAACAAATAATCTCTAAAATGAACCCTTACTTTTGCTATCCAGGGATTATCTCATTCCCTATTTAGACTATCCCCTCCACATACTTTTCTGACCTGAGTCTTGTGAAATAATTGGTGAATTTGGATATTGGGAAACATGTGGCTCTCTTCCTTCCCTCCTATGATGAAAAACTTGGCATCTGAATGGATGATGGCTGGTGTATGCTATGAATTGTATCAATTGTTAAAAATAAATAAAAGGATGCGCCAGCCAACAAACTATAAGGACTGCTGCACCTAGAACTCCCTGAATACCGGGAGATAAAATTGTGAAAAGAGTATATAAATGTGCCAATGAGTAAATACCCAAAATAAACAAAAAAAAACAGTGCATAAAATCAGATAAAATATAAACACTGCTGTGCTGTGCACTGATCTTAATACATGTCAAATTCCTGTGTATAACAACACTGCATATAACATATAAAAAATGAAAAGAAGAAAAAAGGGAGAAAATATGTATATAACGATATAAACAAATATTCATGAATGCCAATAAGTAAAATCTGGTGTACAGAAATTAAAATTAAGAAGTCTTCCAAGTAAATTCCAAATGATGACTAGATTGTTCAAACACAGTCCAAAAAACCGTAAATATTGAAATTCCATTGGTGCTTAATTCATATCCTTGAAAGTGCTGCATGCATCACCACCGTGCTCTGATGATAAAATGGCTGCTTACCAGACCCAAACGGGTCAAAAGGCATGTGTTCTGTTCTCAGCTAAGAGATCAATGCGTGCTACTGCCCATATGAACGGTCTGCGGCTCTGGGATCACGGATGGATATAGGGATGAAAAGAAGTCTAATAGTGCATTATCGCTAAAACATTGTATGAAAAGGAGATACACTTACAAACATCATAGAAGTAAAAGCACAGGTACACGTGGTGGCACCGCCGCCTGCAGTGCGGTCCATGCCCGCTTACGTCATGGCTGTCTCCACCCTACGCGTTTCCCCTCAGAAGGTGTCAGCTGGGATCCGAGCTCCCATGTGATCCCATTGCAGGCGGCCGTGCCACCAGGAGTACCTGTGATTTTGTTTCTATGATGTTTGTAAGTGTATCTCTTTTTAAATAAATACGTTTTAGCGATAATGCTCTATTAGTCCTCCTAATATCCCTATATCCATCTGTGATCCTCGAGCCGAAAGACCATTCGGAGCCTCATATGGGCAGTAACACAGACTGATCTCTTAGCTGAGAACAGCACACATGCTTATTTACCTGTTTGGTTCTGGTAAGTGTCCATTTTATTATCAGAGCACGGTGGTGATGCATGCAGCACTTTGAAGTCTATGAATTAAGCATGATTGGAATTTCAGTATGCTATGACTTAGTCCAGAAATTTCACAGGGATTTTGAAGTGAATCTGGTCATTAAATGGTGTGATAAGGGAACCATGTGCAAAATACTGGTTTGTCTTTCTTTTTCTTGTATACACGTTTGAGCATACAAGCTTATAGATTCTGTATACTATGTGAAACTGACTCATGAATAAAAAATATGTTGATGGAGTATGGAAAAAGTATCTGTATAAACTAATGACCTAACAAATTGATCATGTGACACACACTGTAGTGTGGGCCCAACATAGGCAGGGTGTCCTAAGGGTCCCCCAAGACTTTGGAAAATGGTAATGACAGGAGAAGGAAAATAGTGAAGAGGGAAAGGAAACAGAGTAGAATGTGATAGTATAAAAATTAAAAATGGCATACCAGACTTGCTGGCCAAGTTTTGTCCACCTATCTACTCCTAGGAACTGTTCATGAAGATGGTTGGTGTATTTAGGCAAAAACTGAGATCATATCCAAATACAGGTGGGTTTTAACTTAAACTGTCCATGGACCCTTAGACACATAAACGTCATAATTTGTAAAAACAAATATGGTTTTCAGAACATGACATACTGTACATCTCTAGTACTGTACATCTCTAGATATGGTATGGTATGGTATCTAAGTGATCAATGCAAAATAATCCCTGTGTAAGTTTTTGGGTCTTCCTGCCTCTAACAGTCATTTTCATGTGGGAAAATAGTAAATAAATAAAAAATAAAGCTCTTAGTTAACAAAATATTCTATTGTCCATTTTAGGCAATAAACAAATGGCATAGTTCCATCTCCAGAAATCTAGATAAATGTGTTAAATCACATTATATTATGAATATGATGGATTATCCTGAAATAAAGTTCTACTTCCATCAAAACTATCTGCAGGCTCGTGGCACTCTCCTGGGAGAAGGGGTGGTCACTGGTCATTCAGCTCAGCAAGAAAAATGTCAAATCTGCAAACAGTGCCCTCTAGCTGTGGCCAAGAATAGATCACAGCACAGATGGGGCAAATACATGGTCAGGCTACTCTGCTGGAAAATCTATTTATATTCAGTAAATGCAGTACTGACATAGGCTGCCAGGACAGGTGTGTGCAAAAAGCTGTGGTCACTCAGCCTATAAAATGCAATGACAGGCTGATGGTCTCCTAGTTCCATAAGCCATCCATGCTACTTCTATGTGTCAGCCTCCCTATCTGTTCTCTGGTATGAGACAGCGTACTTTCCTAGATATGTTCATATGTATATACACCCCCTTTTTTTTCAAAATATTTGTTTTTTAATGTGATCCAATAAATTATATATTTTTAACACAACAAGACCATTTCTCTTTCCTATTCGGGTTCATAGTGGCAACCTTAAAAGTCTGTTTTCTTCTTTTTTCTGTTTTTTGTTTTTGGACAGGCTGATGGCAGCCGCGGCTATCTGTTACTGTTTGTACAGCTAGCGGTTAAAGTCAGATGATCCTTGCAGGATGCAGTCTGTTTACATCCAGCCATGATCACTGCAGGTAATTGCTGGCTGTGTGAACAACTGCGAATCGTGCTATATAGCTGCTTTTCGCACACCTGTCCTTTCAGATGCAGGAATCCATAGACTCTTGCAGCTGGAATCTGTAAAGTGTGCTTATTACCCATGTGAATTGGATCCGTACACTGATTTTCCCAATCTTGTTTTGGGTCAATGACCTGGAAAAATTAAAGCCAGAGAGTCATCATAACAGCCAATCAAATAACATTTTCAGTATTAGGTCAGCAGTGGCAGAACCCAGTTTTTTCTCATGGTTTATTTTAATGTTATGAAAAAGAAAAAAATCAATGTTAGCTTCATTTTAATTCCTATAATGCTTAGGTAACAAACAACGTGAGGTTTCTACAATATAGTATCATATAGCATCTTTTATTGCATCATGTATTCCTATTTATGTATTCTGTTCACTCTTAAGAAATGGGATACTGTATGTAAACAGCAGCCAGATATTGATAAGCATTAGAGAATCCAGGTAAAGCAGGTCAGGTCACAAGCACTTGCTGAATATCGTTGCAGCAAACATCAATGCGCCACCTTGCAAGAGATTGATTTGACTCACAAGAGTTCAAGAGCAAGGTCATCCCGATAGCAGGTTTAGTCAATGATGGGGGTGGCGTTTTAGATTTCCTTAGACTACGCAGCTTCAAGGTCACAAAGGTGGCATCTTGATAATGCTATGTGAGCTGATTGTCTTTCTAAGTTAAATCTATGTCTGAGTTGCCCAATTGGGTTCAGGGCTAAAGCATCCATAGTTACATGCTCCTGGGCTGAATCTTATTAAACAAAAATCTAAGGTTTTGTGAAAATATTGACACAACACATAAGATACTTGGCAATCTCTGCCTTTCTTAATAACAGTTTACTGCAATGGTATGAAAGTATCTTTATGTTACAATCTGCATCAATAAATTATTTCCTATGTAGCTCCCGTCTAGCATAAGATGCTAGGCAAATTTATTTTTAGCTCCATCTGTAGTTAGGGAGCAGTGGATGCATGCTCTGGTCTGTTCAGGGTTTCACAGGCTGGGAGTTTGATTGCCTCTCCCTGCCTCTGGAAGAATTTTCTAGAATATGGGGTTGGGAGAGTCAAATGACCAGACTGAATATTTATCATACAGGGAGGGTTCCAGAGCCTGCTGCCCCCTGAGGCAGTATGTGGACTGTGTAGCTGATTTTGAAACCTCACCTCTGGCAGAGTTGAGAGCCTTAAGTGATCTTTTTGAAGAGCTGGAAATGGAACTTCACCATAAGAGATCTGGTCTGGAGAAGGATTGTTTTATTCACTGGGATGTGTGCGAAGAAAGCTGGAAGTTGTGCCGCTGTCCTGGGGTCTTGTAAGTACTGACCCTTGTCAGGAGCGTGTAACTGTTCCTCTTCTTTGGCAGCTGTTGATCTCATTCCAACATCCTGGTTTTGGCTATGATACATCCCTGTCTGTCTGTCCACCTGCAACTTGATTGATGTGGTCAGTCTCTGGGTGGTGACCAAGCCTGATTTAAGTCAGCCATGCCTGCAGTTTCATACTTGTGATATTGCATTTGTTACACGTGTTCTAAGCTCCCTGTTTGTCTGCCCTGCTAGATTGGATTCCCTCGTTGACAACCTCGGATTGGACATTGATTATTCTCTGAACCACTCTGCCTGTCTGCCAACCACAAGTACCTGTTTGTTTTGCTCAGTTTGTGCGTGCCCTGGCATGGTAGCCAGGCACTATAGCCCTGTGTATAAGTCCTGGGGGCAACCGAGTACCAGTAGACCTGCTTGCCTTATGGGAAAGGGGACTGTTAAAGGTGAAGAATACAGAAGCCAGATATAGTGTCTGGCCACCTGTGTTAGGCGTGACATCCTGAATTGTAACCCCTGATGACTGTGTGCTTTGGGATGTAAGTGCCAAAGGTAGCTATGAACTGAGACGGCTCTCATAGGGTCTCAGAGTAAATAGATAAATTGCCCATCATGCTCAACATGTTCAGGTGCTCCTAAACCACATGTTTCTAAAAGTACAGCTTAGCAAGTAACAGCTCCAGCAAAAGCTTTAGTAAAAATATATAGCAATACATAGCAGGTTAGCAGCTCATAGATCAAATATACCCATACACAAGGAATGAAACTGTTTGAAGTAAGGAAAAACTGAAAATTCCAATTATAAGTGTATTGGATTAATATTATTAAATATATATATATCTTAATCTAAACAATAAGACACCTAAGCTGTCTAAAGCTAGGCTGCCTCCTCTTATTCAGGCTGGGAACCCAGTAACTGCAAGACAGAAGAAAGGAGAGAGGGTCGCTAAGCAGCCATATAGTATAATAATTAGGTTTTATTGAAAATACATTGAAAACAAAGGTGTCACACTCACAAGGGCATGGAAGATCCAAGCATGTCACAGGGAAGCTGGTTCCAAGACGAGGGTGGATGAGGGCTCAACCATGGGAGCGGGGACTGATGAAGCCGCCACCGAAGGGTAAGCCACTGGAGCCACCACTGGGAAGACTCCAGGACACCGCCGTGAGCTCTGTCAGAGTCGCAAGTACTTCCCTGTGATTCCCTGTGACAGGCTCAGCTCTTTTATGCGCTTGTGAATGCAACACCTTTGTTTTCAATTATTTTTTTAACAAAACCTAATTACTGCACTATATTGCTGTTTGGTGCCCCACTCTCCTTTCATCTGTTTCTCAGAGCACTGGCCAATCTTCTGTGTTCCCAGAATAATCCATGTGTGTGAGTCTAGAGGAAAGTGTCCTCCTGTTACAATATAAGCATTTTGGAGTATCCCATGCCCTAACCCTTCTCCTATTTTACAGTTCTATAAGCAATAAATATCCAAAGCACATCCCATAGCCTGAGTTTTTGGAGCCAGTGTGCATGGACTGTTGCTTGTGGGCATGACAGCCTCTGTACGATTTGGAAAGAATCAATTATTGCCAGTGGCTCCTGCAGGGGTATCACCACATCTTTAATAGTCAAATTGATCAAATGTATCTTTTTTGCAGCCATGGAATATCTTGTGGACATAGATTTCCAGAACCCTCAAAACTATGTTCTTATAACTGACTCGCTGCCTCTACCATAAGAGATACAGAGATCTGCATGTGTAAATCAATGCTAACCAGTACCATACTGCAACAAAGGGAGCAATAATGTGATTATTGCTTTCATATGTTTGCCCTTCCATGTGCTCCTTGCTGTGAAGGCCAGTTATAGGTGGGGGCAGGGGCCATTTGTTTGTTACTGGTGTAAAATATGGTCCGGGGACACACTGTACACCTTTGCTGCCATTGTGCTCTTACTGGGTGTCCAGTGTGCTCCTGTTCCTTTAAGGGGGATTGGGCTGCCTCCAGGCCCACCTGCCCCTTATCTATCCATTTAATGCATGTGCTTCCATTGTGGTGACACTTATAAATTCAGTAGCATTAGGACTGCACGCATACACAGGGTGCTGTGAAGAGGCCTTGCAGCTTATGCATGTGTTTGCAAATGTGTGCTAACTAAACCCCTGTTTTTAACGCAGACTGTTGGACAGGTTAATTTGGTCAGTTGGCAGACTGGTTGGTGAGTTGAGCTTTGGAATGTTCTGTTTTTGTCTTTCAGAATATTTTTCACCTACTGATCTGCTGCTGGTACACCAGAAGAAGGCTGAAGTAGGGGAAAAGTCTGAGGGTGATAGCCTAGGGCTGCGTAGAATGGTGTGGTATGAAGAGCACCGTGCCAACGGGAATTAATGGTGAACTCAGCCAAAGGCAAATACTCAGACCAGTTGGAGTTTAAAGCATTGACATAATGTCAAAGATAGGTTTCCAGGGTCTGGATCGTGCATTCGGTTTGACCATCTGTTTGAGGGTGATGTGAGGTAGTGAGTGAGAGCGTTACTCCCAGTTTCTTGCAGAACGCTCTCCAGAATTGGGAAAAAAACTAGGATCCGCGGTCTGAGACGACATTGGTAGGTATGCCATGATATCTCACAATATGGGAAAGGAGGAGGGTAGGCAGTGCTTCCGCTGTAGGTAATCCCGGGAGCGGCACAAAATGAGACATTTTGGAAAAGCGATCCACTATGACCCATATAGCAGTCATGCCCTCGGACTTGGGTAAGTCTGTTTTGAAGTCTATAGTCAAATGGGTCCAAGACTGGCGAGGTGCCAGAAGTGGTTATAACATCCAGTAGACAATGTGCAGGGTACTTTATTAGCAGCACAAGTTGGACAGGCAGCCACATAGTCAGTAACATTCCTTTTCATATGAGGCCACCAGACATGACGCTGCAAGGTCTTAAGAATGATGGTGACACCAGGATGACTGGATAACACACCATCATGTGCCCAGAGGAGTACAGGTTTTCTGAGGCTAGGGGCTACGAACAGGCGACCTACTGGTATCTTCAATCTTTGGGGAACACGATTCTGGGTTTCTTGTAACTGTTGGGAAACAGCCGTAGAGATCTGTGCGACAATTTTATGAGGTGGGATTACATACTGCTCGGTAGGTTGATCTTCTTCAGAGGTAGCGAGCTGTCTGGAAAGAGCATCGGCTTTCTTGTTTTTATGCCCAGGAACATAAGAAAGAACAAAATTAAAATGGGAAAAAACAGAGCCCATAGAGCCTGACGTGAGTTCAAACGTCTTGCAGTCTGAAGATACAGCAGGTTTTTATGGTCAGTAAAGATAGAAAAGGGCTTGGGAGCCCCTTCCAGAAGATGTCGCCATTCAGACAATGCCAATTTAGCCAGCCAAGTCATTTCCACGCACCACTGTGCAGGGTCCTTTCCTGCTTTTCGACCCCAGTGGGTCCTCTGGCTTCCCCTCCTCCGGGTTGGTGTTGTGTGGGCGTGGGGGAGCTGGACCAGCACATACGGGCCAAGCATTTTCCTGTTCTTGAGGTATGCCTGCATATTGAACTCTGTGGCTCATGCAATTTGGAAACAACTCCTCTTGGCACCTCTATGTTTTTAAACAATTGTGACTTCCAGTCTATAATACTTAGTTTCTTGTTTAAACTATACCCCTGAAGAAGGAGGATTACATTTTCACTTTGAAACGCATTGGGTACAGGAAACACTAGTCCGTTATATGTATTCTGTTTTGTATGACAACACTGGAATGTTTATTCTCAACATGTTTTTTTATTAAATGTTGTGTATTTTTCATATTTCAATAAATACTTTTCATATTAGAATATACCTTTTTACCATTTTGTGCCTTAAAAGTCTGCCACCTGGGGATTTTGTTTCATTTTAAGTACATCAAACAGTTCAAGAATGAGAGGCAAAGGGTAGGAGTCTTCTACAGTGATTTGATTTAACCCTCAATAGTCTTTGCATGGTTGAATACCCCCATCTTTTTTTTTCAACAAAGAAAAAACCTGTCCCTACTGGAGAAGAAGAGGGTCGGATAAAACCTCTTTCCAAGTTGTCTTTTACGTATTCCTCCATGGATTTTTGTTTAGGCAAAGACAGGGGATAGGTCCTTCCTTTGGGAAGAGGTGCTCCAGGAATCAAATTAATTGCACAGTCAAAAGAACAATCTAGAGGTAAAACCTCTGCCTTTTGCTTTCAAAATACATCTGTAAACCCATAGTATTTACGAGGCAAGGTAGGTGGGATGGCCCAAAGTCTTTTGGGTTGAGACAAACAGTTTAGATGACAGAACGACCCCCAAGAGGTTAGTTCTCCATTTTCCCAATCAAAAGAAGGGTTATGTTGTTGTAATCATGGGTAACCAAGGATAACGAGCAGAAGTGGAGGATCAATAAGAGACAAGACAACTTCCTCTTTGTGGAGTACGCCTACTTAAAGGGTGATTGTCGTAATCTCAAATTTTACAATGCCATCTCCCAAGGGTTGTCCGTTCAGGGTCGTGATGTTCAGGGGTCTAGACTTTGGAACAAATGGGATGTTATTTCTTTAGCAAAAGTGTAGTCCAAGAATATGCCAGTGGCTCCAGAATCCACAAAGGCCTCACAGGAGACAAGTTTAGAGGGTAAATGGATAATTGCGGGAACTGTAATCTTGGTCTTGGAGGCTATACCTGTAAGGTCTAACCCATGTCCTCCAACACTGGTTAGACTCTGCCTTTTACTGGATGGGAAGGGCAGACAGATAACAAATTTCCTTTAAGTCCACAGTACAGGCATAGGCCCAATGCACGCCTACTTTGTTTAGGCACCAAACAATAAACTGGCCTAGGAAACTTGTGAGTTCTAAGTCTCTCTTGGCACCTTTCATGGTACCGGACATCCAGACGAACACACAGCTCTATGAATTTCTCAAGGTCTTCTGGGGAATCCTTATAGACTAATTCGTCCTTGATGCGATCCGTGAGACCTTTTCGGAAGGCTGCACATAATGCCCTTGAGTCCCAATTATTCTCAGCAGCCAGGGTACGGAACTCAATAGCATATTGTGCCACAGACCTGGTACCTTGTTGTATGTCTAAAAGTGAGTACTCAGCTGCAGAAGCTCTACACAGTCTGAAGAGAAGCCAGAAAGTTGTCAGCATCTTGCAGCACAGGATCATTGCATTCCAGGTAAGGAGAGACCCAGGCAAGGGCCTTCCCCTTTAATAAGGAAATTACAAAATTCACTTTGGCAGAGGAAGTGTTAAAAGTCCCAGGGTTGTTGCGGAAATGCAAACGGCAAACATTTAAAAAGCCTCTGCAGTCCTCAGTATCACCACCAAATTTTTCAGGCAGGGGAAGTTTGGGTGGTACAGAAGAGGTAGGTTGGATTGGAGCAGGAGTCTGGACCATTGCAGAAGTACCAGGCAAGCAAGAGTTAAACATAGTACAAAGTTCATGGCAGTGGACCCTGCTGAGATTCTTAAGGCGATTTCACGTCAGGGACAATTGATTGGAGCTCATGAACAGCATCTTGGTGTCCAGGGAAGAAAGATGCTGTTAATGAGCTCCAATCAATTGTCCCTGACGCAAAGTCGACTTAAGACTCTCAGCAGGGTCCACTGCCATTGTGGCCCATTTGTAATGTAAGGTACCTGTGATAGGTAGTGTCCGAAGTGGAGCTTGTGTGCTGAGGATTAAGACAAAAACGTAGTCAGGCAGATCAGGTTGGCAACAGATCAGGCAAGGCAGTACACGATCGAAATCCAGAGAGTGGTCAGGCAGGCAAAGGTCATACACGAGCTGGCGGTGAAGCACAAAATCAGCAGGTTAGAGAGTAGTCAGGAATTCAGGCAGAAGTTCATATACGGTATTCAGTGTCACAAAGCAGTCACAACACCCAGGGAGCTAGTCCACACAAACGGGCACTGAGAGATAGGAAGTGCTGCTATTTTTGGGCTGCTTTGATTGTAGATTGTCCACAGCTGGCAGCAGGTGGGGCTAGTGAGTCCAAGGTAATGCATCAAACTGAGACAACATAGCCATAACTCCAGAGCTCTTTAGGTGGCACAACAAGTAAGACTGCAGCTGTGGGACCAGGAACATACCGTCTCAAATACACCCAGGTACATGACAGGGAGATCCATTGCTCTACGTGTGGAAGCAGTGGTCTCTCTGCAGAGGTCCAACATGCCCCCTGCTGTGTCAGAGCCAGAGCTCTTCAATTAGCAGGGCACATGATGCAAAAAAAGGCTTCCCTTTAAAAAAAAAAAAAAAGGTAATGTTTACCCGTTACACCACCCATGGCTCAGAAAGGGTTTATTGAGGGGACAGCTCTTTTGAAAATGGCAGCTTATATGACCTGAGGAATACAGAGAGAAGGAACTCATATGCTCTATGGATATCATACAGTTAAACAGGTCAAAACCTGGGCCATTCAGAAAATGAGAAGTTGGCTACTCAATGGAGATCCTACACATCAATTCGCTCAGGCCATGAAGGTTCTCCACCAATAAGACCTTCCTTAGGACAAATCTTGATTAAAGCATAGAAATACTTTGCAAAAGCCATTCAACTGAAGTCATCACCAATCCTGGTCTGATCCAGTACCATCACAACCACTACCATATATAAATATTTAAAAGGAATTTAGGATGATAGGGTGTTAATAGGGGCTTATCTTAGTAGGGTGTTACAATGTGCAGCAATATCATAGCAACCAATTTTATTTAATTTAAGTCAAAACTGATTTTTTTTTAAATCTGACTGGTTAGCAAGGGGAACTACACTTTGTACATGTCATTAATATATCCACATTTTACGAAGAAGAGACAGATGGAAGTTTCCATTCTTTGCAACACAGGGATGCCTATTAGTTTGGGGGAAGTGTTGTTTCTTATGAGATACTGTAAGAGGTTCCTCTTTATTGCAGAGGAGCTAAAATGCAGCCTAGTAGAAAATAATGGCAGCTTATATCTATTGCTTATCACTAGGGTATCCATTACATATTTCTTTAAGTTAGTTATGATATTTTCACTGGTTCTAAATCCTATGACAATACATGAACCAGACCTATAAGCTGCTAAAGCTGTTGCATGGGGATGGAGTACAATTTTGTATGCTAGGTACAAAGGCTCTGAGCAGCATGCAAGCAGACAGACATCTATTTTACTACAACAGATGTCTCCTGAAATGGCTCATCTGCCACTTTGAATGAATAATCATTGACTTGACACTGGCGCTGCAACATCATCCATCTTAACCCTAAATTTCCTTTTACGCTAAATATGTATCAGAAGAGGTCCATCAATCATTTTACTAGACACCTAAAAAGTTTTTGAAAATCTGTTTATTCACCTGGTAATTATTCGTCATACATCTGAATCCCTAGTTTTGGAAAGGAATAGACATGTTCAAGAAGCCAACAAGGGGCAGTGTCACTGTTGCTTAAATCTGACATTAAATCAGTGATAATGAGTATACATGAAGCCGCACTGAGGTCTTCAACAACGATCTGATTATAATTGTCAGAACTTAAGTGACTATTGTCTAAATGTTTTGGAGTAATTATTGTTTTCTATGAGTAACAGCAGGCAGCCCAAACTCAGGGAAATAATTAATTGGCTAGAATGTTTTTTTTATATTTTTTTGCTGATTGCTATTATTTTACCAGAAGAGCATTATGGTACCAGGGGTTCCTGTTTGCTCTCCTCCATTGCAATAGCATTAGAGATTGTGATAATGTTTTCCTATCCTGTGTGATATTGGCAGTGTGCTGCAATATGTTAGCTTCCAATTGGCTATTGTTGGTTTAAAAACTAAAAGCATACATACATCCTGTCTTTCAGAGAATATGGTAAATCAGAAATCTGGTCTAAACAGAATATTTTCTATGGCACCCTAAAGGCAAAACTAGTTTTATGTATTACTTTATACACATTTTTTCTTTTAGTCCAGAAAGACCTAGTGTGCAGAAATCGAATGTGTAAAAGCTAGAATAATTTGTTGTCTGTACCAAATTTCTCAACAAAAGTTTAACCGAACTACGAGGTACATGGACACCTTAAAAGTGTTTATGACAGGAAGAAATTGTGGTTTCTTGCACTTGGGATTATGTTATAGGATCAGTTTAAGTAGAAATTGTGTTTTATAAAGTTGCTTTCTAAAAAAAGAAATAATGGTCACATACTGTAATAAATAACAGTGGTTAGGGTAGGTATAGCATTTTTATTTACGCAGAAAGAGTGAAGATAGATGAGTGCCTAGGAGAGTAATAGTGGAACTGAGGGGTAGACATGTATCCTTTGTTAATAGGTTAGTAGGAAACAATCACTTACATTTTGCACAGAGTAGCCATTTATCTTAAGGTCTGTTTGTGGGAAGATCACATAGGGTGGGGTCTATTAAGACAAAATATTAGGGGCAGTATATTTTATTATTATGTTTTATTATCTTCTCACATCCAGGTGTATTTTCTTGTGTAAGTGTTAAACAACAAAACAATATCAAGATACCCTATATTGTTAAAAGTATTGGGACACCTGCTTTTACACGCATATGAACTTTAATGGCATCCCAGTCCTAGTCCGTAGGGTTCAATAATGAGTTGGCCCATCCTTTGCAGCTATAACAGCTTCAACTCTTCTGGGAAGGCTATCCACAAGGTTTAGGAATGTGTCTATGGGAATGTTTGACCATTTTTCTAGAAGCGCATTTGTAAAGTCAGGCACTGATGTTGGATGAGAAGGCCTGGCTCAAGTCCCCGCTCAAATTCATCCCAAAGGTGTTCTATTGGGTTGAGGTCAGGACTGCAGGTGCAGGCCAGTCAAGTTACTCCACCCAAAACTGCGCAGTCATGTTGGAAAAGGAAGGGGCCATCCCTAAGCTATTCCCACAAAGTAGGGAGCATAAAATTGTCCAAAATGTCTTGGTATGCTGACGCCTTAAGAGTTCCCTTCACTGGAATTAAGTGGCCAAGCCCAACCTCTGAAAAACAACCCCACACCATAATCCCCCCTTCACCAAATGATTTGGACCAGTGCACAAAGCAAGGTTCATAAAGACATGGATGAGTGAGTTTGGGGTGGAGGAACTTGAGTGGCCTGCACCGAGTTCTGCCCTCAACCCAATAGAACACTTTTGGTTTGAATTAGAGCGGAGACTGCGAGCCATGCCTTCTCGTTCAACATCAGTGCCTGACCTCACAAATGCTCTTCTGGAAGAATGGTCAAACATTCCCATAGACACACTCCTAAACCTTGTGGACAGCCTTCCCAGAAGAGTTGAAGCTGTTATAGCTGCAAAGGATGGGCCAACTCATTATTGAACCCTACGGACTAGGACTTGGATGCCATTAAAGTTCATATGCGTGTAAAAGCAGGTGTCCTAATACTTTTGACAATATAGTGTATATAAGAGGTAGAATACACATTTCTTTTATATGAAGTATAAAATGTGATGTACCACAAAGATCTAGACGTGGAATAACACTTTACCACCCTCTAACTGACACGTTAACATATAACTATCCCTCTTAAAAATGAGGAAGTGTCCAAAAAAAGAGCAAAAGACCAGCCAACAGCATTGCTTGTGATTTCCCTGTAGCTGATCATACTTGTGCTGCGCTGTTTGTGTGGAGGCAGCCATATTGGTAAAGGCAGGGCTTTGCTTCCTCATGCCAGAGCCTCCAGCAAGAAAACACAAATCTCAAGAGATTAGCAAGATCAGCAGTGCCTTATATTTATACATCAGATGTATGAGCTGTTATTTTTTAGGAGGAAATCCAGGCAAAAGTAAGATATTTCAGGGCACACTTCTTAAAGTTTCCTATAACAGAAAATCTTACTTTTTGATTTAAGGTCATCTTTAATGTAGTACGGCCCTCTTGAGGACTGCTCGGATTTACCTGCTCTTCTGCATCGCCATGACCCTGTGAACATTCCAACCCACCTGACACTCTGGGTTCAGACATCTTCCACAACACCTTTAAAATGGCACGTCACACATGTCAAATATGTTTGTATTATTTAGGCTTTTACTGGAGTAAGTAATGTGGTATTGATACACACAGGAGAGTAATTGGTCAAACGAGTGCTGGATAACAGCCCAGACTCGGAAAAATAATTCCCTTATAAGACAGCTTAGAAACAGTTCAACAGCACAAAAGCATAATTTACATATATGTACAATGAATTACCACCTGGAGCATAACCTATAAGGGCAGTAAGGTTAGTTATCTAGGACAGGCAGTCACACACAAAAGGGGAACTCCAGGCTGGCCTATTCAACCTTTATATCCTAATGAGAGAGCAGACAGAATAGGGGATGGAATAGGGCCCTTTAAATGGTAATAACAGCAGTGTCCAAGATGCAGGCCTGATAGTCTTCACTGGCAGTTGGAGCTCATAAGATTGTATGCAATAAGGCACAATGGTGTGGTAATAAGCCGGAAGGGCTATTGCCCTCTCACCAATGACCAGACCAGCTTACGCCTTGCAGATAGCAATCCTGGAAGAGACGTCCTTCAGCGAAACGAGCAGCGATGATCCACAGCTGTTGGATGTGGGCGACCGTAGTGTAGATCTGCTGGGTAGGTGCCGCGTAGATGTCCGATGAACAGCAGGCAGGATTAGTCCCTCCAAGGCTGGGTTGGAATCACTCGATCACCGCATGGTAGGCCGCAGCCTCTCTCCCCACACAGGGAGATGTACGCACAGCAAGGCCCAGGAAGAAAAGAGCTCAGCCCGAATCTCCGGACTCTTTTATAGTTCCTCCCAGGAGTCTCATCAGGTGGTAGCAAGGATCTCTGGGATGTGCAGACCAAATGTCATGTCACACAAAGGAATCGCCGGTCTGAGAGACTACTAGTACCACAATCCTCTTTGGTCGGGCTCACAGATGTGATGACAGTCACTAGCGCCCAGCACTAGCCATGTGATCCCTTCCTCCTAGGCTCCTATGGTATGCCTAATATTCCGCTGCAAATGTGGAGTGTGTCTGTTGGCTTTACCATCTTGGCTATCAGTCTCTATCGCAATTCTGAGTCTACTATTGGAGTGAGGAGCTTTGGTTAATAAGAAGTTTTTTCCTGTGGTTACCATCCGATAATGTTATGCTATATAACACACCTGCTGACGGAGTGTTTGGGTGATGGTGATGGGCTTCCTCTCTCTCTATATCTACAGAGTTTTGTATGTGAATTGATTTTGACTGCTTCAGAGAACCTGAAAATTCTTTTTATGGACTTTCCAATTATGTCTTTTCTATAGCGCTGCACCTATATCCCACATATCTGTTTATTGTATCCAACTATATTGTGCTAGCCGCTTATTTTTATTGTCTTTATTATAGCTCAACAAACTAAATTTGTATATACTGCTGAGGCTACATTTGATGGGCGCATCATTAAAAAGGTGGGATATACATGGGCAGGGCAAAGGGGGTGGAGTCAGGGGTGGAGCCAAGGGGGCGGAAAAATGAGTTTTCACCTAGGGTGTCAAAAATCCTTGTACCAACCCTGACTAGAGGGATATTTCTATAGGTGAAGAATGATGGAGCGTTGCACAATGTTATGACTGTAGTCCACATCAGTTAACATTTAATCCTTATCCCAAAACCTAACCTATAACATTCTACGTAGATGTAAAGCCAGCTCATGTACATTTGACAAAAGTTGTTTTCTCTCTTTTATAAACGGAAGCTTTTAGTAAAAAATAAAATCAGTCATCCTGCCATGTAGATGGTTGCTCAGGCACTTCCTGTGAGTGCATAAAAATTAATGGTACTGAGTTAAAGGTTTAAACTCTATTTTAGGAATAGCAAACATGGCATATGTTTATTACACATTAGCATTTGCTTTAGCAATGTAAATGCCATACAGTCAAGGTTCAGATCTACTTTATAACTTAACCTAACTTCTAAAGTGAGTCTTACCCATCCATTCTCCCCATTTACCAACCCTTTCAAATCCAAAACCTAACTTTAACCCTAACACCCAAACTCTGAGCCTAACATTCATCCAACATACTGTAAAGGCTAAATCCCTGTCAATAATTTCCCCTTCTGCAGCATACATATTTGGTCTTGTGTCTAACAATATGTCTTGCACCAAGACAAAACAGTACTGAGATCTTGAGAGCAGCAGCTACTGACATGGTGAACAAGGCTTGCGGTAGACAAGTAAGTGAAATTCAGAGTTATTTCACAAACTGATTTTGCAAGTATTGCTGTATGGCTGAATTAGGTCCAAATCAATGTTCACAATGAAGTTTTAAAATTGAACTAATGTGTGAATTCTCAACTTTAAGCCCAGAATTTGTGGCTCATGTGGTGGGCATGTTTGAACACCAAAATCAGAGCTGAGAGCTGCCTTTAGCCTTTGTAATAGAAAGAAGACACCTTCCGCTACAAAACTGTATCATAATATGCAGTTTCTAAATATATTTTATTATATGGTCATAATACCAGAATATTAAAATTTCAAGGGAACAATATTTTTATTAATTTTAGAGCATAGTTTTTTTTAACACCTTGTAAATGGATCTTGCAATATAATGAGCTCATGGCCCCAAATAATTAAGGCATATGTAAATTTAATTGAAACTAAAACAAAACAAAAAGCAAGTAGTAAAATATTTAGTTAAACACCATAATGAAAATTTAAGTTGCTAGTTCTGGTTTAGTGACTTTGTAGTGGTGTCTCATCCTAGTTAATGTAGCAATGTTATTAACCTCTTTAAATAAAAAATAAATAAAATTAAAAAAAAAGAATACTACTTATGAAAACAAAAACCCCATTAAGTTTGTATGTGAAGCGTGACAACTGTCTTTATTTACCAGTGGGATTTATAATTGGTCAATTTTTTTTATGTTGTACCAAATAATATGTGACCCAGGGGTACCTGCAGATATCAGAAATAGTTAATTGGATCATTTTCTGATCATCATTGCTCATCACAAGTATATAAACTCTTTGCAAACAGCTCAAAACACAGTGGAAAAAAAAACTGTCAAAGGATTTGTAATTGTTTTTAGCCACTCTGGTGATGGACTATCCCATGTTGAATAAACAGCATAGCCAAGTTTCTGATCCCAGTTTCCTCCACTACAATGCGATAGTGTCTCATTGGCTTGGAGTACTGTCCTTCCTTTTTTCAGATCCTGCTTTACTATGGTTTATGGGAGGCTAACATGAAAGCTAATATAAAAACAGGTTAATATACCATTTAAAGTGGGGTTCCACCCAAAAAAACAAAAATACATGAAAAATCCTAAAAAAACAAACAAAAAAAATTTGGATTTTTTTTTTTAACTTACCTCTAAATGCCTGTTGCTAGGGGGTCCCTCGTAGTCTGCCCCTTCCAGTGCCTGGGCTGGTGTCATCACTTCCACCTCGGCACAGGAAGGGCTCCGCTCTGCTCCCTCCCTCCTGTCAATCATCTGGGACCCATTACAGGTCCCAGGTGACTGAGCGGCCAATCATGGCGCGCGGCGCCACTTGCGCATGCGCAGTGGGTGCCAGGCTGTGAAGCCACAGCCCGGCGCCCACAGTTGCAATGCCGGTGCCGCTGAACAGAGGGGGAGACGAGCGGGGCTTCGATCCCCCGCATCGCTGGACCCAGGGACAGGTAAGTGTCCAATTAAAAGTCAGCAGCTGCAGTATTTGTAGCTGCTGACTTTTAATTTTTTTTTTAATGGACCCCCTGGGTGGAACTCCTCTTTAACATTAATTGTAATGGTTTTTTACCCTTTCTCTGCAAGAGCTATTTTTGCACACATCTTACAACTCCAAAAATAATAAATATTTCTGAAAGCAGAGAACCAGGAGAATAAACTGGTGGAAGATGCATTTTTTTAGGTCATGCGATTTTAGTGCAACTGTTTATCAAAGTCATATTTTCAGGAAAAAAAGACACTAATGCTGATTTTTATGCCCATATGCATAATATATTAATCATGTATTGTTAAAAGAAAAAAATATAAAATATGGAATTATGAAAAAAATAGATACCAAATATGTCATGTCTTTAAATCATGCATGTCCAAGAAATGGCGACAAACTACAGCACCCAAAATTGCCCATTTAAAATGAACTCTAAATGATGGCTCTAGAATGTTTGCTTTCACTCTGGCATGTATGACAAAAGTGTAGTGCAATTGTCATTTTCATTTGTAGAAGTACCTGACACGTGCATTTTCATGTGTTTGTGCATGTACATGGGGGTGGGAGGCTTTAAACATTTTTTTGTGTTTTTTATTGATTTTATATTCTTTTCAATTCTACTATTTTTTTTTTTTTTTAACTCAACCTTATTTCTATTACTATCATAGCGCAATACACATGACAGGTTCTGTTTGAAAGCATCAGGGATCCACAGCAGCTGGGGAGTGAAAATGCTACTCAGTCAAGGGATGAAATGCATTTCACTTTCAGTTCAGTTAGAGGGATGGTTGGGAAATGGATGTTCACCGATCCCCCTTCGCTCTACTTGTTGACACCCACCATGGCCATACTGGGCCTGCAGGAGGGACAGCAGAGCCTAGGATACATGGTGGGGGCAGCATGTGCAGGAATGGTGCATGGTGTGGCAGTGTGTGGGAAATGGATTGGTCAGCATTACAGCCAATCAAATTACTTTAAACAGAAAGTCAACAGTCAGCTGAACAAATGTAAACACAGTCCCAGCTGCTTTAGAAATCAGGACTGTGTTTTAGGCCCCTTTCACACTTGTGCGACTTGTCCTGCGAATTGGGACGTCAAAGTCGCATGACAAGTCGTACCCAATGATTTACAATGAGTGTCGTTCATATCTGTGCGACTTCAAGGTACAGTGACTCCAGTGCCTGCAAAGTAGTGCCTGCACTACTTTGGTCCAACTTTGATGCAGCTTGGGGTCCATAGAGCTTAAGATTACACAGGCATTGCTTCAAATCGCATTGAAGTCATAGCAAGTGTGAAAGGAGCCTAAAAAACCTGCTTTCACCAACCTAAGCTTTACATTGGTGGCAGCAAAATGGGAATGCATACGGTAAATAACAGGATTAATTGTGAGCCTTTTTATCTATAAATCTGTTTAGGCCCCTTTCACACTTGTGTGACTTGTCCTGCGACTTGGGACTGCAAAGTCGCATGACAAATTGTACCCCATGATTTCCAATGAGTACCGTTCATATCTGTGTGACTTCAAGTCGCAGCAACGTCAAAGTAGTCTCTGCACTTCTTTGGTCTGACTTTGAGGCGACTTGAGGTTCATAGACCTCAAGATTACACAGGCATTGCTTCAGGTCACACAAGTGCGAAAGGGGCCTAAAGGATGCATTGCTATGTAGCGCAAAGTCTTTTGTCTCTGTTACGAGAGATAATAGCAATAACTTTTTACTCCAAGCAAGAAACAGATATAGTCAGAACCATTAGAGTCTACTTCCAAGCTACAGCTTCATTCAGACAAAGGCAAATCTCCACTTGCACTTTAAAATGCCCTTTCCACCAGAATGGTGGGAGTTTCTGGGTCTTTCCAGGATCAGGCCTTTTTAGCCTAACTTTGTAAGACCTAGACTAGACCTCTGTTCATACTTTTACAAAGTTCATCTTCACTGTTTATCTTCAGTACTAACAAATAGGGATTAGCTTTAGGCTGAGTTTGGGCATTGGTTTGCAGTAGACCCAGGTGGCTTGGAACGGCGAATAATGGGCCCTTTGGATTCCCAAGCCCTTCACTACAATGCTGTGTATACACACAATCACACCAAAGTCCGACGGATTTGACCGTGATGACGTACGACCGGACTAGAATAAGGAAGTTCATAGCCAGTAGCCAATAGCTGCCCTATCATCGGTTTCCGTCCGTCGGACTAGCATACAGATGAACGGATTTTTCGACTGGACTCGAGTCTGTCGGAAAGATTTGAAACTTGTTCTAAATCTAAAGTCCATCACATTTTCGACAGAAAAGGTCCGCTGCAGGTCCGATGAAGCCCACACATGGTCAAATTGTCCGACGGATTCGTTCCGTCAGACAAGTTTGGTCGAAAAGGCCGGCCGTGTGTACACGAAATTAAAGGTAAGGTTGCATAGGAGTGCTTTCCCTATCCCACTGAATGGAATGGACCTATGAGAAAAAAAATGTAAAAAGTGGATTTGTAAATAACATTTAGAAAAATAAATAAAAAAATAGTGATGGCGGTTGGAAAAATAACTGGGTCTAGACCAGTGTTTGGCTCTCGGTACTATCAAAGGTCCTTTCTATGTTGTTTCAGAGACTGCTGGTCTGACTCCTTGTTTCTCCTGGTTTCTCCGTGACACCTTGACTCCTTTCACTCCTTGTTTAAGACCTAATCTGGTTCTTTGTTCTTCAAAAATGTCCTTTTCTGCCCATTAGAGACATTCTTTTCTCTACTGTCACATACAAGGTGAAATAGCTTGGAGACATTCTGAAGACCAGTGTCTAAGCTGGGAACCTTTTTTTGCTTTTGCATAAGCACAAGGTGGTGCTAAGGCTAAGAACTTTCATCTTGTCTAAACTGGTATGCAGTATGCATTGTCCCCTTTGCCTGTATTTGCTTGACCAGAACAGGGATAGCCTTATGAGGAAAAAATAAATAAAAACATTTAAAAAAGATAAATATAAATCTGAAAATAATGTTTAACAAAAAAAAAAAATCTACTGCCTCTGAGTGCAGATCTTCTGTCTATCACTTTTGGCCTGCTTGACAACTTTTAAATAAAATACCTCACTGCCAGCACCCCAAAACTCCTCTTCCTCCCAACTGCCAGCACCTTAATCCTTCTTCTCACTACCACCCCTTCCCTCCTCCTCTTCCTCACCACCAGTACCGTAACCCTTCTCTTTCTCCTCATTACCAGAACCCCAACATTCCTTTTCATTGCAAGCATCCCAGCCTTCCTCCTCACTGACAATACCCCAACCCTTCTCCTCCTCGTAATCCTTCTCTTCTTCTTGGGATCTTCCAGTGATAGCCTTTTTTGCAAATTATTCGGTCTGGTATATGGCCTTCTGGACAAGAAAGTTGGATACTTGCCAGTGTCTTCTAGCGCAGGCCACATTGTTTCAAAAAGAGGTGTTTTTAAATACTGGAATTAAGACACTGGGAATGGGGGTAATTTGGGGGCATTCAGCCGAAGATGCATTAAAAAAAATACTACTGAGTTCTGTTGACTGGCCCTGGGGATAGCAGTGTCCAAATAATTATACCATCTCCTTATAGCCAGTTTTGGCTGGGCTTTGGTGGAACTAATTTTAATTACAAGATAAAACGTGTCTTGTCTTTTACTCTTTGCTGCCTATTCAAGTGCTAATGTACTATCCCAACTTTAGCCATTTTCAAGCAAACACATACCCAAAGTCTATTTTTTGAATATTTTGGAAATAACTGGGCATACAATGTAGATGCCTCATTTCAGAGAGGATTCATTGAATGTGGGTTTTCTTGGACTTTTAAGTCAACGTAGTGTGGAACTAATAAGAAGCTCACAACAAACTATACTATTAAACTGCTCCTACAAAGCTGAGCACTTTAGCTTTATTTTTCTGATGACTGATGAAGATGATGTTTTTCTCTAGATTTTTGACCTGTATTGTGGCTGCTACTTTCACAATTCAACTCAGGCCTATTAATGCTGGATAAAAAGTCAGGTGTTGCAGGCAGCATGACCTTTTTTCAAATTGTAAGGAATTGGCTTTGGGCGCTGCTGCTGTATTTTAGCCAAGCTAGAAGTAAAAGTAAAAAAAAAAACAATTACACATCCAAAATATATGATGCCAGAGTACAGTATCCCTGTTGCTGATTAGACAACCCCCCCCCACTAACTGCACCTGGGCAATTATTTCTCTTTATTCAACATCTCCATATGAATCCTACTATTATTCCAATTGTTATGAATAAGGAACACTTCTGTTTTCTCACTTCATATTCTGCTGCCTTTTTATGCAGGAAGGATAATACAAACTAACAGAACACAGGCCCGTAATTTCCAAATGTCCTTGCTCTATGAATGCACCCAGTCATTTGTGTTTATTTCTTACAAACTATAAAAATAGTATAAAAATGAATTGTGAATTATATATGAATTAAATATACTCATGAAAGGAAAACAAAGGAACATGTTTAAAATTCCAATGATAATTCTATTTGACACAAGAGATAATGGATTAAACGTGGACCTTGGCTTCCTAAATCACTATCCAACAGTTTTACCGCTGTGACTGTTACTACCCCTTCCTACTCTATAGCCCACTCTTTCCTTATCTTAACAACTAGCATACTTTAGTTATCATTGCTGTGTGTGTGTGTTTTTCTCAAATAATATCCTACTAAACATTTTTATAAAACTTTCTGTATCAGTACTGCTTGGACTGAGAAGAAGAGAACACCCGGGAAGCTTGGCTTGAAGATTTAATTGTTAGTGCAAATGAAAAAAAGTATCACAGACAGTACAGTGTTTTTGTGAAAAGAATATCTACTATTAAACTATTAAACAATGTAGAGGGTTCTTTAATGTAAGAGTGGCAAGGATGTGGAATTCCCTTCCACAGGCGGTGGTCTCAGCGGGGAGCATTGATAGTTTCACAAAACTATTAGATAAGCACCTGAACGACCCCAACATACAGGGATATACAATGTAATACTGACATATAATCACACACATAGGTTGGACTTGAAGGACTTGTGTCTTTTTTCAACCTCGCATAATTTTGGAACACAGTATTTAGCTCACCAACCTGCACCAGTAATCCAGCAGATGGTGAACGGTAACACTCCTCTTAAGTAAGCATAGCTCAAAGGATTAAAAGATCCACTCTTTCTTGATCCAAATGGTACATTTATTTAAAGAATATCAGGATAAAAGACAAAAATTAGTTCAATACAATCCCTGTGATAAAATAAAAATATCATAATATGAAACGCTGCTAAAGATGGTATGCTTGAAAGAAAGCCCTCTGACAACTCAGTGACACTGACACTTATCTTTTTTTTAGAGAAAGATCTGACTGTTGATTTTCAACAATGTTTGTCAGATCTCATGTCCTATGGAGAAAGCATAGGAGTAATCTCAAAGAAGGCAGCAGAATATCTTTGTGTAGGGTCAGCCATAACCTCAGTCTTTCATCACTTGCTGCAAGTGCATAAACCTGCAAGGCCTCCTGAAGGTTAGCCCAATGTGGCTGGTATAGGCTCATTGTTTGAGAGACTAGGGGGAATGAGTTGGCTCCTTTATTGGTCTTTTGTTTACCAGGGTTTGTTAAAGATACTAAATTTGTTCTTGTAAAGTGTTCTTTCATGGGCTAACTTCAATGTCAGGACTCTGTATTCTGCTCTCCCACATAATAATGCAATTTTAGCCCTAGATTATCATCTTACAACATTTAATACTTATTTATCATATTTTATTTCCCACAACTTCTTTTTTTTTTTTAGGTTTTTTTCTAATGCCCCGTACACACAGTCGGATTTTCCGACGGAAAACGTGTGATAGGACCTTGTTGTCGGAAATTCCGACCGTGTGTAGGCTCCATCACACATTTTCCATCGGATTTTCCGACACACAAAGTTTGAGAGCAGGCTATACAATTTTCCGACAACAAAATCCGTTGTCGGAATTTCCGATCATGTGTACACAAATCCGACGCACAAAGTGCCACGCATGCTCAGAATAAATAAAGAGATGAAAGCGATTGGCTACTGCCCCGTTTATAGTCCTGACATATGTGTTTTACGTCACCGTGTTCAGAATGATCGGATTTTCTGACAACTTTGTGTGACCGTGTGTATGCAAGACAAGTTTGAGCCAACATCCGTCAGAAAAAATCCTAGGATTTTGTTGTCAGAATGTCCCATCAATGTCCGACCGTGTGTACAGGGCATACCTGAAGAGATGCAGAGCTGTGATGGAGGCCAAGTTTCCCCCTCTATTGACAACCTTTATATGGGTTGGTGGAAGAAGTTTTGCAGTTCTGCCTCTTTGCAAGTGGAAACCCATTTAGCAATCATATACTGTATATTGATACTGTCACTATAGTGAGGATCTGATTTGGCATAACTTTTCTGTCCTTTTGTCAGATTTTGTGGATAATGCAAATGAAAACCATCTAAATGTATCTTTTACCAGCAATTGGGATGCTGTCAGTATAGACTTTCTGGATCTAACTCCATGGGACCCATTGACAGATAAGGTATCTTTTTCTACATTCCACAAACAGCATAGTGGTCACCCTACATTGCTGGAAACTAGCTGCCATCCATTACATACAATCTAAGTGGTGCCAGTAGGTGGTTTAATGAGAGTATTGAGAAATTGTTCTGACAGTTTCACATCAGAGATGACTGCAGATAAGAGACAACTTAATCAGAGGTATTACCTAAGTGTAGGGGGTGAAAAGCAATGATAAGTAAAAAAAACAGGAATATGCTACTTAAAGGGGTTGTAAACACTGGTGTTTTTTCACTTTAATGCATCCTATGCATTAAGGTGACAAAAAGCACTTGGCAATCACCGGCCCCCCAGCCCCCCCCCCCCCAGTTTACTTACCTGAGCCCCTTCATCTCTTTGATGGGGACACGCTCTCCCTCTCTCCACGGGGTCCCGGCTCTTGATTGGATAGATTGATAGCAGCGCAGTCATTGGCTCCCACTGCTGTCAATCAAATCCAATGATGCAGGCACTGGGGGGTGGGGCAGAGTCCAGCATTCGTGTCTGTGGACGCAAATGCTGGCCTTGGGAGCGCGCCCTCAAGGTAATCCCCTCAGGAAAGTACTTTTCCTAGGGGGTTATCTGATGCGGGGAGGAGCCTTGAGAGCCGCTGGGGGACCCCAGAAGAGGATGTTTGGGGCCACTCTGTGCATAACGAACTGCACAGTGGGGGTAAGTATGACATGTTTGTTATTTAAAAAAAATGATCCTTTACAATTACTTTTAAAGCCCTTGTAAGAGTAAAGGGGAAAAATCAATGTCCAGGATATAAGCCTTCCATTGTTACTACTTTTTGAATAAAGCAAAATGGTCCAAATTGTGTATAGCTCTACTCCAGGTGGAACCAGTGGTTGATTGGATTCTTCTGTTTTCTGAGATGATGACCCACATGGGTAGCACCTTAACTCTCCAACACACCTGGGATTTGCAGGGGTTTTATTGGACACATTGGCCTTGCAACAGGTTAAGAAACGGCAACAAGCAAACAATGTTCCACAGCAGTAAAATACAATTTTGCAAGGCAAAATAATGCAGTTGGCAAAGCCCTCAGAGGCAACTGTACTGTAAATAAGAAAAATGCTAAAAAAGTATTAAACCAAAAACAAAAAAAATCCTTAGATTGCAACTTAGCAGTTCTAAGATGTGGTGGCTGCATTCGTTTTCTTTTTTTCTCCCAGCTTTTTTTAGTGGCAGTTAGATGGTTGGGACAAACCATTTAACAATGAGTGCTTACAATGGTCAACTCTTATACATTTATGTAAAATCTTTTTCCCAAATAGAAAAAAATGTTGCTATAACTCCTTAAAATTGTGTTAGCAGGAATTCTGCTTTAACCACTTCAATTTCAGGCACTTTAACACCCTTCCTGCCCAGGCCAATTTTCGAGTCGAGCAACAATGTACCCATAAGAAACGTTTATTATTTTTTTCAAACAGATAGAATTTTCTTTTGGTGGTATTTAGTCACCACTGGGTTTTTATTTTTTGCTAAATAATCAAAAAAAGACCAAACAGTTAGATTTTTTTTCTTAGTTTCTGATATAAAATTTTGCAAATAAATAACCTTTCTTTTTTTTGGAAAATTAAAGGTTTTACATACCTTTACCAGTGTAGTACAGCGTTATCATATAACTGGTGTGGCAGTGATCAGGAACACTGACTGATGACAATATGTAAAACAAAAACTCTAAAATTAGTTTTTTCAATTTATTATTTTTTTAAATTACATTTTATTTATTTTTTAACACACTGTGACCAGGACAATACAGTGTTATCATAGTAACACTGTACTACTCTGGGGAAGGGATCAGGATTTTTTTTACACAGTATGATTGCTAATAGGAATTAATTTCATTGGTGTAAACAACCATTTTTACTGAATGAAACTGATTCATTTAGTGTCTTTTGTTGTGACTAGCTGTGACTGGCCAAAGCTAATCACATGGTACAGATGGACTGTTATTGGCCCTGTCTGTACTATGTAAGCACTATGACCAATCATAGCTAGCAACATGATTGTATACAATGGATGGCATGAAAGGAAGCCATCCATTGCTTACAATTGTCATGTGATCTGGTGTGATTGGTCACAGTGATCACATGACACTGGCAGAGGGCCGGTATAGTGGTCAGTCATCAGGCTGTGTCCTGTGGAGGGGCACATGACGTCCACTCCGAAGGAGGAAGGACTCGCCCGGCCTACAGAAAATTAACGACCGGTCACGTCCATCTAAATCTGTCAGTGCATCCAACTCTACCTTCCTATCAAGGGTGCCTCTGTTGCTCCTTCTGTATGGTGGAGAGACCCGGAGGCCTCATTCACTCTGGCACTGTCAAATCTGCATTTATACTGTATGCATTTATAAGACATTTCTAAATGCATATAAATGGGTGCAATGATTTGTGCCATTCAGGCTGGGCATTTACAAGTGTTTAGGTGCAGTGAGTTTAGCTGAGTTTAGAAAAAACTGAATTCTCCTACGTCCAAGATCTAATAAGTCTCTGCTTTCCCCTCAGCCTGGATTCTCTCTCCCCTCTGGGCCCAGTCCCAGAATTTCAGCCATTAGGTGTCCTCTTCATCACTTGGTCTCATACTTGGTCTCATCCAAAATGGCTCCCACTTCCCCTGTACTGGAGACCCTTTCCTGATCAGCACTGCCTACACTGCAGAAAAACAAGAACAAACTGCACTGTATAATTTGTGATGTGTAAGGGTAATCAAAGAGACCCAGTATATTGGAACACTACTGTATAATATGATGCAACAGATTGATGTATCCAGAAATGTCTGGAATATCCATGGTGGATATACATAATCTTTTTGTTCTATGGTATTGATAAAGTGGGCGGTTCACAACAAGAAGGAGGCTTGTGCCATCTTCTTCTTCATTAACAGGAATGCCTCTTGGCCTAACTGTAGATGGGACATTGACCTACATATTTAATATACATTATTATAATATAGGATAATTTAGCCTTTTTTACCTTTTACAAATTATGGAAGATTTACATTTCTCTTTATACATGCAATATTTTGTGTCTTTTTGTACTCTTTTATGATTTGGATGTTGTTGTTATTGTGTGTTTGTAATATTATGTGTAACATGTCTGCACAAAATGTCTGTTTTCCTCATCCACTTGTATGCCTATTTACTCTGGTTCACATTTTTCTACGTGCCCCTGCTTGTGTTTGGGATGGGCTTAAGTGGGCTTAAAAGGGGAAGCGGACACTGATATTTTGCTATGACTAAAGCCTGGTACAAACTATTAGTTTTGGGTTGAATGAAAAAAAAACCTGTCAGCTGTGGCTGTTTGTACAAAGATCCAATGTTAGTACAGCAATATGCTATTGTGTTCTGACAGGGGGATGGCCCCCCGCCAGAATACTCAGATCAGCACTCTCAGCCATTGGCTGAAAATGCTGATTGGGAGCCAGTCAGCTGCTGGTTTTCCAGCATGCTTGTCTGCCTGCAGGCATACTCATGGGCCGAACGTCAACCAGTCTTTCTTGAACCGGCCAATGTTGGCCGGCATTCAGCCTGTGTGTATGGGGCCCAAGACCATTATTTAGCACAAAAACTTTGGCATGAATTTTGCTAATTTATCCTGATATGCTTTAGATAAATATAATTTTCAACTTTTGATTGATTTGTTTTAATTTTTTTGTCCTCGTGATCACTATCTCATATCAATGTGTGGCTATAGCTTATTATTTTAGTGTCAAATATGTTTTTATTGACAATATCAAAGAATATTTATACACAAATATTGGTAGTCAGTTATTGATGACAAAGACATAACTGAGTGGTTTTTAGTCCAGTGTACAATGTTTGATTAGATCTTGTGTGAGAGGGGACCATTATCAACCAGCGATATTATATAGTAATGAGCTGTCTATACAAACCTATAGATTAGTCTAGGAGAGACTATAACCACTGACTTTGAGGTCATATTAGGATTCAGGAAAGTGAGGATAAAGAAAGGAAAAGTGGGTGGAAAAAAGAAAAGAGGGATAGGATACAGGGGGGGGGAGGGGCGTGGAGCAGACCTCGGCACGACAATGTATGCAAGGAGTATTAAAGATGGATATTTGTGTCTAACCTTGAGTAGACAATAAGGTTTTCAGGACGTCTGACGTAGAGTATTCAATCCAGATAAGCCATAGAGTTTTGAATTTATCAAAAGTATCGTTATCCACGGCCAACCTCTCCTCCATGCGCATAATGTCATTCATTGTCGACACCCATAAAGTAAGTGGGGGTCTAGTGGGGGTTTTCCAAAATAAGGGTATGATCTGCCTGGCAGCTGATAAAAAAAAGCGTAGAAGGGAGCGTTTCTGTGAGGTGATGGAACCAGGAAACATAGACAGTAATGCAATTTCTGGGGAGGGTGGTAAGGGTTGATCATAGAGACTACTGTAAATGGAAAAAACCTGGGACCAAAGTGGTTGAATAGATGAGCAGTCCCACCATATATGTAGGTAGCTTCCATTTTCTGAGCCACACCTCCAACAGGAGGATGGGACCGAGGGGAAAATTTTGTTAAGGGATTGAGGGTCCTTGTACCATTGGGAAAGAAGCTTAACATTTTTTTAGCTTATTATTTTAGATATTACCTCTACCATCTGTTCTACCATTTTTCTTTCTTTTTCAACATCTCTATTCACATCTCACTTCTCTAATCTATTTATTATTTAAAGGTAAGACTTCTGTTTTCACAATAAATCTTCTTTTGACTCTTGTTAGGCAGGAATGATAATGCAAAGGGTCAAAACATTGGTCCATGTTTTCCAAGCATCTGTTACCCTTGCTCTCTGAATTTACCCAGAAATTTGTATTTATGTGTGAAATAAAGATTTCATTCACTTATTAAAAACAACATAAAACAAGACTTTTAAGATTTTTAAGACTTTTAAGATTTAAAAAAATAACTATATTATAATATATATAGTTATATTATATTATTTCTGATTATAGTATTTAGGCAGTTCATAACCATGATTTTGTGTGCCTTCAACCCAAGAACAAATTGGGTCTGAATGATTTGTGGTTTTGTTTCCTCCCTTTTTTTTGGGTGAGGACTATGTGCATGGGCACAAATGGGTTGATTTACTAAAGGAGTAGAGGCTCTTATCAAAGTGAATATTCATTTTGCAAAGTGGATGTTCACTGAGTGTAGTGAATAAGGTAAAGATGTCTTCATGTTCATCATCCAATTAGGTTCCCTCAATATTACATTTTTGTCATTCCCTCACATAATTGGGTTTTCACTGTGAACACTGCTTCGTCTTATTCAATAAATGAAGTGAACATTTACTTTACAAAGTAAATATTAATTTTGGTATCTGAGCAGTCCATATGAGTAAGGATCAGAGAAAATCAGAATATTTTACCAAGATGTAACATTGGATTTTCATGTGATTACTGACAAATATATACATGGTGAATTTATGAGCTGATAGATGAACCCCCACATTCACCTTTATTTCTATTTATATGTCATAATGAATTTTAGTACTGATTTATATTTTTAAAATTGATTTATAGCACAAACGTATTTGTTCATTATTAGTATTTTCTACAGCTCATAAAATCATGACCAGTTTAATGAATTATGAAAATGTATTCGCAACTTCTACAATATGATTTATTAGCTACAAATCATTTACATGCAGCCATGGCTGTATAGGTGTACCTTTTTAACCACACATTGTTTTAAAGATTTTTATTCTGCTTATAATATAAATGATTTCTTAATTAAAGTAATATAATAATTTTTTTTAGGAAGCATTTTTTTCTGGTGCTATTGCATGCTTTTAGTGCACAATGTAAATGCTATCACTGCAGGCTTGCATCATTGGATGTGG
Source organism: Lithobates clamitans (assembly GCA_037952925.1). Lineage (NCBI taxonomy): Eukaryota > Metazoa > Chordata > Amphibia > Anura > Ranidae > Lithobates > Lithobates clamitans. The sequence goes on from JBBGZY010000271.1 coordinate 3,376,704, forward strand.
TGAGCATGCAGTGAAACAGAGGTAGTTTAATATTATGACTTAGTTTAAAGGCAAGGCTGTGGGATGTGTTTTTGTTAGCAGGAAGGTTTTAATCTGTGTAAAATGCACTCCTCCTTCCCATAACATACAGCCTAAATGCTGTTATTAATGTACACGTTTTTACCTTTTCTCACGAAGTCAACAGCTAGGCAGCTTGTACCAATTTCCCCAGTTGGTGGCCATTCCAAATGAGAGGAAGATGTGACTGTTCGTGGAGGTGCAAAATATTTTAGATATGAAGACTGCCTTCACCTCCTCTATGATGTTGTGCTGGAGGCAAGGTTGTTGCACCCAATGGGAAATAACGGGGACTTCAAAAAAGTCTCAAACAGAGTTTTTGCCAACTAATTTTGCACCAGTGAGTTGTTTATAGGTTGAATAGTTATTTTTTGTCAGTGAATTAGTATCAATTGGTCCTGTGTTCCACAGTAAACAGATTATATAACCATATGCAAATTAATGAATAAAAAATATAAAGTGTAAATAATGAAATATGAACAACCCTCTTATGTCACACTTCACAATACAAGGCCTTCTTTAGTGCACTAAACTCTCCAATACAGTCCTATCACCACATGATTTTGCTATCTGATCACACTATATCAAAAAACAAGGTCCACAGTGCTGTGAAAAAGTTGTTATATTCTTCTTTGAATACTTCTATTATTGATCCACCAATTCATGCCAATCATGCATAAAAGGGACTTAAATGCTCTCTACCAGATGTACTCACATCTGGGATACTTCTGGGACTATACAATTAAGTATGGTATAAATCTGTTGTGTCCCCCATAGCTGCCTAAATACACATTACTGGAACAATAGATTTCATATAAGATTTTTATCCCTCCGGTTTTGCTCCTCTCTGTGTCTCCACTCAGTCACACATAGGAAAATAGAAACCACCAGACATAGTACTTTATCCTTATAAAAAACAATTTATTCACTTCTAAATATCCTCCAGGTGTACACTTACTTTTTACAGGTGCTACAGTGCACCAGGTTAATAGAGCAGGTAGTATCAATACAATGTATCCAACAATTATATCACTCAGCTTCCTTGATCATATAGTTACCCCACTGTCTCGTTTGACGAGCATTGCGACGTCAATCTGGCACCTACGTGTTATGCCACAGGGTCACGTGGCTTCATCAGGGGGAATCCTGGGGGATGTTTTTTGTTATTTGATATAGTGTGATCTGATAGCACAATCGTGTGAAAATAGGTCTACATTGGAGAGTTTAGCGCACTAAAGAAGTCATTGTATTGTGAAGTGTGACATAAGAGGGTAGTTCATATTTCGTTATTTACACTTTATAATTTTTACTGTATTATTTGCATATGGTAAAAATAATCTCTTTACTGAGTGCAGCACCAATTGATAATAATTGGTAGAATACTCATACATATGAGAATGTGGCAGGTGTGAGCGATTCACAACACAAGGTTTTGACATTTGTGGATCGTAGCAGCTCACATGGTTACAATGTTTTCTAATTTTTGTCAGTGGCCTTTGTAAACATTAAAAAAGGAAAGGGACACTTTTTTTCAGTAGGTTCAGTGTTCAAGGAACGAGCCAATGGTTAAATGTATGTGGGGGTTCATTGCTAAGAGTGTGTTTTAGGGGTACATCAATTTCATTAAACTATTTTAATTTTATCTCAACCAGAAAAAAACTTTCCACCTAGCAATAAAGCTAACTCTTACTAAGCACATTCACTAATTGTTATAGTTAACATTTTTTAATATAGTAATGCTTCAGTTAATTATAAATCATTACAAAACTGCAAATTTCTCCAAACAGCGATTTGCTAATTTAGTGTAATTCCCTAGAAAATAATGTGTTCTGTATTTGTTTTTTTGCATACAGCAAACATGATAGAGTTATTTTGTATGTTGTTGTCATCGTTTTTCTGCAAACTTGATGAATTGATTGACTGAAGAATTTAAGAAAGAAGTGCTCTCTCTGTAATTATGAATGCAAATTGCATTTGTTCTTATAATTATTTGCATGAAACAATTAAGGAACAAAAGAAAGAATCCAATAACTTTTAGGACTAATTTGACCCTTCACTGAGGCTGTCTTTATCCCCATTGCTATCGATTCTATTGTACATTTCCTTCACTAATCCAATATAATTATGTGTTTTGCATTACAAAGGAGTGTCTGCTTTTTCGTGTTATAAATAGTCTAGACTACTTTTCCTAGTAATGGAAAAACAAAGTTGTATAACTGCTTAAGCTTCTAGCTTACAATAAAGGTGTAAAGATTGCTGTAGACAATAATGAGGATATACCTAACCACTTAACTTATTTTATTTTAGTGATTGCTGCACAGAAATGTACAACCATACTGTTTAAACTAGCATGGTAATGCACTCAGAACACACCCTCCAAACTAGCATTATCTCCAGGGAACATTTGTTTAGACTGAAAAGGAACACCCCCCAGTTATATTACCTTCTCCAAAATCTATCAGCTATCAATGCCTGCTGTAATCTAAAGACTTTTCACCACACCATTAACTTTAACAAAAACCTCCCTAAAGGTTTATGTACACTTAAAGTATTTAATGGATATCATTTAGCAGTAAAACCCTCCCTTGTGTAGACATCCAAAAGCCCTAAGACTGCTGCTGGGTGCGGCATCTTGGATGTGATGTCACAGCCTCAGCAGACTTAAGTGACACTTTATTACATGGGTGCTCAACCTGTGGCCTTCCAGCTGTTGCGAAACTATAAGTCCCATCATACCTTTGGGAGTCATGTTTGTACCTGTCAGCCTTGCAATGCTTCATGGGACTTGTAGTTCTGCAACAGCTGGAGGGACACAGGGTAGGCACCCATACTCTATAGTATTCCCCCTCACTTTTCTCCCAGGTGATACATAACAGGGCCAGCACGGAGAGTAATTAGACACTGCCAGAAGAGGAGAGGGCTATGACTTGCAAGAAGGGAGGGGAATGTGCTAGGAAATTAATCATTCAAGAATTTAAAATACTTTTTTTTACTTTTACCTGCAATTTTTATAGCTGGTGATGCGGTCTATTTAAGGGCCTATTCAGATTGGTATGTTAAAATTAGCCGCATTACAGTGATGTACAGTAAATTGTGTAATGCAGGGAGGTGGGTTGCAATGCAATTGGCACCCCAATGCATTATTCAGTAGTGGCCAATGTCCAATACACTGTAGGGCACAACAGAGCACATGATGTTTAGTGATTTACATTGAAAAAAGGCAGAATTTTTTGCGTTAAGATGTGCTAAAAGCCCTATCAAAAATTTACTGACTGTATTAATATAACACACTTTAATGCACATTAATTTGTTGTGTTACTGCAGGTGCATTAACACAACACATAATTTGAAGGAGGTTTAAAGACTTTGTCCATTTTCAACATTATCAAAATCAACTTTAATTTTTCATCCTCATCTAATGTTTATGGGTACCTTAAAGAGAAAGTACACCTTCAAGTAAACCCATTACGGGATTCCTTTGAAAACAGATCTTCAGAAGATTCCTCCATCACATAAATACCGTATTTATCGGCATATAACATGCACGGGCGTATAACACGCACCTTCATTTTAGGAGGGGCGTTTCAGGAAAAAAACATTTTAATCAAGAACTTTGAAGTAAAATAAGGGTCAGTGCCCATCAATGCAGCCTCACCATTGCCCATCTGCAGCCTGATCAATGCCATCTGCAGCCTCACAATTGCCCATCAATGCATCTTGATCAATGCCCATCTGCAACCTCACAATTGCCCATCAATGCAGCCTGATCAATGCCCATCTGCAGCCTCACTTCAAATTACTTCTGCCATGGAGGGGGACAGGGAGGGAGGCGGGACCAGTGCTGTCAGATTAAAATCTCCTGTTTACTCGGCGGCCTCTTTAATACAAAGTCCCGCCTTTGGACCAGCTTCTGTGATAGACAGAACACTGGTCCAATGCCGGCCCGGGAGATGGGACTTCCTATTACAAAGGCCCGCTGAGTAAACAGGAGATTCTCGCTGTATGTAATCTGATGGATCTCTTCCCGCCCCCCTCCCCGTTCCCTCCTAGGCAGCCCAAATTGCAGTATAACACTCACACATTATTTGCACCCGATTTTCAGGGTGAAAAAGTGCGTGTTATACACCAATAAATACAGTATATGGCATTTTGTGATAGCCGATATTATCTTTATTCTGTCTCTTCAATGGAAAACAGTAATGATAAACATCTTCAACCCATCCTTTGGCATAACACATTTAATATATGTACACATTGTAAATGACCAAACTTAATCTAAAATTGTGTTATTTCTACCCATTTGTATTTTTTGGTATACCAGTCTAGGTTAACTCCTATACACCAGTTGAAATTTGAGGTCAAGGTCAGAGAAGTCCTCTGAAGAGTGTCTATACTTCTAAAAAGATTGTGCTTTATTTTTATGTGCTTTAAAACAGTCAATGAAATTTGGGACAATAATAAAAGGAGTGAAACCAACAATAGGATAATTCACACCCAAATCAGAACATCAGTACATAAAGAGTATACCTAAAGGCAGAACATGTTTAGCTTTGAATAGAATGGAGAGGGATTAGAACACCTGCCAGTTTTTATCACTGTCTGTGTCCTCCCTGTTGGAGAGATTCACCCTCTCTATTTTACCCATTTACCATTATCACTAAAAGTGAAAGTTAAAGCTGATCTCCAGTTTTACTTTAACCTTAAAAAACTTGTTTGGGCCAAGCTGGCCCAACTGACCTATTTCCTACATTAATATTTGCTCCTGTTGGGTGCGATGTATGAACTGTATGTAGCCTCAGCTACATACAGTATACAGCACTAAGTTCCAGGTGTGAACAAAATAGTGTTAGGCTGAGCAGCGCTCAGCCAATCATTGGTGATTTTTTATTCTATCAATGTAGACAAAGCTTCACAAAGTCAGAAATCATGAAGTCATCAGTCCGCCTCTCAAATTAGATGAAGCTTTGTATTCATTGATAGAATACAAAGCTGCCTATGAATGGCCTGAGGGAAGCTCAGCCGATGCTATCGTGTTTCAGGTGTGAGACAGGAAAATAAGACAGAAATCAGTGCTGAATATTGTATGTGTCTGAGGCTACATACAGTTTATACAACGTGCCCAGAGAGTGCACATTTTATTGTAGAAAATAATTTGTTGGGACACTATTGGGTTGTTATCAGAATAGCAATAGAGGGGAAATCTTCTAATAGGGATGCTAGATCTGTTGACAACCATGGATTTTTCACTTTGGAGGGATTTCCTCTCACTTTCTGTTTTGACTACGGAACAGGAAGTGGAGGGAAAACTCCCTAATAGGACCCAGAGGTAACAAAGAAAAACTGATAGGGGTTATAACCCTCTCACACTTTATCCAACAAAAGAAGTTTGCCTTTAGTCCTATTTTAAATACATAAGTGTGGGTGATAAATCCATAGGTTGGGTTTCCTCAGTGCAAAACCAGGAATAATACACTCTAAATAAATAATAAGCAGCACTCCAAACACCTAGCTTTTTAAATTCCATGCATATATGAAAGGAAGTATCAAATGATGAAATTTGAAAAGCTAGCTGTTTGGTGCACCGTCTATTATTTATGCAGCACTACTCCTGAATTGGCTCTCTGTTCTGCACCTCAACTCCAAGAACAACCTCAGCCCCTCTGGCACACCTGGTTGAGTGAAGGTTAAAGCACCCCCCTTATAGGAACACACGTTTACATAGCTTTAACTTGACTGTGAATTGGTATCAGGAACAGTGGCGGCCAGTAGAAATTTTTGGAGGGGCTGCAAACAGTATGCCACCCCCTTCCCGTGGTCGGTCGATAGCACTTACCCCATCCCCGGTGGCTTCCTTGCTCGGTGTCCTCCCATTCTCCTGCTGTTCTCCTGTGGCCTCTCGTTCTCCGGGTCATCGCATCGGCGGCTTCTACTTCCTCCCTCCTCCTCAGCGGCCAATTGGGAGTCTTCTCTTTTCGGCCAATCAGAAAACTGGTCTCACACCCGCTTCTGATTGGCCAGATTGAGGATCAGTGTTTCAAAAGTTTTAATTTACTGTTGTAACACACCTGGGTGGGATCGGAACGCATCCTCTGTGTCCCGAGCCCACCCAATTTTGAAGCCTATTAAACCATCTGGCTCTAATCAGGTGCTTAAAAAAAACTCCCGTCGCAGTAATTCATTCACCCAGTGCCCTGAAAGGGGCTGGATGCATGAATAGGGGGTGGCCGTGGATAGATTCATGCTAGGCTTGAATCTATCCTCTGCATATAGGGGGTGGAGTGGAGAAAGGGGGCGGCGCCCAGGCACCCCTAATGGACGGGCTGACACTGATCAGGAAGTAGACACAAGACTGTTTAGTGGTAAATTAACTCAATGTATTGGTATGGGTTATGGTAAATGGTGGTTTGAGCATAAATGAGCACATAGAGGAAAGATTCAGACACAGTCGTCTAAACAATGTGATCTCTAGGCCAAAATGAATTAAGTTAGAGTTCTGTACCACTAGACTGGAATCAACTCAGCAAGATCAGCAATAAGCAGTGCATATAAACATTAACTGCAGTGTAAATAATAATATTATAATTAATCTAGAGAGAATGGCTCTATGAGGATGGCTAGGATATTGTACAATGTCCCCTGAGAGATACCTCTTAACATAAGAAATAGATCAGTCTTTAGCCCTAACTCTTCAAATGGCTAGTGTTGGGGCCCAATCGTACCATTGATGCACATTAGCATCATCCTAGTCAAGCCTGCAGGCAGCAATGAGGCTACTATATGGTTGTATGGTCAGTTCCTAAAGTGCTCAGTCTCTTTTTCTAGCAGCATAGTAAATCCCCACAGCAGCAGCTCACCAGTCCCAGTGATATTGCAGCTTACCAGTCCCAATGATATTGCAGCTCATCATCTGGTCACACACAGCTTTTAGTTCACTCTCTGCTCTGCACTCAGGTGACTTTGTCTGCACTCAGCACTCCGGATCCTGCTCAGGTAGCTAATATGCAGCAGCGATAGTGCACACTGATGTGCACTCTCTGATTTTCCTAATGACAAGAGTCAACTACAGTTTGTAGCTCTTTATCCTCCTCCTGGCAATCTCCCTCTGGCAAATGCAGTTCAAAAGCTCTTGATTACAGTAGGGTCTCTCTCCTCTGGACTACAGTTTCCACAGTGCAGTGCTGCCAAACTCAGTCTATTGAACACTACCTGCTCAACAGCTCTCTCCTTTTGCTGATATAGGTTTTAACCAGTTCAACACGGCAGGGTAGCAGCTAAAGAGAGCTGCTGCAGCCAGTGTTTTTCTCACTCTTCTTTCTTAGCCAAGCACCTGGCTACATTTATGAGAATATATTACACCAACAAAGAATCTGAAGAAAACATGTTATCTTAATTAAAATATATTTTTTCAAACCAAAATCGAAAGTTTGATATGGAATTGTTAACTTACTGTCAGCATCAACCACCTGGCCCTTAAACCAACCAGAACCATAAGCCTATCACACTACCTTTCTGCTCACTCTGCACTCTCTTCCTCTTAGCATGCTCCTTGTCAGCACATGTGCATGTAGCACATCTAATTGGCACCAAGAATTCACCCTCCCTCTCCAAGTCTCAGTGCCACTGTAAACGCATTTATACAATGCTGGCACAATTCAAATTCAGGTATTTACGCTAGTTTCATTTGTAAATACTTTTCACTATTTTTAAATTAATATATACCTGCATTTTTATATCTGTCTAAAGTTCAGCTGTAATCAGATTCTGATTTCTGGTTTCCATGTGCATATTTTTCTTTTCGTTATGCATTTATTTGTGTATAGATGTTTCCAGCATGATTCTGTTACCTAACAGATCACTGGTTGGAACACACCGGAGAAGCAAATCATGCTTTGCATACTATGGGAAGTCTCCTCACTCAGCATTCTGGATGCAGCTCTGGAACAGACAAAGACAGCAACGGTCCACAGAATACTGTAACTAATTTGCTGGAGGCAAAGAAGCAGATCTCCCTAGGATGACATCAAACGGAAGATCCGTGTTCAGCAAGCTGTTCCCAAATTAAACAAGCACAAAACGGGTTTACCATGAATCGGCGACAAAATTAGGGCAGTTCTAATCTTGATTATTTGCTTTGCAGACATAAATATCTTGATACATCAGTGTGTTTCAATCAGACATAGACAAAGTTTGGTACCCCAGATGCTGCTTAGTAACCAATTGGGAAAAATGTGAGCTGGCATCATCCAGACTACCAAGTTATTAAATAAAGGTGTCTATTTATCAAAGGTTACTTTTCTATTTACTTCAAAGATGTGCATTTCTTCTGTCTAAATTGGCCCTAGTATATGAATGTGAGTTAGGAACCTTAGATTGTAAGCTCCTTGTGGGTAGGGACCGATGTGAATGTACAATGTATATGTAAAGCGCTTTGTAAATTGTAATAATAATAATTATAATAATAATAATAATAATATTTCAGGGTAAATTTCACATAGATATGATGCAGACAAATATGCTTACTGTAGGTACTGTAGCTGTAAACACATTTTTAAATTATTTGCCACATAGTGAGGGTTTTGTGCGGTGAAAAAAATAGGGTGCATAATGATAGGGATGACTCGTTAAAGTTAAGTTTTGGTCCTGTATTACCGTCTGTCTGGCAGGGTTTATATTTGTTCTCTGGATTTTTCTTTTATACTGTGCAGCAGTTTGATCATTTCTTACATACAAACCTCATTAGAAGCCTTTTTAAAGGAAATTCTTTACTGAGAGACATACAGAGGTCCATATACTGTATATATATATATATATATATATATATATATATATATATATATATCGGCTTTTATAATTTCTTGATTGCTGTGCATCAATATTCCACCGCTGTGTATCTATCACACTTCTCCAATATTATAAAATGTGCATACCTCCACCAGCTGTTATGCCTGCTCACCTCAACACTGAGCCACACAAGCTCTGAATGGAAACTCACTCCTTTCTCCACTCCAATATCAGCTGTCCTGCTCCAGCCTGTTGTACATGAACAGTATAGGAACAGCTCACAGACGAGACTTTTCCCTCGGGATATGGTCCGTATTCATGCAAATACAAATGCAAGAAACTTAGTGCTCTTCATTTAAATAATTTATTTGGGTTTTCCCCTTAAAATATTGCACTTACAAGGTTTCAAAAGATAAAATCATTTGTCACAGTGTTACAAGACATTTGCTTGCTCACCACTCTGATGGTGTGACGTCACAGGCTCGGCTCCTTCCCCTCTACACGCGTATCACCTACAATTGGAGAAAGCCAAGACCCTTGGTTCCACCCCCTACCCACCTCTCAGTACCATCCCTTATTTCCACCCCCTACCCTTGATTCTGCAGGCTCCTTGAACCCCTTTCTGCTTCATTGCCAGTGTGCAGCTTCCTCTCTACCAGCTGCCTTCTCTGTCTTTCTGTCTGTCTGTGAGAAGAAGCCGACTCCCTCTCCTGAACCTATATCTGCAGCAGGAAATGACAATTTCCTGCTCAGAGCTCCTGATTGTTAGGAAGCTGGCAACCACACAACATGTGGCTCACTTCCGCCAGGGATAAATTTCAGATCCGGTTTAAATTTAAAAGGGGATCCTCCCACAAAACAAGCAAATAAAATGTCATGGGGTTTACCCAAATTCTATTTGAATTCTGGGATTCCTGGCTAACAGTTTGATGTAAACAAAGGGGTAAGATTAGTGTAAACTGATTTAAGAGGGACACCTGCAAAACAAATGAACAAAAAAATCGCATTGAGTGCCCCCCAAATTCTATGCCAGACCTGGTTCCAATAGGGGGGGGTCTGCAGGTGAGAGACTTATTTGAATATGGAAGTCCTCCTTAATAATAAGATACTGCCCCCCCCCCAAAATAAATCATTTATTAAAAACAAAATGTAAGTATTAAATAAAGATACACACCTTTTGACAAGTCCTAAACCCAAAACTGTCCCACAGTTAAACCCATCGAAAATCACACCATCTAGCAATGCAAATTTTCACTAATCATGATAAACAATATTCAGCAACCCACCAAAAAAAATAACAACTGCTGACCTGCTGACACTTTCAATCCCATTTCTCACTCACTGCAAACAAAGGGTCGAAGTCATGGTCATGTCCAGCGAGAGGGGCTGGGATGCGCACTGCAACAGCACCTACATGGGTATCAAGGGAAATAGTAACTCCCATCCCAGGCAGTGGTATTCAACATCTTAGAACTATGATCAGCTCTTTTATCCCTGGTGGCATAGTCATTTCAAATCAAGGGAAAACCAGTGATGCAGCAAATGGACAACAGGGTAGCAGTTTCCCATATTCAGAAACAAGGGGCCACCCAAAGCCACACACTTCTAAAAGAGGTCAAACCAATCATGTTTGGGGCAGAAGCAAATTTACTGGACCTGAGGGCAGAAAGCCTTCTGGGTCAGTTGAACACTGAAGCAGATAAATTTCCTAGACCACAATTAGTGTTCTCTGCTCTCTATCTCATATTCAATCACATCACCCACTTGTGGGGTCTTCTAAAACTGGAACCTTTTGCGGCTCTGGACATCCAAAAATTCCAGAGATTTCTGACTCGCCTTCTGCATCACCTATGGGGGTGGGTGAGCTTTACTGTCAATGGAATTGCAGCCTGGCATAGGCCTTTCCTCCTCTACCCCCTCATCATGAAATTCTTGATGTGACTATTAATAGAGGAAATAAAAATCATGACCATTTTCCCCTATTTTCCATGCAGTCCACGGTTCCCCCTGGCCATTCTCTTTAGCATTTGTCCTCCAATTCTTCTCCTAACTTTTTTCATGCCTGCTGACACAGAAATCCCAGCCCCTGAATCAAGAAAAGCTGGCCTTTTGAGTCTGAATGTTGCAAGGAGGAGATTGAAGGACATATAATGTTCCCGAGAGGTGATATGAACACTGCTGAAATCAAGGAAAACATAAGAGAACAACATTAATATACAGTAGAACGTAATTTTTTTAAATGTAAATAACTACTATAACCCAGTTTCTCCACCAGTGTCGCATTTGTTAGCCTTCCTCCATGTAGACTAAGATCTGGGGCTCAGCCTCAGTTCCTTTAGAGTTCAATGCTGTGTCAACAAACAGATGGTAATACCATTTCTCAGGGCAGTACTCAGAACCCATCAACTGATGCTTTCCTTAATAGTATCTATCCCTGGTCTAGAATGTACTGCCGAAGCAACCCTTCACTCCATTCGAAGGATGCTGTCAGTGGAACATTACATACAAGGTGGTGTTCTTTGAAGCATTACCTTGTGGCAGAAGAGTGGCAGATTTACAGGCCTAAAGTCTGGAGAAAACTATACTTTTTATTCTTCCTGGTTCCTAGAGTAGAAATACATCCTTTGCAGCAGTTTGTTCCTAGGGTGGCATCATCATTTCATATGGCACATGTTGGCACTTGCCCACATTCCCGGATTTAAAAACTGATGCCTTAAACAAACTTGACATCTCCAGGAAGCTAAGAGCTTACCTTTCTGCTACAACTTCACTCAGATCCTCAAATAAGCTAGTCATTTTACCAGAAGGAAAAAATGATAACATGATAAATGGAATAAGTGTCATGCTTTGAATTATGTACAGTATATATGAATATTTTACTTACACTTTTTTACAAAATACAGATTACCTCAGTTTTCCTGAAGAAGTGAACAGCAAAAAGCATTGAGAATGAAACAACCTCTTATTTTATCCTGTTAAATGGACTGAATCAAGAATTGCAATGAATGGCAAAACAGCTGTAATGTGCTTTATTGCAACAATATGTATGACATCAGTTAGATGGACTGTAAGATAGAGATGGTTAACACAGAAATAATTGAGGCCTAACACATTACATTTTGGCATATCCCAGGAGATATTAATCTTGTGTACAGAAAAAGATTTATATCCAGTGATGCCATGCTTTGGTTACCCACCACTCTGAAAATAAATACAATTTCATTGATTGTACTTTGACTAATTAAGTAAGAAGTTTCCCACATTTCATATGTGCTGCTTCAGCCCATCAGACAAGTTGCTAAAGAAACCACAGTGGCTTCAGGTTCCCCTTTTGTTGTTCTTGGGGCCTATTCAAACTCGAGCATTTCCAGAATGCATGAAAAACACTGTAATGCCCTGTACACACGGTCGGACATTGATCGGACATTCCCACAACAAAATCCATGGATTTTTCCGACGGATCTTGGCTCAAACTTGTCTTGCATACACACGGTCACACAAAGTTGTCTGAAAATCCGATCCTTCTGAACGCGGTGACATAAAGCACGTACGTAGGTACTATAAACGGGGCAGTAGCCAATAGCTTTCGTCTCTTAATTTATTCTGAGCATGCGTGGCACTTTGTGCGTCGGATTCGTGTACACACGATCGGAATTTCCGACGACTGATTTTGTTGTCGGAAAATTTTATAGCCTGCTCTCAAACTTTGTGTGTCGGAAATTCCGATGGAAAATGTGTGATGGAGCCTACACACGGTCGGAATTTCCGACAACAAGGTCCTATCAAACATTTTCCGTTGGAAAATCCAACCGTGTGTACGGGGCATTAGATGCACATTGCTCTTGCAGTGGCAATAATTCTTAAAAGGACTACAAATGTGATGCAGACATGTGGTTTGTTGCACCAAAAGGAGCAGTAGTAGTCAAACTCTACATCTGAAAAAGCTGCAGGAGCTTCTTTGGTGTGTTAAATGTTTATAGGGCATCCCATTCAAGTGCCTGGGCTTCCTTCTGCTAAAGCATGAAAAACACACAAAAAAAATAAAAATAAATGAGAGCAACAGGTAGATGTGAATGGTTCCTTAAGGAAACTTCTGCGACTTTGGCCAGGCTGATGCGATTTTTTTCTTATTCACTGCTATTTGTTTTTATGTTGTTTGTTTACATTACCTTCAGCAGCTTCTTTTCAAACATTATTTGCCAAAATGGCAAATTTCTTATCAGTGACAGCAGAAAAAGCAATGATCCTCTGTTGTTCTGATGTTGAAAGGTCACTGAAAAATATGTAAAGACATCCAGCATCTGGTCTAGGCAGCTACTGGTCTCTGCTACTGCTGTGATGGAATAATGTATAATTATCTGTTTGCTATTTTAAATTATACTGCAGAGATAAGAAGAGCCATGGCAAATTATTTCTTATCTTTTACTTCTTATGTAGAAAGCAACAGAACATTACTTAGTTCTTTGCTGTAATGAAATTATAATGTAATAATGGCTTCATACAATAAAGCGTCATTATAAAATATTCTTATAGATGAGGACAGACACAGAAGAAAAGCACAGAACGTAGAACACTAGATAGGACAATCACACTGAATAGCACATAAGTGGATGTTTGGCTAATTATATTTAATACTGCCTTATATTCCAGCACAATGTGCAATCTGGCTGCTATCCGCAATACAGAATAGAACAAACACACTGGTGGTCTTGGACTGCCTTTAGAAATCTGTTGGGTCACCGCATTGAGAATGTCAGTGCTTGTACCCCATTGGTGTACCTATCACAGACAGGTACATGAATCTACCAGAGCCTGTACCTGAGGTCGGAGTATCCATACTGGGGTGCTACCTCCCTGGCCACTGAGTCTGTGACTCTGACAGGTTCATGGTGGAGAGGTTTGGTAGTGCGGTGAGAGTAGCCTGATGGGAAATTGCAAGACTATTTTTCCATCCGGCCCACCTTGCTGTTGATTGAGAGTGCATGGCAGTAGGCAGATCCATAGTCACTATTCAGTCCAGCTTTCTAGCCCACCCATTGAATGGCACATTTTTTACAGACCTCTTGCTACTGAAATATTACCCCACACACTTGTGCCCGATCACTATCAACTGTGAATGTCTACCATTTGTTTATTTTATTTTAATATTTAAAGCTGAGCTTTGGGAACACATTTTTTATTTAAATATATTGCTCACTAGACACATGTTAGATTAATTGACTGCATGTACCAAATGCATTTGCACATCCCAATATTACTTTCTAAAAGTAGCAGTGACAACATCACTGTGCTGTACATAGTCTGTACTGAGCAGAGCTGTAAAAGAGACTCATCAGGCTCCACCTACTACAGACTGCCTGCAGAAAACTACAGGAGGGGGCGGAGACAAGACCAGCCACCCTGCACAAGGTGAGAGAGCAGCAGTGACTTGTCTTTAACAGGAAGCTCCTGCATAGAGGTAAAGCTTCACATGAATATACCTCAGAAATTTGGAGGAAATAAACAAACCACATTGAGATTAAACTAAGGATACACATGCCACCTGTATTTTGACAATATTCGTTTATTCTGGAGTTTAACTTTAAACATAAACAGTAGGTTCAAAATAGTTTTTTTTTGTAAAATACAGAGTGTTGAATGTAGAAAATGGTTATTAATGCCAATCTCAATGTTAGTATTGTTGCTATAGTTGGATGTGAACATTTTGAATTACAATAATATAAGCTCTCGGTTGTGCCAAAGTAACTTCATTAGATACACAGAGCTTATTTTCTTTAATCTGGGCTTACAACTCATGAAGGATCATGGCTTTCCAAACAATTCCACACCAGCATTCTCCATTCACCACTTCAATTCTCCATCCTCCAGGCCAATTATTCTTATGTTGTCCTGTATGTCATCCATCCACCTTGTATTGAGCCTGGACCTATATCAGGCTTCTTGCACATATCCCTGAGCTTCTCATTCCTTCATATACTCAAGCATCCTCCATTGTTTCGCTGGAAGACCTAAATGAGATTACACAAACACATTTATAGTGTATGGTCTTCCTAAAGATATGAGGAGGTCTGCTTCTTTTTTAGATGTGTTGTTTACACGTTAAAATCATTTTTTTTGCTAGAAAATTACTTAGAACCCCAAACATTATAAATTTTTTTTCTAACACCCTAGAGAATAAAATGGCGGTTGTTGCAATACTTTTTGTCACACTGTATTTGTGCAGCAGTCTTACAAGCACACTTTTTTTGGAAAAACTACAATTTTTAATTAAAAAAATAAGACAACAGTAAAGTTAGCCCAATTTTTTTTATATTGTGAAAGATAATGTTATGCCGAGTAAATTGATACCCAACATGTCATGCTTCAAAATTGCCCCGCTCGTGGAATGGTGACAAACTATTACCCTTAAAAATCTCCATAGGCGATGTTTAAAAAATTCTACAGGTAGCATGTTTTGATATACAGAGGAGGTCTAGGTATAGAATTATTGCTCTTGCTCTACCGATCACGGCGATACATCACATGTGTGGTTTGAACACTGTTTTCATATGCGGGCGCTACTCACATATGCGTTCGCTTCTGCACGCGAGCTCATCGGGATGGGGCGCGTTTAATTTTTTTTTCTTATTTTTTTTACCTTTTATTTTTACACTGTTTTTTTTAAAAAGAAAATTGTGTCACTTTTATTCTCTAACAATTTTAGTTTAAGGCTTGTATGAGTTGCTTTGGAACCATATGAACTGAGACAGGGTCACCTGAACTCTTGTATTAGTTTACTGAGATTTGCCCTCCAGCATACTAGGGCAACAATGCTGCTAGCTGAAAGGTATATAGGTATATAGCAGACATCCCCAGTCTCCCGCGAGGTGCGGGAGTCTTCTGCATTTTGGCTGCGGCTCCCTGACATCCGCAAGTGCCTCACTATATCCCAGCTGCAGGGCCGATCCTGGATGGTCCCCTGGTTAACATCCAGGAATGATCGATGCGGTGGGAGGGACAGCTGTGAACAATGATCTCCCTATATACTGATCTCCCTATATTTTAGCTGACAGCCGCTTCTCCTCCTCTCCCTCCAGCGGCTGTCTGCTAAAAAGCTATACAGGGAGATCGGTGTTCACAGCTGTCCCTCCCGCCATTCCTGGCTGTTTCCTGTGTGCTCCTCCGGCCGCTCCTTGGGCCCCCCTGTCCTCCTTATCCGGCCCCCTCTGTGTCCTTCTCTGCCCCCCCTGTTCTCCTTTGGCCCCATGTCCTCCGCCCCCCTCACGTCCCCCGCAGCCGGCTTCCCTCCTGTCCTCCTATCAGGATGGAGAGCGGAGGAAGGGACAAGTAAACATGTAATTTACTGGCCCCTTCCTTTTCTAAATTGGACACAATGATCAATTTCTACCAATAGCTCCTGTGTCCTGTGAAAACTGAGCAGAGTAAACTTACTCTGCTTCAGTTCAGGAGCCTCTGTCTCCTGTCCATTCATTTTCAGTGCTGAGAAAGCAACTGGGAAATCTGTGTCCTCAGCCCCTTTCACTGCCTCAAAGGCGAGATGTCAGGGGTCTGTTTAGACCCCTGATATCTCACCAAAGCCCACCAACAGGGCTGTAAAAAAATGCAATAAATATATAAAAAGTTTATTATTTTTAATTTTAATATAATAAAGAAATGGTAAAAAATAAAAAAAATTGACAAAATTAAATTGTAAAAAAAAAAATATATAAAATAAAAAAGGACTCATACCACTCCCCCAATGCCCTACCAACACTGTGCACTGCCCCAACCCTGTCCCCCCAAAAAGCATTGTGAAAAAAATGAAAAACAAATGAAAAACAAATTCAATTTTTTAAAAATCAATACGTAAAAATAAAAAACTACTGACACCATCCACTGCCTTACTGACACTGACCACTGCCCTACTGATGCCGTCCACTGCCACATACCCCCCACCCCCTTCCCCAGAAGGACTGTGAACAAAAATATAAAAACAAAAAATTTTTAAAAAAATAATAGATAAATCAATAAAAACAAAAAACTACTGACACCGTCTACTACCCCCACCTCCAATCATTGTGAAAAACAAAAAATACAATAATAAATTTTAAAAAAATAATAAAAATAAAAAACTACTAAAATTACTGACGCTGTCCACTGCCCTACTGACACCGTCCTGCACATACTACCTACTGCTGTACACTCCACACTCCACAATCACACGTGCACATTATACCCACCTACATGCACTCCTCTCCTGCACTTATTACCCACCTTCATACACTCCTCACTCCTCTTCTGCACATATTACCCACCGCCGCACACTGCATACTCCTCTTTTGCACATAATACCCACCACCATACACTCCATACTCCTCTTCTGCACACAATACCCACCACCATACACTCCATACTCCTCTTCTGCACACAATACCCACCACCATACACTCCATACTCCTCTTCTGCACATAATACCCACCACCATGCACTCCATACTCCTCTTCTGCACACAATACCCACCACCATACACTCCATACTCCTCTTCTGCACATAATACCCACCACCATGCACTCCATACTCCTCTTCTGCACATAATACCCACCACCATACACTCCATACTCCTCTTCTTCACATAACACCCACCACCATACACTCCATACTCCTCTTCTGCACATAATACCCACTGCCATACACTCCATACTTCTCTTCTGCACATACCATCCATTATGTCCATTGATTACCTATATTAAATGTGTTATATACATTTGCTGAGTAAATCTTATATGATTACATTGTTATATTTTCTGAATATGATTTATATTGATATATTATTATTTTTCCTACAATCATGGGATTGAGATGTTAAATTAATACAGATAGATGTATTATTCTATACACAATGACATGCCTCATGTAAAGTTCAATTTCCTTTCTTTTTCTTCATTAAAATTGGGCACTTTGAAAATAGAGGAAATATATAACAATATGGATTACAATAACAATAATAATGATCATAATAATTAAAATTATATATTAATTACCTTTTATACCAAGTCATAAAACAGGACAAACATCTTTATGCTAGAGAGTGCAAAGTCCAGTGCAGCTGTGCATGGTAGCCAATCAGCTTCTAACTTTAGCTTGTTCAATTAAGCTTTAACAAAAAAAAAAACTGGAAGTTGATTGGTTTCTATGTAGAGGTGCACCAGATTTTACACCCGTAAATGAACTCCATGCAGGTATTTAACCACTTAAGGACCGGAAGATTTCCCCCCTTATGACCAGGCCATTTTTTGAGACACGGTACTGCGTCGCTTTAACTGACAATTGCGTGGTCGTGCAACCCTGTACCCTAACAAAATTGATGTCCTTTTTTTCCCACAAATAGAGCTTTCATTTGGTGGTATTTGATCACCTCTGCCGTTTTTATTTTTTGTGATATAAACAAAAAAAAAACGTACATTTTGAAAAAAAAAAAAACAATATTGTTTATTTTTTGCTATAATAAATATCCCCCCCAAAAAAATCTTCAACAGTTTAGATCAATATATATTCTGAAAAGGCATATAGAAAATAAGAGGTTGTGCTAGTATTAATAAAACACAATATATGCTTTACAGTGAAGAAAGAATTCATAGGAGGATTATACATAAATCAGTGTGCAAAACTCAGTAGAAAAAATTATATAAAAAGTCCATAGATTAAAGCATCACTCAAGTGTTGTGAAAAAGTCCATAAGAATAAACATCAATGAAGTGTTATGAAACGTCCAAATCACCAAAAACAATTTTTGTGATATATTAAGGTTGAAAAAAATCCAAGTGATAAATAATAAAGATCTGTGTTAACTAGGAGGGGTCCACCACCAGATGTTGAAGGGGTTACTCCTTACCAGAAGGCCATGACCCCCCACTACAGAGGATCACAGCAAGCAGAGATCTTTAAAGCCAAAATGGGGATTAGCAGCGGTGTCCACTAGGGGTCATCTCGTCAACAGCCACTCCAATAGCCCAAGGCATGGGTACCAAAAAAATATAAGGGGCTCACATAGTGTAAAACCACTTTACATTTTATTAAAATTGAATAAAAACAGATATACACTTACAAAGTGTCAGATGAAAAACAGCCTTAAGCCCGGCTCCATGGCCACCGGAGCACGGACAAACCCGTCCTTCTGGAAAGCAGTTCGCTTGGGGGTGACGTCAGCGCGTCGTCTGGCTCCGCCCTACGCGTTTCGTGACATCATCACGTCTTCCAGGGGCACAATATATATTCTGCTATATATATATTGTGTACATTGACAGATCTCCATTCTGGCTCTCAGGTGGCAGGCGGACATCGCGCTTGCCGGCCACCCCCACCATGCAGCAGGTGTGCGCATGCCTCCGGTAGCGGGTGTGCGCCTGCTAAAGCTGTAAAACAGACCGACGTACAGCTACGGCGATTTGTGGGAGTATAATGACGGCGGCTGGTCGTAAAATGGTTAAGTGGATACTTTCAACATCACATCCCAGAATAAACCATACATAGAAGAAATTAACAGAAATAAGACTTTAAAGGTGCTACCTCTCAGATAATAGCAGCCCAACAAGCAAATACTGGTAAAAACATTATCCGTTTCTGAATATGCTGAAACAAAATCTGTATTAAAATCTTAGTTGTACAAACCTCAAATCCTCATATATCATGGAAATACCACATGATGACCACCCCTTTGTCTGTAGTGATGTTAATGAGAGGGGATGCAATCAGTTAGTTCACATAGATATATGTAGCACAATGTAATTTTGTAAACTATGATTGTCATGGGTACAAATTTATTTGATTTTGATTGACATCACCTAATTTCTCTTGATGAAGCATATACAGTACATTCAGTGAGTGTGTTTGATAAAACAACAATATAGATGGGTTTATTAGATTCTTTAGGCAGTAGCCATGGGTTAGGCATTATAAGATGTGTCCATGATATATGAGGATGCAATATTCTTGTTTTTACAACCTAGATTGTATTATGGATTTTGTTTTGATATATTAATAAACTGATAATAGTTGGTCTGCCTATTTGAGAGGTAGCACCTTTAAAGTCCCATTTCCTCTCTTTTCTTCTAAGTAACCAATCAAATGTTAGCTAAATTCAGAAGAACAAAAAGATTCTGGTTGGTTATGTGCGTTACCGCACTGTGCCCAGGTAATATTTGTGGATGAAAAATGTAGGTGTTGGTTTCAGGTGTCATTTTTGTCATGTATATGCTCTGAGCGCTTTGGTTGCTGTCCATGGTGCTGACATTGTAAAAAGCTATTTTTTTTTTTACTTTCAGTTGCCTAAAATTTTAGTGTTACTTAACAGTGCAGAGGAATGCCGGTGATTAAAGTGTGTTATACTGTTGCAACCAGATTTTACATTTCTATATGTTTAGTGAAACCGAGACAATAAATTACCAGTTGTCTGCTGTATTTCATACTTTGTTGTCTGTCTTTTTACATAAGCCTGCTAGAGTATATATTTCAAAGGTAGTGATGTCATGATAAAGCTGCATTGACCTGTATTAAAAGAAATATGACCAAGCAGAGAAGAAAGACACTAGTTGGAATTTTATGTTTTTTGGAAGTCCAGCATCAAAATATCTCTGCTATAGTTCTGTCCCTGTTCTTGACCACTTTGGAGTTTTGAATGTTCCTGTTCAACCAAAACCTTTTTATAGCTTATGATGAACCTCTGTCAGATATGTTTGCTGTCTGTGTACCCACTGGGGGGATTTCTTCTTTTTGTCCTGCTGATGGGCATCTAGAATTAGAGGAAAATGTTTTAAAGATAGAAATCAAATTAATACCTAACAGTGGTTTTAATATTTTCCCACTCTATTCAACATTTTGAAAGTATTGGCTGCTGTATCGATTTAAAGGAACATTAAGGTTTTGCACTAATTTATTTAAAAAACACATAAACATTTAACATGGCTAAGGATTCCTTAACCAGTTCCCGACCAGCTCATGCAGATATACTGCGGCACAATGGCTCTCCTGGGCGAAACCCTGTTTGGGTACGTCCTTCCCTTTTAGAGCTGCCAGAGGACACACGATCACCACCGGCCATGCGCGATCATATGCACAAGCGCCAGCATGGAGATTTGTGTGTGTAAACACACAAATCCCTGTCCTGTCAGGGGAGAGGAGGCATATTGTTTGTTCCTACTAAGTAGGAACAACGATATGTCTCCTCCCCCAGTCAGTCCTATCCCCATACAGTTAGAACACAGTGAAGGAACACACATTTAACCACTTGATCTCCCCCTAGTGTTAACCCCTTCCCTACCAGTGACATTTAGACAGTAATCAGTGCTTATTTATAGCACTGATCACTGTATAAATGTCAGTGGTCCCAAAAATGTGTCAAACGTGTCCGATCTGTCCATCTCATTGTCGCAGGACCGCTAAAAATCACAGATCCCCACCATTACCAGTAAACAAAAAATAAAATAAATAAAATTGCCATAAAAATGCCATAAATCTTTTCCATAGTTTGTAGATGCTATAACTTTTGCACAAACCAATCAATATATGCTTATTGCGATTTTTTTTTAACCAAAATTATGTAGAAGAATATATATTGGCCTAAACCGATGAAGACATTTTTATTTTATTTTTGGGGATATTTATTATAGGAAAAAGTAAAAAATATTGTTTTTTTTTCATAATTGTCGCTCTTTTTTTGTTTAGAGCGCAAAAAAATAAAAAACACAGAGGTGATCAAATACCAGCAAAAGAAAGCGCTATTTGTGGGAAAAAAAGGGCGCAAATTTTGTTTAGGTACAGCATTGCATGACTGCACAATTGTCAGTTAAAGCAACACAGTGCCAAATTGTAAAAAGTACTCTGGTCAGGAAGGGGATATAATCTTCTGGGGCTGAAGTGGTTAGCTCTGAATCAATGTACTGAGATGTTGTATAAAGATAGAATCGTTGTTTCTGTTTGTCCAGTTGTATCTGTAAATTTTACCTTGAGCTACCTATCTCTAAAAAAAATCAGGAGCTTATTTTTTGCTTGGGGTGAGTGGAGAAAACAATGAATGGAGCCTCCATGTCATATTTCATAGTTACCTAACTAAAAAAGTTAAATAATTTTAAAAAATTATCTTTAAAGTCCATAAAAAAAAAAAAGAAAAAAGGTATGTAAAAACACAATTCTTTTACTTTGTGTAACTTTTCAGAAGCCTTCTTCTGGAAATGGTAGCAGTAGTAGTTTTGCAAAACAGTGTATACAGACATATTGGTTCATAATAGGTATTGAATACTATTTACAAAATATATTGTGTGACTGCCTTGCCTCCCAGTATCTTGTGTCAGAAAATAGAGTTGCAGTCACGAATACTGAAAAAAAAAAAATGCAGCTACAGAATATAAAAATCTTTTTTTTTTATTTCACCAAAAGGAACATTTTCTTCGTGGCACCAGACAGATAAATGAAATATGAATTTATAATAGGGGTGGTACAGTTTATAATAAACACAGCAAGAAAGATAAATAACAAATTTGATGGGCATTAGTTTAAAGCAGCCTATTAACATATAACATACTTAATGCCATAATTCACACTTACCATATAAACAGTTGATGTAAAAATCTCTCAGCTTAGTTTCCACCCACGCTGGGAAATTAATGACATTAGTCACTTATATATACTCCCAGCTCATGCTGTTTTGACACAAAATAAAGCATTTTCATGCACAGCTGCCTTACAGTGCTACCATTGCTGCTTACTACTTAGCAGTTGATAAAGGCTGATTATCTGGCACTTCAGGACAAAGAGGAGTCAGATACATTTTGGGCTACACTAATATTTGAGAAAATAAAATACTACATTTAAGAAAACCATCAGGCTAAAAGAAGATGTACGTATACAGTGGGTATAGAAAAGAATCACCTTTAAAATAATTACATTTTGTTGTTTTGCAGCCTGAAATGAAGACATACACAGTTTTTGTTTAATCCAGCTTGTATTTACTCACTGCAACTTGTAACATTCAAGTGACAGATATAACACCAACAAGTCAAAAAAAAAAAAAAAAATTCTAAACCAGAATCATTGTTGGAAAAAGGACCACCCCCCTACAAAATGACTTGTAAACTCAATAAGGTGTAGCTAATCACCTTCTTAATGGCACACAAAGCCATTTGACTTTCAACTGTGATCAGCTGTCTCTGAGCCAATGAAGAGTGAGAAAGTCAAGAGAAACGCTGCTCTTGTGCACATCGCTGGACCGAGATTAGGGTAATTTAAGTATAAGAGGTGTGGGGGGGGGGGGTGGCTGCACTCAGAAAGAGAATGCATCATGGTAAAAAAAACTCTCAGCCCTTAGAACCACTTTAATGCATTCCAAAAAACTTTCCATTGTGTGTTCCCCCACCTCCCTAACACTTACCTAAGTCCTGTATCAATCCGGTGCTGTACCCATCTGTAGTTCTCCTCTCCCATTTCTCTGTTCTCACAAGCTCTGCTGATAGCAATGTCATTTAAATCCAGTGTGGATTGAGTGGGGGGTGGAGAAAAGCAGTGCTGTGTGTGTCTATGGACGCACACAGCCCAGCTCGAGAGTGACCCAGCACGTGTGGGGGCACACTCAGGGGAGGAAGAGAGGACAGTTCTGGTGGGGGACCCCTGAAGAAGAGGTAAGTGGCTCTGTGCAATATCATTGCATGAGATAAGTATAAAGCTCTTTTTATTTTGATAAAAACAATTTTACTTTTATAATAATTGTAAAACAAAAAATAAAATGAAATTGTCCCTGTACCATTATAGGCTGGTTGTATAAAAATTTGCGTAAATAGATGAAATGTAGCTCATGACAATAAAAATGTTTCTCTGTCAAATAAAACAAAATATGTTTAGATGCTAAAGGAAAATTCTCCACTTATATTCCAGTTTTCATCGATTAGCCTCTAGAAACGGAGAATGGTTTACTAAAGGAGTTGAAAATGTTCATTCAAAAATGTATGTGAATATTTAACCAGTTATCAAATAATATGAAAATAAATCCTTGTTTATTTCATCTGACTATGATTTAATTGGAGTGAATGTTATTGCATGAACATTTTTAACTTCTTTAGTAAATTTACCTCATTGTGTAGGAGCTAATGATACTGGCAATGAAAGCTATGATTGCAGAAAGACAGTTATTTGATGGCCATATCTGATGATTAGATTCTCCTGTAATGTTTCCAGGGCATCATGTGGAAATGAAAAGTACAACATGATTGGTTGCTATAGGTATAATTTATTTTCTGAGTAATGCCATTTGGAACTGACAATCCAGGATGTGAGGGGTACAGCTGGGTTATCATGAGCCAACTTCTGATATCTCCTTGGGATTCAGACAGTGAAATATTTACTTTGAAGCTCTTGACTCTGGTCTACCACTGAGCCTATTACATGGATGCCCCAAGCTTGTTGCTAGATTTTACAGCTATTCATTTATTTCACATTGCAGAAGATGTACAAGAGCAAGTCTGACACCCTCTGCTGGCTTTATAATAGCCATGTCTGGGAAGTGGATATTCCAGAGTCTCAGTCCTATCAAAGTCTCCTAGAAAATGTAAATGGGTGATTTATCTGAGAAACTCTACAATGAAAAACTGCAGGACTTTTAAGGTTTGTAGCAAGAGATATACAAATAAACCGCCCCTGAATCTCTCTTACTCCACTGCGCCAAAGAAAAGTGCAAAGCTATATAAAAGATGTGTAAATGAATACAAAATATGTGTACATACACAGTGTACAGTGAAAAAAGCTGCCACTTAAATAAATACATAAACTGATCAGAAGCCCAAAACTATACCTCTCACACGTGTACAGATAGAGATAGCGGCGCTAATATAAATTGTGTAAAATAATGGGTCAGAGCAGTATAATGCCTATGACCCTCTACTTATGCATAAAAATATTAATAATAATAGTGTCATGAAAAATATTAATTTTGTCATGAAAAGAAATTTCTTTAACACCCAGTGAAAAGTGTCACTATAAATAATAAATTACAAGAAATGAATGATCAAGTTCAACAGTTGTTTTTCAATCTGCTTGTGTGAAAAATCTTCTACTCTTCCACCACACCACCGTGATAGTGACACCACTCCCTCTGAAGAGCGCACTCACCAGATTGTATAGCCTCCCACTCTCGTGTTCGGCAAAACAGCAATTGAACCACACCTGGGTTGCATGTGATGAACCGGGAATCCAATCAAGCCAGCTCCATATGTGAAAAAATGAATAAAGTGCTCCACATAGCGTGATACCATTTTGACAGATTTATTAAAATCACTTCAAAACACACTTCAATGGTTACACTCACTTTTAAACTGAAACATAAAAGCCTTTAAAAAGAAATCCACAGCAAGCACAGCAAACAACAGGATCAGTGATCCAACGGTGCACCGCGGTCACAGCGGACCTGAAGTGTAAACTGGTGTATCTCTCACCCAACCTTCTAAGGCCCAGCCATCCGATCGGTGTAGTCCTCCTCAGACAGCGGCATCTAATGTCAGTGCGATGGAATGCCATGGAATGGGCATGGTTACCAAATCACTACAATATTGATGAAAATCACGTTTTTATTAATGTCATAAGAATTTTCAAAAACATTTGTTCATTGTTGTTCCACATACACTATATTGTTAAAAGTATTGTGAACCAGGTGTTGAAAGGAAAAAAACTCCCTTTACTCTTTGATGACTCAAAGAATGCTATAACATGCTAACTTATGAAAAGTTATATTAAAGCTTTATGTATCATGTCTGCCATGCGCTGATGACCCATTCACAATATGCATTGATATTTCGTTTACTCAGGAATACTGCATGAAGGCAATCTGTTCATTTGAATAGGCAGGTAGTGCATGAAAAATATCTACCAAGGTCTTTCTTTTACAATGCTGCACACCAACACATACAGAGGTTTTATATCTTAAACACATCAGACAAATTATTATTACTTTCAATAGATTTTTATTCAAAAGTTTTACAAAGTACAGACAGTGGTTAGACAAATATCAAGGAAGGGTACTCCCTCTGATACAATCAAGAGCCCGAGTATTATGGACAGGACCCACATAATTGAGCCTAAAAGGCTGGGCCCTCCTAATAAAGCATCTGTTTACTAAGAGCATAAACTCGGTGAGTGCAGTCACCCTATTACAGACATAGAATAAAGGAATATCTAAAAAAGAACGTCACTTTAGCAATTAGTTAAATGGTAACACAACTACAATCAAGGAAACGTGGGAGATATAATGATGGGAATTGCATTCAATACCTCAATACAATGCCTTGCTCCCCTAAATGATTAGGAATGAGGGAGGCTCAACAGACCCGCCCTATGCATCCATATAAAAAACACTGGTAAGTAGTAAAGGGGAAAAAGACATAGAGGAAAAGATAGAGGAAAGAAAAAAAAGGGGGCGGGGGAGAGAAAGAAGAGCAAATAGCGGTCCCATCGATCCAGGTCCCTTGACCGCCGGGCGCCCCAGCCCCCAAGAGGCCTGGAGGTATTTAATCCAGGGGTTCCATACTTTCTCAAATTTGGTTTGCTTGTCTAAGAATACTTGTTAGTTTTTCTTTAATCATAATCCAGGATATTTTATGTTTAACGTGTGACAATAATCACGGGTGATTTCCATGCTCGCGCTATCGTAATTTTAGCTGTTGTAAATATGAAAAAGATAAGGGTTTGGAGGTGCCTGGGGATCTCATCCGAGAGGTCAGCGAACAGAACAGTTTTGGGATTTGTGGGTATGTTCTGTCTCATCACTCAATAAATTAAATTGAATACTCTGATCCAAAATCTTTGGGCCTTCAGACAAGACCACCAAACATGGAACATATCTCCCACCCGGCCACATCCACAGAAACAGTGGGATGAGGCTCCAGGATAGATTTTCGCCAACCTCGCCGGAACAAGATACCATCTGGATACCACCTTGTAGTTCATTTCTACTAAAGAGGTATTGAGTATTCCTTTATGTACCAGGGATGACCACTGCGCCCACACCTCCTCCTCTTTCTGCTCACCCAAGTCTGACTCAAATGCCGGTTGGTATAAAGGTTTACTACTTTGGCTACGGAAGAGGAGATATAGCTCAGAGATTCCTCTGCGTGATTCAGGACTACATTTACATCTATTTTCAAATACAGTCATAGTTGTTATGTCTACCTGGTCCTTATTGAAAGACTGAATAAAATGTGTAATTTGGCACAAGTGAAAAGTTTCACTAGGGGACATCTCTAACGTTTCTCTGAAATAGGAAGGCTTTATGATTCCTTTATGATCTATAATATGTGCTATCCTGTGGAGGCCCTTGTTAATCCACCATGCAAATTGTTGAGGATCCTGTTTTGCAGGGAATTAAGGGTTATTAAAAGAGAAGAGCCACTGGAGAATGAGGAGATTTCATGGGATATAATTTGCATACCATGCCCCAAAGACGTATAGAATGGGATATGGAAGAACTCATGATAGTCCGACGCTACCCTGGGGAGAGCCACATCAGGAGGTCCATAGGAAGTGAGGTACTAGCTTGTGCCTCCATCCGAACCCAGTCAGGTTGATATGTTTTTGAGAAAATTTGATACAGCTTGACCGACTGAGCGGCTCTGTAATAGCGCAGAAAATGTGGGACTCCCAGGTCACCCCACCACTTGGATGTGTATAGCATAGAACAAGCAACTGTGCAGCCACAGTTGTTTCATATAAATTTGTAAATCAGTGATTGGAACTTCCTAAACAATATGGAATCAGCCAAATTATTATTGTTATACAGGACTTATATAGCGCCAACAGTTTGCGCAGCGTGTGAGGGCAGACTGTACAGTTACAATACAATTTAATATAGGAGGAATCAGAGGGCTTTGCTCATTAAAGCTTACAATCTAAGAGGGAGGGTCAAGTGATACAAAAGGTAATAACTGTGGGGGATAAGCTGATGGAGAAAATAAAAGTATAGTTATTAGGTAGGGGCAGGATAGGATTCTTTGAAGAATGGTTTTCAGGGATTGTAAACAGAATAGGAGACAGTCGGACAGATTGGGGTAGATGGGAGAGGCTCAAGAAAAGTCCTGGAAGCAAGAATGAGAGGAAGTGACAAGGGAGTTAGGAGGTCTTGGGAGGAACAGTTTGGTTGATATTTTGAGACTAGGTTAGTGATTAAGCTGGGGGTCGAGTTGCGGATGACTTTTAAAATTTTTTGTTAATATTTTGAATTGAATTTGTTGGGTGAAGCCAGTGGAGGGATTGGTAGACAGGAGTAGCAGACACTGAGCGATTGTTGAGGTGGAAGAGTCTGGCAGCAGCATTCATGATGGACTGAAGTGGTGATAGCCTATGTAGAGGTAAGCCAATGAGGAGGTATTTGCAATAGTCATGGCAAGAGATGACCAGAGAGTGAGAACATGTGTAGCAAAGACTTTTTAGGGCAAGCAGATACAAAAAAAAAAAGAAAAAAAAAACCATACCAATGAATAGGTTTCTTTATATAGCTAATCCCCAAACAACCTGATATAAAAGTAGCCTATCCAGTCCCTGAATTCATGTGTAAGATTCTGAAAAATAATGTTTGTTTGTTGCCTCTAGGGGTCGGTGCAGAGTCCTCTAGTTTGGGTCATCTCTGGATAATGAACACCTGGCAAGTAATAGCCACCGTATTTGTGTGTAGTCATTTTTTTTGGTTCCTCTATATGTTTGCCCCTTGTGTTTGCTGTTGACCCACCTCCTCATGGGATCCAGTCACATTTTCCTTCCATTTTGGGTGAAGGAACATTACATTTCCAGCGCCCCTTCCGATATCATGCAGTGGCAGCATCTGCGCCGCACAATATACTGAATTCCAAAAGTGGCGGGGAGGGGGGGGGGACACCAGATGGGGACTAAGTGTCCCCCCCCCCTTTGGTTCTGCCTCTTTTCAGAATTTTGTTATTATCTTAAACATGGATTCAGGGACTGAATAGGCTGTTTTTGTATCAGGTTGTTTGGGGATTAGCTATATAAAGGGACACAATGATTGGTGTGATTTCTTTTTTGGTGAGCAGTTTGCAGCAGATGTAGGACACATGGTATGGATTTGTAAGATACTATATTTGCGTGGCAGCTTGAGAGACATTAATTGGCTTAATGAGTTTTACATATTAGTGTTTTGAAGTGATATTGTGGATAAGCTATTCTAAAGGCCCCCTTTGTATGTGTTTGATTTATTGTAGAGTATAATTATTGGGGGACATCTAAATCCATCTCTATACACACCATTGTTTGGGCCTCTCTTATATTCCACTCTTGCTATGTCCTGTGCTGAGGTTTATCTATAGGGCCTATAGCCTGGTAAATACATAATTAGACTCACTACCATCTGTAATTATACTTTTACACTGATGCAATATATATACCCTTTCTTCATTTAGAAGTTGGTTGTTGGCTTGTTTGGCATCCCTTGTGTTTGTTATGAGGAGACTATGAATTTTAGGGGGCTTTACACACGGTACCATGAAAGCAGCAACAACAATTGTTGTTTTATTGATCGCACTTTGGGGATTAAATATAATGGTAATAGCATAGAGCAGCGGTTCTCAACCTTTCTAGTGTCATGACCTCTTAATAAAATTTCCCAAGTTGTGGGGACCCCTAACAGTAAAATTATTTTTGTTGGTCACGTTTGATGGCACAGTGGCGGCATTTTCTGGCACAGTGGTGACAATTGATGGGCACAGTGGCTGCACAGTGGCAACGTTTGCTGGCACAGTGGCGACAATCGATGGGCACAGTGGCTGCGTTTGACACAGTGGCAACAATTAAAGGGCACAGTGTTTGATGACACAGTGGCAGAGTTTTCTGGAACAGTGGCGACAATTGATGGGCACAGTGGCTGCATTTGATGGCACAGTGGCAGCGTTTGCTGGCACAGTGGCGACAATTGATGGGCACAGTGGCTGCATTTGATGGCACAGTGGCGGCGTTTGCTGGCACAGTGGCGACAATTGATGGGCACAGTGGCAGCATTTGATGGCACAGCGGCGGCGTTGCTGGCACAGTGGTGACAATTGATGGGCACAGTGGCTGCATTTGATCGCACAGTGGCGACAATAGATGGGCACAGTGGCTGCATTTTATGGCACAGTGGCGGCGTTTTAATGTTTTTTTTTTCAGATTTTTTTTAGTTTGTTTGTGCCCCCACCACTGATTTATATATAAACGTCCCGGTTGGTTCCTCAAAAGTGGTTATTCCGTGCCAGTGCTAGATATAAAGTGTATAGCACCCAAACATGTATCTAGCACTGGCACGGAATAACCACTTTTGAGGAACCAACTGGGACGTTTATATAGTAATGATATGTATTGTTCCATAATAAAAAATTTTTTGTCATGTCAGCATTTACTTTTAAAAAAACCTATGTCTTGATTGCCCTGGTGACACACAGTGCAAAATGCTTTTATAATTACTGTGTCTGACTTACCAAAAATCACAGGTGTTCTTCAGCTTCTGCTTCGTTGCCGCCCTCTTGGTACACTCGTCCGCAGCAAGCAGGCTTCGGTGGGTGTAAAAAGTGAAGTGATATTGTGGATAAGCTATTCTAAAGGCCCCCTTTGTATGTGTTTGATTTATTGTAGAGTATAATTATTGGGGGACATCTAAATCCATCTCTATACACACCATTGTTTGGGCCTCTCTTATATTCCACTCTTGCTATGTCCTGTGCTGAGGTTTATCTATAGGGCCTATAGCCTGGTAAATACATAATTAGACTCACTACCATCTGTAATTATACTTTTACACTGATGCAATATATATCCCCTTTCTTCATTTAGAAGTTGGTTGTTGGCTTGTTTGGCATCCCTTGTGTTTGTTATGAGGAGACTATGAATTTTAGGGGGCTTTACACACGGTACCATGAAAGCAGCAACAACAATTGTTGTTTTATTGATCGCACTTTGGGGATTAAATATAATGGTAATAGCATAGAGCAGCGGTTCTCAACCTTTCTAGTGTCATGACCTCTTAATAAAATTTCCCAAGTTGTGGGGACCCCTAACAGTAAAATTATTTTTGTTGGTCACGTTTGATGGCACAGTGGCGGCATTTTCTGGCACAGTGGTGACAATTGATGGGCACAGTGGCTGCACAGTGGCAACGTTTGCTGGCACAGTGGCGACAATTGATGGGCACAGTGGCTGCGTTTGACACAGTGGCAACAATTAAAGGGCACAGTGTTTGATGACACAGTGGCAGAGTTTTCTGGAACAGTGGCGACAATTGATGGGCACAGTGGCTGCATTTGATGGCACAGTGGCAGCGTTTGCTGGCACAGTGGCGACAATTGATGGGCACAGTGGCTGCATTTGATGGCACAGTGGCGGCGTTTGCTGGCACAGTGGCGACAATTGATGGGCACAGTGGCAGCATTTGATGGCACAGCGGCGGCGTTGCTGGCACAGTGGTGACAATTAATGGGCACAGTGGCTGCATTTGATCGCACAGTGGCGACAATAGATGGGCACAGTGGCTGCATTTTATGGCACAGTGGCGGCGTTTTAATGTTTTTTTTTTCAGATTTTTTTTAGTTTGTTTGTGCCCCCACCACTGATTTATATATAAACGTCCCGGTTGGTTCCTCAAAAGTGGTTATTCCGTGCCAGTGCTAGATATAAAGTGTATAGCACCCAAACATGTATCTAGCACTGGCACGGAATAACCACTTTTGAGGAACCAACTGGGACGTTTATATAGTAATGATATGTATTGTTCCATAATAAAAATTTTTTTGTCATGTCAGCATTTACTTTTAAAAAAACCTATGTCTTGATTGCCCTGGTGACACACAGTGCAAAATGCTTTTATAATTACTGTGTCTGACTTACCAAAAATCACAGGTGTTCTTCAGCTTCTGCTTCGTTGCCGCCCTCTTGGTACACTCGTCCGTAGCAAGCAGGCTTCGGTGGGTGTAAAAAGATGTCCGCTTGCCGACTTCTAATGCCGCATACACACGAGCAGACTTTACGGCAGACTTTGTCCGGCGTACTTTTCGACAGACTTTACGACGGACTTTCCGAATGAACGGACTTGCCTACACACAATCAACCAAAGTCCGACGGATTCGTACGTGATGACGTACGACCGGACTAAAATAAGGAAGTTCACAGCCAGTAGCCAATAGCTGCCCTAGCGTCGGTTTTTGTCCGTCGGACTAGCATACAGACGAGCGGACTTTTCAACCGGACTCGAGTCCGTCGGACAGATTTGAAACATGTTTCAAATCTAAGTCCGTCAAAATTTTGAGAAAACAAAGTCCGCTGGAGCCCACACACGATCGAATTGTCTGACGAAATCCGGTGCGCCGGACCAAGTATGCCATAAAGTCTGATCGTGTGTACGCGGCATTAGTGTAGCCTTACTGTGGATGAGAGTACCAAGATGGCGGCGACGGAACGTCACTTCCGTGCGGTCTCTCCTCTCCCGGAAGTGACATGTCGTTGGCCGAGACGGACAGACTACGGCAGTAACTTCGGGTCCATCTCGGCCAGCATTCTCGACCCCCTTGAGTTGTTTCATGTGAACCTGTTCATCATTTTATAACAATTGTTTTATATTTGATATGTACAGTAATCTTTACAAACATGTAACACATCTAAAAAGTGTATATTATGATTTTTATGCATGTCATTTTATCCCTTGTCATAAAATACCCCCCCTTCTAGATTGTAAGCCCTCCCTCTTAGATTGTAAGCTCTAACGAACAGGGCCCTCTTATCCCTCCTGTATTGATTTGTATTGTAAGTGTACTGTCTGCCCTCATGTTGTAAAGCGCTGCACAAACTGTTGGCGCTATATAAATCCTATATAAAAATAAAATAAATGTACTTTTAAATTGTATCTACTAATCATTATCACTATGTCTGTGTAAGTGCCCTAAAAAGTCCTTGCTACACATCTGGCTGTTCTGTTTAAGATTTTTAGGGTGTGGGCATTTTAGCATATAAATCTCCATTATTGGTTTTATTTGCACAGATGTTTTATATCTGTGTGATGCACTAACTAGCTGCATTGCAGTGCCATTCACAATGGCATTGTAATACACTGCACCTAGTTAAATGTGTTATTGTCCATTGTGGTAACACATGGTTAAATGCACATTTTACTGTTTTAACTCAACAGGGTTTATTTACTAAAGGCAACTCCACTTTGCACTACAAGTGCACTTTCAAGTGCACTTGGAAGTGCAGTCGCTGTAGATCCGTGGGGACATGCAAGGAAAATAAAAAACAGCATTTTGGCCTGTACATGACGAGTTGATAAAATCAGCAGAGCTTCCCCTGATTTCAGATCCTCCCCTCAGATTTACAGTGACTGCACTTCCAAGTGCATCATTAGTGCATAGTGGATTTGCCTTTAGTAAATCAACCCCATTGCATCAGTGTGAATAAGCTCTCAAAGGAGACAGCCAGTTTGCTGATGAATGCAGCTGAATGTTACACTGAACCACATGACTCAGTATATACCAAAATTTGACAAAGCACCAACTGCAGGGAAGGCTGCTTTGCATTTTAACACAGTTTGAAACATATATGTAAAGAGAAGGTGCAGCGCTTAAAATATGCAAAGTTCATAATAGGAGAAAGTTCCTGAGTAGAAATAAAGTGGAGCCAATCAGAGCCATCACCATCAAGGGGAGACAAAAGCTTCTATTGGACGTGATCCACCATGGAGGGAACTTCAGAAGGGAATAGAAATACCATCACCACCACCCAAACAAACTGACCCTTACCATCAGTGTATGGGTTATACACATGTATTGTAATCAAGTAGTGAAGGTAATCTTCATAGAGTGAAAACCAGTCCTCTGTTGATACAGCACCAAAACATTTCTCTCCCTCCGGACCAGGTGAAAATCCTAGGGGAACCTCTTTTCAACAGGTTAAAATACCAGGTGCAATCCAGTGGGTGTATACAATTAGCAGCCACTGCTCCAACTCCACCTTCCTTCTCCTGTGCATATATGTGCATTGATGGTGCCCATTCCTTTTTCGTGGAATTGTACTGCCAGACCTCTACTCAATTCAAGAGGCACTTGATGAGCTTCGGCATTCATCACCTATGTATACGACGCCTTGCACTTTTATTGAATGTCATGCAATTTATATACTAGTCACCCTACTTTCTACATTAACAGTTTTATTGGCAAAATTGAGAGCCTTCAGTTATTGTAGATACTGTTCATATATTTTGCACTTTGCATTCAGTTTTCAAGCATTACAGAACATCTAAAACTTCTGTAAAATGGATAAAATTGTGAGCAAAGAGGTAGTTCTGGCAGTGATTTGTGGGGCCTCTATAATTTGATTCTAAATATAAGCCTTGACATTCTGCTTCTCTCTCTCTAAAATGCATGGTGTTTAGATAAAGTATTTGCTCTCTACTTTAAGTATACTACAGATGTGAAAACAACTGCAGCTTACCAAAAAAGTGTTCTATATGCTCTATTATTACCATATAAAGAAATTTAAAAAGGCACCGCACTGTCTAAAATTCAAAGTGAAATTAAAACTGGGGGAAAGAAGAATTTGTTGCTCATGGTAGCCATATTGTGTCATTTCACTAATCTGGACGAAGGGAAAAAAATGTTATCTGTCTCCTTCTTTTGACTTAACAATTTTCTTTTTTATAAACAAAAATTGTATATCTGCACAAATGGTGAAAGATAATAAAAATACAAATTAAAGTGATGATAAAATTCAAACAGCAGCTGTGCACAATGTCCAGACAACTGACACACAGTAAATATATAAAAAAGCAGTGCAGCGCTGAATTCAAATGTGTAAATACAAAACACATGCATAAATTCAATCAAAAAAAGTTCATAAGTGAAAAAGTTCATATGTAAAATCCCATGTGGGTATCCAAAAGTAGTTTATGCTATTGCAGATAGACGAACACTCAGGATGAGAAAGAAGTCCCTCCAACCATGAGAGTGATGAAGGTAAGAATATGTGTCACAAATCAAAGTAAATGCAGCTGTGCTTACCAGAGGATATGTGACCCCCTAATAAGAGTGGTCAATTGTGCCTAATTACAGTATCCAAGCCAAAGGATCAAGTAATCCCGTACATCCACACCCAACATCGGATATGCACAAAACAGTGACCGAAGCAGACCAGAAAGTGAACTCTCCGAGTAACGGTCACAGATCACAAAGCCAAGAAAAAGAACAAATCAGCACATCTATGATGGATACAAATGCTTTGTTCCAGTAAGGAGATATTTTACTCCATAACTAAAATCTGAATACCTTTCTCCATTCAGCACTTCTCTAGCAGGTGGAGAAGTGCTGGATGGAGAGAGATATTCAGATTTCAGTTATTGGACACAGCGGGAGCCAATCAGTGGGACCCACTGATCATTCGGGAGATAGGCAGAACAGCGGTCTGCCTATGTAAACAAGGCAGACCGCCTTTCTGTGAGAGGGGGACTATACTGATCCTGTGTTTCTGCTAAGCAGGAACTCAGATCTTTACCTTCCCCCAATCAAAGCACTTCCCACACAGTTAGTAAGCACTCCCTAGGAACACATTTAACCCTTTGATCGCCCCTGATGTTAACCCCTTTCCTGCCAGTGTCAATAGTACAGGGTTTTAGCACTGATCACTGTATTAGCATCACTAGCTTCCAAAAAGTGCCAAAAGTGTCATTTAGGTGTCTGATTTGTCCACTGCAATATCGCATAAAAATAAATAAATGAATAAAAATATCCCATTGTTTGAAGACGCTATAACTTTTGTGCAAACCAATCAATATACGCCTATTGCCATTTTGTTTACCAAAAACATGTAGCAGAATACATATTGGCCTAAATTTATGGAGAAATTTGACTTTTTACATTTTTTATTGAGTATTTTTTATAGCAGAAAGTAAAAATATTATTATTTTTTTTTCAATTGTCGGTTATTTTTGTTTCTAGCGCAAAAAATAAAAACCAAAGAGATGATCAAATACCACCAAAAGAAAGCTCTTTTTGTGGCATAAAAAGGACAAGCATTTTATTTGAGTACAGTGGCGCAGTTGTCAGTTATAGTAACAAAAAAAATGGGGGTAAATCTCCCGAAGCTGAAGTGGTTAAAGTTTTGGGGAGAGCTGTGTATTGTTTGAGGCATTCAGTAACCATTCTTTACAGCACAGTATATAACAGTATTAGAGGTTTTCTAATGAAAGTAAAATACTGGTGGCTGCACAATCATCGCAATGGAAATGTTTTTTTTTATTACAGAAATGCAGTTTTTCTGTTGAGCGATCGTGTGCTATGAAGTGTACATCAGGAGAACATGTACATACAGGTAATGCAGCTGACCAACATAAGTCATTCTGGACATTGCGTTGTTCCCCCAGGCTTTTGTTGCTGTCTGTCAGTGTAGACTTTTCCTTTCACGCTGATTGAAACTGATTGTCTGTTTGCCATGTGTTGACATTACAGAAGCCATTCACAACCATTCACAGGGAAAGCCTGCTTGACATGACTAACAAGATAACCAAGCAGAATGGAGGTAACTTTATAACAAATAGACAACTTTCATTGCTGTCTGCATGCCAGGAACGGAGGAAAACATTCCCTACAGGTTTCTGATGCTTGTCATAACTAAAGAATCAAAGCAGATTATTGGCAACAACAATTCAGCCAAGGCATAGCTTCTCGGCTCTTTTACCAATATGATGGTTTGCATTGTGTAAGTTCAATGCTGTCGCAGCTCCAAGCTTTGTTGTGAATGTTCAAGCATGACTGCTGATCTGAGAAACCTGATCTGATATACTTGTAATGTGTGTGTTCTGGGAGCAATTCTGAAATCAGGTTACTTTTTTTTTTTTGTTTTGTTTCAGTGCCAATCCCAAAAGAGGATCATGTGATATAGTCCACTATGACAGGGTAAGAATGGATTTGAAGGGGCTTAATGTTATGAGTTCAAGTAAATCTAAAACCAAGAACAAAATTAAAATATATTGTAGCTTATGAGGCCTTAGACTGCATTTGTTTCCTTCTTTCCTTTATTTTCACCTGTGATTCTTCTAGTAACACACTATGGGGTTTATTTACTAAAGGCAAATCCACTGTGCATTACAAGTGCACTGCAAGTGCAGTCGCTGTAGATCTGAGGGGGACATGCAAGGGAAATAAAAAAACAGCATTTTTGCTTGTACATGATTGGATTGTAGAAATCAGCAGAGCTTCCCCTAATTTCAGATTATCCCCTCAGATCTACAGCAACTGCACTTCCAAGTGCAGCAACTGCAGTGCACAATGGATTTGCCTTTAGTAAATCAACCCCAATGTCTCTGCATTACAACATAGACAGAACATAGACAATTGGCAAGTTATCAATTTGCAAAAGCTAAATGAAACGAGAGACCATAATCACAGCATGTGTGCAGGAATAAATGCAGTGTTGTATGCAGTCTCAAATAAAGGTTTATTTGGAATGTAATAGTACCCTTAGATATAACAGATAAGAAATGAGTATACGGCACTGCACCTTGAGTTTATTAGACCTAAACACATAAAAGCCACTGTTCAAAATCATATGGGTCCTGCATCTAATGGACAACAAGTAGAGCATTATGCCTGCCCTAAATTTTCTGATTTGTTTTTCAGGCATCCCCTTTAGAGCGTTCTGTTAAGCTGGGTACACACTACAGCTCTGGTCGTAGCCGCTGTACTAACTATGCAAGGTTGCTGCTGAGCCATTGCGTTTTGACAGAGGGACGGCCTCCCCGCCAGAACACTCTGCTACCGGCCGTTGTCCCCTGACATTCTGCCCATGTGTATGGGGCTTAAATCTCCAGATTCCATTGTTGTAAGGTAGGCACCCTGGCTTGGATCCACACCTTAGCTATCAGCTTCTTGGCAGGAAACAATACCTCATGCAAAAAGGTGAGCAGATACATGTTAAATTCTAAAGACCAAAGCCCCATACACAGGGGCCGAATGTCGGGAGACATCAGCCGGTTAAAAAAAAAATGACCGACATTTGGCCCGTGTGTGTGTCGGACGAACATGCTGGAAAACCAGCAGCCGACCAACTCCCGATCAGCGCTCTCAGCCAATGGCAGAGAGCACTGATCAGAGTGTTCTGACAGAGGGTGGACCGTCCCCCTATCAGAACACAACAGCTCAGTGGTGGAGATCGCTGCACTAACTTCACATAGTTAGTACAGCAGCTCTGACCGGAGCTGAGTTTTTTTTTGTGCAACCCAGCAGGTTGATAGTGTGTACCAAGCATTAGGCTGGCCATACATGGAGAGAATTTTTTTCCTGCTATCAAGGGTTGCAGGGGAGAGATTTGCTTGTTACCCCCATCAACACAGACAGTGTTGACTGGAGAATCCTTCCCTCCAAGGCACTGTATTCTCCCAGACAGGGGATGGGGGGGTGGTGGCAGGTGAAGCTATCTCTGCCAGAAGAAGACAGTAGCTATAGCAGCCGCTAGGGATAATCACACGCAAAATCCAGCAGGCTGGTCGAACCCAAGTTGATCAATTGATCAAATTTGTACATTCAGCCTGCCCATACATGGTTCAAATCTTGGCTTACTGAACCAGACAAGATTCGAACCATCTATGGCCAGCCTAAGGAGGACACAGCTGGCATAACCAATGGTCTAGTTCAACTGGAGAACCCATGACATCATGCGGAGGTGTAACTAGAACCTTTAAGGCCCCGGTGCAAGAAACCATGAAGGGCCCCCTGACCCCCAGCCAGGGCCCTTCCTTCTGAGCCTGGTGGAGGAACACCAGGGCCCGGTCATGACCATGTGACCTTTGCGACCCTGGTAATTCTGCCTCTGCTGTCAGTAGTTTTTAATTGTTTTAATTTTATGTTTATATAATTGTTTTACCATTTTATTTTTATTTAATTTTTTACCATTTACTTTTTATTTAATTTTTTTATAATATTATTTTTCAAATTTGTTTAGGAGCCCAGTTGAGGGGCTTTGGTGAAATAGACCTCTGATGTTTCACCTTTGAGACAGAGAAATGGGATTGGGAACGCAGTCTTTAATCTCCTTCTCTGCAGCCAACGCAGCAGAATGAATGGACAAGAATGGCTCTGTACAGAGCTTCCTGTTCATTAACAAACTGAAGCATAGTAAGTACAGTTTACTATGCCTCTGTTATGAGTGGACTCTATTCATTCAGACAAGGAAAGAGGCAGTAAATGTGTCACCCGCTTCCCCACTCTTCATCATGACAGCATCCCCCACAGCAGCGGTTGGAAGAGGGGAGAGGGAAGCCAGCAGAGCTATGGGATGCCTGTGGGAGGGAGAGGAAGAGGAGCTGGCATACAGGAGGAAAATGGAGGGGATCGGTTCCTCTATTTGCCGCTGCCCCTTCTATCAAGGTGTACAGGGGGGGCTGCATGGGCCCCCTGGAGCATGGGGCCGGGTTGCAATTGTAAGCCCTGACCCCATGCAAACAGATTTTTTTCCAGTGCTTCCACTTAGGTCATAATGGGTTATAAGATGGTTTATATCATTCTATATGGGGCCCCAATTGAATTACGACTAATATTCAATCATAGATGAGAGAGCTGTATCCAAGATCTGAAGGCTGGGGGTGAGACAGACCCCATACCTAATGCCTTTTCTTTGAATCAAGTTCTGCTTCTTCGTGAGATCGGATGAGGAATGATGGTAATGATCGTTTTTTTGTCCTGATGGTCATTGTCACTAGAAAAGAAAGTGTTAAAGAATCCAAAATTTGTTGGAACAGAGGTGTTTATTAAACAAGTGGTATGTATGCTTTAAAGATGATTATATCATATAAATATGTGTATTGCAGCGTGAGCCATAATGAGAAAATACACAGGGCACTGGTCCAAATTTAACCCTGAGACCCAAAAAAGCATTGAGAACCCCTGCCTTTAAAATAGCAAAATTAATGGCTATGGAGATATAGAAATGTGCACATTTAGGGAAACTGCAGTTTGAAAACAGATGCAACTATGTGACAAGTTTATTTAAATCCAGCCAAATAGCATTCACATGGGACAAATGCAGATTATACTTCCCCTGGGAGAGTGAGTGTGTACACTGATTTTAACAAAAAAAAAATCATTAACTTTTAGGGAATTAAAAAAAAAAAGTCTTATGTGAACATAGATATCAAACCAAGGAATCGGATTTTACATAATGGTAATTAAAGCAAGCATCCTGCTGGTTGTGCGAGTTGTATAGATGCAAATTAACCATTAGCCTGCTTTACTTCTCACTTGCTTTATGCAGCTCAGATTAAAGAAGGTTGGTTGCACGCGGTTGGAAATTCTATGGATTCTGAAGCCAAAACTCATTTCACTGCTTATTTTATTGATGTAATTGGATTGTAACTAATACAAGAATAAAAATAATTTGCAATGAAATAAAAGTGCATAGGCAAAAAGAAAAAGGCTAAACACTTTATACATGTGTCAGTGACCAAGCTTAGAGTCAGGACTGGTTGTGTTGATCATGTGGGGTATACACTGCTTAGTGTTTATCGTAGAGAGACATCCAACCAGGGCAATTATGGTGCTTAGGTTTACCTGCATGTCGGATCATTATAAGATCTATGGCTTGTTTCAGATTGAGACCTCTCAAAGTAACCTGTTTGTTAAAGAAGGCAGCTTTTGGGCTGTGAGGTCACTTTCTAATTGTCAGTCTAAATTATTATCAGAGAGAAAAAAATCTGTACATTTTGTTGACGTTTTACTTGTTGGAACCTAACCAGGCTGATTAAATAAAAAGAAAAAAAGAACTAATGAAAACAGGCATTCCATATCAAGACGTGAGAATAAGGATATTTATCCTGCTAAAATGGTTGAAGCAAGTATGTACAGCCAAAGCGGTTGATTTACTAAAGGTAAATAGGCTGTGCACTTCGCAAAGTGTAGTTGACTCTGCAAGTGCAGCTGCTCCAGAGCTTAGTAAATGAGCAGATGTTCTGCTGACTTCCATCATCCAAGCATGTGCAAGCAAAAATGCTGTTTTTTTATTTTCCTTGCACATGGTTGGGTACTCTTTGCAAAGTGAAGATTTACCTCATTTACTAAGCTCTGGAGCAACTACACTTGCAGAGTACACAGTCTATTTGCCTTTAGTAAATCAACCCCATAGTGCCCTGGGGAACCAAAAATATCCCCTTCAAATGGGGCATTGTGCAAAATTAGCAGGCACAGTCATCAGAAGCTAGCTGCAACAACAAGCTTCAAAAAGCATGTCTGTTAATTCTTTAATTCTTTCTTTTTCATCCAGAACCACTTTTAACCTGCCTTGAAAGCTAATGAGAGTTGCCTGTCCCAGTGTCAAAAAGTTGCATATCACCAACCCTGTATAACCTTGGGGGAGTAGAATACCCTGGGTTTCCAGGCATTCCAGCACTGTCTACCCATCAGGAAGGATTTTTTTCCCCGGTTAGATCAAAAGGGATTTATCCTTTCTCTTGACTAGATTGTGGGCTTAGGGCTTTGAGGATGCAACGCTTTATCTTTATTTTTGCCTTCGGCTGACTTTGATAAACATGGGTCTCCTCTCAAATCAGCTATTTAAACTACTCCACTCCACTGTGGCACCCAGGCTTTCCAGACTTACTGAGTCTATATTTTTAAAATTTTTAAAGGATAAGTTCATTAACAAAAAATGTATATATATATATATATATATATATATACATATATATATATATATATATATATACATACATATATATATATATATATATATATATATATATATAAAGGCCAGTATGGTGGCCTGAATTTATAGGAGGAGCTCGGAGGGTATTTAAGGAGCCCACTCGCCCATGCTCATTGTCGATTCCAGTGCACGATTTGTTGCGTCAGCAGGCCGACTCTTCAGTGTGTTGCGTTATTCGTAGCCTTTCCCCCTTTACCACCTCGCAGTCTTGGCCCAACAACCTGACACTCATACGAGATCCTTGCAAACGCAATATCATCTCAGCAGCCTGACACTCGCAGAGACCCTTGCAACCACGCAATATCGTCTTGAGACAAACTTCATACTCATTGAGACCCTTGCAATCACACAATATCGTCCCAGCAGGAGGACACTCACCGGGACCCTTGCGACCACACAATACTGTCTCAAAAACGAACATCACACACATCGAGACCATTGGGACCACGCAATATCGTCTCAGCAAACCAGACTGAGGCCCTTGCAACCATGTAATATTGTCGCAGCACACCAGACTAAGACCCTTGCAATCATGCAATTTCATCACAGCAGCCTAAAACACTCATAGTGACCTTCGCAAACCAAGCAAACGTCAGCTTATATGCAGTAGCGTCAAAACATTCCATGCACAAACCAGATTACAAACACACCACAGGGGCACTCAAGCAGCCTCACATACATGTAGCAACATCCGGTCATACATTTATCTTCAATAGCGTACTGGCTACTCATCATCCTCTTTGTTTTTTCTTCAGGTCAGTAGTGTTCAGCTTTTTCATCCTACACCCGGTTGGTCGTTTCTCCTCAGATTAAAAAAAAAAAAAAAAGGTTTTCGGTCGACCCCGTCCCGATCCATGCCATATATATACATAGACATATATAGATATATATCTATATATCTATATATACATAGATATATAGATATATATCGATATATATATATATATATAGATATATATCGATATATATATATATATAGATATATATAGATCTATATCTATAGATCTATATATATTTATATCTATCTATCTATCTATCTATCTATCTATCTATCTATCTATCTATCTATCTATCTATCTATCTTTCTTTCTTTCTATCTATCTATCTATCTGTAGTGCTGGTAGATTTTCAATCTACCGCTTATGTGTAAATTTAGTGGGTCATCTGTTCTGTCCATAGTTCACATTTAATCTATAGCTAAATTAGCTTCTGTTCCAACCTTGGTTGTGTTGCGTGCAGTTCCACTCCGTCGCCTGTAGATGTCGGTGTCACTACAGACCGGAGCTGGAAAGCAGCAGACTGAGGTGTATTGAGTGCTCTTCTTTCTCATTAGTAACTCGGCAGAGGTTGTCCCCTGTGGTGCATTCTGGGAAGGGGTATTTAAGGCACAGACGCCATATTTCTGGGTCTTTTTCGTTCCACCTGCTGGCCCTCCTGGCCATCAGGTATGTGATAGGAGTCCTACCTTGTGGTCCTCTGGGCCGGAGGACTGCGTTGCTGCAGCGTGTGGGTGGGCCCAGAAGTCTGTCTGGGGCCTACTACAACTGCTGCGGAGATGGTCCTGTGCTGTCTGTCCTGCGGGAAGAAGCTGGACAATTGAGAAGAATCCAGGGGAGGACCCGTCTTGGAAGGATCATGCGGAGCGCTGGTCTGGAGAGGGGCCTGGTGACTCAATTGGAGGACGCATCTTAAGTTAAACCTACCACATAGTACTGCCGGGTCAGCTTAAAGGTTCTGGTACTCTGTTGCTGTCCATTGAAAACTACTACATCCTGTGGCAGAGGATCATTCAGTTTTTTGTTCTACTCAAGTCTGTGGCAGAGACTTTCTGTTCGTGCTGCGCACCGGCTGCTACGTTAGTGAGGGAGACCTATCCGGGTGGGCAAAGATTTAATCCTGAACTGAAGATACATTCATCCCTGAGATTTCAATTCCTTAGCACTACACCAAGAAAAGGTATTTGAACTTCCCTGCAACTCTTCTTCTATCTCTTTCCTGCTACTTCTTCCAGTTATCTCCCATTAAAGCATTGAAAAAGTACTAAAGTGACTGGTGCCTACATTGTCAGATGATAAGTTCAACGTGGACTCTAAATCTGGTATTGGTGAAACTACAGGTAAAAAGGTGACGGAAACAGCCCGCCTTAAATCAGCAGCTCCACTGTGAGTTATTGCTACATATCTATCTATCTATCTATCTATCTATCTATCTATCTATCTATCTATCTATCTATCTATCTATCTATCTATCTATCTATCTATCTATCTATCTATCTATCTATCTATCTATCTATCTATCTATCTATCTATCTATCTATTGCATGGCTAGAGTGGGTAATTTTTCTTCTCAGCTAAAGAAACATACATGTTACTCTTATGTCACCCTCATCGCAGGTTTCCGGTCGACCCAGTCTCGATCCGTGCCAGGACCTTGCTGCTAGGGCGTCACTCAGTCAGAGTCATGTCGCAGGTCGGCAGTGATGACCTCACACCCGCCCCTCTGTCACCCTCTACAGGCTTAGAGAGTGGCAGCCTGCAGTCCCTCCGCACTTGTACCATTTCCAAGATTATAGCTGAGCTTACACGCAAGGCCACCCCCTACCCTGCTACGGCCAGGAAGGCAGAGCTATTCAGGCTACTCTTCCCACTGACAGCTGCTACGGGTCCCAGTGCCCTTCAGGTGTCCTTGCAGTCCATATCTGGGGCCATCTCCCAGCTGAACACCATAGTCTCCTCACTGTCTGCCCCTGCCAGCCTCAGAAAGGACATCTTAGAG
Organism: Lithobates clamitans; assembly: GCA_037952925.1. Lineage (NCBI taxonomy): Eukaryota > Metazoa > Chordata > Amphibia > Anura > Ranidae > Lithobates > Lithobates clamitans. Next base: position 3,421,038 of record JBBGZY010000271.1, read on the forward strand.
GGCAAGGGCGTAAATTTAGCATCTCTGCTGATTTCGGTGCAGGATGTGGCTGACAACAGAGCATATGCCTGGGGGGACTTCTCGGTGGTCATTAAGTTGAAAGACCCCAGGCTCACCTGCAAACTTACAGTCATTAAATTTGTTTTGCCTTTTGGGATGTTCAGGGATGTCGTCTGCTCAGCCGCCCCCAACAGGAGGGAAAAGCTGGACCTATATCTCCATTCAGTCACAGACCTAGGGTACAAGTATGGAGGGCACGCCTTTTACTACTACCACCGCTCAATTTTGGCCAAGGCAGCCTCCAAGCTCAGCCAGTTCCAGGTCAAGACAGACTGGAGCATTTTTGACACCGAGCTATTCTGACGCTCTTTCACAGGCCTCCGCAAACCGCTGTGCACCATTTGCTAGTCCAGTACCCACATGGCAAATTGGTGCTCTGAAGCGACTACAAGATGCCCCTTCTACCCTCCTTCCTCCTCCGGCACCAGTCAGGGTCTCCCGGCCCCCAGTCAATCACGACCAGCAGATAGACTAGGACGGCCTACCTTTTGTCTCTAGAAGGAGCCCCCATTTGCAACAATTTTAATCACGGCGGATGCTTCTATAGCCAGCGAAGGCTACTCCATATTTGCACAGCATGCCATAAAGCTCATCCAAGCACCACCTTTTAAGGAGGGTAAGTCCTGACTAGGCCGCATTGATGTCAGCTGGTTGTGGTTCTACCTCTCTACATACCCCACTCCCTTACTGGCCATATTCCTGGTGCACAGCTTCACAGAAGGGTTCCACACTGGCCTCATCACTTTACCCCTCACTACACACGAATGCAGGAACCTCCAGTCAGCAGCCATCGACACACAAGCAATTGACTCCTTACTGCAGTCAGAAGATAAAGGTCTCATTATTGGCCCCTTCCCACAGTCACCCTTCCCAGTCTGGGGAGTCAGCCCTATTGGGCTTGTCAAGGGCAAGTTCAGTAATAAACTCTGCTTAGTGCATGACTTGTCTGCACCTCATTCTTCTCACATCCCCAGCCTGAACTCCCTGATTCCCTCCGAGGAGTTTTCCCTCAAGTATGCCTCAGTTGACTTGGCCAATCAAACCATCATTGGAAATGGACCCGGCGCCTGGCTATCCAAAGCAGATATACCGTATTTATTGGCGTATAACACACACTTTTTTCCCCTTAAAATCAGGGGAAAATCGTGGGTGCGTGTTATACGCCGATCCCCTGTGATCCCCCGCTGACTGAGCGGAGCGATCGCCGACCGCGATTTGAAAATGGCGCCGCCTGCGCCGAAAAACAGAGCCGTGTCTTGCCGAGAAAGTTCCCCCGGCGGATAAGGTCCCCCTTGTACTGCGCAGGCGCAGTGCTTGCGCAGTACGAATGACTAGGAGTCGCCGAAAATAGCCAAAGATGAAAAACTTCAATCAGATGTACGCGGCGCCTGCGCCCTGGGTTCAGGCTGAAGCCCCACCATCCAAGTGGACCTAGAGGGGGAATAAAAAAGTGCTAAGTGAAGCGAGGCTGTGCCCGAAGTGTGGCGAGCGAAGCGAGCCCGCGAGGGGCCCTCTTACAGGCGCCGTGTACAGCTGATTTCTCTTCTATTCGCCTTCGGCTATTTCCGCCGGCTCCTACTGTGCAAACGCTGCGCCTGCGCAGTAGAGTGGGGTACTTATCTGCCGAGAGGAACTTTCTCGGCAGAACACTGGTCCTCGGCTCTTCTCAGCCACTTTCGGCTTCACTCGAGCGCCGCCCGAACCTAGCCGAGTGTACTCCGCTAGGTTCGGCTAGCTCCGCTCACAGTCACGCCCAGTCCCGCCCTATGATGGACACAGGGACTGGGCGTGACTGTGAGCGGAGCTATATATGACCAAAAAAGACTGCGCTAGCAACAAAATAAATTAAAATAAAAGAGTGTCAGTGCACTATAAAAAAGAATATGGTGGATGAGACAAAATGTTATATGAAAGAAAGGGTAGGATAGGATATACACCTAACACAACACACCATGTGCTAAATAGAAGCGTGCACGAATGCACTAACAAAATAAATAGCTCATAATAGCATAAAAAGTGTACATAATACACATGTGCAACTGTGGAGTGATAAGGGTGAGCCTATCACTGCACTAAAACAAAAAAATATATATAAATGTATGTGCTCTCCTAGTTTCGCAGACACCAATATAGATAACACTGATGCGGACTTCTAGGAAAATGCTGCGTGAAATAGTAAAACGAAAAAGTCACCAATAGCAAAAGTTGCAAACTAAAAGTATTAGGTTGGATGAAAATCTTCCATAGCAGAGACAATTGGCAGACTACCAGCTATCCAGTCCGTGTAATAAGCAGGGCAAACGGTAAGCTGATGTTAGAGATGCCCGGAAGAAACCTTTGGAGGACCACAGAAACTCGCGTTCCGCACAAAAAAGGGAAGAAAGAAAAGGTATATGGTGTAAAACCTTACAGGACCATAGGGTCACCTGCGCATATATGCGCTACTCACAGGACCGGGATGCAGAGCAGGCAATCAGATACTAGGTCGGTTCGCCGCTAGCCAGCGTGCGTTCCACCAACTCCAGGAAGTGATGTCACTGGTCACTGGTTGCTAGTTTAGCGTAGGCAGGATGTTGCGTTGACGCGTTTCGCCTCTCCCCCAGGGCGTTATCAAAGACTTAACACCCTGCTCACGTAGGAAATTATTTATATTGTTACGCTCGGTGAGTGACAGCCATTTACGGCCAATGGGTGAATTAACTCCCATTACTTCCTTTATCATCATATCCTGTTGCAATCAAAACTTTAATCGGTGATTGGAGACACAAACATTTCTAATGGCAAATGTATATGCTTGTGTTACACAGACTGAAAGGTTAAATGCTCATCGTCTTAAACAAAGGCAAAATATGTGTTACAACAGGATATTTGGACGAATACAAATTCTATACAATGTGTGTTGACTATCTGATTTCCTAATTATATTTAACAATAAAAATTCATTCTTTAATATATAAACATCAAATATGTAAAAAATTAAAAATTAAAATTAAGATTAAAAATGAAAATGAAATAAAAAATATTAAAAATATAAATGTATGTGAGGGGATCCTACACATACAAATGGATACATAATTCATCATATATTTTTATAATACTTAAAAACATAACACTATACCTTGCTAATTGCTAACAATATTGCACCAAAAGAGAATATTTATATCACGTGATCATGGGTAGTAAGGTATGGAAATATCCCAACAAATATTGAAAATTAATAATTGATAACAGTATTGGTGGGCAGGAAAGAGACAAGTGGGAAAAAAAGTGAATAAAAATAGACAATAAAAAATAATAAAAAAATATAATAAAAATGTCAAAATCTAATGGGATGAAATAAAATAAAATAAGGAAATATAATTAGGATATAATAAAAATTACCAATTAGAAAGAAAACAATTTAAGTCCAACTCAATGTTCAAACCCAGGGGATTCAGCGTACGCAGTCTATGTATCCACTGGGTTTTATTTTGTGAAATGTTTTGCCTAAGGTTAGAACCTCGCCAGTGTTCCTCAACCCTATCAATCCCACAAAAAGTGAGTAGACTAGGGTCCTGGTTGTGAAATATCCTGAAATGGTTAGAGAGGCCATGGAACTTATACCCCTTTTTTATCCTATTCACATGTTCTTTAAGTCTTATGCCCAATTGTCTAGTGGTTCTTCCTACGTACTGAAGATTACAAGGATAGGATAAAAGGTAGGTGACATGTGTGGTGCTGCAAGTTATGAATTTATTGATTTCATAGGATCTACCGTCTGCCAAAGAACTGAAGTGGGTGGTTTTCCGTTTTCGGAATTTAGATGTCCTACACATTACACACCTGCCACAGCTGTAAAACCCAACACTATCTAGAAAGGTACATACCTTTCTAGGGGGGTCTATGACATTGTGGGCCAGCTGGAGTCTTAAAGTGGGTGGCTTGGTGTAAATGAATTTGGGCTGTTTAGGCAACACCTTCTTGAGGTCATTGTCCTGAAGCAGAAGGGGCCAATGCCTCCTGACAATTTTCTCCAGGTCACGATACTGTCTGTTGAAGCCTGTAAAAAAGGACAAACTAAAATTTTCCTGTTCCCTTTTCTCTTTTGTTTTAAACAGATCGCTTCTATCCATTTCCCCAACCGTTTGTTTTATCTTTTCTAATTTCTCCGAACTATAACCCTTTTCTAGAAATCTTTTCAGAATGATGTTGGCTTGCAAGTTGTAGTCACTCAAATTGCTACAGTTTCTCCTGATCCTGAGTAGCTGACTTTTTGGAATACCCCCTAGCCATCTTGGATGATGGCAGCTTGTCAGGGGGATGTAGCCATTTCGATCTACATCTTTAAAGAAGGTACGAGTAGATATTTTGTTCCCCTCTCTAAATAATGTCAAATCTAAAAAGTTGATTTGTTGGTAACTGAAACATTCAGAAAAAGATATACCAAATCGATTTGTTCCTATTTCGGCCAAGAAATTTGAAAAGGAGTCAGGTGATCCTGATCCTGAGCGGAGCTAGCTGAACACACTCGGCTATCTGTATATGGGCGGCGCTCGGCCCTGCTCACAGTCACACCCATCCCGGGCGGGACTACGTGTGGAGCCGAAAGTGGCCAAAAGTGAACGAGAGCCGAGAAGAGCCGAGGACCGGCTCTGTGTATTTCGGCGCCGGCGGCGCCATTTTCAAACTGTAGTGACACTGACATGTCACTGCAGTTTAACTGCAGCCTGGGCAAGGCTGCAAAAAGACACAGAAAAGCTTCAGATCGGCATTGGCAAAGCTGCAAGACTGCAAATGGACACTGATAAAGTTTCAAATGACACCAAGGCTGCTGACTGCAAGGCTGCAAATGACACCAAGGCTGCTGACTGCAAGGCTGCAAATGACTGCAAGGCTGCAAATGACACCAAGGCTGCAAATGACACCAAGGCTGCTGACTGCAAGGCTGCAAATGACACTGGACAAGCATGCAGATGGACGCTGTGCAAGGCTGCATTGATGGGCATTTAAATGTAAGTTTTTTTCCTTAAAACATTTTTTTCCTTATAATTCCCTCCTAAACTTGGGGTGCGTATTATACGCCGGCGCATGTTATACGCCGATAAATACTGATGATACTGATGATACTGAAATACCACGACCATAAAAATATATATATATATGCAGTGCCTTGCAAAAGTATTTGCCCCCCCTTGGCAGTTTTCGTGTTTTGTTGAATCACAACCTGGAATTAACATGGATTATTTGAGGATTTGCATCATTTAATTTACAGAACATGCCCACAACTTTGAAGATGTTTTTTTTTTTTTAATGTGAAGCAAACAACAAATAGGACAAAATAACAGAAAAAGTCAATGTGCATAACTATTCACCCCCCTAAAGTCAATACTTTGTAGAGCCACCTTTTGTGGCTATCACAACTCCAAGTCTATTTGGATAAGTCTCTATGAGCTTGCCACATCTTACCACTGGGATTTTTGCCCAGTCCTCCTTGCAAAACTGCTCCAGCTCCTTCAAGCTGGATGGTTTGTGCTTGTGAACAGCAATCTTTAAGTCTTGCCACAAATTTTCTATTGGATTGAGGTCTGGGCTTTGACTAGGCCATTTCAACACATTTACATGTTTCCTCTTAAACCACTCAAGTGTTGCTTTAGCAGTGTGTTTGGGGTCATTGTCTTCCTGGAAGGTGAACCTCTGTCCTAGCCTTAAATCACACACAGAGTGGTACAGGTTTTGCTCAAGAATATCCCTGTATTTAGCATCATCCATCTCTCCCTCAACTCTGACCAGTTTCCCAGCCCAGACTGCTGAAAATCATCCCCACAGCATGATGCTGCCACCACCATGTTTCACTGTGGGGATGGTGTTATTTGGGTGATGTGATGTGTTGGGTTTACTCCAGACATAGGGTTTTCTTTGATGGCCAAAAAAGTTAAATTTTAGTCTCACCAGACCAGAGCACCTTCCTCCATACATGTGGGAGTCTCCCACATGCCTTTTTGCAAACTCAAAACGTGTCATTTTGTTTTTTGCTGAAAGTAATGGCTTTCTTCTGGGGATCATCAAAGATGTGTTTTTTTTTTATAACCTAACCCTGACTTGTACTTCTCAACAACATTGTCCCTTACTTGTTTGGAGAGTTTCTTGGTCTTCATAGCAGTGTTTGGTTAGTGGTGCCTCTTGCTTAGGTGTTGCAGCCTCTGGGGCCTTTCAAAAAGGTGTGTATATGTAATGACAGTTCATTTGACACCTAGATTGCACACAGGTGGACATTATTTCACTAAGCAGATCATGTGTGCCATGCAGGACTCCTACAGACTGTCAGTGTAAGCTGTCATCCTGTACACTGTATGGGCAGGCAATTTCACTGTGATAGGAAGACTCAATGAGCTACTTGAGCGCTCAACAGCGCCCTGGTAGTTCATTGACCACTACAAGCCGACAGCTGCAAAGGCTGTTGGTTCTTGTAGTTCATTGAATCACAGGGATCTGTGAATCAATGACGTGGCCGTATGGACAGAGCCCTGCATGTATAAGCTCTTTTCAAAAATAGTGACAGCAGGTACAGGTAGAAGATCCCTGGCCTGCTGTCAAAGGGAGTGTGAGGATCAAGAAGTGGCTGCAGGATCGGGAACATGTTACATGGTACACTGTAAAAACGGGTGCAATATGTAACATGTTCCCGAAAGGTGAACTTATCCTTTAGGTACAGAAACTTCGACAGCTTTGTAGTTTGTGCTGAAATTTAAACATAAGTGACCCCTCCCTCTCACTGTCCCTTTCTCCCTATAGATCTGTCCGATATCAATCACAAACAGCCTACCTAATGGACACAGCTTCTGCTGTGGTCACTCCTTCACAAAAACCCCATAGTGCTCTGGGAATCCTTTGCCATGTAAGAAGGAAACCTTTGCCTACTATTTGAACAAAGATTGCTTTCTCTGTCGCTCTCTCTTGCGGAAATATTAGTTTAAAACCATACAAAAAAACAAATATTAAAAAGTTTGATCTGCTGATCCCCGCTGAGCAAGCAGATGACAGATCTGTCTCCACTCACTGTGCTGAGAGTCCCGCTCTCCTTTATGGGGAGATCGGATGAAAACGGACTGCCTGTCCGTTTTCATCCAATCCACCACACGGATGGAAAATAGGGTCACCATCTGTCTGGATTTCACGGACTGGATCAGATCGCATAGCAGCGGGTGTCAGCGGAAATGTCACTGCTGACATCCGTTGCCCCATAGGGGTGAATGGAGTGTCCGATCAGGTCCGCCTGAAAAACTGACAGGCAGACCTGATCGGAAGGTCTGTGTGAAAGGGGCTTTACTCTCCTCTAGACCTAAATGAACAATTAACCCTTTCAATGCTTACCAGGGCTTGTTGGGCTTTAAACTGCACCAAAAGCATTTCAACGCTCATTGCTAATGTTTCCATTATACTCAATTTTATTCATACCTGAGAGTATTGTTGCTCTAAGCTCATAACTTGAAAAATTATTTGAGCTCCTTTTGGGGCAGAGTCAGTGTTTGGGCTCCAATAGCCTTCAATTGGAGCACCTGACAAATGCACACTTTTTGACTTCTCTTCAGCCAGTTACTGCTGGTAGCTGTGCTTACATACTCTGTCTCTATGACCTAATTAATGTGGGCCTGGGGGGGTAGTCTCTGTAGAGTATTCTCTGGGACAGTCTCTGTGGGAATGTTGTCTGGCGCAGTCTCTGGAAGTACTAGCAATCTCTGTGGAGCAGTCAATCGGCCAATTACTTTTGTGGGGAATTCAGTTGGCCAGCCAGCCTGTGAAATGATACTGATATAAAGGAGTAGTAAGGATAGTAATATAGGGGGGATGCTGATGTAAGGGAGGAGTGGGGGAACTGATATAAGGGGGAACTCTGTGAACTCTGATGTAAAGGGGACTCTGATGTAAGGAGGAACTCTGAGGACTCTGATGGAAGAGGGGGCTCTACAAAACCATATGAAGTATATAAATCCTGTATAATAATAATAATAATAACAATAATGAAGTACATTATGTTGTACATAGTCCTGACCAAGGTGTTCATTGTCTCAATAGTTGCTGGTTTTAATGATATTCTTCTTTAACCACTTCAATACCAAGCACTTCCCCCTTCCTGCCCAGGACAATTGTCGCACTTTGAATGACAATTGCACGGTCAGTCAACACTGTACCCAAGCTAAATTGTTATCATTTTCTTTCCAGAAATAGAGCTTTCTTTTGGTGGTATTTGATCCCCATCTGCTGTTTTTATTTTTTGCGCTATAAACCAAAAAAACTGCCTGGTTCACGCGATCATCAGCTGTGATTGGTCACAGCTGATCATGTGGTAAGAAGCCTCTGTCAGAGGCTTCATACCACGATTGGAGTTGTGGTGTGTCAGACTGACACACAGCACGTCCTATCGCCGCGCTGCGCCCCAGCTTGTTGTCCTGATCACATCATATGACTTCTGCTTAGGATAACTAAACCACTTTGCCACCATCATATTGCTCTATGGCGGGTGGCAAGTGGTTAACCACTTGCTTACTGGGCACTTACTCCCCCTTCCATCTCAGGCCAACTTTCAGCTTTCAGCGCTGTCACTCTTTGAATGACAATTGCGCAATCATGCTACACTGTACCCATATGAAATTTTTATAATTTTTTTTCACACAAATAGAGCTTTCTTTTGGTGGTATTTAATCACTACTGGGGATTTGATTTTGATGAAGAGGCACTGATAGGTGTCACTGGTGGTCATTCGTAGGTGGCACTGGTGGGCACTTATAGGTGGCACTGGTGATCTTAGTAGCAGTGGATTTGGAGTGCCGAGCCCTGTACACTGCCCTACAAATGAATGGCCTCTGTACACTGACCTACAAACTGCTGACCCTATCCTCTGCCCTGTTGATCTCCTGTACATTGAAATTTTTATAATTTTTTCACACAAATAGAGCTTTCTTTTGGTGGTACTTAATCACTACTGGGGTTTTGATTTTTTGCTAAACAAACAAAAAAGACGAAAAATAAAAGAAATAAATAAAAAATTCATAGTTTGTTATATAATTTTGCAAACAGGTAATTTTTCTCCTTCATTGATGTACACTGATGAGGCTGCACTTATGGGCACTGATAGGCTACACTGATGGCACTGATAGGTAGCATTGATAGGCACTGATGAAGCGGCACTGATAGGCACTGATGGGACAGCACTGGTGGGCACTGATGAGGCTGCACTGATAGGTGGCACTGAAGGGCACTGATAGGTGGAACTGAAGGACACTGATAGGCACTGGTAGGTGACACTGATAGGCAGCACTGATAGGTGGCACTGATGAAGAGGCACTGATAGGTGTCACTGGTGGTCATTCATAGGTGGCACTGGTGGGCACTGATAGGTGGCACTGGTGGGCTTAGTAGCAGTGGGTTTGGAGTGTGCAGGACCAATGTCCCGTTTACTCCAGATGGTAATCAGCTGCTTTTTTTCTCCTCACGCTGTAAGGCTTTGTACCGGCTCTGTTTACATCATGTGATCAGTTGTCATTGGCTATCTCATGGACTCGCTGATCACAGAGCGAGCTGTGCGCCCCCCGCAGGGCGCGTGCAGGCATCACATACACAGGAGAATGTACATGGATGCCCTCCTGGCAATTTAGGGCGGCGCTGTACTGGTCTTTCGGTTATAGCGGGGAGCAAGAGGTTAAGGTAGGTTCAGTCAGGTAAGGTGATCACAAGGTGATTTAAACATTTAAATTTTTAAAAATGATCTTTTGTTCTGAGGTTTATTTGTGAGACTGGCACTTGCAACATATTAAGGAGGAGTATTTTGTGAGTACAAGGACTGTGGTATATGGGTGAGTGTATATAGCAACTAGGCACAGATACTGTTTAATCATCCCCCTTTAAGGTCACTTTCCCACTGAGACGCTTGTAAACTGCCAGTAAAACACTAAGCACTTTTGAAGAGCTTTTCAGGTGTTTTTGAAGAGCTTTTCATTCATTTCAATGGAGAGGGGCATTTTTTCACTACCCTGCCAGCGCACTGCCCCAGTGTGAAAGCATTCATTGATTTTAATGAAAACAGGTTTTCGTGAGCTTTTCAGGCGCTTTTTTTAGCGTGAAAGCACCTGAAAAGCACCTCAGTGTGAAAGGGGTCTTAGTCCCTCCCACTGTTAGGCAAAATCTGCCCTCTGCCTCACTTACTACTGACTTCTGAACACTGCCTCACTTACTAGTGATCTCTGAACTCTGCCTATTTTATTACTAGCCCCTATCCTCTGCCCTGTTGACCCCTGTCCTCCTCCCTGCCGAGCCCTGTGCACTGCCCTACAAATTAATGGCCTCTGTATACTGACCTACAAACTGCTGACCCTATCCTCTGCCCTGTTGATCTCCTGTACATTGCCCTGATGACCTCTTATCCTCTGCCCCCCTGACATTTTTTACTACACCTTAACATGAGACAGGCTAGATCCGGCCCTGTCAGAATACAATGTCTACATGAGGGATCCCTCCATCCACCTAGTTTGTGTGGATGAAGGAATCCCGCTGGCTGACCAACAAAAAACAAATCGTATATTGACTAGTTTTAGGAACCAATACTGTGGAACAGCAACATCAAGATTATTAGTCCCCTGTCAGCTTAATCAAATCCAACTTTCTTTCCCTGATCCTCCGGAAAACCACTTTCCCACACAGTCCAGCGGCGGATTATTCTTGTCTATGGAGTGTGGTGTGAGCATGCTGAAGTTAGGAACAGTCCATTTTCAAGACTGCTGGAGCGCGGAGGTGTTGGACCGGTCTTGTTTGGGGAGGATCGGCAGATCAGGTAAGTATATCTCTGCTGTCCCCTCCCCTAGAATAAACTGAGCAGTGGGTGTCACAGCTTGTTATCTTAAAAGCCAACCTGTGTTACTGTCCGTAGCTGTTTGTGTTGAAGCTGAATCTCTGCAGGATCAGTCTGCTGTTTTGCACCAAGGTCCAATGCTTTATTCCTATCCATCTCTGCGATAGCCTGATAAATCCATGAAAAAAAATGTTCTCACACTGCCCTACTGGTTCCAGGTGGGGAATGCTGCTGGACATCATTTCCTCTGAGGTCATGTGCAGGAAAGCTATAGAAACCTGCTCAGTTGGGAGTTGCCTGAGCAAAGAGCACTTTGAGTTTTTTTCTCAGACTCCTTCACCTGTGATATCTGTTCCAGTTTTGATACCTGTTTACGACCTTTGCCTGTTAGTTGTTGCCACTTCAAGTGCAACCAAGGACCACAACCTAGGAGCTGTCCACATCAAGCACATTATATCTTTTGGGGTGCTCTCGTGAACAATGGGTGGTTCCTTGTTCTTGGTGCCTTGGTCCTCTTTGGGGCCTACATTGTGACACTGGGTTTACAGGACAGGCAGGTAAACAGCATTTTTGGAAGGATATAAGCAATAGAAGCCTATATGCTTACATGCAACATACAAATACAGTTGCCCTAAGTCCTGAAAAGTCATAAACCTAGAGGCACTGGAACAAATATGCCTTTTAGAACCAGAACTTTCTGATAATGTATGAAAGCCCACTTTATAGGAGCCCAGTGGCCCACCATGTGCTCCAGGGCTGCTCTATAGACCAAGCAACCAGCTTGCAAATCTCTACCACCAATTATCATTAATGTAAAGTGAGTTAGTCACAAAGATATAGTAAAACGTATATATTAACATTTTACATGATACCTTAACTCATTTTTTGCATGAATAGAAAAAGTATTTTAGAGGCTGGTTGAAAGTAATTGGCAGCACCCCCCCCCTCTGACTTTTCCCTTAACCTGGCATTTCATTGCCTATGGGTATCTTGAGGTGATTCAGACAGATGTAGGAGTAGGTGTTTGCAACACGCAACAGATAAATCCATTGGTGTCATAGGCATGTATAAATGAAAAAAAAAAACCTTTAACAGTCAGTCTCATTAAGACATCAAGTCAGACTTTTTTTTTTAAAAGCAGCCTCATGGAATTGATGTCTGCAGGCAATCAGTCTCATTTAACAAGTTGATAACATTTCACATAAGGCCATTTTCATAACAAAGTGAATCAAAGCCTTTGTTAATTGTCACTGAAACAATCGGCTTAGAATTTGTGTATGTGACGGATTGAAAAACATGGTGTTTCTGAGTAATCTGTGTATGTGAAGTGCCGCTTCAATCTCTCTCAATCCTGTTTGCCTATGAAGAGGTTGGCGGTTAAAGTTTATTTAGTTTTTGTTGTCACAATGCAGACATTTAGAAGTGTGTAATTGTAATTACTTTACAGCTTATTTTTAACAAATACATCCAATGTTTTAAATACTTGGCTTGAAGCTCTGCTCAAATATAACGATTTATGCCAGGAATTAAAAAGTCAGGAACACAGGAATATTTAATCAGCTCTGTCTTTTGGGAGATATGTATGTTTTATATCACTGTGTGATAACAAGATAGCTGCTAGTTTTTTTTTTTTGGAGCAGACTTGTGTATACACAGTATATACAGTATATATATATATATATATATATATATATATATATATATATATATTTATATTTCAGGGGTCTAGCTCCTCGGGTCCTCAGGTCCTCTTGATCACATGCAAAGCCGTTTGTCTTAAACACAAAGGTGTTTATTTTTCTTTCAGAGCAAATAAAAACAGTACTTTCATCAGCAACATAGAGTTAATTCTGGAAAACATAACACAAAAGTCCACTTATCTTCAGCACAAAATTTTTGTACCCCAAGGTTAGCACAGTCTGGTTCTTTGGCAGCTTCCAGCACATGTGCAGCACTCACACAGGTCTCTCTCTCTCAAACACCTACGCCCCACCCATTAGCACTGGGAACTTCCTGCCTTATGTGCTGCTTCCTGGGGGCTGCCTAACCCTGTAGGGACCAAAGTCCCTGTAGTCTGGAGTGGAGGTTCTTTTCCCACATGAATTTCACTCCAGACCTCCAAAATTCCAGGTCCCAAATAAGCCGCTACTAATCCTGAGAGGGCTGCGAATCAGTCCTCTCATTTGTACGATTGTCCCGGAATCCCTCACCCTGAACGGGTGAGGCCCCTGAGTACATCCACCTATACTGCCTTGAAAAAATATTCACATCCCATGAAATTTTCCACAATTTGTCATGTTACAACCAAAAACGTAAATGTATTTTATTGGGATTTTATGTGATAGACCAACACAAAGTGGCACATAATTATGAAGTGGAAGGAAAATGATAAATGTTTTTCAATTTTTTTACAAATAAATATGTGAAAAGTGTGGCGTGCATTTGTATTCAGCCCCCTTTACTCTGATACCCCTAACTAAAATCTAATGGAACCAATTGCCTTCAGAAGTCAACTAATTGGTAAATAGAGTCCACCTGTGTGCAATTTATTCTCAGTATAAATACAGCTGTTCTGTGAAGCCCTAAGAGGTTTGTTAGAGAACCTTCATGAACAAACATCATCATGAAGGCCAAGGAGCACACCAGACAGGTAAGGGGTAATGTTGTAGAGAAGTTTTAAGCAGGGTTAGGTTATAAAAAATATCAACATCTTGCGGGGCACTGTTCAATCCATCATCCAAAAATGGAAACAATATGGCAAACCTCCAAACCTACCAAGACATGGCCGTCCACCTAAACTGACAGACCAGGCAAGGAGAACATTAATCATAGAAGCAGCCAAGAGGCCCATGTTAACTCTGGAGGAGCTGCAGAGATCCACAGCTCTGGTGGGAAAATCTGTCCACAGGACAATTATTAGTTATGAACTTCACAAATCTGGCCTTTATGAAAGAGTGGCAAGAAGAAAGCCATTGTTGAACGAAAGCCATAAGAAGAACACTGCACATCACCCTGAACACACCATCCCCACTGTGAAGCATGGTGGTGGCAGCATCATGTTGAGGGGATGCTTTTCTTCAGCAGGGACAGGGAAGCTGGTCAGAGTTGATTGGAAGATGGATGGAGCCAAATACAGTTCAATCTTAGAAGAAAACCTGTTAGAGTCTGCAAAGACTTGAGACTGGGGCAGTGGTCCACCTTCCAGCAGGACAACGACCCTAAACATACAGCCAGAGCTTCAATGGAATGGTTTAGATCAAAGCATATTCATGTGTTAGAATGGTCCAGTCAAAGTCCAGACCTAAATCCAATTGAGAGGGGACGGGGCTTAATGCATGGAGCTGTAGGACGTGACTCGCAGCAGCTCCTGGTCCTGATGGCTCTCTCGGGGCTCTATTTCTCCCATTCTTCCCAAACAGATCCCACATTGCACTGATGGACAAAAGCAAGCCCAAGGACCAAAAGAAGTCCAGCGGGGGGGGGGGGGGGTCACGCCAGCAGTGATTAGGCCACTTTTTCACCCAGTCCTCGGCTGCCTCCAGGAACCAGGCCAAATCCAAGATGGCACCGGCGTCCTCCTCCCCGGATCAGTCCAGATCAGCAGCAGACATGCAGGTGAGCTCAAGGGGCCGTTCTACCTCTCTTACAGACTCTGACCACCCCACACGCCACTCCCAGAGCCCCTCTCAAGCCTCACTGTGCTCAGGGGATGGATGTGACATGGAATCACAGATGAGATCCCTTCATTCTTACATGCGCTCCCTGCCTAGTAAAACTGACTTTGAGCACTATGTCAAACGCATAGAGAAGACATACAGGCAGGAGATTACTGAGCTCAAAAAAGAGCTGGGGGTCCGTAAGGAGGACATTGAAAACACCGCTGATGGTCTGTGTACTGCCTTACAGTCCCATGAGGAACCATTGAATTCTCACACTGTTATATTACATCAGCTCATGTATCAGCTGGACGATATTGAAAACAGGAACAGACGAAACAGCATTAGAATCCGAAACAGTGGATCATAAAGACCTGACAGGGGCTGTAACCAACATCTTTAATTAGCTACTCCAGCTGCCTAAAGATTCCCCTATTGAACTGGACAGAGTTCACAGGACCTCGGGCCCGAGGAACCCTGGTTCATCCTTCATTCGTGACACGCTGTGCAGGGTATACTTCTACAAGACTAAAGAAGAAATCATGAGGGCTGCCAGCATGCAGGATTCCATCTTCTTGAATGATACTCCTGTTGTGCTCTTACCGGATCTCTCTCGCCAAATACTGGCTATGCAGCGTTCTTTAAAACACTAACGTCCCTCCTGCAAGTGAGACACAAAAAATACCAATGGTGGTTCCCATTCTTGCTCTGGGTCCATCATGAAGGCAAGACTGCCCTTTTCCACACTCTGGGGGACTTACTGGCTTTCCTAAGTGTCTTGGAACATCCTCAGATCTCTCTGTCGGATTGGCCCTTCTCACCTACTACTCCAGGGCTACCATTTCTTCCACAATGGCAAAAGTAAGGCAAGAACAAACGTCCCAGATCCTCTTCCCAACTGCCTCCGGATGGTTGACTCTGACTTGGCTCATTATATTGCACTAAATTCTTTAAGAATTTTTATCTCTTTTCTTTTTTCTCTATTTTGAGATCAGGACTGTTCCCTGCCATCACCCAGGGTTGACACCCTGCACATGTGACCCTTTAGGGTCTGATTCTCTATTGTTCCAAGTTCCTTGTGAATAATTTTTGTTGTATGTTTTCTAACCTGATTTTTGTTTTCAGCTGCTGTGAGAACTCATGTTCTGAACTTATCCAAACGCATGTTTATATCTATGTTTATTCCCTTAACACCCTACCCCTGCTCCCCTACAGCTTTGTCCCCACATAAAGCCTCTTGAGGCTTCAGGACTTCCATTATGAGTTAGGTGGGAGGAATATATGTTCTGTTGCACAATAGTCAATGATCTTAGACATATGTTTTATAATCTGTTTCTTGTTGTGTTGGTTCCCTCTGTCCCCCCATGGACCCCCAGGATCGGGAGAAGCTCCCAGTGCTTTGCACGATTACCCCCCCTTAGGACCTATAGTGCATGATCATACACTATACATTTAGCATACAATTTTACCCTTCAGGGATTTTACTTATCTCTTTTCTGTGGTCAAGTGCTGCCCCCTAGTGGCCTTTCATTTTTCTCTGAATTTTCTTCTTTCTCTACTCTTCCTCCTTTTCCTACTTATTTCTACTAAGAAATTTCCTATCACCTCTTTCTATTGAGCGAATCTGATCCGCTCTTTTGTCATATGAGTATTTTTGTGCAACTACTCTTTTATTTTTATTACTTTTTTTCTTACCACAGCTAAGACATCCTATGATGATATTGCATTATACTCTTTTAATTGCAGAGGTTTTAATACCCCAGAGATATAAGCCAGATCTTATACCATTTCTATAGCGCGCAAGCCAAAATTTTGATTCCCCAGGAGATGCATTTTTGGATATTTCTGTCCTCATTAATCGCTACTATCACAGATGGTACCACAGTACGAACCCACAAGCCAAATCAAAAGGGGTCGCCATAGCTTTTCACAAAACGTTCAACCTGGAGGTCCTAGACTCCTTTATTGACCCTCCTGGTAGATGTATCTTCCTTAAACTAAAGTCTAAAGCCCCATACACATGATCAGATTTTGAGATGGGAAATGTTAGATGTCAAGCGGTTGGCGGAAAGTCTTACCGTGTGTATGCTCCATCGGACAATTGTTGTCGGACTTTCCTCCAACAAATGTTGGCTAGCATGTTCTCAAATTTTCCACCAACAAATGTGTGTTGTTGGACTTTCCGATCATGTGTACACAAGTCAGTCGGACAAAAGTCTAAAGTACAAACACGCATGCTCGGAATCAAGAACGAGCCGGAAGTGATTGGTCTTGTAAAACTAGCATTTGTAAAGGAGATATCACGTACGTCTTGTACGTCACTACATTTGTAATTGTTGGCCAACATTTGTGTGACCGTGTGTATGCAAGACAAGTTGGAGCCAACACCCTTCGACCAAAATTCCACGGTTTTGTTGTCAGAAAGTCCGATAGTGTGTACGCGGCATAACTCTTCTATATTTTTACAGTAGCCAACGTGTATGGCCCTAACCAGGACCAAAGTAAGTAATTTTCTGTCTTGTGTTCTGAACAAATTACTTTCTTTCTTGGTCCTCGCCTCAACTTAGGCAGTGACATCAATTATCCTCAGCCGTGGACACCTCCTCAGGTTAGTCTTCCATCCCTCATTCCACTCTCAGGCACATCAAATCACTTCTACACTCAGCACAACTGGTGGATGTCTGGCGTGTACAACATCCCTTTGAGAGAGACTACAGCTGGCCCACAATTCATTTAGCCGTATCGATTACTTCTTTGTCTCCCAATCCCTACTAGATCTTCCCATTAAAGCGACCCTAGGCAGCATTCTGTGGTCTGACCAGGCTCCTATCCACCTACGTTTAACACATCCCCCTAAGGCCCACCGGAAGTGCTCACGGCGTCTCAATGACAATTTGTTAACTATGTATAGCAGTGATCAAACAAGTGATCAGTGACTTTGTCCTGGATCACAGGTCTGATGATACTAGCCGTTGGTTAAATGGGAGGCTTTAAAGTGCGTGCTTTGCAGGGATTTTATACAACACGGTTCCTGATTAAAGAAATCTAGGACTGCTGACATTGCCCAACTTCTCTCTATTAATGCTACCCTGGAACTTAACCACAAACGGGCCTTAGACCTTAATGTTTATGTAGATCCTATCCAATGCACGGCGTGACTTGCTCAGGATACTAGACTCCTATTCCCTTATAGTTAGAGATAAGGCATGCAACTCTACATACTCTTTAGCTAATAAATGTGGACAACATCCGGTGAAGATCCTCCACCCATACCCACCACGTTGCCCGGTACAACTCATCCATACTGCTGACCAGCAGCGGATCTGTAATCCCCAAGGTATCTCATCAGTCTTCCAGCAATATTACTCCAACTTATATAACTTCCCCCCCCCCAGCCTGGTACAACACTGACGGGTTCACCCTCGGCTACTATGGAGGAATACATTCTAGAGCAGGGGTCTCAAACTGGCGGCCCTCCAGCTGTTGCAAAACTACAAGTCCCATGAGGCATTGCAAGGCTGACAGTTACAAGCATGACTCCATCAGGCAGAGGCATGATGGGACTTGTAGTTTCGCAAAAGTTTGAGGGCCACTAGTTTGAGACCCCTGTTCTAGAGGACCCTTGGAATGTGTGGGAAAAAAATATAGATTTAGGCTTTAGACCAGAATGAATAATGGGTGGGGATGTGATTAGATGTTGTGTCAGTAGTTTTGTGAGATTATCTTCAGTATAGGGTATGTCGAGGTCATCACAGTCGTAGATTTCAGAGACATTATCTGATTCATCCAACATTGACACAGAGGAAGTGGTGGCAGTGGGTGGGATGAGAGTCTGCTGTTTGTCTCTATCCTTTTGGATGTTGAAATGCCTCTTGAGGGTCAGATTTCTAATGTGACCATTCAGATCTTTGAAGAGCAGAAAGGGATTGGGTCTGTTGGTGGGGGCAAAGTTTAAACCACGACTAAGGAGTGCTATGTCTGCAGGGGACAAAGTGTGATTGGACAGATTGAAGATATTTATCATTTTTTTGAAGTCTCATTCTGGTATTCCTCCATCATTGCCGGCTGGTGGACACAGTGCATCTGAAAGACCAGTCTTATTACACATCCATGGCAGGGATGATCGACCTCACGGACCCCTCCAGTTACATCTGGGACTCTCATATGCCTTTTTAACTCAACACAAATGTAAGTGCAATCTCTGTTGCTGCTATTTTTATTAAGAGGCGCCTCCTTTCTTTGTTTCTTACAGTGCTTTTTGGGAATATGGTTTCCAACCCCATTAGAATGCTGCCGTGAATGTGGGCTTTATACCCCATCATCGACTTTATGCACACCATCATGGACTCCCACCTTACACTAGGAGGTGGTCCATCGTTGACTGGCAGAAATTGTTTCGTTTTACGCATAAGTCCTCCATATCATGTTATACACAAGAAAAGAAGTCTAAACTCCTCTCCAGATGGTACAGGGATCCGTATTCCCTGCACAAAATTTTTCCATTGGTCCCTCCCACTTGTTGGTGATGCGGATCATCTGAAGAAACATATCTCCACTTATGGTGGGATTGTAATAAGATTCAACCCTTATGGTCTCAGGTTTTCTCCATACATGGTAGCTTATATAGTCAGTCGTTGACACCTTTCCCAGAAATGGCGCTGCTGTCCATTCTCCCTGGCTCCATAGCATCTCAAAAATGTAATCTGTTACATTTTTTTCTGTCAACGGCCAGACAACAGATCCCTTTATTCTGGAAAACGACTACTACCCCCCCCCGCCCCAATTGTCTTTGTGGGTTTCTACTGAAAAATTACATCATGCGTATGGAAGAGATGCTAGCCTTAGATAATGATACATTCGACAAGTTTAAGGTCTTATGGCTTTTCTGGTTGGACTTTTTCCACCTCATGATTCCTGAAAAATATGTTATTGCCTGACGCTTAATATGACCCCACACTTCATCCATCTCTTTTGGACGTAACCTAACAGATTTGCTTGACCTCTTCTTTTCCTTCTTTCTAGTTTTTTTCCCCCAGTCTTATTGGGACTCTTTTTTTTCCTTTCTCTTTTCCTTTTTTTCTCTTTTTTTTTTCACCCCCTCCTTGATACATTTGAAAATGCACACCTCAGGTTTTGGCCTTCCTAATTCTGAGCACTTTGTTTATGTACCCACATGCCTGGGGTACATTACTTTACTGTTGTGTTATCTATGTCAGTGTTTTATCTGCTTCTGTTTTTTTTTTAAATGTACAATATCATTTGTGATGATGGATCAGAGCTTTCACCTCTACTATTTTACTATTTTTATATGTACAATAAAAATATATTTACCTCTAAATCCAATTGAGAATCTGTGGCCAGACTTGAAAATTGCTGTTCCAAGACACTCTCCATCCAATCTGACAGAGCTTGAGCTATTTTGCAAAGAAGAATGGGAAAAAATGTCACTTTCTAGATGTGCAAAGCTGGTAGCGACATCCTCAAAAATACTTGCAGCTGTAATTGCAGTGAAAGGTGGTTCTACAATGTATTGACTCTGGGGGGCTGAATACAAATGCATGCCATACTTTTCACATATTTATTTGTAAAACATTTTGAAAACCATTTATCATTTTCCTTCCACTTCACAATTATGTGCCACTTTGTGTTGGTCTATCACATAAAATCCCAATAAAATACATTTATGTTTTTGCTTGTAGCATGACAAAACGTGGAAAATTTCAAGGGGTATGAATACTTTTTCAAGGCACTGTATTCCCCTTAAAGGGACCACAACTAGAACATCAGTGCCATATAGCAGCCATCCAGGACCCACCCTTGGCGTCCTGGATGGGTGCCATATATATATATATATATAATATTAATATTTATAGTTGGAGCCCTCCAACCGAGACAGACATGGAAACACAAGACTTACAACATAACACAGGCCTGAGGTGTGCCCTGGTCAGCTGGTCGGTATACCAAAAAAGGGGGCGTACCCAAGATAAGTATTGGATGATTGTAGAAGAGGGATGTGCAATGAAGGGGAATAGGTGGGAGGGTATCGCGCACCAGAACCAACAAGGAATACAAGTGAGTAGGCTGCTTAAATATCCCCCTGGGCTCCTCCCATAAATTCAGGCCACCATACTATTTATGGTTGGAGCCCTCCAACCGAGACAGACATGGAAACACATAAAGATGCCACAAGACTCACAACATAACACAGACCTGAGGTGTGCCCTGGTCAGCTGGTTGGTATGCCAAAAAAGGGGGTAAAAATACCAGGATAGGGAAATAATGTTTTATTGGACATGTGAGATTTATTGAGCAAGCTTGGTAAAGGCTTGCGACATTTCAACCTGAGGGTTCGGAATGTACCGGGCAAAGCAGGTGGACTTCCACCTGTTCAACCTTCTGATGATGTGGTCCGGTACTCTGTACCAAGAGGCGGCTGAGGCCACTCCTATAAGAAAGGAGTGCCTGGAAAACTGGCTCGGGTTGAGGCCTAGGTTAGCCAGGAGGATACAAACATGTCTAATGGACTTGCTAGCACTCAGGGGGCTGGTAGGAAAAGGCAACAATGGGCTGGAGCTAGACTGGTTAGGCAGATGTGAAAACAACTGGTCAAGGACGGCTACTGGGCACCAATCGTTGTGCACACTGCTAGGTGAAGAACGTAATGGTCTTGGAGGCCGGCCAGGTGGCACCTGCATAGAACCTGGCAACCTGGGCGGCTCTAGATAAACTCGCCTTGCTGTAGAAAACCGTAGAAGGCCAGGTAGAGTGACACCACAAGGTGTTAACTCAGCAGAGGAGTTGGCGGTAGGTGCGTAGTTGCTTTAGGTAACCATGAACTGGTGGGAATGTAACAGCAGCCAGATAGTACAAAGTGATACAAGGCATAGGTAACAGGTCCTCCGGTAGCGAGGGGACCGGTGCTCTGGCTCCCTCCCTAGTGGTCAGCTACCCAAATGCAATTGGGCTAAACCCATGGTACAGAGACCCCATGGACCTAGCTGCATGGTATGGGAGAGTTGAAGGGATTAATTAAGTGCATGTATGAGGTCCACATCAGTGCATGGCCGGACTCTATTCTGCCACTGGGAGTGAGGTGGCAGAGGAAAACTGGACTGGTGGACTGGGACACAAGCTCAGCGGTATCCCCCTATAAATGCTACATTCTGGAAAACAAGGTGTGCTACACAGCAGCACAAGGTGTACTGCTAACTTCCAATCCGAGGTTCTGCCTTAATGCCGGAGTTATCATAAAAGTTCCACCTCTGGATCCCTCTAGTTCGTTCAGTCCAGTGCACACTTTGTTTGGCAATGTCAAGCCCTGAAGAAGGGGGTTCCTCTAAAACCTTGAAGCATGTTGCCGATTATGATATAATAGACTGAATAAAATAAAATCTGGACTTTATACATTTTATTTTTGGCACTTTCTGCTTGCTACTAAGTCTTTATTGGTGCCTGTTTCCCTGCTGGAGAGATTCATGCTCTCTGTTTGTCTAGGTAAAAGTTGTCATTGGATGCAAAAAGTGAGGTAAAATCTAAAAGTTTACAGTTGTCATCAGAATAGAAGGTGAGGCTAAACCTTCTAATGGGGTAATTTTCCTTTAACCACTAGAGATCCGCACTATAGCCGAATGACGGCTACAGCGCGGACCTGCTTTGCCGGGACTACGTCCATTGACGTCGTCCCATGCACGAGTGGCCTGCGTGCCCCCCGCAGGGCGCGCGCGGTGCGCTCTGTGATCAGCGAGACTGTGAGACTCGCCTGATCACAGATCGGACTAAGGGGTCGATCCCCCTTACCACATGATCAGCTGTCAGCCAATGACAGCTGATCATGTGACATCAACAGAGCCAGTAATCGGCTATTTTTTCTCCTCGCGCTGACAGCGTGAGGAGGAAAAAAAAGACGATCAACGTCGGCCATGAGAGGGACATCAGTCCTGATTATGGCGAGCGCCACCAGATCCTCAGTGCCCACCTGTGCCCTCTGCCAGTGCCACCTAGCAATAAGCAGCTGTGCCGCCTACCAGTGCTCACCAGCACCACTTAACAGTGCCCACAGTGCCACCCATCAGTGCCCACAATGCCACCCATCAGTGCCCACAGTGCCACCTATCAGTGCCCACAACCAGTGCCTCAACAACAGTGCTGCACATCAGTGCCACCTATCAGTGCCCATCAGTGTCACCTACCAGTGCCCATCAGTGCCACCCATCAGTGCCCATCAGTGCTGCCCATCAGTTCCACCTATCAGTGGTACCTATCAGTGCCACCCATCAGTGCCACCCATCCGTGCCATCCATCCATGCCACCCATCAGGGCCCATCAGTGCCACCTTATCTGTGCCCATCAGTGACACCTTATCTGTCCCTACCAGTGCCGCCTTATCTGTGCCTATCAGTGCCGCCTTAACTGTGCCTATCAGTGCCTCCTTAACTGTGCCTATCAGTGCCACCTTAAATGTGCCTATCCGTGCCCATCAGTGCAGCATATCAGTGCCCACCAGTGCCGCCTCATCAGCACATATCAATGAAGGAGAAAAATGACCTGTTTTCAAAATTTATAAAAAACTATGAAACATGATTTTTTTTTTCAAAATTTTTCATCTTTTTTTGTTTGTTTAGCAAAAAATAAAAATCCCAGCTGTGATTAAATACCACCAAAAGAAAGCTCTATTTGTGGGAAAAAAATGATAAAAATTTAATTTGGGTACAGTGTTGTATGACCGCGCAATTGTCACACAGTTCTGAAACCTGAAAATTGGTCTGGGCAGGAGGGGGGTTTAAGTGCCCAGTAAGCAAGTGGTTAAAGTGATTGTAAATGTTACATTTTTAAAATAATAATAAACACGTTATACTTACAAGCTGTGTTAAATGGTTTTGCACAAAGCAGCCCTGATCCTCCTTTTCTGGGGTCCCACACTGGTGTTCCTCACTAGGGATGAGCTTCGTGTTCGAGTTGAACCCATGTTCGACTCGAACATCGTCTGTTCGACTGTTCGCTGAATTGCGAACGATATGGGTCGTTCGCGCCAAATTCGAGTGGCGTGTCACGTCCCATAATTCACTGCGGCATCGCAGTGCATAGCTGGCTGATGATTGGCCAAGCATGCACTATGACTCGCATGCTTGGCCAATCACAGCGCCATTTGTACAGAGAGCTGTAATTGGCCAAAGCCAGGGTGGCTTTGGCCAATTATGGCTCAGGGGGTTTAGTACACGCCCCACACTATATAAGGCCGCCTGCATGTCGGCCCTGTGTAGCATGTTCCGGCGTTGAGAGACAGAGAGACAGTGTCATTTGATTTAAGTTAGATAGATTAGGCAGGACAGTCAGTCAGTTAGCTGCACTTACAGTGTATTGTGTATATATATATGCATCCCAGGTGTTGTATATATATATATATATATATATATATATATATACACTGTATTCAGTTTAGCTAGATCCGTTCCTGTTATTATCTTCCTACTGACAGGCAGGTAGGTTTTGTTACAGTATTTGAAGAAAATTGCTGGTGTTCTTCTGATCCTATTAGTCCTATTAGCTACAGTATTTACAGTTAGTGTAGTGCGACCTCTGCACAGTGTTCAGCTAAAGCTACCTGTAGAAGATTGGTGGTGTTTTTCTGATCCTATCACTACCGCAGGCAGCTACATTATTTTTTAGTGTAGTGCGACCTCTGCACAGTGTTCAGCTAAAGCTACAAGTTAGTGTAGTGAGACCTCTGCACAGTGTTCAGCTAAAGCTACAAGTTAGTGTAGTGTAGTGTAGTGTAGTGTAGTGTAGTACATCCTCTGCACAGTGTTCAGCTAAAGCTACCTGTAGAAGGCTGGTGGTGTTTTCCTGATCCTATCACTACCGCAGGCAGCTACATTATTTACAGGTTAGTGTAGTACGATCTCTGCACAGTGTTCAGCTAAAGCTACAAGTTAGTGTAATACGACCTCTGCACAGTGTTCAGCTAAAGCTACAAGTTAGTGTAGTGCAACCTCTGCACAGTGTTCAGCTAAAGCTACAAGTTAGTGTAGTGCGACCTCTGCACAGTGTTCAGCTAAAGCTACAAGTTAGTGTAGTGCTACTTCTGCATAGTGTTCAGCTAAAGCTACAAGTTAGTGTAGTGCGACCTCTGCACAGTGTTCAGCTAAAGCTACAAGTTAGTGTAGTGCAACCTCTGCACAGTGTTCAGCTAAAGCTACATGTTAGTGTAGTGCAAACTCTGCACAGTGTTCAGCTAAAGCTACCTGTAGAAGGTTGGTGTTGTTTTCCTGATCCTATCACTACCGCAGGCAGCTACATTATTTACACGTTAGTGTAGTGCGACCTCTGCACAGTGTTCAGCTAAAGCTACAAGTTAGTGTAGTGCGACCTCTGCACAGTGTTCAGCTAAAGCTACCTGTAGAAGTGATGTTCTCATACTAATAATACTACAGGCAGGCAGTTGATTTTGCTAGCTGCAGTATCAGTATATATATATATATATATATATATATATATATATATCCCAGCTTAGTGCAGCTACATCTCACTACAGGCCATTACAATGTCTGGAAGGCCAACAAGGAGAGGCAGACAGTCACAAGCCAATAAAAGAGGGCAAGCAGGCTCTGTGTCTAGAGACAACAGTGCTGGTCATGGACACGGTGCATCCTCATTAGCATGTGGCCGTGGGGCACGATTGGCCTTTTTTTCGGCAGCTGGCCGTGTTGAGCCGCAACATGCGGAAGACTTGGTCGAGTGGATGACCAAGCCATCCTCATCCTCCTCATCCTCTCTCACCCATGCTCAGGGTACTTTGTCTGGCAAAGCAGCTGCCAACGCGGCCTCTTCCCTTGGCTCAATGGCATCAGTGACTCCTTCCCTAGCCCCACCATGTCCTCCTGAGGAGTCCCTCAAACTGTTTGACCACAGTGTTGGGTACATGCTCCAGGAGGACAACAAAGTGAAGTAACACATACAAGAGTTGACACAGCTCCACACCCCAAAATGCATTGCAAAATTAGTGGAAAAGTTTCCCCGGGTGGGCTTTAAAGCAGCAAAATATTTTTGAAACAATGTTTAGTAACCATGTTTGGTAAAAATATTGTTTAATTCGGACATAGAATGCATTACATAGATACAATCAATATCACATAAAATTCCAGTAGTCGACACAAGCAACAACAAAGGACCATCTCCCATGGCAATCAATTCATTAAAAAAGTTCTAATTGCACAGTTACATTGTAACAATACTATCCATGTGAATCCCCATGAATACCCCAATGCATTTCAACCCTTTTTCCTTTTCTGGAAGGGTTCTGACCCTTCCTGCATGTGTTGGCAGCCATCCAGGGATCATCCATGATCCCTGGGTGGCTGCCAACACATGCAGGAAGGGTCAAAACCAACAAGTGCCTCGCCCTACACCTTCCCCACTGGGTCCAAATGTGTGGCTCCTTGCAAGCCCTGTGGACTATGCACGCGCCCAGAGGTGACAGAGGGAATGAGCAAACATTGTGGGACCACCGCACGCAACGGTTTTTATTAATTCATACTATGCGACACAAGCCCACTTTCCTATTCCCAAATGAATTTAAAACCCCCCCGAAGAAGACCAGAAAAGGAAAAAGGGTCGAAATGCATTGGGGTATTCATGGGGATTCACACGGATAGTATTGTTACAATGTAACTGTACAATTAGAACTTTTTTAACGAATTGATTGCCATGGGAGATGGTCCATTGTTGTTGCTTGTGTCGACTACTGGAATGTTATGGGATATTGATTGTATTTATGTAATGCATTCTATGTCCGAATTAAACAATATTTTTACCAAACATTGTTACTAAACATTGTTTCAAAAAAATTTTGCTGCTTTAAAGCCCCCCCCCCCCCGGCAAACTTTTCCACTAATTTTGCATGCTCCAGGAGGATGCCCAGCGTTTAGAAGGCTCTGATGATGATACTGAGTAGGGATGAGCCGAACACCCCCCGGTTCGGTTCGCACCAGAACCCGCGAACGGACCGCAAGTTCGCACGAACGTTAGAACCCCATTGACGTCTATGGGACTCGAACGTTCGAAATCAAAAGTGCTCATTTTAATGGCTAATTTGCATGGTATTGTCCTAAAAAGGGTTTGGGGACCCGGGTCCTACCCCAGGGGACATGTATCAATGCAAAAAAAACTTTTAAAAACGGCCGTTTTTTCGGGAGCAGTGATTTTAATGATGCTTAAAGTAAAAAAAAAAAAGTGAAATATTCCTTTAAATATCGTACCTGGGGGGTGTCTATAGTATGCCTGTAAAGTGACGCGTGTTTCCCATGTTTAGAACAGTCCCTGCACCAAATGTCATTTTTAAAGGAAAAAATCTCATTTAAAACTGCTTGCGGGTTTAATGTCATGTCGGGTCATGGCAATATGGATGAAAATCAGTGAGACAAACGGCATGGGTACCCCCCAGTCCATTACCAGGCCCTTTGGGTCTTGTATGGATATTAAGGGGAACCCCGCACCCAAATTAAAATAAGGAAAGGTCCCTATATACTCTGAACAGCAGTATTCAGGCGGTGCAAACAAGACAGGGACTGTAGGTTTGTTGTTAAGTAGAATCTGTTTGTAATTTTGAACATTTTTAATGTGTTTAGCTCCAGCCAAAAAATCTTTTCTAAGCTTTTTGGAAAACATAGGGAAGGGTTATCACCCCTGTGACATTTGTTTTGCGTCTTTCCTCCTCTTCAGAAGATTTCACCTCACTTTTTTGTCCCAATGAAAAATGTTTTTTGAAAATTTGGGTTTTTTTGTGGAACAAGGATTGGAAAGCATCAGTGGAAAGGAGAAATTGTTTTCCCATATTAACTCTTACAGGAGAGAATTTCCCTTCCTTAGGGGTAGATTTCATCTCACTTCCTGTTGTCTCCTTCCGTTTGCAAGTAGGAGTCGTTTGTAAGTTAGATGTTTGAAAGTAGGGTCCTGCCCTATATACTCAGCAGAAATTTGGGCCTTAGGTGTTGCTGTGGCCAAAACACTGTAAGCCCTCACAGGGCCCTGCTGTGAAATATTAGATCAAGAATTGTAATTACATGCCCCTGTTGAACAGGAGCTGAAAAATTAGGCCTTAGGCACTGGTGCTGGTGCCACAACACTGCAACCCCTCACAGACACTCTAGTTGGAACGCAGGAACGAGCCCTGCTGCAAAGTATTGCATCAAAAATTGTAATTACACGCCCCTGTTAGACAGGGGCAGAAAAATTGGGCCTTAGGCACTGGTGCTGGTGCCACAACACTGCAACCCCTCACAGACACTCTAGTTGGAACGCAGGAACGAGCCCTGCTGCAAAGTATTGCATCAAAAATTGTAATTACACGCCCCTGTTAGACAGGGGCAGAAAAATTGGGTCTTAGGCACTGGTGCTGGTGCCACAACACTGCAACCCCTCACAGACACTCTAGTTGAAACGCAGGAACAAGCCCTGCTGCAAAGTATTGCATCAAAAATTGTAATTACACGCCCCTGTTAGACAGGGGCTGAAAAATTGGGTCTTAGGCACTGGTGCTGGTGCCACAACACTGCAACCCCTCACAGACACTCTAGTTGGAATGCAGGAACGAGCCCTGCTGCAAAGTATTACATCAAAAATTGTAATTACACACCCCTGTTAAACAGGGGCTGAAAAATTGTGCCTTAGGCACTGGTGGTGGCGCCCAGAACCAAAAATGTTCTTACAAGCTATCAGCGTGATGATTGAGGAGGAAGAGGATAATTACTCAGGGATAGTCACTCAGCATCAGCATAGGCAGTCTTTGAAGGGATCTGAGATTTCAAAAAAAATTATTCGGTTACATCTGCATCAGGTGCTTGGTAGCTGGTGGTGATCCAAGACTGATTCATTTTTATGAAGGTCAGCCGATCGACCGAGTCGGTGGACAGACGCACCCTGTGATCGGTTACCACGCCTCCAGCAGCACTGAATGTGCGTTCCGAAAGAACGCTGGATGCAGGACAGGCCAGTAGCTCAATTGCATACTGTGCAAGCTCTGGCCAGTGATCCATCCTCAAGACCCAGTAACCCAGAGGATTTTCGGTGGGAAAGGTGTCCAAGTCTGATCTTGCCCCTAGGTATTCCTGCACCATGTAAAACAGACGCTGGCGATGGTTGCTGGAACCGATCATACCTTGGGGCTGCGGACCAAAAAATTGTCTGAACGCATCGGTCAGACGGCCACCTTCTCCACCGCTCCTTCTTTGACTGACCGAAGCCTCAGCAACACGTTGTCCAGAAACAGGAGTTTGTAACCTCCCAGTCTCTGGGAACGCGTTGCACAGACCTTTCTGCAAGGCCTCCCGAAGATGTTTCATCCTCTGCTCCCTCTGCGATGGCAAGATAAGGTCCGCAACCTTACCCTTGTAACATGGATCAAGGAGGGTTGCCAGCCAGTATTGGTCCTTCTCCTTGATACCACGAATACGAGGATCCTTACGCAGGCTTTGCAGGATCAGGGAGGCCATGCAGCGTAGGTTTGCTGAGGCATTCGGTCCGGAGTCCTCTGGGTCACTAAGGACAACAACGTCCGCAGCCACCTCCTCCCAGCCACGTACAAGTCCATGTGTTCCTTGGGACTGATCCCTTAAAGACTGCTGATGCTGAGTGCCAGGCTCCACCTCCATACTGACACAATCTTCCTCCTCCTCCTCCTCCTCCTCCTCGTCCTCTTCCTGTGTGATCGGCGGGCACGCAGGAACACTGTCTGGATAAAGGGGGCCTTGAGAGCTAAGGAAGTCCTCCTCTTCCTGCCTCTGTTCTGCCTCAAGTGCCCTGTCCATTATTCCACGCAGCGTGTGCTCCAACAGGTGGACAAGGGGGACAGTGTCACTGATGCATGCACTGTCAGTGCTCACCATCCTCGTGGCCTCCTCGAATGGTGACAGGACAGTGCATGCATCCCTGATCATGGCCCACTGGCGTGGGGAAAAAAAACCAAGGTCCCCTGACCCTGTCCTGGTGCCATAGTCGCACAGGTACTCATTGATGGCCCTCTGCTGCGTGTGCAGCCGCTGCAGCATGGCCAACGCCGAGTTCCACCTGGTGGGCATGTCACAGATTAGGCGGTTCTTGGGCAGGTTAAACTCCTTTTGGAGGTCCGTCAGCCGAGCACTGGCATTATATGACCGGCGGAAATGCACAGAGACTTTCCTGGCCTGCCTCAGGACATCCTGTAAGCCCGGGTACCTGCCCAAGAACCGCTGCACCACCAAGTTAAGGACGTGAGCCAAACAGGGCACATGGGTCAGTTGTCCCTGTCGGAGGGCAGAGAGGAGGTTGGTGCCATTGTCGCAAACCACCATTCCTGCCTTAAGTTGGCGTGGCGTCAACCACCTCTGAACCTGCCCCTGCAGAGCTGACAGAACCTCTGCCCCAGTGTGGCTCCTGTCCCCCAAGCACACCAGCTCAAGCACCGCATGGCATCTTTTGGCCTGCGTACTTGCGTAGCCCCTTGAACGCCTACGGAGCACCGCTGGTTCCGAGGAAGAGGCCATGGAGGAAGAAGAAGAGGAGGGGGTGGAGGAGAGAGGTGTGTCACAATCAGCATTTTGGAGGCGTGGTGGCGGAACAACCTCCAACACTACTGCACCTTGTCCTGCATCCTTCCCAGCTGCCAGCAGAGTCACCCAATGCGCCGTGAAACTTAAGTAACGTCCCTGTCCATGCCTGCTGGACCATGAGTCAGCGGTAATATGCACCTTACCGCTGACCGCCCTGTCCAGCGAGGCATGGACATTGCCTTCCACATGCCGGTAGAGAGCCGGAATCGCCTTCCGTGAGAAAAAGTGGCGTTTGGGTACCTGCCACTGAGGAACCGCACATTCCACAAACTCACGGAAGGGGGCAGAGTCTACCAACTGAAAAGGCAGCAGTTGAAGTGCTAGCAATTTTGCCAAGCTAGCATTCAACCGCTGGGCATGTGGATGGCTGGGAGCAAACTTCTTTCGGCGGTGCAGCAGCTGGGGCAGGGAAATTTGCCTGGTACAATCTGACGTCGGTGTACCAAAAGCAGATTGCCCACAAGTACTTGGCTGTGACACACCTAATTCTACACCTTCATTCCTCTCACTGCAGGTCTCAGAGAGGACTGAAGGTCTAGTGGGGTTGGAAATCTCAGCTGATGAGGAGCAAGGAGAGATCGTCTTTGTTCTTTGGTGTGGGTCTTTTAGATACGCTTGCCAACGAACTGCATGGCAGGTCAACATATGTCTGGTCAAGCATGTGGTACCCAAGCGGGAGATGTTTTGGCCACGCGAGATACGCTTGAGACATATGTTGCAAATAGCAGCGGTGCGATCTGATGCACTCGTCTCAAAAAAGGCCCACACCAAAGAACTTTTTGAATAACGCGCAGAGACTGCAGCGCCCTGCACATGTGGAGCTTTGGGGTGTGATGCAGTCAATGTGCTGCCCTTAGGCTGGCCCCTGGAGGGCATCCTGCCTAGTTGGTGATGTGCCACCTCCTCCTCCTCCTCCTCCTCCTCCTCTCTCCTATCAGGCACCCACGTTGAGTCAGTGACCTCATCATCCCCTCCCTCCTCATCACTGGAGCAAACCTGGCAGTATGCTGCAGCAGGGGGAGCATGACTGCCAGATTGCTGTCCTTCTTGGGCACCCCCTCTGTCCGTGCTCATGTTACTGCTTTCATTGAGCTCAGTATCATCATCAGAGCCTTCCAAACGCTGGGCATCCTCCTGGAGCATGTACCCAACACTGTGGTCAAACAGTTCGAGGGAATCCTCATGAGGACATGGTGGAGCTAGGGAAGGAGTCACTGATGACATTGAGCTGAGGGAAGAGGCCGCTGCTTTGCCAGACAAAGCACCCTGGGCATGGGTGAGAGAGGATGAGGAGGATGAGGACGGCTTGGTCATCCACTCGACCAAGTCTTCCGCATGTTGCGGCTCAACACGGCCAGCTGCCGAAAAAAAGGCCAAGCGTGTCCCATGGCCACGTGCTGATGAGGATGCACCGTCTCCACGACCAGCACTAGACACAGAGCCTGCTTGCCCTCTCTTATTGGCTTGTGACTGTCTGCCTCTCCTTCTTGGCCTTCCAGACATACTAATGGCCTGTAGCTGCACTAAGCTGGGATAGAACACCTGTAATTTTCTTAAGGTAGCTTTATATACTGTAACCAGACAAGCCTGCCTGTCAGTAGGAAGATAACAGGAACGGATCTAGCTGAACACTGTGAGCAGGACGTACTGCACTAAATGTATATAGCAGGAACGGATCTAGCTGAACACTGTGAGCAGGACGCACTGCACTGAATGTAAATAGCAGGAACGGATCTAGCTGAACACTGTGAGCAGGACGCACTGCACTAAATGTAAATACCAGGAACGGATCTAGCTGAACACTGTGAGCAGGACGCACTGCACTGAATGTAAATAGCAGGAACGGATCTAGCTGAACACTGTGAGCAGGACGCACTGCACTGAATGTAAATAGCAGGAACGGATCTAGCTGAACACTGTGAGCAGGACGCACTGCACTAAATGTAAATACCAGGAACGGATCTAGCTGAACACTGTGAGCAGGACGCACTGCACTGAATGTAAATAGCAGGAACGGATCTAGCTGAACACTGTGAGCAGGACGCACTGCACTAAATGTAAATACCAGGAACGGATCTAGCTGAACACTGTGAGCAGGACACACTGCACTGAATGTAAATAGCAGGAACGGATCTAGCTGAACACTGTGAGCAGGACGCACTGCACTAAATGTAAATACCAGGAACGGATCTAGCTGAACACTGTGAGCAGGACGCACTGCACTGAATGTAAATAGCAGGAACGGATCTAGCTGAACACTGTGAGCAGGACGCACTGCACTGAATGTAAATAGCAGGAACGGATCTAGCTGAACACTGTGAGCAGGACGCACTGCACTAAATGTAAATACCAGGAACGGATGTAGCTGAACACTGTGAGCAGGACGCACTGCACTGAATGTAAATAGCAGGAACGGATCTAGCTGAACACTGTGAGCAGGACGCACTGCACTGAATGTAAATAGCAGGAACGGATCTAGCTGAACACTGTGAGCAGGACGCACTGCACTGAATGTAAATACCAGGAACGGATCTAGCTGAACACTGTGAGCAGGACGCACTGCACTGAATGTAAATAGCAGGAACGGATCTAGCTGAACACTGTGAGCAGGACGCACTGCACTAAATGTAAATACCAGGAACGGATCTAGCTGAACACTGTGAGCAGGACGCACTGCACTGAATGTAAATAGCAGGAACGGATCTAGCTGAACACTGTGAGCAGGACGCACTGCACTGAATGTAAATAGCAGGAACGGATCTAGCTGAACACTGTGAGCAGGACGCACTGCACTGAATGTAAATAGCAGGAACGGATCTAGCTGAACACTGTGAGCAGGACACACTGCACTAAATGTAAATAGTCTAGATAGAAGATAACAGGAACGGATCTAGCTAAACTGAATACAGTGTATATATATATATGCAACACCTGGGATGCATATATATACACAATACACTGTAAGTGCAGCTAACTGACTGACTGTTCTGCCTAATCTATCTAACTCAAATCAAATGACACTGTCTCTCTCTCTCTCTATCTCTCAGCACACCGGAACACACACTACACAGGGCCGCCGTGCAGGCGGCCTTATATAGTGTGGGGTGTGTACTAAATCCCCTGAGCCATAATTGGCCAAAGCCACCCTGGCTTTGGCCAATTACAGCTCTCTCTACTGACGGCGCTGTGATTGGCCAAGCATGCGGGTCATAGTGCATGCTTGGCCAATCATCAGCCAGCAATGCACTGCGATGCCGCAGTGAATTATGGGCCGTGACGCGCCACACGAATTTGGCGCGAACGGCCCATATCGTTCGCAATTCGGCGAACGGCCGAACAGCCGATGTTCGAGTCGAACATGGGTTCGACTCGAACACGAAGCTCATCCCTAATACTGAGCTAGATGAAGCCAGTAACGTGAACAGGGACAGAGGGGGTGCCCAAGAAGGACAGCAATCTGGCAGTCATGTTCCCCCTGCTGCAGCATACTGCCAGGTTTGCTCCAGTGATGAGGAGGGAGGGGATGATGAGGTCACTGATTCAACGTTGGTGCCTGATAGGAGAGAGGAGGAGGAGGAGGCACATCACCAACGAGGCAGGATGCCCTCCAGGGGCCAGCCTAAGGGCAGCACACTGACTGCATTACACCTCAGAGCTCCGCATGTGCAGGGCGCTGCTGTCTCTGCGCGTTATTCCAAAAGTCCTTTGGTGTGGGCTTTTTTGAGACGAGTGCATCAGATGGCACCGCTGCTATTTGCAACATATGTCTCAAGCGTATCTCGCGTGGCCAAAACATCTCCCATTTGGGCACCACATGCTTGACCAGACATATGCAGGTGTACCTAAAATACCCACACCAAAAAACAAAGAGGACCTCTCCTTACTCCTCATCAGCTGGGATCTCCAACCCCACTATACCTTCAGTCCTCTCTGAGACCTGCACTGAGAGGAATGAAGGTGTAGAATTAGGTGTGTCACAGCCAAGTACTTGCGGGCAATCTGCTATTGGTACACCGACGTCAGATTGTACCAGGCAAATTTTCCTGCCTCATCTGCTGCACCACAAAAAGAAGTTCTCTCTCAGCCATCCACATGCCCAGCGGTTGAATGCTAGCTTGGCAAAATTGCTAGCACTTCAACTGCTACCTTTTCAAATGGTAGACTCTGCCCCCTTCCGTGTGTTTGTGGAATGTGCGGTTCCTCAGTGGCAGGTTCCCAAACGCCACTTTTTCTCACGGAAGGCGATTCTGGCTCTCTACCGGCATGTGGAAGGCAATGTCTTGGCCTCGCTGAACAGGGCGGTCAGCGGTAAGGTGCATATTACTGCTGACTCATGGTCCAGCAGGCATGGACAGGGACGTTACCTAAGTTTCACGGCGCATTGGGTGACTCTTCTGGCAGCTGGGAAGGATGCAGGACAAGGTGCAGTAGTGTTGGAGGTTGTTCCGCCACCACGCCTCCAAAATGCCACTACTAGTGATTCTGACACACCTCTCTCCTTCACCCCCTCCTCTTCTTCTTCCTCCATGGCCTCTTCCTGTGCTTTGTCCTCGGAACCTAATCCTGCTCAATGATCATGCTGATAGCTTTTAAGAACATTTTTGGTTCTGGGCGCCGCCACCAGTGCCTAAGGCCCAATTTTTCAGCCCCTGTTTAACAGGGGCGTGTAATTACAATTTTTGATGCAATTCTTTGCAGCAGGGCTAGTTCCTGCACTCCAACTAGAGTATCTGTGAGGAGTTGCAGTGTTGTGGCACCAGCACAAGTGCCTAAGGCCCAATTTCTCAGCCCCTGTTTAATAGGGGCGTGTAATTACAATTTTTGATGCAATTCTTTGCAGTAGGGCTAGTTCCTGCACTCCAACTAGAGTATCTGTGAGGGGTTGCAGTGTTGTGGCACCAGCACCAGTGCCTAAGGCCCAATTTTTCAGCCCCTGTTTAACAAGGGCGTGTAATTACAATTTTTGATGCAATACATTGCAGCAGGGCTAGTTCCTGCACTCCAACTAGAGTATCTGTGAAGGGTTGCAGTGTTGTTGCACCAGCACCAGTGCCTAATGCCCCGTACACACGGTCGGATTTTCCGATGGAAAATGTCTGATCGGAGCGTGTTGTCGGAAATTCCGACCGTGTGTGGGCTCCATCGGACATTTTCCATCGGATTTTCCGACACACAAAGTTGGAGAGCAGGAGATAAAATTTTCCGACAACAAAATCCATTGTCGGAAATTCCGATTGTGTGTACACAAATCCGATGGACAAAGTGCCACGCATGCTCAGAATAAATAAAGAGATGAAAGCTATTGGCCAGTGCCCCGTTTATAGTCCCGACGTACGTGTTTTACGTCACCGCGTTCAGAATGATCGGATTTTCCGACAACTTTGTGTGACCATGTGTATGCAAGACAAGTTTGAGCCAACATTCGTCGGAAAAAATCCTAGGATTTTGTTGTCGGAATGTTCGAACAAAGTCCAACCGTGTGTACGCCCTATAAGGCCCAATTTCTCAGCCCCTGTTTAATAGGGGCATGTAATTACAATTTTTGATGCAATTCTTTGAAGCAGGGCTAGTTCCTGCTCTCCAACTAGAGTATCTGTGAGGGGTTGCAGTGTTGTGGCACCAGCACCAGTGCCTAGGGCCCAATTTTTCAGCCCCTGTTCAACAGGGACATGTAATTAGAATTATTGATCTAATATTTCACAGCAGGGCCCGTTTCTGCGCCCACCAAGAGTAACTGTGAGGACTTACAGTGTTCTGGCACCAGCACCACCACCACCACCAAAGGCCCAATTTTTCTGCCCCTGTTCAACAGGGGCATGTAATTACAATTCTTGATCTAATATTTCACAGCAGGGCCCTGTGAGGGCTTACAGTGTTGTGGTCACAACAACACCTAAGGCCCAAATTTCTGCTGAGTATATAGGGCAGGCCCCTACTTTCAAACATCCAACTTACAAACGACTCCTACTTGCAAACGGAAGGAGACAACAGGAAGTGAGATGAAATCTACCCCTAGGAAGGGAAATTCTCTTCTGTAAGAGTTAATATGGGAAAAACTTTTCTCCTTTACACTGATGCTTTATCACCAATCCTTGTTTCACTAAAAACCCCAAATTTTCAAAAAACATTTGTCATTGGGACAAAAAGTGAGGTGAAATCTTCTGAAGAGGAGCACAGACAGCAAAACAAATGTCACAGGGGTGATAACCCTTCCCTATGTTTTCCAAAAAGCTTAAAATAGATTTTTTGGCTGGAGCTCAACACGTTAAAAATGTACCAGTTCAAAATTACAAACAGATTCTACTTAACAACAAACCTACAGTCCCTGTCTTGTTTGCACCGCCTGTATACTGCTGTTCAGAGTATATAGGGCCTGGGGGCCCCATACCTTTCCTTTTTTAATTTGGGTTCCCCTTAATATCCATACAATACCCAAAGGGCCTGGTAATGGACTGGGGGGTACCCATGCCGTTTCTCCCACTGATTTTCATCCATATTGCCAGGACCCAACATTACATTAAAGCCGCAAGCAGTTTTAAATTACTTTTATTCTTTTAAAAATGTACAGGGACTGTTCTAAGCACGGAAAACACGCGCCACTTTACAGGCATACTATAGACACCCCCCAGGTATGATATTTAAAGGAATATTTCACTTTTTTTTTTTTTTTACTTTAAGCATCATTAAAATCACTGCTCCCGAAAAAACTGACCTTTTTAAAACTTTTTTTTGCATTGATACATGTCCCCTGGGGCAGGACCCGGGTCCCCAAACCCTTTTTAGGACAATACCATGCAAATTAGCCTTTAAAATTAGCACTTTTGATTTTGAACGTTCGAGTCCAATAGACGTCAATGGGGTTCTAACGTTTGTGCAAATTTTCGGTCCGTTCGCAGGTTCTGGTGCGAACCGAACCGGGGGTTGTTCGGCTCATCCCTATTCCTCACTCTACCCCCTGACAAGTGCCCTCATAGTAAGTCGCTTGCTATGGGGACACTCATGAGGTCTTGATCCCAAGCTGTGCTCTGTGTGCCAATAGACAGACACAATGCATCTTGGCCCCCGCCTTCCCCCATTCTTTGTTTACAGGCTGGGATTGACAGCAGTAGGAGCCAATGGCCACTGCTGTGTGAGCCAATGAAGAGAGAGAGACCTAGGAGAGCCTCTGTTCTCTTGCACATTGCTGGATTGAGATAGGTTCAAGTAAGTATAAGGGGGGGGGGGCGCTGTACCTAGAATGTTTTTTTTTATCTTAATGCATTCTAAAAAAAACCTCCCTCTCCATTTAGAACCACATTAACATCTTATGTTTCTATCTAGGATAAAATGTGAAAGAAAATGCCCCCGATTAGCACAGAAAAGATGTCCCACTCTATAAAAAAAAAAAAAATTTTGGCTGTAAATACACTTTAAAAATATGTTATACCGAGCATTTTTTAAAGCACTAGCATCATAGGTGTCCACTCATTAGCACAGTCTTTGCAGACCAAATCTTTACTAAAGTGCATCTTATATAGGAAAGGACATGACTTCTATAACCAAGTGACATCCAGCTGACAGTGATCATTTTATAAATGGCTGGAATGGTATATGCAATCATTCTTTGACTGTGTCTCTCACAAATGCATTGTAAGATTACGGCTAAATGGTCATCCTAAAAGAAAAATAAAAAAATAAAAAACCATATCCTGATTGGAACTTTTGAATCTAGTGACAAAAAAAGAGAAACCCCACAATGACATAAGTCCCCTTTCCACTTTTGTTGCCAGTGCTTGGTTCATTGAAGCCTGGCCATTGTGTTTGATGGTCAATCTGCAATGCTAGATTTCACCATCAGTTAAAGCTGTAGACATACATAATCCTGGTATATGTATGCATGTATAAACATAATTTTCTATAACACATCAAGCACTAATGTATTTTGTCCCTACCATTGCTTGGTCTGCTTGCTATTGAAATGAATAATGAGGGCCTACCATCTATACAGTGAGTGATCTCAGTATGTGTTCAATTTTGATTGGCACACAGATTCCCGAGAACTTATAGATGTTATAGCAAGACATTCTGTTTGAAACATTCTTTCTGTCCCAAGTATCAGGGGGGAGCTTCATAGACATTACAAAAAAATTGATGCCCAGGTGTATGTAATCTTAATAACAGGTGCTGTAGGAGGAGGGTCACCTTCACATTTCTGCACAGAAAGGCAACACACAAGAGATTTTCTATTACTTTGCAATGGTGTATCCTAAAATAGGTTATTGCAAGCTAGTACGGGGGAATCCTCTGGAAAGAATAATGAATCTTCAATGTATTTTTTTAAGTAACTTCTAAGAGAAAGTAATGCATCACCTAGATTACTGTTGAAATGTGCAATTTGTGACTCATACTAATGGAGGAAACAAGGAAAATAAATAAATATATAGACTCTTCCCATCTGTCACATTCATCTGCACAAGTTCCACTGGTTGATTTTTGCTCATTAAGATCAACCATAAGCAATATTATTTTTACCTTCAGGGCTTTGGCTGAAATACGGTTTCTTTAACATTCAATTTTGACAGATCTAGCAAAAAATATGCTGCTGCAATAATATTCCTAAGAGCCTGGACTTGAGCTGACCTTACAGTCTTGTTTAAAAGAACAATATCAATAAACAATCTGTTTGGTTTTCAGGATTTTACATCTTTCTGTTCTACAAAAAGTATTGACTTGAACATAATCAATTCGTTAAATGACCATTTTAGCCCTATGAGATATAGATATTTCTCTTTGTATGCTGTGCTTTGTGTGGAATCTCATCATTTAACAGTAATTCTACACGGTATATATGAAACAGTAATTCTATCCAGTATCCACAGACTTCTCCAGTAACCCTTTAAGTCAATGTGCTTTCTGTAATACTTTCATTTGTGATGTTATGTGGAGGCATTGCTAGTTGCAGATGCTAAGACCAGTAGTACTTTATATCTTACTTTCTTTCATTTTTGCATTGTTTTATGGCTGTGCTAGCAAGTGGTTCTGAGTCTACCATGGTTCAGAACTACTGCTCCTTAAAGTAACTTTACTCCAAATTTGGCAGGGATGGACTAACACTAAAACATATATACAAAGCACAGCAGTCCATAATCATGTATTTGACTTGTAAGTCCAATACATATACACTATATTACCAAAGTATTGGGATGCCTGCCTTTACACGCACATGAACTTTAATGGCATCCCAATCTTAGTCCGTAGGGTTCGATAATGAGTTGGCCCACCCATTGCAGCTATAACAGCTTGAACTCTTCAGGGAAGGCTGTCCACAAGCTTTACAAGTGTGTCTATGGGAGTGTTTGACCATTCTTCCAGAAGCCAGTGAAGGTGTTCTATCGGGTTGAGGTCAGGACTCCTTGCAGGCCAGTCAAGGTCCTCCACCCCAAACTCGCTCATACATGTCTTTATTAACCTTGCTTTGTGCACTGGTCCAAATCATTTGGTGGAGGGGGATTATGGTGTGGGATTGTTTTTCGGGGGTTGGGCTTGGCCCCTTAGTTCCAGTGAAGGGAACTCTTAAGGTGTCAGCATACTAAGATATTTTGGACAATTTGATGCTCCCAACTTTGTGGGAACAGTTTAGGGATGGCCCCTTCCAGTTCCACTATGACTGCGCATCTCTGCACAAAGCAAGGTCCATAAAGACATGGATAAGTAAGTTTGGGGATGAGTGAGTCCTGACCTCAACCTGATAGAACACCTTTGGGATGAATTAGAGCAGAGACTGCGAGCCAGGACTTCTCGTCCACCTCAGTGCCTGACCTCACAAATGCGCTTCTGGAAGAATGGTAAAACATTCTCATAGACACACTCCTAAACCTTGAGAACAGCCTTCCCAGAAGAGTTGAAGCTGTTATAGCCGCAAAGGGTTGGCCAACTTAATAATAAACCCTACAGAATAAGACTGGGATGCTATTAAAGTCCATGTGTGTGTGTAAAGGCAGGGGTCCCAATACTTTTGGTAATATAGTGTATGTAAAGCTATGCACAGGAAGCACATAAAATTATTATACTCAATGTCAAGTACAGAAGTTTATGTGAATTCTGTTATTTCACCGAATCCAAGTTTTAAAGTTCATTCTTATCAGCCTACATGAGTCTGCACCAGCTCATATCCAGGTAGAAAGTTCAGGCAGATTGCCAGATGACCATACTGACTTGATCCTTTATCCAGTTCCCTCAAACTCCACCAGGTTCTCGGCTCATTTCTATGCTGTGATTGCCTGTTTTTTTGCACACATATCGAGAGGCATTGCAAAAAAATGTATCAGTCCCATCAGAATAGAGATCCACCAAGAGATGTTTTCATTTACTGATGCTAGATATTGGGGCTGTACCTTAGTAACCATGTGGTCTAGGAAATCAAGAAACTAGTCACTTAAAGTGTTACTAAACCCAGAACCCGGAATTCACTATATCTGGTCTCCAACAGTACACAAAGCATGGAAACAAACATACCTTTTCTCATCAGCCGTATATAGTCATCTTGTGACTTCTATCAGTGTTTGATAAAGCTTGTAAGAGGAGTTTTCATTCTAGATGGATTGGGGACAGTGGGAGAAGGGAAGGATCAGAGAAGACAGGATCAAACAGCCTTTTTACACAATATGCAGGATTAACCCCTTAGGTTCCACAGTGAATATAACAAGCATACTTTGCTGCATATACAGACTGATTTTACTGTTGTGGGTTTAGTAACACTTTAAAGGAAAAGAAGTTCAGTTTCCCAATCTATACACTTTACTTATAAGCTTCAATGAAATGCTGTATGTGCTCCCACTCCTAAAGTACCTCATCCTTTGTAGTTTACTGTCTTTGCTATTATTCACAATTGCTCTTCTATGATAAAACCAGCAAGTATATGGTTGCACTCCTGCTCTCCCTATGGGCAATAACATGCAGGCTTAGGTGATATATGCATGAATGCAATGATTAAAAATCAATCATTTAGTGGTGAGGGTATACCCATGCTTCTGACAGCCATCTAAGGCTAGCTAGGTTAGCTTTAGACGCTCTCCATAATATTTTAACAGTAAGTGCCCCTGTCCAGTTAAACTTCATTTTTCATGCTCCCCTCACTTTGTATCGAATCGCTGCAGTAACTTTATGTTGTAGCAAAGTTTATTGTAGCCTTTAGTGCTGATCTAAGATGCTAAATGACAGTCAAATTTACCACACCTATCTTGCCCTCAGCACACAAGCAGCACATAGGAATACAGAAAGCTTTAAAAATTATACTTACTAATTACTCTAAAATTGTAATTACTGAACTGGTCAAGTACAGCGTCCTTCTCAACTATCTCTCTACATAAATTTTGAATACATTTCAAATTTGTAGGTACAGTAAATAACCTTAAAACTGTAGATTCTGCTGTTGAGACCTTGGTACTGGTATCATTCAGCGCAGGAAGGATTTTTTTTTTGGCACATGCAAACATGTCCATTAGGAATAGTTAGTTAGAAGGTTGAGGTTACAGAGAGGGTTAGTGTGAGGGTAAGAAGTAGCGTTAGGTTATGGTTATGGTTAGCATGAGTCACAGGGTAGAACAGCACTCTCACTGTTTAGAAGTCAGCATTAAGACCTACCAGCACTAAAATATTTTCATTGAGAAGTTATAAATGATGAGAGTTATTAAAAACTTTACTAGGGATAAGCAAAATGATTCTGGCTAAATAGATGTTGTAGAAAAATTGCCGATGCTATGTATTTCACCTGCTTAAGAGTTATATGAAATGTACTCTTCTCCCTCATCTTTTGGGCCTATCTCCCAAAACTTATCATCAGGTATGTTAGCGCTGTGGCCCAGACCTCTGTTATACTGTAACCCAGAATGTGCTTGTTGGGGCTTGTAGAGGACTTAGTCCCTACTGTGGCACAGTGGGCACTTCTTAGTCTCTTACTATTTTACGCTAGGAAGGCTACTGCTATGAATTGGAAAAAGTCTTCTCCCCCATCCATCCAATTTTGAAAGCAACTTGTGAACTCTAACTTGCCTTTGTGCCACAAAAATTACAACAATAGAAGTTTCCTCAAGAAGTTCTCTAAAGTTTGGGCATGCTGGCTGAATGCTGTCTCTATGGCCATAGCTCCCACCCTCAGATATAAACATCTACTGCTAATATATGATCACACCTTGGTATGTTCCTCTGTTTTTCCTTTGGAGCTCTTGGTATACTCCCTACTAATAAGGGAATCCAATCTTCTTTGTTTTTTATGTGCTCGAGCCACACACTTTGCATTCCAAATGAACCTGTACTGGCATTATACATACTGTATTTCCTTGTACTTTTTCCAGGCACTAACCCCTGCATAGGCCTAGCCCCTTGACTTGGCCGTCTCTAATATTGATTGGTCCCTGGACAAAAATTTCTTGGAACCCCCCCCAATGCAATTTTACTCTCCACCTTCTCTGAGACATACAATAAATAGCAGCTAGACTTAAAATCAGTTTACTGTACCCAATATGGCAGCAATTGTGATTGGTTGGCAGCGATTACAGCATATAATTACTGCTTACTGACTGGTTGCTAGAGGTTACAGCACACATTAAGGCTCACTGATTAGTTGCTAGAGGTTACAGCAAATTATTTCTGCTTGTTAACTGGTTGTTAGAGATTACTGTACAGTAATACTGCTCACTGATTGGTTGCTAGAGGTTACAGCACATCATCTCCTGACATGATATACATATGAATGCCGCCTTTGTTCACATATCAATGTCACCGGCCGCAGCTATTTACTTATGAATGCTGCCGCTATTTACACATGAATGCCGGTTATTTACATGTAAACACAGGGTCTGCAGGTAAGTCACCTGTACACAACAATATGGCAGAGCTGGGCAGCATTAGCACCAGCACTTCACACTGAGATATCGGGACACAGCATGGGACTAAAACTTCAAGGGACAAGGGAATTTAAACTGGGATAGTTGGCAAGTATGAGATAGCTTCTTTGGGCTCCACAACAATGACAGGGCCCAGGGCAGCTGCCCCTTTTGCCCTGCTTTAAAGACGGCCCTGCTCCTTGATTTTCTCCCTTTTTTTACTACCTTGTTTAAAAAATGTTCAGTAAAAACATTGCTAAAACAAAAGCTCTCCCTTTTTTCCAATAGTTATTGAGTGTGTGTTTGTGCAACTGGTTGAGGGTGTATTTTGGGGAGTTTAATGTATTTCATTTAGTGATGTATTTATAAAAAATTTGCATAAACATTTAGGCAGTAAATGTGTGTGTGTACGACATCCAAAAAATACAATGGTATTAAAAGTTTTTCTGTGGTGGTCAAATGTTTTAAAATATTTAAAACTGAAAGTACCACATTTGGTCACTAGGTGGTACTATATATATTAAATATTATAAATCTTAGTGCCATCTAGTGGCAAAATGCAAAATTTTCCATTTTAATTCAATGAATAATATTAGACCAGCTTTATATTTTTTCTTTTGAGGGCCGTTTTGGCACACAAACAAATCTAGAATAATTAAAGCCCACACCACCTTAAAAAAACCAAGAAATTTTGCCAAAAAGTGCCTATTTTCACAGAAATTTCAAGGAAAATTACATTTTCAATTTCATTCATCCCTACTTAAGCACAGTTGCTCAAAGGCTACCATGTGGTTCAGAGAAGATGACTGTTTTTTTTCCAACACATAGGTTTAGAAAACCACTACAATTTCCCTGAATACAGAAAACCTCTTCAAAGACCCATCCAAAAGTGGACATTTCCTTTAAGAAAAAAATAAAATAAATTCTAGTCATAGCCCTTTAAAATTCTCCATACTGTCATTTTACAAACTGAATTTTCCAGGCATCTGATTGAAAACAAAAAAAAAAATATCTCAGAAGTTATTTTTCTTGAAGCATTCATGACTCTCGAGTTTTCTGATTGTACTTATGCATAGAGAGAACATTCAGAGCCTCAGGTGATGTTACAGTCTCATGAATATCTTCAGATGCTTCACGTAAAGATGGAACTTGGCCGATTTTTAAAGCCTGTGCAATCAATATACATGAGTGATTGTTTTGCCAGCCCAAATGAAAGATATTGCATCCTGCAAATAAATCTAAATGTAAATGGTATTTATATCATCATTCCCCAAAATGGTTTGCATTTTAGGAGGCACAGATGGCTGCCTAACAAGGACATAGTCTGTTTGTAGACTTGTCATATAAAATATTAACTGATTTATGATTGTAATTTCTCCTACCCCTTCATATTAGGCTCCATGGATTTATAGAACAAGTTACAAGCATGAAATCGATTGCAACTTTAATGTTTCTCCTTCACAGACTTATTTGGAACACACAGAAAACACACAAAAATCTGACAATACTTTGTAATTGGTATTTGAAATTGGCATATGAAAAATGAAAATGCCTTTTAAATTATATCACTAGGCTTCTGGTTTGCAACTATTGCAATGTTATATCAAT
Source organism: Lithobates clamitans (assembly GCA_037952925.1). NCBI lineage: Eukaryota > Metazoa > Chordata > Amphibia > Anura > Ranidae > Lithobates > Lithobates clamitans. Next base: position 3,465,631 of record JBBGZY010000271.1, read on the forward strand.
TCCACGGGAAACGATTCTGTTGTTCATATAAAGTTTTTAAAAGACAATGTAGAAAATAGATATTCATTCTTTATTTCTCATTTTTTAATTCCTTTGCTGTTATGAATGGCCTTAACTACAAGGTGTTCTGATTAGCTAAATGTCATACATTTATTTGAATGGCAGTCTATAAATATCACAAAAGCTGAACACTGCAGTGTACAATAATAGGCTTCAAAGAAGATGCTTACTGGGTCTATATGTGAACAGTGGAAGAAACTGAAATGGTTTTCCAGACAAACCAGACTGTAGTGCTTCAGAGACTGTTAGAAACATTAAAGTGGTTTTAAAGCCTTAGTTTTTTTTTTACCTTGATGCATTCTTTGCATTAAGGTAAAAAACCTTCTGTGCAGCTCCCCCCCCCCCCCCCCACCAGTGCCCCTTATGCTTACCTGAGCCTGATCTTGATTCAGCACTGTGCCTGAGAGCTCTCTCGCTGCTTATTATGTGATGAGGAAAGAGGTTGCACTATCTGTGTCTATAGACGGATACAGGGTGTTTTGGGATCAAGCGTTTTCTTATGGGGGCACTCGCCGGATAGGCCAGGAGAGGAGGAAAACTTTTGCACAGAGCATGTAAGAATAACATGTTTATTATTTAAAAAATTAAATGTTTACAATCGCTTTAAAGAAAAATGACCCCATTAGAAGATTTTCCCTAACCGCCTATTCTGACAACAACTGTAAAACACAAAACTTTACAATCACTTTAACTCTACTTCTAAAGCTTTAGTTCTGGATTTCAGAATTGTTCAGTTTTTATTGCACAAAGCAGCACTTTGGTTACATAGCAAGTCAGTGCTCCATAGTATCTCATTGGGTTTACTAAAGGCAAATAGGCTGTTCACTTTGCAGTCTGGTGAAGTTTCACTTTGCCAAGAATACCCAAGCACATCCAAGGAAAAGAAAAAAAACAGCAGTCATGCTTGTACATGAATGGATGATAGAAGTCAGAGAAGCTTCACTTACTAAGCTCTGGGAAAATGTCCTTAAAAATTAAAACTTCCCTTGCAATGTGAACAGCCTATTTGCTTTTAGTAAACCAACCCCATAGTCTTCTTGAAATGTTCAGGCTATGTAATGTTGGAATTTCGAGCCAGTGTACCATTATTCTTAGACCATAAATCATATGTTTTCTCTAAAGTAGCAGGTTACTCTACCCCAAAATTCTACCCCAGCCCTATCATGACATCATAGAGCAATTACAAAGGGGCTTTAACACCAAATGCATGGATCTGTTTAAAGGTTCAGTCCACCAAAAACATATTTTTCCTGTTGTTGGTCACTGACCTGGAACAAGCATTCAGGATAAGATTTTAAACTGCTCATGTTGAATTGAGTAAATGCTTGTTTCAGGTCGTTCATTTATTAGGTAGTGAAGACAGGATCTGGATGACAGTCCTGGACCCTGCAGCTTTAATTCCATATAGTTCCCTTTTAAACAGAAGAAGACACATTACCACATCCATTCCACATTAAAAAATCAGATTGTTGTGTGCACAGGTATGATTCGTAGTTTGGGATTTTTTTGCTAGTTTGTCAAAATGTAATGTCTGCTTTTCCCAAGCAGATCATAAATTACCTAATATATTTTTATGTTTTTTTTTCTTCTCTTTTAAGAGCAACAACAATGTGAAAATGGCACTAATCCGTACATATAACATTTTGCCTTTCAATTATTCAGAACAGGCAGCCCAATGAAATATGGTTGCTGAATTGTTGCTACAGGTTATGACATTTTTTACATTTTTTTTGTCTTATGAAATAAGCCACATTATAATAGGCAACTGTGTTGTCATCAAATCATTCTGGTTCCAAAGCTAAAAAGCAAAGAGGATTATAATGACTTTAGGGATAAATTCACTAAACTCCATAATTCGCTGTTAGCAAATCTATCTTCTAGCTTTGGTAAAGAGAACAAAGGCAATTTACTGGCAAAAAAAACAATAATAATCTGAGAGTTTAATGAATTTGTTCTTCTCGATTCTAACACTTCTTGGGAGTATTGCCAGCTGAAAATGGCACATGCTAAGAATCATTATTTGAGTTGGGATAATACACTGATTCGGTAGAAAAAAAATTCTGCAGATTGATATATTAACTGGCCTGCACAGAAGGAGTTTAAAATAAAGTAGGCAATGCCAGATGCACATGTGCAGGACCCACAGTGGACCCATTTAAGAACTGCATCGTAATAACTGTGACTAGTTCAGACATATAGTTTTTTTTAACAATTTCCGTGTAGGTGATTCTTTGTACACTATGATCTGTGTGGCTTTGAAAGACGCACTTGTTAATAAAAGAAAAACATCAATAAGTAATTGCAAGGGCCTCTGTTCCCTGCAAAATCTATCACTTTTCTGTGAATCCAGTAAATCGACCATCCATGACACACATGTTATATACGATAACTCAGGGACGTGCAGTCGCACTCTGTTTGCAGCAGACTGAGAGGATGAGCTCACAGTGCCTCTCATCTTGTCAGAGGCACTGAGCTCAATGGATAGCGTGGAGCCTTGGACCAATGGTAAAGCACAATTGGACCAAGCTGTCCAATAAAAATGCTGCAGTGGAGGCACGCATCTCATTGCAGTGTCATAGAAGGGGGCATGTGTCTAAAAGACAAATGCTCCATTCCAGCCCAGCCCTCTTAACTACAAAGAAAAAGCATGGGTTTATGTATATAAGGTTTACCCATAATCCCATGTTTTTCTCACACAGTTATGAGGGAGAATGAGAATCTGATGCTGCTGAAAAGGTACAAGCTAAATTATATATTATTATGCTATATGTTATAAGATAATAATTTATTATTTATCTATTTACTGTGAAATTAGTGGTTTGAAGTTATATCTTCAAACTTCAGTAATTTGTCCATTAAGACACCTGCTTGAGTACAGTTTTTGAAAATATAGTAAATTACCTTAAAATTAATATATAATAATTATTTGTATATTTCTTACTTATAGTAATTAATCCCTTGTCACACAGACCAATTCTGACACTTCTCTCCTACATGTAAAAATCATAATTTATTTGCTAGAAAATTACTCAGAACCCCCAAACATTATATATACTGTTTTAGCAGAAAACCCTAGGGAATAAAAAGGCGGTTGTTGCAACTTTTTATGTTACACAGTATTTGTGCAGCAATTTTTGAAACCATTTTTTTTGGAAAGAAACTGTTTCATGAATAAAAAGAAATAAAAATACTAAAGTTAGCCCAATTTTTTTGTATAACATGAAAAAGGATGTTATACCGAGTAAATAGAAACCATGTCATGCTTTAAAATTGCTCACACTTGTGGAATGACGCCAAACTTCAGCACTTAAGAATCTCCATAGACAACACTTTTTTTTAGAGGTTATCTGTTTAGAGTTACAGAGGAGGTCTAGTGCTAGAATTATTGCTCACGCTCTAACCTTTGTGGCGTATGTAGCCTGTGTGTATCTGGCTCTGATACTAGCCAGTGCCTCACCAGCTACTGACCTCACCGCACGTCCCTGCAATAACCACTTTACCTTAGACTGGGAATTCTTTAAAGCTACAACTGTATCTCGGGAAGTCTTGGTTGAACTGCCTAACATATGTATGAGCTTTGCCCCACCCAATCTTTACATGCTGCTTAAGAACCTACTCCATCTTACACCAGGACTTGTAATATGATGTGACCAGAGCTGAAGATTGGAGAGACTGTTCTTCCTCTCCATTGCTATTTCAGCAGGCAATATAGGTACAATCACTCCTAACCTGATCCAAAATTTCAGCTGGTGTACAGAGGGTGATGTAATATTGGTGTCTAGCTCTGTCAGAGAGTAGTGATTAGCTGAATGCCCCGGGTTTGTATAGTATACAGGGTAAGTTCATAAACCTAAAGAAAGTTCAGATGCTAAATCCCAACCCTATTAAAATCAATGGGTGCCAAAACGTAGAATTCAGTAATGGCCATATTTGTGATAATAACTAAAAAGCAAGGAATTGTCATGCGGAGCTGAGCGGTGTCCTGGGGGAGATGTACTATTGCAAAAAATGTTTTAAAGCTTAATATAATTCGCCGAGAAGTGGGTCTTTTCAGGTGGCTTCAAGGACAACATTAAAACTATCCGATTCCTTTAACAAACTCTCCCCCTCTGTTTTTTTTTAACACACTTTAAAATAATAATTTCAGGTCTGAAGATTGATTAAAACACCTAAACAGTATAAAGTTTCTAAAAGCAGAAACCTTGCAGAATAAAATTGTGATAGTTCAAATTTTTTATGTCAAACTATTAACACATTAGTTTATCAAGTGCAAATTTTCAGTAAAAAATACACTAATGTTGATTTTAGTGCACGCAAATTAAGTATAATATCCACATTTTCTGGTAAAATATAAAAGTTGAGGTTGTACTGAAAATATATAGATACCCATGTTTTAAAATGTTGTCTGCCCAAGATACAATGACAAACTTCAGTACCAAAAAAATTCCATAGACGACTATTTAAATGCCCCCACAGGTCATAACTTTGAAAAATTGCCCTAGATTATTGCTTTCTCTCCTGCATGTATGGATATATGTAAAATGTAATGTGTAGTATAATCTATGTTTTCTTATTTAGGTAAATATTTATGTGTGTGTGCATGGAGGGCAGGGAGCTCAACATTTTTGTGTTTTTTTTAATGTAACTTTATTGCCACCGCATAGGGAACCAATAGCCACCCCCCAATGTAATAGCATATTTACAGGTCTATTAGACTATTAGATCCCTGATGTCTGCTTAAACTTCACTGAAGCTAAAGGAGGGCGGATTGTGCTTCATTGGCTTATTCCCTGGCCACAGCAGCTAGGGAAAACAACATCATAAACTGGAAGTGACAAAATTCTTGTATCTTTCCTTTTCTTACTAGCTAGGGGAAATAAGCAAAGAGACATTAACTGATCTGCCTCCTCTCTACCTGGAGACACCTGCCATATGACATACGTTGGTGGCAAAGGTTTAAATTACATACTTGTGGTTTTACAGAAGATTACGATTTTCATAGACAGCATCATATACACTGTACTGTGGCAGTATATAAATTGCACATTTAATGATATAGTTTACTTTTATGTTATTCATTCTCTTTTATACAGCAGCAGCAGCATCCCAAAATGATTGATTTTCAATAACAAATGTCTATATTGGGTAATGTTTTTCAAAAATAACTATTTTTTGTTTAGCAAATAACATACTTTAATTGAGGGCTGGAAGTAGCACAGACAATATAGAGAACATCTATTGCAAAGTATATACTTTGAAGAAAAAAAGAGCTAAAGCTATTAATTTCACACAAATTGCCAAATACTGACATATTGTAACAAATCCCATAGCATAACTTGTGATTTTTATTTCAGTTTAATACTGTACTGTGTACAAAGTTTAACAAAATGTCAACCCACAAACATTCTAGAGATGAGGCACACTAACAAAAACTTCAGTGCCATGAAACAACAGTAGAACATATTGCACAGTGGCTGGAGAGTATGTAAGTAGTTTGATTGGGGCCTAGGGCAGCAATGTATAAAGCCCTTTTCACACTGGAGCGGCGGCAAAACGCCGCTATTGTTAGCGACGCTTTACTGTCGGTATTCGGCTGCTAGCGGGACGGTTTTACCCCGCAACCAGCCGAGAAAGGGTTAAAAACCACCGCAAACCACCTCTACAGAGGCGCTTTGCCGGCAGTATTGCCACGGTGTCCTATTGATTTCAATGGGCAGGAGCGGTGGAGAAGCGGTATACACACCGCTACTTCACTGCTCCAAAGATGCTGCTAGCAGGACTTTTTTTACCGTCCTGCCAGTGCACCACTCCAATATGAAAGCCCTCGGGGCTTTCACACTGGAGACAAAGCAGCGGCACTTTCAGGTCGGTTTGCAGGCGCTATTTTTGCGCAATAGCGCCTGCAACCTGCCCCAGTATGAAAGGGGCCTTAGGGAGAGATGAGTTCCAATCAATATACGCTTATTGGGATCTTTTTTTTATCAAAAATATGTAGCAGAATACATTTTGGCCTAAATTGATGAAGAAATTAGATTTTTTACAGTTTGTTATTGGATGTATTTTAGAGCAGAAAGTAAAAAATATATTTTTTTCAAAATTGTTGGTGTTTTTTTGTTTATAGCACAAACAATAAAAACTGCAGAGGTGATCAAATACCACGACCGCGCAATGGTCAGTTAAAGTAACGCAGTGCCATATCGCAAAAAATGGCCTGGTCAAGAAGGGGGGCAAATCTTCCAAGTGAAGTGGTTAAAGTGGTTGTAAAAGCAAGACATTTTTACCTTAATGCATTCCCTGGTAAAAAATGTCCCAGCAGTTGTATCGCCCCCCCCTCACCCCCCTTATACTTACCTGAGTCTTATTTCAACCCAGTGTTGTGCCCACCTGCAGTGGCGCTCTCCTTCTCTCTCTCCTTATAGGACACGATCACATCCTGTGCGGAGGGAGCAGGGGCAGGGCCAAGCCACACTGTTTGTGTCTAGGGATGCACGCAATCTGGCTTGAGAGCAAGCCTGCAGGAGCATCACCATAGAAAGTGGCTTCCTATGGGGGAGCACACAGAAGAGGAAGAGCCAAGAGCGCTGAAAAGGAACCTCAGAAGAGGAGGCTCTGGGCTGGTCTGTGTAATACCATGGTGTACAGCAGGTAAATATAGGATGTTTTTTTTTTATTGTTTACAACCACTTAAAGTGTTTGTTAAGACATTATTATAAGTCTATGCCAGCCCCTCTATTAGAGGCTGGCATAGCAAATGTGTAAGTTGTATTTAAAAACGAGCGCTGTAAATACAAAATATCAGCTGTCTTCAGGCTGGTCACATCACTCGCGGCCGCTTTCCAGCTCTGATAGATGTCTTCTGTGGGAGGGGTCGTGATCTCCTTCTAACGTCAGAGGGAGATCACATGGCCGCTCGTCTCCTCCACAGAAGCCACCCAATCAGAGCTGGAAAGAGGCCGCAAGTCACCTGACTGGCCTGAAGACAGCTGATATACAGTATTTACAGCTCTTCTTTTTAAATACAACTTATACATTGTGCTATGCCAGCCTCTAATAGAGAGACAAATGTTATATTTTAATATTAAAATAATAGTTGTGGGGGGGCGGGCCTGAGACAGACAGAGAGAGTGCTGACAGGGAGGAAGCAGGGGGATGAGGGGGGAGAGAGGAGAGCAGAGAGCAGGCAGCCTATCACAGAGGGAGGCACTTAGACCATGGTGATCAGAGTGGAGCTGCCCTGGTTATTGTGGTTCGTTTAGAGAAGACATACAGGAAGTGGTAGGTTCAAGTTTTTTTTTTACACTTTAGAGGGGGGGCCAATTACATAGCACAAGCGCTGTACTGTGTAATCTGCTTTAACTGCTTGATATACATCGGCACAATAGCACGGATGTGCACATGGGCGTACCTGTATGTCCCCTTTAAATCGCGGGCTAGTGGGCACACGCACTCCGCGAGCGTGCTCACGGGTCCCGCAGACTCGATTTCCGCCAGTGGCCCCCGATCGTGACATGGAGAGGCAGAACGGGGAGAGGCAAACAAGGCATTTCCCTGTTCTGCCTATCAACATGACAGGGAGCTACTGCTCCCTGCCATCAGGAGCAGTGATCTCTGTCATGTTCTAGTGAGCCCACCCCCCTACAGTTAGAACACACTGAGGTAACACATTTAACCCCTTGATCACCCCCTAGTGTTTAATCCCTCCCCTGCCAGTGTCATTTACACAGTATTCAGTGCATTTGTATAGCACTGATAGCTGTATAAATGTCACTGGTCCTAAAATAGTGTCAAAAGTGTCTGATGTGTCCGCCACAATGTCGCAGTCATAATAAAAATTGCACATCGCCACCATTACTAATACAAAAAAATTAATAATAATGCCATAAATCTATCCCCTATTTTGTAGACGCTATAACTTTTGCGCAAACCAATCAGTATACGCTTATTGCAATTTTTTTACCAAAAATATGTAGAAGAATACATATCGGCCTAAACTGAGGAAGAAATTAGTTTTTTATATTTTTTTGGGGATATTTATAATAGCAAAAAGTTGAAAATATGGCTTTTTTTTTCAAAATTGTTGCTCTTTTTCTATTTATAGCGCAAAAAATAAAAACCACAGAGGTGATCAAATACCACCAAAATAAAGCTCTATTTGTGGGAAAAAAAGACGTCAATTGTCAGTTAAAGCGACGCAGTGCAGTATCACAAAAAAGGCTCTGGTCAGGAAGGGGGTAAATCCTAGCGGGTGGTTAAGGGACCAGAATCTACTTTTTTTTTTAGGTTAAAAAATACTTTAAAGCATATTTTACTATAAAGAAAATATTTCAGTTCATTACATCATTTCAGAACCAAAAATATTTTAAGGAAACACTGCATACCATGTAAGTGTTTTTGTCATTGAAAAAAGAACAGACTAGGCACAAACCAGATAAATCACAAACCATTTGCTAGACAATAGGTACTTCTTTTTTTGCTAAGAATCAATGTCAGAGGGAGAGAGTAGGCAGATTTTATTTGGATTAAACAAATAGGGGTGAGCTATAAGGCCTTTTGGGCAAGGTGCAATCAAGTAGGCACATTGCATCTGGAAATTAAATATTAGGTATTTTTGTTTGAAATTGGAATTTGTACCACAGCTATTAAAATGGATGTAAAGGCTCATGGTTTTTTACCTGCATGCATTCTATGCATAACAGTAAAAAACCTTCTGTGTGCTGCTCCCCACACAGCCCCTCCAATATTCACCTGAGCCCTCTCTTGGTCCAGCAATGTACACGAGAGCCTTGGCTGTCCTGGGACACCCTCTCCTCATTGGCTGAGGCAGCCACGAGAACCATTGGCTCCCACTGCTGTGAATGAGAAGATAGATAGGGTGGGCTGGGCCAGGGCTCTGTCTGTGAATGGATGTGTAGAGCAGTGGCTTGGGAGAAAGCTTGCTTGGGTGCCCCCATTGGGGGGCACTCGGCAGGAGGGAGAGGCTGCTCTGCGCAAAACCACTGCACAGATCAGGTAAACATAACATGTTTGTTATTTTTTTAAACAAAAAATATTTGCCTTTAATATCACTTTAAACCTTTTTGGACAGGCTGCAATTTATAAGCAATTTAGTAGGCACACTGCATATAGAAATACACGGCCCAGCTTTTATCCTTGTCTGAGCCTCCCTGTTGTTGTTGTGAGACTGTCTATCAGAAGCCCTTACTAAATTATTTTTAAAATGATTTAGGTATCTATTTCTGAGGCTGAGAGCAGGCAGTAGTTATCAGTAAATATGAAAATAGACTATGTTTGCAGCAGCAGAATTTAAAGAGTATACACATTTATTGCAGAGAATCTCCTCCTCTGCCCCCTTACTAATGGGAGGCATATTTTTTGGAAAGATTAAACAAAATGTCATATTCAACTGCATTGTTATTTTTCTATCTAGGTAATTGAAAAATGATATTAATTTTCTGCACAGAATCTAATTATTTTTCATAGGAGACAATTAAAACAGGCAGACTCATTTTTCAAAAATAGATTGTATTATCCTTGTGACAAAAGAGAAAATTGTACAAATCATTAGCACAGAATTTAGGAATATTTTTTAGGCCACAAAAACAAAAACAAAAGTATGACTGGGTTGTTTCTAATTAAGGATTCACTGCTAGGCTACACCACTGTAAACTCAGGTAGGCCCCAAAGATTAATGCAAGCAGCATGATGTAGCTTGCATCTGTCAGGGCTGGGCTCTCAGCCTTTCCTTCTCTGTGCTCAGGTTGCTCCGCTGTCAGTTAATTGCCAGAGACTCATCATTCCACAGTGGCTCACCTGTTGATCATCTCCTGCTCGTCAGTCAAGCCCACAACCAGCCCCTCCTGGCTATTTAAACTGCCTGGTTCATCTTATCAATTGCCTTTGCCTTGGTCAAACATATCTAGAGACTCTCTGCTGTGTTCCTGTTGAAGACTTGCCTGGCTGACGTCCCTTTTGGATCCTGCCTGCTGCCTCTGACTACACTGATCCCTGGCTCCCTGATTTCCTGGCTTGCTCTGACTACCCAATTTGGCTACCGAACCCTGGCTGTGTTTTGACTACATTTACCAGTTGTACCATTTATACCATTTTTTTAAAAGTGTGATTTTGACTGCATTTCTGTCTCCGCCTGTTTCATGGTTCCTGACAGCATCATGAGCAGAAAATTAGTATCTGAAGAGCAGCATGCAGAAACATAAAGGGGTCTATTTATAAAAATGTGCTGTGTGAATGTTTCAAGCATTTGCACAGCCATTAAGCATAATCTCTGTAATTTGCCTAACACATTTATTTGCTATGATCATTAGCTCTATCTAGAGACCAAAATGCTATATTTTCCTGAAAGACCTCAATTAGGAAAATACAGTATTATGACCACTAGATGGAAAAGACTATCACAGGAAATAGACATATTAAAAAAAATATAGGCATTTTTGTGATGGCTGTACAAATGATGGACACATTTATAAATAGACCCCTAAATGCTGTGCAGATTTAATGACATTGCACTGTAATGAAACACAAACATCAATGGCCTACACAGTGTTTATCCAGCCAAATTTTTAATTTGTGAAAGAACAGTGAAAAATTAGGTTTTTGATTGTTATTAGTGCTAAAATACATAATCCAACACACAAATTCAGGATGGATCTTGCCAAGAAATTGTTTACAATTGGGAAACAGCTGGGAAAAAATTAAGTGTTCTAAATTAAATTTGCCGTTGCAATGGACTACAGCAATGGAGGAATATGAGATGTAAGAAAGTTGTAGCAGGCCTACAGAAGTAGTAAGAAGATTGAAGACAGAAGATTGTTACAGTGTCACGCCAGCAACACTATAAAGTGGTGTTAACGATGGGCAGGAAGTGTGCTCATGGAGGCAAGAGATGGCAATCGTGACAGGAGGTGGTGTTTATTGCAGGCTGCAGCAAAGAAAAGAGACTTTAGGCTGTTCTTTAAAACATTTTTTGGGCACCAGAATCCAACACAAATCATGATCTATGGCATCTGACTCATGGACTTGGTAGTTGTCACTGATGCAAGAATGCAAAAATGCACCTCCTTTCACTGACAGGAAGCTCCAACTTTGAAGAAATGCTACTCTAAGAAATAAAGGAAGAATAGAGATGACAGCCCCAGAGAATACACCTTGACAAAGCATGAATAGCAGCTCCAGTATCACTTCTCCTTGGATCCAAAGTCAAGGCACACACCATACTTGTAATACAAACCACAAATGTAAATAAAAATGGGAACAGGGAGGGAGAAGTTAGCTTGTTATTCAGCTTCAAAGTATCGAGTCTTGCATGCCAGAGATACAGAAGAGATAAAAAGAGGGTGTACCACTTAAATTCTATGACCTACTCCCTCCTGATAATGATATAATGGTGCTGATTTTGAAAGTTTTTAATAATAGAATTTCAACGATCTGTACCCCATTCATCAGGGATACAATGAAATCATATAAATAAATACAGTCAGTATAAAACTCCATGAGTTCTTCCTTATCTTTTGGAATATATATATATACAGTGCCTTGAAAAAGTATTCATACCCCTTGAAATGTTCCACATTTTGTTACAACCAAAAACGTAAATGGATTTTATTGGGATTTCGTGTGATAGACCAACACAAAGTGGCACATAATTGTGAAGTGGAAGGATAATGATAAATGGTTTTCCGAAGTTTTTACAAATAAATATGTGAAAAGTGTTGCATACATTTGTATTCAGCCCGCTTTACTATGATACCCCTAACTAAAATCTGGTGGAACCAATTGTCTTCAGAATTCACCTGCAGTGCCTTGCAAAATATTCACCCCCCTTGGCTTTTTACCTATTTTGTTACATTACAACCTTTAGTTCAATGCTTTTTAAATCTGAATTATATGTGATGGATCAGAACACAATAGTCTAAGTTAGTGAAGTAAAATTAGAAAATATATACATAAAACAATTTTTCAAAAAAAAAAAAAACTGATAATTGGCATGTGCGTATGTATTCACCCCTTTTGTTAGGAAGCCCATAAAAAGCTTACTTTCAGAAGTCACATAATTAGTGAAATGATGTCCACCTGCATGCAATCTAAGTGTCACATGATCTGTCATTACATATACACACATTTTTGAAAGGCCCCAGGGGCTGCAATACCTAAGTAAGAGACATCACTAACCAAACACTGCCATGAAGACCAAGGAAGTCTCCAAACAAGTAAGGGACAATGTTGTTGAGAAGTACAAGTCAGGGTTAGGTTATAAAACAATATCCAAAGCTTTGATGATCCCTAGGAGCACCAGCAAATTTATCATAACCAAATATAAAGAACTTGGCACAACAGCAAACCTGCCAAGAGATGGCTGCACACCAAAACTCACGGACCGGGCAAGGAGGGCATTCATCAGAGAGGCAGCACAGAGACATAAGGTAGCCCTGGAGGAGCTGCAAAGTTCCACAGCAGAGACTGGAGTATCTGTACATAGGACGACAATAAGCCGTACGCTCCATAGAGTTGGGCTTTATGGCAGAGTGGCCAGAAGAAAGCCATTACTTTCAGCAAAAAACAAAATGGCACATTTTGAGTTTGCGAAAAGGCATGTGGGAGACTCCCAAAATGTATGGAGGAAGGTGCTCTGGTCTGATGAGACTAAAGTTGAACTTTTTGTCCATCAAAGAAAACGCTATGTCTGGTGCAAACCCAACACATCACATCACCCAAATAACACCATCCCCACAGTGAAACATGGTGGTGGCAGCATCATGCTGTGGGGATGATTTTCAGCAGTCTGGGCTGGGAAACTGGTCAGAGTTGAGGGAAAGATGGATGGTGCTAAATACAGGGATATTCTTGAGCAAAGCCTGTACCACTCTGTGTGTGATTTAAGGCTAGGACAGAGGTTCACCTTCCAGGAAGACAATGACCCCAAACACACTGCTAAAGCAACACTTGAGTGGTTTAAGGGGAAACATGTAAATGTGTTGGAATGACCTAATCAAAACCCAGACCTCAATCCAATAGAAAATCTGTGGTCAGACTTAAAGATTGCTGTTCACAAGTGCAAACCATCCAACTTGAAGGAGCTGGAGCAGTTTTGCAAGGAGGAATGGGCAAAAATCCCAGTGGTAAGATGTGGCAAGCTCATAGAGACTTATCCAAAGCGACTTGGTGCAGTGATACCCGCAAAAGGTGGCTCTACAAAGTATTGACTTTAGGGGGGTGAATAATTATGCACATTGACTTTTTCTGTTATGTTGTCCTGTTTGCTTCACAATAAAAAAAAAATGATGCAAATCCTCAAACAATCCATGTTAATTCCAGGTTGTGAGGCAACAAAAAAGCGAAAAATGCCAAGGAGGGGTGAATACTTTTGCAAGGCACTGTAATTAGTAAATAGAGTCCACCTGTGCATAATTTAATTTCCATATGCATACAGCTGTTCTGTGAAGCCCTCAGAGGTTTGTTAGAGGCAAGACATGGCCGTCCCACCTAAACTGACAGGCCGGGCAAGGAGAGCATTAATCAGAGAAGCAGGCAAGAGGCCCATGGTAACTCTGGAGGAGCTGCAGAGATCCACAGCTCAGGTGGGAGAATCTGTCCACAGGACAACTATTAGTCGTGCACTCCACAAATCTGACCTTTATGGAAGAGTGTCAAGAAGAAAGCCATTGTTGAAAGAAAGCCATAGGAAGTCACGTTTGCAGTTTGCGAGAAGACATGTAATGGGACACAGAAAACATGTGGAAGAAGGTGCTCTGGTCAGATGGGACCAAAATTGAACTTTTTTGCCTAAAAGCAAAACGCTATTTGTGGCAGAAAACGAACACTGCACATCACCCTGAACACACCATCCCCACCGTAAAACATGGTGTTGGCAGCATCATGTTGTGGGGATACATTCATCCCTGAGATTTCAATTCCTTAGCACTACACCAAGAAAAGTTATTTGAACTTCCCTGCAACTCTTCTTCTACCTCTTTCCTGCTACTTCTTCCAGTTATCTCCCATGAAAGCATTGAAAAAGTACTAAAGTGACTGGTGCCTACATTGTCAGATGATAAGTTCAACGTGGACTCTAAATCTGGTATTGGTGAAACTACAGGTAAAAAGGTGACGGAAACAGCCAGCTTTAAATCAGCAGCTCCACTGTGAGTTATTGCTATCTATCTATCTATCTATCTATCTATCTATCTATCTATCTATCTATCTATCTATCTATCTATCTATCTATCTATCTATCTATCTATCTATCTATCTATCTATCTATCTATCTATCTATCTATCTGTAGCGCCCACCTACTTAGGTGTGTGCTAGAGTAGTCGTTTAGGATTAGTGTCAAGCAAAATTGACAGTGTTTACCCTGTTGGTGTAAGCTGGTTGGTTAATGTGGTTGGGAGGTTTGTTAGAATAGAGGAGGGTGTGGCCACCTACACTCTGCCCTGTAAGACTTCCATCACTTTCCCTGAAATGTTCTGGAAAGTGGGTGGACTGAAGGAGAAGAGTGGCAGGTAGTTTGTGGAGACCCCTCTGAACCAATCATTGTTTTGCTTGGTCAGGGGCGGGACTGTTATAAAAGCTGGGGTCACATGCTCCTGGGGAGTCTGAGATTGAGGAGAAGAAGACAGCATTTAGGGGCTGTTGCAGCTTGGGCGCTCTCCCTTCTGGGGAGGTGAACGTGCCATGCGGGGAGGAGACATGGAGGAGACATCAGGAGGAAGTTGCTACTACTAACAGGAGGAAGACTGGGTGATCAACCCTCTATGGCAAGCATGGACTGTTGATCAGAAGAACAAGTGAGTGTTAAAGTGCGGGTCATGGAGGAGGAGGTGCAGGGATTTGGCCTTAAAGAATTAACACACAGGAGTACAAGTGAGTGGAAACCCAGGGAAACAGTGCTTTATACTGTGAATTAATGAATTCTGAACTCTGACTAAAGTTGGGATTCAGACAATTTCCAACAGCTTAGGAACACCTGCTGTGTGCTTACATTAGTAAGCTGGGATACAATAGAAAGTAATAAAAAAGTTTTCAGCACCTCTATTGTGAAGTTAAATGATGAATTTCTCCACAATGCCTATAGCTAAAGAGGTGAATAAGAACATATTTGACATTGTTTTTCTGCTTGTTCAGTATATGTAAATATTTTAGTATACATAGTCTGGGCACAGGTTCACTTAACCACTTGCCAACCAGCCAACAGTAATTTTACTGCTGGCTGGCAGCTTGATGTACCAGCACGTCACCCCGCTCATGCGCACTGTCCGTGCCCTCTGGGGCATGCAGCGGTGCAATCTGCGACTGCTGTGAGGTGCTCGGTATTGAGCCACTGTGATTGGCCCAGATATTAAGTGATCACTGCGTGATCACATGTCACCTAGTAAATAACAGTCATGAATGGAATCAATCCATGACATCATTGTTTACTACTGTGTGTGAACTGTGATTGGTCACCAGTGATCACATACAGTAGTACCTGGACCAATCACAGCACCCTGTACCATGTGATAGCTATGGCCAATTGGCCAATCACATCATCACAATAGTAAACAATGAGTCATGAATAAAAGCCATTCCTCACAGTTCAAAAGATTGCTGTTACAGTTATCATCACTGTAACAAGCAATCACAGTGTAAAACAAGAAAAATCCTTGATCACTTTCCCAAGTAGTACAGTCTTACTATGGTGAGACTGAACTACCCCGATGACAGTATGTTAAAAAAATAGTAAAAACCTGTCACCAGTCAGTATCCCTAATTACTGCCACACCATCATATAATGATGTTGTACTGCACTGGTGACAGTATGTAAAGAAAATTTTGACAAAAAATGTAATTTCTTACATGTATGAAAATGTAATTTCTTCATATTGTGACAAAAAATTACAGCTTCAAAAATCTCTCTATGCCTCTTACTAAATATCTTGGACTGTCTACTTTCCAAAAAGGGGTAATTTGGGGGATATTTGTACTGTCCTGGCATTTTGGGGCTTCAAGAAATGAGATAGGCAGTCAGTACATCATGATCATAAATATATAGAAAAAAAAAAATAAACCCAGTGGTGATTATCATAAATATATAGAAAAAAAATAATAAACCCAGTGGTGATTAACTGCTTGCCGACCGGCGGACACAGATGTACGTCAGCAGAATGTCACAGGCAGGGAAACGGGCGTACCTGTACGTCCCTCTAAATTTGCTGCCTGTCGGGTGCGCACCGCAGGAGCGTGCCCGCGAGTCCGGTGAATTCGATGTTCGCCGGCGGCCCGCGATTGCCCTGTGGAGAGGTAGTACGGGGAGATGCCTATGTAAATAAGGCATTTCCCTATTCTGTCTTGTGACACGACAGAGATCTACTGTCATTGGGAGCAGTGATCGCTGTCATGTCAGTGGAAGCCCATCCCCCCACTTTTAGAATCACTCCCTAGGACACACTTAACCCCTTCTCTGCCAGCGTCATTTACACAGTAATCAGTGCATTTTTATAGCACTGATTGCTGTATAAATGACAATGGTCCCAATATAGTGTCAAAAATGTCCGATCTGTCTGCTATAATGTCGCAGTCATGATAAAAATTGCAGATCGCCACCATTAATAATAAAAAAAATAATAAAAATGCCATAAAACTAAGCCCTATATTGTAGACGCTGTAACTTTTGCGCAAACCAATCAATAAATGCTTATTGGGATTTTTTTTTTACCAAAAATATGTAGAAGAAGACATATCGGCCTTAACTGAGGAAAAAATGTGTTTTTTTAATATATTTTTAGGGGATATTTATTATAGCAAAAAGTAAAAAATATTACTTTTTTTTCAAAATTGTCGCTCTTTTTTTGTTTATAGAGCAAAAAATAAAAACAGCAGAGGTGATCAAATATCACCAAAAGAAAGCTCTATTTGTGGGAAAAAAAAGACGTCAATTTTGTTTGGGTACAACATCGCACGTCAGCGCAATTGACAGTTAAAGCGACGCAGTGCCGAATTGCAAAAAATGCTCTGGTCAGGAAGGGGGTAAAATCTTCCGGGGCTGAAGTGGTTAAATACCACCAATAGAAAGCTCTCTTTGTCTGAAAAAATGATATAATTTAATTTGTTGTACTACTTTACTAGGTTGTGATGAGTTACTGGATGAGTTACTGGTTGTTTCAACTTCCACTTTTCCTAAGTGAAAACTCAATGCAGGTAGTGTTCTGACCAGGACTCATACAAAGGACCCCAGTGCCCCCTGGAATATATTTATACCAACAGGAATAGTTTAAAACTGTTTCACCCTGTTCAACAAACCAGAAAGGTTTTGCTTGTTATTTTATTAGACTGGCTGGTGACAACAATTAAAGTATAACTAACCCCTTAGCATAAACATGCTTTTATACATGGTATAATCTAATTACTGTATAACCATTTGCCTGCTTCTTTTAACTTTTTTATCAACTCCACTTTGCACTAACAAGCTGAACATGCTTATGTGTTGTGCATTGACATGTCAGAGGGTAGTACAATGGCATGAATACAATGGGAGTGCTCATGCCAAGGGTGAAAATGCTGCTCCTGCTTACAGATTAGGGAGATTGTTGGAAATTCTGTATATATCCCTGCAGAACAGACAGAAGAGCAGTCCATATGGGCTTTGCTGTTTAACTGCAGACAGGAAACAGGAACTTTATTATACAGAAGAAACTTAGAGTTTAACCATAGATGTAGCTTCAAACTTGTAAACACTGCCATCTACTGGCTGATGTAGTTGTTGCACAAAATACACGAACAATGTGTTCCAACAGAAATGCTTGGGCAGTGTTGTCACACTAAAAAAAAAAGTGAAGAAAGAAGCTGTACCTAATAGGACCAACAGTTTGAAAGTAAAGGAAAGATTAAAAAAATACCTAGATGATGTAACTAATGATAGAGAAGGGGAGAGCAAAGGCTTTTAAAAAGAGCACTCTAAAGCTGAAGTGAGGTGCTGCTTTAAAATATTTGCAAGGAGCTAGATTTTATTGGCTAAAGAGACATGAAAAGTCTCCTTTTCTGAAAAAAAAACAAACAATTTGCATAATGCTTCTTGCAATTTTTCTTTGTGCATACTCAGTGCATGGCACATGTGTCATGATTAGGGATGGGCCGAATGGAAACTTGTTCGGTTCAGACCAGAGCTTCCGAACACCGCGAACGTTCGGACCCGAATAACGAACCCCATTAAAGTCAATTGGACCCGAACGTCAAATATCAAAAGTGCCCATTTTGAAGGCTTAAATGCAAGTAATTAGGCATAGAATTGGGTACAAAAAGTGTAGCGCTAATATATGAACATGAAACCACAACAAATATCAAAAGAAAAGGGTAAACCCAGTGATCATAAAGGAGAATAAAAATGAAAACATAAGAATGTCTAAAAAATACAATTATAATAAACCCAGTGAATGGCAGTAGACTACCAAACAAAGTCCAAAAAATGAATGTCAAAACATAAATATAAGTTCCATGTAAAAATAAAAAGTGAAAAACTTCATGTGAAGGTCATAATGGTGAGCCAACCATAAGCTTGAAGTGAAGGGATACCACCACCAGAAGTAGGGAGGCTTACCAAAACGTTTGAACCCAGAAGAACATACCTTTGTTGGGTCAAACGGGCTTATGTTTTATAGACAACCAAAGGAACCAAGCACCGAAATCCTCAGAAGACTCCAACTGGAACTCTCGGGCGTTCTCAGAAAGGTGGGTGGTTATATGGATGTGTCACAGGGAAAGGTGACCCGATATGCATGGATATGGCAGATGGATTTATAATGGGGAGAACAAAAAGGGCCACACAGCGTGATTCCGTAAAATATGCAATAAATTTAATAAAGTAAAAAACTCACATGTGAACAGATAAAACAGCGCTTTTCATGTAATAAATGGCGGCAGTGGAGTCCTTCCCGATGCGTTTTGTCTCTTTAGATATCGTCTGGGGGGTCCCTCCACTGTAGCCCTCCAAGTATATATAGATAAAATGACCCCAGACTTGAGAATCAAGTCCCCAATGCATTCAGAGTAAATGGAGTAATTAATTCCCGTTTTCGGGCAAGATGGCCGACCGGTGTGCGTTCCACACCTCGTTATGAGCAGTATGTAATGTGTTCATAGATTACTACTTCTGGTGGGAAGTTGCATATGTTCCACAGCTCAGTGTACACATATCATAAAATGTCATTATCACAACAACGCTAAAGGGGGAAACAAAGAAGGGGCCCGCCTGTACCAAGTAAAGGATATGGTGCACATAATCAAACAACGCCAGTAGAAGGCACGACTATTGGGTGACATCATGCGCCTCCACGGTACCAACAGCTTGCGTTCCAAGCGCACAGCTGCACAATGACGTCATTCGCCTCAACGGGAAAGCGCCGTTGAAGCGCCGTTGAGGCGCATGACTTCATCATGCAGCGGATGCCTTCTCCAATGCTCCTTTTTTTTCGTTTTCCACCACACTGTAACCTACTAGAGTCAGGAAAAATGTTCAATAAAATCCTCTTTAATGTGTCCTCAAGAGATTTTATCCTCTGCACTCTCTGTGGGGACGGGATGAGTTCAGAGACCTTCCCCTTATAACGGTGGTCAAGGAAGGTTGCCAACCAGTAATCAACCTTCTCCTTTATGCCACGTATTCTTGGGTCTATTCACAGGCTTTGAAGCATGAGGTTGCCCATGCGCCTCAAATTTGCAGAGACTTGAGAAGCAGACTCCTTGGCGTCACTCAGGATGACAGCATCTGGAACTTCCTCCTCCTAGCCACGTACTACTCCCAAGGGTCCTGGGGTTGGAAAGCCATCGCTTACAGGTTGACGCATGTCTTCCTCTTCTTCGAAGCCTATGAAAGTGCAGGATTCCTCTTCCTCATCCTCCTCCCCTCTCTCCTCCTGTGTGTTCTGTGACATAGAAATGATGGTGTCTGCATAAAGTGGGCCTTGAGAGGAAAGGAAGTCCTCCTCTTCCTCCTGCTGCTCTGCCTCCAGTGCCCTGTCCATAATGCCACAAAGAGTCTGCTCCAGCAGGAACACAACAGGGATTGTGTCACTGATGCATGCACTGTCACTGTTCACCATTCTTATGGCCTCCTCAAATGGTGACAATACAGAGCATGAGGCGGCATGAGCCTGTCGTTGTGCCGTACTGACACAAGTACTCTTTGACGGCCCTCTGCTGCATGTATAGCCGCTGCAGCATTTCCAAAGTTGAGTTCCACCTCATGGGCATGTCACAAATCAGGCAGTTAACGGGCAGGTGTAATTCCCGATGAATTTCAGCCAACCGAGCACTGGCTGTATATGACCGCCTGAAATGGCTACAGACTCTTCTGGCCTGCTTTAGTACATCTTGCAACCCTGGGTATGTGCTTAGGAAACGCTGCACCACCAAATTGAGGACATGTGCCAGGCATGGCACATGTGTCAACTTTCCCTGTCTAAGGGCGGACAGGAGGTTTGAGCCATTATCAGACACCACCATTCCTGGCTCCAGCTGGTGTGGTGTGAACCACCTCTGGGCCTGTCCTTGCAGAGCTGCAATAATCTCTTCTCTGGTGTGGTTCCTGTCCCCTAAACACACCAGCTGAAGCACTGAATGGCACCTTTTAGCCCGACTCTGGGAAAAGCCCTTAGAAGGCTTAGGGGGTACCTGATGTTCATAGGACAATTCTTCAGAGGAGGGCATGGAGGTGACGGAGGAGGAGGAGGAGGAGGGGGTAGAGCTCACAGGTCTGGTATCATCACCACCAGCTGTATGGAGACGTGGGGGCACAACAAGTTGCAGCACTGATCTCTGTCCTTTCAAGTTGCAAGCAGCGTTACCCACTGTGCTGTGAACGAAATATATCGTCCCTGCCCATGCTTGCTGGACCACGTGTCAGCAGTAAGGTGGATTTTACGGCTGAATGCCTTGCCCAACGATGCCAGAACATTCCCTTCCACGTGATGGTAGAGAGATGGAACAGCCTTACGTGAAAAGTAGTATAGACTGGGAACCTGCCATTGTGGTACAGCATATTGTGCGAATTCACGGAAGGGGGCAGAATCCACCAGGCTGAAAGGCAGAAGTTGGAGAGCCAACAGCTTTGACAAGCTTGCATTCAGGCGCTGGGCATGTGGGTGGCAGGGACTGTATTTTTTTTTCGGTGCAGCAGATGGGGCAGAGAAATTTGTCGGCTACAGTCTACAGCTGGTGGTGTGCTGCTGGTAGATGATCTGCTAGGACCTAGGACAACCTGTGCTATACCATCATCCCTGTCAGTGGAGGCTGCTGAAAGGTAATGACTCGGTATCGTGGGGCAGACTGAAGTGGGTAAGGAGGAGGAGGCGAGTGTGGCTTTTAGGTGCTCTTGCCAACGGGCTGAGTGGTTGGACGTTAAATGCCTTGTTAGGCATGTGGTACCCAAATAGTTGGTGTTTTTGCCACGTTTGATGTGCCTGTGATACAGTTTGCAGATAGCAACTGTGCAATCTGCTGCAGATGTGCTGAAAAATGCCCAGAGAGCTGAGCTGTGGGGAGTGGGGCAGGAGATAACAGCTGCAGAAAGTGATGGAATAGGTTGGCTGCTCTCTACTCTCTCTTGATGCCGACCTCCTTGGGGTTGTGCTGCTTCACCTTCAGTTTCCTCCTCTGCTCTATCTGGCACCCAAGTCGCATCAGTGACCTCATCATCATCATCATCTCCTCCATCTTCATCATTACCACTGGAGACAACTTGGCAATATGCTGCGGCTTGGGGAACATGAATGCCAATTTGTCTACCAGTGTTTCTCCCTCTCTCTAGGCTCATGTTCCTGTCATCCTCAACCTCAGAACCAGCATCTGAATCCAGTAATGGCTGGGCATCATCAAGGAGCAAATGGCTGACGCTGTGGTCAAATAACTCAGCTGACTCCTCCATGGCTGATGTTAGGGCTATGGCAGGAATAGATGTGGACAAGGAGGCAGGTTTATCCACTCTGGCAACTGCAGGGGACTGCACACTTGTCTCTGCTTGTGTGACAGAGGATGAGGAAGGTTTAGTAAGCCAGTCCACCATCTCCTCTGCATGCTGTGGCTGGATAGCACGGACAAACTCACTAACCAGAGGAAATGATGCCCTGCCTGGGGACTGACCACCACGTCCACCTTTGTCTGTGGACACATTTGTTGCTGGCCCCCTTACAGTGCCAAGGGAATGTCTGCCTCTCCTTGTTGTTCTCCCAGACATTACTGGGAGGGAGGGGGTGGTGCTTATAAGCAAATGTAAAGGAGAAGTTGAAATCTGTATATAGATGCACTTTAATCAATGTAAAGAGGTGTTTGTTGCCCTTTAATTTGAGTACTCACACTACACAGACACACTCCATGGATACAATATAATATACTGCAATATAATGTGCCAAACTACAGTGATGCACAGAACTATATGGCGTTAAACTGGCAGTAACGCACACAGAAGTAAATGGCATTAAACTGGTAGTAACGCACAAAACTATATCGCGTTAAACTTGTAGTAACGCACACAGAACTATATGGCGTTAAACTGGCAGTAACGCACGCAAAACAATATGGAGTTAAACTGGCAGTAACGCACGCAAAATGATATGGCGATAAACTGGCAGTAACGCACGCAAAACTATATGGCGTTAAACAGGCAGTAACACAGGCAAAACTATATGGCGTTAAACTGGCAGTAACACAGGCAAAACTATATGGCGTTAAACTGGCAGTAACCCATGCAATATGATATGGCGTTAAACTGGCAGTGATGCACGCAAAACTATATGGAGTTAAACTGGCAGTAACGCACACAAAGCGATATGGCGATAAACTGGCAGTAACGCACGCAAAACTATATGGCGTTAAACAGGCAGTAACACAGGCAAAACTATATGGCGTTAAACTGGCAGTAACGCACACAGAAGTAAATGGCATTAAACTGGTAGTAACGCACAAAACTATATCGCGTTAAACTTGTAGTAACGCACACAGAACTATATGGCGTTAAACTGGCAGTAACGCACGCAAAACAATATGGAGTTAAACTGGCAGTAACGCACGCAAAATGATATGGCGATAAACTGGCAGTAACGCACGCAAAACTATATGGCGTTAAACAGGCAGTAACACAGGCAAAACTATATGGCGTTAAACTGGCAGTAACGCACGCAAAACTATATGACGTTAAATTGGCAGTAACCCATGCAATATGATATGGCGTTAAACTGGCAGTGATGCACGCAAAACTATATGGAGTTAAACTGGCAGTAACGCACACAAAGCGATATGGTGTTAAACTGGCAGTAACGCACCAAACTATATGGCGTTAAACTTGTAGTAAAACACACAGAACTATATGGCGTTAAACAGGCAGTAACGCACGCAAAACTATATGGCGTTAAACTGGCAGTAATTAACACAAAATGATATGACGTTAAACTAGGAGTAACGCACGCGAAATGATATGGCGTCAAACTGGCAGTAACGTACGCAAAACAATATGGCCTTAAACTAGCAGTAACGCATGCATAACTATATGGCGTTAAACAGGCAGTAACGCACGCAAAACTATATGGCATTAAACTGGCAGTAACGCATGCAATACAATATGGCGTTAAACTGGCAGTAACGCACCCAAAACTATATGGCGTTAAACTGGCAGTAACGCATGCAAAACAATATGGCCTTAAACTAGCAGTAACGCATGCAAAACTATATGGCATTAAACTGGCAGTGACGCATGCAAAACTGTATGGCGTTAAACTGGCAGTAATGCATGCAATACAATATGGCGCTAAACTGGCAGTAACGCACGCAAAACTATATGGCGTTAAACTGGCAGTAACGCACGCAATATGATATGTCGTTAAACTGGCAGTAACGCAATCAAATAGATGGTGTTCAACCGTCACTATACTGAAGCTATCTGAACTGTCCCTACTCTAGCTACAGTGGGACAAAAAAGTATTTAGTCAGCCACCAATTGTGCAAGTTCTCCCACCTAAAAAGATGAGAGAGGCCTGTAATTGTCATCATATGTATACCTCAACTATGAGAGATAAAATGTGGAAACAAATCTAGACAATCACATTGTCTGATTTTTGAAAGAATTTATTTGCAAATTATGGTGGAAAATAAGTAGTTGGTCACCTACAAACAAGCAAGATTTCTGGCTCTTACAGACCTGTATCTTCTTCTTTAAGAGGCTCCTCTGTCCTCCACTCATTACCTGTATTAATGGCACCTGTTTGGACTTGTTATCAGTATAACCTGTCCACAACCTCAAACAGTCACACTCCAAACTCCACTATGGTGAAGACCAAAGAGCTATCGAAGGACACAGAAACAAAATTGTAGACATGCACCAGGCTGGGAAGAGTGAATCTGCAATAGGCAAGCAGCTTGGTGTGAAGAAATCAACTGTAGGAGGAATAGTTATAAAATGGAAGACATACAAGACCACTGATAACCTCCCTCGATCTGGGGCTCCACGCAAGATCTCACCCCGTGGGGTCAAAATGATCACAAGAGCGGTGAGCAAAAATCCCAGAACCACACGGGGGGACCTAGTGAATTACCTGCAGAGAGCTGGGACCAACGTAACAAAGGCTACCATCAGTAACACACTACGCCGCCAGGGACTCAGATCCTGCAGTGCCAGACGTGTCCCCCTGCTTAAGCCAGTACATGTCCGGGCCCATCTGAGGTTTGCTAGAGAGCATTTGGATGATCCAGAAGAGGATTGGGAGAATGTTATATGGTCAGATGAAACCAAAGTAGAACTGTTTGGTGGAAACACAACTCGTCATGTTTGGAGGCGAGAGAATGCTGAGTTGCAACCAAAGAACACCATACCTACTGTGAAGCATGGGGGTGGCAATATCATGCTTTGGGGCTGTTTCTCTGCAAAGGGAACAGGACGACTGATCCGTGTACATGAAAGAATGAATGGGGCCATGTATCGTGAGATTTTAAGTGCAAACCTCCTCCCATCAGCAAGGGCATTGAAGATGAAATGTGGCTGGGTCTTTCAGCATGACAATGATCACAAACACACCGCCCGAGCAACGAAGGAGTGGCTTCGTAAGAAGCATCTCAAGGTCCTGGAGTGACCTAGCCAGTCTCCAGATCTCAACCCCATAGGAAACCTTTGGAGGGAGTTGCCCAGCGACAGCCCCAAAACATCACTGCTCTAGAGGAGATCTGCATGGAGGAATGGGCCAACATACCAGCATCAGTGTGTGACAACCTTGTGAAGACTTACAGAAAACATTTTACCTCTGTCATTTCCACATTTTGTCTCCTATAGTTGAGGTATACCTATGATGACAATTACAGGCCTCTCTCCTCTTTTTAAGTGGGAGAACTTGCACAATTGGTGGCTGGCTAAATACTTTTTGCCCCACTGTATATACTAATGTCAAGATTACTGACACGGTCTCACTACACTACACTGAAACTATCTGAGCTGTCACTACTCTAGCTGCACACTATGAAAAGCTGAATGATGGTCCCATTTGTTCAGCTGTTAGCAGAACGTCTGAACAACGAAAGTTCGGCCCGAACTTATGCTCGGGCTAAACCGTTCGCCCATCCCTAGTCATGATGAAGTGTCCCGGCTCATTCTTGGCATGCTGATAAATGAGTTGGATAAGGGGGTGACGTAACGCCTTTGTGCATGTGCAGGAATTACATTGTCAGTGGCACCAGTAGTGAAGTGGAGTGCTGTGAGACCTGCAAGAAGTGTTGGGGGAGATGATGGTGGACGTAGCAGTGATTACAGAACTGACCTCACTGCTGCAGGAGGACACACAGAGAGGAAAGCGTGTCATATTGCAATGTAGTTATAGCAAGGGCCCAATCACCCGATGCAGACTTTAGTCCCACTAACATTAGACTTATAAGTTTAATTTAGTATGGCAATACAAGGAACATTGATGATGTGTAAAGTCTTAATGCAAATATAATTTACATTGTATGGTGGTAATAACATTATTTTGATCAAAATCATCTGTTCTGATATAAAAAAAATAAGACATTTAGTTAGTGCACCCATTGACAGCATACAAAAAAATCTAGATATTTCCCTTAAACATGGGTACAACATAGACTGCTACCTAATGGGACAAATCTGTATGCAGGACACTGCATAGAGGTGTCCATTCTGCATTACCTTTTAATAACTCAGCTGACTCCTCATTGGCTGATGTTAGGGCTATGGCAGGAATAGATGTGGACAAGGAGACAGGTTTATCCACTCTGGCAACTGCAGGGGACTGCACACTTGTCTCTGCTTGTGTGACAGAGGATGAGGAGGATGAGGAAGGTTTAGTAAGCCAGTCCACCACCTCCTCTGCATGCTGAGGCTGGAAAGCACTGGCAAACTCACTAAACAGAGGAAATGATGTCCTGCCTGGGGACTGACCACCATGTGCACCTTTGCCTGTGGACACATTTGTTGCTGGCCCCCTTACAGTGCCAAGGGAACGTCTGCCTCTCCTTGTTGTTCTCCCAGACATTATTGGGAGAGAGGGGGTGTTGCTTATAAGCAAATGTAAAGGAGAAGTTGAAATCTGTACATAGATGCACTTTAAATAATGTAAAGAGGTGTTTGGTGCCCTTTAATTTGAGTACTCACACTACACAGACACACTCCATGGATACAATATAATATACTGCAATATAATGCGCCAAACTACAGTGATGCATAGAACTATATGGCGTTAAACTGGCAGTAATGCACACAGAAGTAAATGGCGTTAAACTGGCAGTAACGCACAAAACTATATGGCGTTAAACTTGTAGTAACGCACACAGAACTATATGGCGTTAAACTGGCAGTAACACACGCAAAACAATATGGCGTTAAACTGGCAGTAACGCATGCAAAGTGATATGGCGTTAAACAGGCAGTAACGCACGCAAGACTATATGGCGTTAAACTGGCAGTAACGCACACAAAACTATATGGCGTTAAACTGGCAGTAGCGCACGCAAAACTTTATGGCGTTAAACAGGCAGTAACACATGCAAAACTAGATGGCGTTAAACTGGCAGTAACGCACGCAAAACTATATGGCGTTAAACTGGCAGTAACACAAGCAATATGATATGGCGTTAAACTGGCAGTAACGCACGCAAAACTATATGGAGTTAAACTGGCAGTAATGCACACAAAACTATATGGCGTTAAACTGGCAGTAACGCACGCAAAACAATATGGCGTTAAACTTGTAGTAACGCACACGAAACCTAATGGCGTTCAACTGGCAGTAACGCACGCAAAACTATATGGCGTTAAACTGGCAGTAACGCACGCAAAATGATATGACATTAAACTGGCAGTAACGCACGCAAAATAATATGGCGTTAAACTGGCAGTAACGTACGCAAAACAATATAGTGTTAAACTAGCAGTAACGCATGCAAAACTATATGGCGTTAAACAGGCAGTAACGCACGCAAAACTATATGGTGTTAAACTGGCAGGAACGCATGCAAAACTATATGGTGTTAAACTGGCAGTAACGCACGCAAAACTATATGGCGTTAAACTGGCAGTAATGCATGCAATACAATATGGCGTTAAACTGGCAGTAATGCACGCAAAACAATATGGCGTTAAACTGGCAGTAGCGCACGCAAAATGATATGGCATCTAACTGGGATTAACGCACGCAAAACTATATGGCGTTAAACAGGCAGTAATGCACACAAAACTATATGGCGTTAAACTGGCAGTAACGCACGCAAAACTATATGGCGTTAAACAGGCAGTAACGCACGCAAAACTATATGGCGTTAAACTGGCAGTAACATACGCAAAACAATATGGCGTTAAACTAGCAGTAACGCACGCAAAACGATATGGCGTTAAACAGGCAGTAACACACGCATAACTATATGGTGTTAAACTGGCAGTAACGC
Organism: Lithobates clamitans; assembly: GCA_037952925.1. Taxonomy (NCBI): domain Eukaryota; kingdom Metazoa; phylum Chordata; class Amphibia; order Anura; family Ranidae; genus Lithobates; species Lithobates clamitans. The sequence goes on from JBBGZY010000271.1 coordinate 3,493,610, forward strand.
ATGCAAAACTATATGGCGTTAAACTGGCAGTAACACACGCAAAACTATATGTCGTTAAACAGACAGTAACGCACACAAAACTATATGGTGTTAAACTGGCAGTAACGCGCGCAAAACTATATGGTGTTAAACTGGCAGTGACGCACGCAATATGATATGGCGTTAAACTGGCAGTAACGCAATCAAATAGATGGTGTTCATTCAACCGTCACTACACTGAAGCTATCTGAACTGTCCCTACTCTAGCTATATACTAATGTCAAGATTACTGACATGGTCTCACTACACTACACTGAAACTATCTGAGCTGTCACTACTCTAGCTGCACACTATGAAAAGCTGAATGATGGTCCCATTTGTTCGGCTGTTAGCCGAACGTCCGAACAACGAAAGTTCGGCCCGAACTTATGCTCGGGCCAAACCATTCGCCCATCCCTAGTCATGATGAAGTGTCCCGGCTCATTCTTGGCAGGCTGATAAATGAGTTGGATAAGGGGGGTGACGTAACGCCTTTGTGCATGCGCAGGAATTACATTGTCAGTGGCACCAGTAGTGAAGTGGAGTGCTGTGAGACCTGCAATAAGTGTTGGGGGAGATGATGGTGGACGTAGCAGTGATAACGGAACTGACCTCACTGCTGGAGGAGGACACACAGAGAGGAAAGTGTGTCATATTGCAATGTAGTTATGGCAAGGGCCCTATCACCCGATACAGACTTTAGTCCCACTAACATTAGACTTATAAGTTTAATTTAGTATGCCAATACAAGGAACATTGATGATGTGTAAAGTCTTAATGCAAATATAATTTACATTGTATGGTGGTAATAACATTATTTTGATCAAAATCATCTGTTCTGATATAAAAAAAATGAGACATTTAGTTAGTGCACCGATTCACAGCATACAAAAAAAATCTAGATATTTCCCTTAAACATGGGTAAAACATAGACTGCTACCTAATGGGACAAATCTGTATGCAGGACACTGCATAGAGGTGTCCATTCTGCATTACCTTTTTATCAACATTAATGTTCTAGACATGTAATTTTCCATCAGTCACAACAACAGTCCTTCTCTACCTCAGGGAGTGTATTCATAGATAGTTGTCAGAGAGGTGAGGAGAAAATGGATGAAAAAAAAAAGCTTGTTAAAAAGGAGAGTTGTTCTCCTTCCCTAGTGGGAAGTTGCTTGAACCCAAAAGGGGCATCAACAGACTATTATATTGCCCTAGCCTATTTTTAACCACTTGCCGCATGCCATATAGCAAATTTACGTTGGCAAAGTGGTTGCGATATCCTGACCGGTCGTCATATAACGTGGTCAGGATAACAAGCCGGCGCACGCCCCCGGGGGCGCGCATTCCGGCGATCATTGTTGCGGCGTTTCAGTCTGACACACCACAACTCTGATCTAGGTAAAGAGTCTCTGACAGAGACTCTTTACCACGTGATCAGCTGTGTCCAATCATGGTTGATCACGATGTAAACAGGAAGTGCCGTCTGACAGACGTGAGTAGAGGAGAGCCGTTCGGCGGCTTTCCTGACAGGGGGGGTCTGCGCTGATTGTTTATCAGCGCAGCCCCCCTCAGATGCCCACCCAGGACCACCAGGGATGCCACCAGGACCAACAGGGATGGCCACCACTGATGACCTCCCTGGCCACCATGGCATCCCTGGTGGCCATGGGTGGCAATGTGCACCCAGCCGCCCACACATGATGCCAATCAGTGCCCACCAGCAATACCTGGCAGTGCCTCCTAATCAGTGATGCCAATCAGTGCCATCTATCAGTGTCAATTAGTGCCACTCATCAGTGTCCATCAGTGCCACCTATCAGTGCCCATCCATGCCCATCAGTGCCCACTTATCAGCGCCCATCAGTTCCACCCATAAGTACCCATCAGTGCCGCCTTTTAGTGTCCATCAGTGTCGCCTATGAGTGCCTATCAGTGTCCAGCAGTGCAGCGTCATCAGTGCCCATCAGTGAAGGAGAAAACTTACTTATTTACAAAATTTTATAACAGAAACGAAGAAAAACATATTTTTTTCAAAATTTACGGTCTTTTTTTATTTGTTTAGCATGACACTGGGTACAGTGTAGCATGACCGCGCAATTGTCATTTAAATAGCTCTGAAAGCTGAAAATTGACTTGGGCAGGAAGGGGGGAAGTGCCCTGTATTGAAGTGGTTTAAACAGGCTATCCCATGCTCTAAAAGTTTCCTTTGTTATTGGAGCTGCGTTCCCGGGAAGGCCCCCTGTATTGCCTTGATTCCCAGATTATTTGACCCAGGAATATTCCACTTCCAGTGATACCCATTTTTTCTGAGAGGTACCATGAATTCAGTCAATTGTCCTCCGTAGCACTGCTGCCTCATGATACCTCTCAAAATCTGGGAGATATAGTCCCCCCTGGACCTCGGTCTAACCAATATCCCAATGGAGATGCGAGGGTTCCTGTTTTTCCATATAAATCTCCTAATCAATATGCTAATGCCCCGTACATACGATCGGACTTTCCGACTACAGAACCCTGGATTTTTGTTCGGAGGATGTTGGCTCCAACTTGTCTTGCATACACACGGTCACACAAATTTTGGCCAACAATTACGAGCGTGGGAACGTGGTGACATGCAAGACGTACGACGAGCCGAGAAAAAGGAAGTTCAATAGCTAGTGCGGCTCCTTCTGCTTGATTCAGAGCATGCGTGAACTTTTGTGTGTCGGACTTGTGCACACACGATCGGAAATTCTGACAACAAAGTTTTGTTGGTGGAAAATTTGAGAACCTGCTAGCCAACATTTGTTGGCGGAAAGTCTGACAACAAATGTTCGATGGAGCATAGACATGGTCGGACTCTCTGCCAACAAGCTTACATCCAACATTTGTTGTCGGAAAATCCGATTGTGTGTACAGGGCATAAGAGTTTTAAAGTATGCTTTTGGGATGTTTATCGGGAGGGTTTGAAAAACATATAGGGCTTTTGGTGGAGTCACCATCTTAATCACATTTATCCTGCCAAACCAAGACAGCTTATCCGCCGGATATCCCCTCAAATCTTGCTTAATTTTATTTAACATAGGCAAGTAATTATCCCGGTATAGATCCGCTTCCGAAGTAGACAGAAAAATACCAAGATATTTTGAGCCCTTCTGCTTCCAAGCAAAAGGATATAGAGATCTAAGATCTCTACATTCTGCTAGGGGAACAGAAACGTCCAATATCTTTGTCTTCTCTTGGTTAATCTTTAGATTTGAAATTTCTCCATACTTTTCAAATTCAGCTAAAATATTTGGAAGTCTTTGTTTAGGGTTAGAGACATATAACATCATGTCATCTGCAAATGTGTAAATCCTATGTTCTTGTCTGGCCACCTCCACACCCCTAATTTCCTGATTTACCCATATAGTTGCTAGCAAGGGTTCTAGAGAAAGGACAAAAAGTAAAGGCGAAAGTGGGCATCCCTGACGTGTACCATTGTAGAGCGCAAAGTTACCTGAAAGGGTCCCATTAACCCGTTTCTGAGCCGTTGGTCTGGAGTATAGTGCCTCTATCCATTTATACATACGTGGACCTATGCCAGCATGTCTCAATGTTGCAAGCATATACTCCCAGTCCAGTCTGTCAAAGGCCTTTTCGGCATCTACTGACAGAAATAATAATGGTTTCTTTCCCCTTTTGGCTCCATGGATTAAAAGTAATGCTGGTATTACTTTATCCCTCGCTTCCCTCCCGGGGACAAAACCCACTTGATCTTTTTCTATCCATGTTGACATAAAGGGCTTCAGCCACTCGGCCAATATCCTCACGTAGATCTTTATATCTTCATTGATCAAGGATATTGGCCTATAGCTGGCACATAGTGTTGGATCTTTCTCTTCTTTAGCTAGGAGCGTTATGTGGGCCCCTAGGGCTTTTTCACGTATTTCCACACCTCCCCTTTGGAGTTCATATATAGCTGAAAGTAGGGAGCTAAAGTTCCTAAAAAAATGTTATAGTATAGTGAGGTATACCCATCCGGACCTGGGCTTTTACCTGCTTTGGTGCTTTTAATTGCCTGTTCTATTTCCTCTTTTGAGATCTCTATGTCCAACTTAATAGATCCTTCTTGTAATATAGCCGGTAACTCTGTCTTTTCTAAATATTGCTCTATTTTATTTCTTCTAAGTTGTATATCATCAGGATTTTGTATGTTATTTACTTTATACAGCAATTGATAATATTCTTGAAAAATCTTTGTAACATCTTTTGTAGAATATTTTAGTTCCCCCTTCTTATCTTTCATTTTTGCTATATAATTCAGATTACTTCTAAGTTTAATTACCCCTGCCAACAATTTTCCAGGCTTGTTCCCCATTTCATAATACTTTTTACTTGTCCTATTGAATACCCATTTAGTATCTTGCTCCATCAATGTCTCTCGCTTTTCTGTTAATGTAGCCATTATTTGAGCTTTGTGTAGTCCTTTATGTAATTGTTCCAAAGCCTGGATTTCTTGTAGAAGAGATTGTTCCTGGTCTTGCCATATTTCTTTCCTCTTAGCCCTCTCTGCTATCACCCCCCCCCCCCTCATAGAAAATGTATGTGTTTCCCAGAGTACAATCAGAGCAATATTTTTTCTATTATTTTCTTTAAAAATAAGTTAATTTCCTTCTCTAGATCCCCAATTATTCTAGAATTGTGTAGAAGAGATTCATATATTCTCCAAGACCTCTGTCCAGTCGGGATGTCCTTTAATTCCAAGACTGCCTCCACTGGAGCATGGTCTGAGAGGGTTATTGATTTTATTTCTGTCTTTCGTAACCCTTCTAAGAGCTGATGAACTAACAAGACAAGTCAATTCTAGAACATGACGAGTGTACTAAAGAATAATATGTAACATCTTTGTCTCTGGGATGTACAATTCTCCATGCCTATACTAACTGCTGTTGATAAAGTTTATGTTTAATTGCCTTTAAATATTTTCACTCTGACCTCAGAGAGATAGGTTGAGTATCCAGAGCTGGGTCAAAGACAAAGTTAAAATCTCCCACCAGTATCAATCTTCCCTCTCTAAAACCCTTTAATTTATTTAAGACCTTTTTCAGGAAAGCAGAGGGACGTGTATTAGGACAGTATACATTCACCAAGGTATAGTCGGTATTAAATAAGGACCCCTTGATGAATAAATACTGCCCTTCAGGGTCCGACTCCATTGCTTTCAATGTGAATTGTCTGTTCTTATCAAACCCTATTGCTGTCCCCCTAGATATTTTATTAGGTGAGTAGCTGTGCATCCATGTGGGAAAATTTTTAGATCCCAAACTCATTTTTGATGTCCATTTTAGATGGGTTTCTTGTAAAAAAAACTATGTTAGCCAAAAATCCTTTCAACTCCTGAGATGTCTGATGCCTCTTATTAGAGAACACTATGAGCTTTGCAGTAGTAATGATAGAAAATAAAAAAAAATAAAAGGGGAGTATTTCCCTAAATACAAGTATATAACATTGAAACAACATATACACCTCCACACCTATCCATCCCGCCTTCCTCCTCCTACATTGAAAAACAATGTTGAGTCTCACCCAGCCTCCGCCCAATAGGGCGCTGAGCCGAGCTGACCATCTCTCGGGGGCCTTTATATGCCCACCTTGTCCCCCAGATCTCATCCTCAATAATTAAGAGTAGTTCCGGAGGTCCAAGTGGGCATAGCCACTCCATGTTGTTCACCCCAAGTGATTCCTTTACATGCCCTCATCCCACTCCGCTCCATCTCATCTACTCAGAATTCTTCTACATCCTTATTTTCAACTTTAATGTGTTTCAAAGATCTATACTTTATTCCACTTTTGGTCTTTTGTGGAATTTCTTGTACTCTCTTTTAATTCATAGTGATGAAATCTTGCTATAACATCTCTTGGGAAATATCCAGGGGATGTGTTTATTCTCTGTATTCTATTGATTCTTTCAAAACGAATAGGCGTTGATACTTCTTTTTTGAGGGCTTTATTGAACACTCCCTGTAGCACATCTTCTAATTCTGTTTCCTTAACAGTCTCTGGAAGGACCCTTCTCCTTAAGTTTTTTTCGTCTACTACGATTTTCCAGATCTTCAAGCTTATATTGAATGTTCCTTATCTCTAGCCATCCCATCTCAACTCTTTCTCGCAACTCCATTATTTCCCCTTTATGTTCATCCAGATGTTCTTCTGTTTCTTCTACCCATTGTAGGACATTCTGTTTATCCCTTCTTGTTGCATTCATTTCACCTTTAATCATAAACTCTAGATGAGACATCCTATCTGCCATATCTTGTTTTGTAGGGAGCGTTTGTGAATCTTCACAGCCCATTTTCTGTTGTTGGTGTCCTCCTGAGGGTACCTGATCTATTTTATTGCTCTTAGCTTGTGGAGACTGAACTTTGTTACCCTTTTGTGTATCATCTGCCGGTGTTTTATCTCCTTCCACTTCCTCTCCCATGCACTCTCTCTTTTTTACTTGCTCTGCAAGCGGTGGTGATGTCTTCTCACTTATACTTTCTACTACTTGGTCTGCCCTCTCTTGAACAAAGTATGATTTTATAGTATTACATCTCCCACCTTCCACCTAGTTTGTCTTAGCTCCTTTTCTCCCCATTACTTTACTCCAATGGTGGTTACTGCGAACAGCAACCCCTTCACTTCGTAATTTAATTTTATGATCAAATTATACCTGAGGTGGACATTTTTGGATAGTTTAAGACTAAAAGATGTTCTGAATAGGAATGCCCTCTGTTCAATATCTGAATTACGAGAGAGATACGGTGTCTCACCCTGGGATGTTTGGATATATAGGCAACTCCACCATTTTGTGGATGCCCTCCCAAAACCCCTTTGTTCTATCAGGGAGTTTAGTCCATGGGAAAGAGTCATGGACCAGGGGGAGATAAATGGACATGGGATATCCAGTATATATGGGATGTTGATTTTCCCCCGGGCCCTGGGCCACCATGCCTTCTGGAGAGTTGGGAACTTGAATTAAACGAAACCATATCAGAGCAAATGAATTGTAAAGTTATAGATTATATACATTCTACGTCAATAGGTGCGAGGATAAAAGAAATTAATTATAAATTGTTAACTAAATGGTATTATGTGCCAGCAAAACTTCATAAGATCAACCCAGAGGTATCATTGTTGTGTTGGAGGGAGTGCGGGCTTGAGGGAACACATGCCCGTATATGGTGGCATTGTCCCCTGATTCAACCATTTTGGAGAGAAATATTGAAAATGATTAAGAAGATTAGTGGTGATGAGATCAGGCAGGATCCCTGGCAGTGTTTGTTCCACGCCACAGGCGAGAGAAGAAAAAAATGTAGAGCAGCAGTGGTTCAGTTTTTGTTAAATCCAGCGAAAGCCCTAATTCCAAGACAGTGGAAACTAAAGAAAATCCCATTAATAAAGGATTGGTTCAGGGAAGCAGATAAAACTAGATTGATGGAAGAACTAAAATCTTTGCAAAATGATTCCAGACGGAGATCCTATGGAACTTGGAGAGGCTTGCTTGCGTTTAAACAATCTGGGAGTTACTTAAGCTCTTTGAGAGGAATTAAAGTATTGTTAGAGCGGAGGGTTTTTTTTTTTTCTCTTCCTACTGCACTAGGGGAGTGAAGTTTAAAGGGGGGGTATAAATAGAATTGAGGAAGGAAGAGGGGAGGGGAAAGGTGCATGGAATTAGGGTGGAACTAGGATGGGGCCCTCCCTAGACCCACCCCCTAATTTAATTTAATTAATTACTAACTCCTTACGTTCACAGGGGTAAAAGGATTAGGTTATGGTAGGTGGGATGTGTGTGGGGGGTCTTATTAGTTGTTTTTTATTTATTTGTTTTTATATATTTTTTTCTCTCATCCCCTCTCAAAAGTTGAGTATATGGAAGGGGGAACCTCAGAATCGTATGTTCACTTATAGGAGATGGCGATACTGTATGATTTATATACCTTAGGAATGTCATGTATCATGTTTATTGTGATTTGTGAATGTTTGTAACCAGTTTTGTATTCTTGTGTGTCAAGATTTTTGATTGTTATGTAATATGTCTGTCTTTTTCTAAAAAATAATAAAAATAATTTTAAAATAAAAAAGGCAAGTTGAGAGGAGGCGCAGAGAGGATAATCACCATCTTCAGCAGAGGGGATAATAGCTGATTCATGAAACACTCAGTACCAGACTACTCGTAGTGTGGCTGAAAACGCCTGACTTCTTGTCAGAGAATTATTCTCCTGTGTGTGAATCCTCCAAGGACTCACATATTTTCACAGAATGAATCCTATTTTATGCAGAGGATCGATGACAAAACAATAATTTATGTGGGCTTCCTTCACCTCTTCTCCAATGCAGAAACTATTCTTCATGTGCACAAAGACAGTGAGGAGAGAAGCAATTCTATAGATTCTGAGGGTTGTTATATATATATACTCAAGTAATGGGTTTTCATGTCACTGGCTCAGCTATACAGTACATGGTGTTCTGGAAAAATGCTATATGGTTTCATTGTGCTGTCAGACTGGGTCTTAGAGAGTACTGAACTGGGACCAAAAGCCAGTTATGGCGTTTAAAGCCTGAAAAGAACCAGTCACGACTAGGCTTATGCAAGAATCTGAACATACTCTAATACATTATTAGAACTGTGCTGTTAAATATTTCTATTTATCCCTTTATTTACTATGCTTACTTTTCTAAGTCTGACTCTTTCGCTGGAGTGTTATGCCCCGTACACACGGTCGGATTTTCCGATGGAAAAACGACACACAAAGTTGGAGAGCAGGAGATAAAATTTTCCGACAACAAAATCCGTTGTCGGAAATTCCGATCGTGTGTACACAAAGCCGACGGACAAAGTGCCACGCACGCTCAGAATAAATAAAGAGATGAAAGCTATTGGCCACTGTCCCGTTTATAGTCCCGACGTACGTGTTTTACGTCACCGCGTTCAGAACGATCGGATTTTCCGACAACTTTGTGTGACCGTGTGTATGCAAGACAAGTTTGAGCCAACATCCGTCGGAAAAAATCCTAGGATTTTGTTGTTGGAATGTCCGAACAAAGTCCGACCGTGTGTACGGGGCATTCGAGGTAACATGAAGTATGACAGTGACTACCATCAGGGTATCAGAGTGTGAGCTCAGGCAGTTGACATGGAAGCAGTCATCAGAATTCAGACTATGGGGGAGATTTACTAAAACTGGTGCAGTCAGAATCAGGTGCAGCTGTGCATGGTAGCCAATCATCTTCTAACTTCAGCTCATTCAATTAAACTTTGGCAACAAAACCTGGAAGCTGATTGGTTTCTGTGCAGAGTTGCACCAGATTTTGCACTCTCCAGTCTTAGAAAATAACCCCCTATGTCTTACCCCTTAGGACCCATTTCACTGTGGAACGCAAGTTGGTTTGTCGTGGTGTCATTCATTTTGAATGGCACCACAACACGTGGTAACACTCTCAAGTGCGCTGTGCTGTACTGAATTGGAAAAAATTACTGTGCATACTTTTTCCTGTCTATTTTGCTAAGTTGGCAGCTCATTCGTAATTAATGAGCTGCCCTTACCTAGCATGTCTTAACCTGTAGGCAGCATCTCAGCCAAGGTAACCACTTGGAAGAAACCACACACACATAGGGCTTTCAGCACCATTGTAAATTTATAATTATTGTCCGGAGTTAAAAAAATGACATTGAAATAACATTATGGAACACTGGTGAACAAGTCAGATTCAATATAGCACACTGAACCTGCCCAAAAACTGAACTGGATATTCTAGATGAGGTATTAAACCAATGATTTGTAAAGGGGCAAAATTATATCTCTCTCTCTCTGGAGTCTATATCACTTTTAATACTAGAAAGTATTTTGATTACTTTAGAAACTGCAGCTTGGCATTGGGAAAAAATAGCAAATAAAAGAAAAAATATAGCATATACAATTGCAACACAAGTCATATTGTACTTGAATGGTATTAAAAATGTCCTTTCCTTTTCAATCTGCAGCTCTGTAATTTTCCTGCAAAATGCAATGCAATATGGCTGCCTGGAGGTGTTCTCTACTCAGAATGTGTACAGAATGCCCCCCGGAAACATAATTTCCCGCTTGTGTGTTTGGCTCACTGATTTTCCCAAAAGTCTACACTAAGATGCAAATCAGATTTTTTGGCATCCCCTGCAACAAAAATGTAATTTATGGTGAGATACTCCTAATAGAAAATCAGGTCTAAAGGGATACAGACTCTTCCATTTTCCTCATTAGAGCCCTGCAGATGCAGCAACAGATTGTTAATTATGAAATCACTCCCATTAGACACTCAGCACATGGGCACAGAGAAATAAACAGTAATTTCTTCAGAACAACAAAAGGTAGGACTCTGCAACAGCATTTGTTAAAACCCTTGAAATGTGCATATATCACCCAGAGGGGAATGTTTTTTTCTCAACAAAAGTGGAGTTACTCTTTAAGTCTATGATCTACCAGAACACCCAGATACTTCTCCACCATTGACCCTCCCAGCTGTTCCTCTCCTAGTATGTATGATGCATGCATGTTTTTAGCCCCCAAGTGCATAACTTTACATTTATCAACATTAAACCTCATTTGCCACACAGTTGCCCAATTAAAAAGTGCATTGAGGTCGGCTTGTAAATTTGAGACATCCTGTAAGGATGTTATTCCACTGCATAGCTTAGTGTCATCTGCAAAGACAGAAATGGCACTTTTAATCCCAGATCCTATATCATTTATAAATATATTAAAAAGTAAGGGTCCCAACACTGAACCTTGGGGTACACCACTAATAACCTTAGACCATTCTGAGTATGAATCATTAATCGCTACTCTCTGAATACAGTCTTTCAGACAGTTTTCTATCCATTTACAAACTGAATTTCTAAGTCTGTAAACTTTAACGTATACATTAGTCATTGCAAAATCCAAGTATACTATATCTCCAGCCACTCCTTTGTCTAAGTTCTTGCTTTACATGCTCCCATGTTCTTTCTTCATGTGTCATGCTCCCATGTAGTGCCCTGCTCTTAAGTAATGTGCCCAGTTCTGATTTAATGTGCCCTGTTTCCACATAATGTGCCCTGCTGCCATGTAGTGTGCCCTGCTATATTCCCTGTCCCTCTGTACCCCCCTGCACACTGCGTATCCCAAGTTGGACATGGAATTGAGCATCTGTTCAGAATAAGCAAGCACAAATTTCACATAAAATAGGTACGTTTTAATATTGACTCTATTTTTCTATTATAATGATTTCTAAAAATAATTGTTGTTATATCAACAGCTCACTGATCACACAAGCCTTCCATGAGCTGTAGATGTGAACATTATTTCAGGGGCTCACCAAGATCTCAAACTTTTTGACAAGGGTTCCTACAAGGTAAAAAAGAAACCCTGGTCTATTGCTTAAAATATTTTGTGGTCCTTTATTAAACTCTCCAGTATCTTTCCAACAATAATACATATTCAGAGAGTAGTGAGTTGTTTTGTTTTTCAACAGAACAAGCTGTCCTTTAGATGTAGCAATTAGAGGGTTGAGACAAACCATTTACCACGGACAGGGGTGCTTATCCTGGTTCGCTTTCATTCATTATTTATAAAACCTTTATCACAAAAGAAAAAAACAACTATTGCTGTAGCTGCCTAAAACATGTTAGCTGGAGTTTGGCTTCAATTTGTTAGTGTACATAAATCTTCTAGTACATTTTACACCCCCTCCCCTTAGACTGAAAATGCTGCTGTCCAAAGATGTCTCTGTTGCTCCTCCATTCAGTGTGTATGCACACTAATACAGGAGGTTTGTTACTGGCCAGATAACCAAGTGAAAACAGAGGGAAAAAACTAAAAAAAAATAAACTAATGCAACCACAGAATTTAAAGTGAGTGTAAAGTCTTTTTTTTTTTTTTTAAATATAAAAAAAACCAAACATGTTATACCTACCAGCTCAGTGCAGTGGATTTGCACAGAGCAGCCTGGATCCTCTTCTTCTCTGGTCCCTCTTCTGTGCTCCTGGCCCCTCCTTCCTGTTGAGTGCCCCCACAGCAAGCAGCTTACTATGGGGGCACCTGAGCCGAGTCACAGCTCCCTGTGTCCATTCAGACACAGAGCTGCGGCCTGCCCCTGCCTCTCTCTCTCCTTCGTGGCTGACTTTGATTGACAGTAGCGGGAGCCAATGGTGCCACTGCTGTGTTTCAGCCAATCAGGAGGGAGAGTCTTGGACGGCCGAGACACTCATGGACATCGCTGGACAGAGACAGGGCTCAGGTAAGTATTAGGGGGGCCAAGGGGGCTGCTACACACAGAATGTTTTCTATCCTAGGGCATAGAATGCATTAGGATAAAAAACCTTCTAACTTTACAACCCCTTTAAGAATTGGTAAGTTGCAATATATTACATTTTTGGTATCGGATTTAATGCTGCTTTAAGAGGGTCTACCAGTGATTCTTATTCTAATTGTAGCTCTCTTTAAGGCACCCAAAATTGATAATAGACTTCTGCTTGAACTTCATTCTCTTTCTACCTGAATGTTCCCCTTTTGAACACGCTGTGAAGATAGCTTGAAGGAATATAACAATTGAGATCCAGCTCAGACTGGCACTTTTACAAGTGCTGAAAATAGAACAAAGAGCATTCATTGATTGAGATTCATTGCTCTCTATGGTTACATCCATCCAGCTACATTCACAGTTTTGTGAACGTAAACGCAATTAAGGGGATAGGAATCAGAAACTCTAATGCAAGTGCTTGAGCGTACTATAAGGAAAGGATATGTTACTTTATATTAGACCCTTGTGTGTGGAGACATATCAAAAGCAGAAAGTTATGAGTTTTGTGTGCACCTTTTTGCTGACTCATGACATTACCATAGTTCTCCAGTCATAATGCAAGCCTGGATGTGTAGTGGTCTTTAAGGTCTACTTAGAGTCCACTGTATAAGCATCTATTTTAAGCTACCCATACACTATACAATCTAATCATAGGGTAGAGTTACCAAAACTATGTAATATAAGGACAAACCTACACAATTTATTCAGTTTGTATAAAATCATGCAGGTGCTTCCACTATATAGTTGTTGGTAGATCTAAGACCCCTTTCATACTGGGGCCGCCTGTGCGTAAAATGTCGCTCGTTTTAGCGCTTTATGGGAAGCAAAGAAGGGGTTAAAAACGCCTGTGTTGCCGCACTTTCGAAGAGCTTTTCAGACAATTTCGAAGTGCTGCCCATTCATTGCAATGGGCAGGGGCATTTTGGGAGCAATGTATACAGCGCTTCCAAACTGCCCCAAAGATGCTGCTTGCAGGACTTTTTCTAACGTCGCAAGTACACTGCCCTGGTGTGAAAGCTCTCAGGCTTTCACATTCAGACGGCATGAAAGGCAGTATTTAGGCGCTTTACAGGCACTATTTCTAGCACTAAAATGCCTGAAAACGGCCTCAGTGTGAAAGGGGTCTAAAGAGGTTTTACAATCAGATTGTATAGTGTATGGCCAGCTTCATGATATTAACCAGTATTAATATCTGCTCAATAACAGCCACCATGTAAGAAATATGACAGTTATCACACGGCACTTAAAAAAGTAACCCAAGTATGAAGTTATATTCTCTCAATCTAATTATTGGTAGAAAAAAGTTTTAATGCTTTAATCAAAATCATCAAAGTCATCTAACAAGGAAATATTTCTGAAGGGCCTGTCTGGCTATTATTCTCAATTTTTCAGTGGCGGTTGGTGTTTTTTTTTTTTTTTTTTGGGGGGGGGGGCGGCAAACAGTAGGTCGGTCGGGTCACGGATGGCATCCAACCCTCCCCGGTCATTCAGTAGTCGGGGCCCTGCACTTACCCCATCTCTCCAGGCTGTGGGGGGCGGCTGCTTCCTCAGTGCTCTGTGCCCTGAGCCCATCCTTTTTTAAAGCCTATTAGAGCCTCTGGCTCTACTCACGTGCTATATAAAAATAAAAAATAAACCCCATTAGAATCCATGCGTCCGGCGCCCTGCATGTAGATCAGGGGGCCAGATGCATGGATGGGGGGGCGGCACCCGTGCGCCCCCTATGTATGGGCTGCCACTGCTGCCTACCATAAAAGATTACCAATGAGCATTTGCTGAGCTTTTGAGCCAAAAGATTTGGAACAAGAACTAGTTGAAATTATATATCCTGCCATACTAGATTAAGCAGGTGTACCCAGAGAAGACACAAAAGTCATTACAATGTTGCAGCTTGGAGTCACACCTTCAGCTCTCATCTTTTGCAATTACTGGTAGCCTATAATTAAAGCTGAACTATGTACCAGTAAATTAACTCTAATGTTGTATTTCCAATGTATGGATGGCTGCTGCTTTAGTTAAAAATCTTGGTTTAAAGTGGTTGTAAAGGCTAAAGGTTTTTTAACCTTACCCTCTTACCATCCTCTGCATTAAGTAAAAAACCTTAATGTGCAGCATCCTCCAGCACTCTCTACCTGAGCCCGAACTCAATCCATCGCTGTTTCCGAGAGCAGCAGCGCTGCATTCTCTCTCCCTCCTCATTGGACTTGATGAGAACAGCGGGAGCCATTGGCTCCTGCTGCTGTCAATCAAATGACACATGGAATTTACCTGCATTCCCACACCTGCACAGATGTGAACCTAGCCTTAGATCTGTATTTAATGTGTATTGGTGAAGATTAGTCTATGTTAGCAAATTTCCATAATGGGTCAGATACAATTCAGCCCAGTATTGGATACACAAATATTCAAAACCATCTATCATTTTTTGCTACTTACAGCAGAAACGTTCTAATACCATTTAAACCAAGACCACTCCAGAGACCCTGGGAAAAGGAGAAATTGCTAGGAGAATACTGAATATTTAAAGAGGAAACTTTGACTATTATCCGGTTATAGAATCTGTTCTTATCTAGGTCTTGTGCTTGGCCAAGCTGCTTACGTGTTTTAAGACTGTGCACATGATTTAGGTGCTATTAAAAATCCATATTACTCAATATGTGTTCATGGAGAGGCAGTGCAAGTTAATTATTTTCCATTTCTAGGCAGTTGCCTTTAATGAGTTTTAACCGGTGGAAATCATTAATGTCTGACTGTCAGGAAGCTAGTGAGATAATGAACCTCCAGCTTATCCCTCTGCCATAAAGTGTCTTATGAAAGAAAAAAAGCACTTTGCCCACCTATCTTTAAACGATACAGAGACACAGCGCCATGATAGTCTTCTTCATTTTATACACTTTTTTCCCCATGCTCATTGCTATTGGATAATTCTGTTACTATGTAGATTGGTCATTTAACAAGTCCATATAATTTCTATTGCCCCGTACACACGGTCGGACATTGATCGGACATTCCGACAACAAAATCCTGGGATTTTTTCCGACGGATGTTGGCTCAAACTTGTCTTGCATACACACAGTCACACAAAGTTATCGGAAAATCCGATCATTCTGAACGCGGTGACGTAAAACGCGTAAGTCGGGACTATAAACGGGGCAGTAGCCAATAGCTTTCATCTCTTTACTTATTCTGAGCATGCGTGGCACTTTGTGTGTCGGATTTGTGTACACACGATCGGAAATTCCGACAACGGATTTTGTTGTCGGAAAATTTTATAGCCTGCTCTCAAACTTTGTGTGTCGGAAAATCCGATGGAAAATGTGTGATGGAGCCCACACACGGTCGGAATTTCCGACAACAAGGTCCTATCACACATTTTCCGTCGGAAAATCCGACCGTGTGTACGGGGCATTAGGCTGCTGTCACATGGATGTGTTTTTTGCTCTGTTTTTACCTTGCCAAAAACTGAAGAAAAACATAGAAAAAATATTTCCCTTTAAATTCTATAGACTTTTCACACCACTGCCCTACGGATGCGGTGCATTTTGAAAAGTCCTGCATGCTGCATCTTAAGTGCGCTTTTCAAAACTGCAACAAAACCGCAACTCTCCATTGAAAAGAATAGAAGGCACGGCACAGGGTCCCCACTAAAATCCATAACAGACCCTTATCCGAGCATGCAACTCAGCAGGTCAGGAAAGGGGGGGTGAAGTTAGCACCCCTCCCCTCCTGAATCATACCAAGCCACATGCCCTCAACATGGGGGGATGGGTGCTTTGGGGCGGGGGGGGCTCCGAATCTCTGAATAACCAAAAATGTGTAATTTCTGACTGAAATGAATTGCACATGTCTAGTAGCAAGAGCTCCATCTATTTTTTCAGTAGCAAAAGGCCTTGTGTAGCCGTCGGAATAAACTCAGAAGGTTTCTTCGACGGAACTCCCACGGAATTCCATTCAAGCGGTCTTGCCTACATACGGTCAAACCAAAGTCTGACCAAAGGTTGACCGTCAAGAACACGGTGACGTACAACACGTACGACGGGACTAGAAAAAGGAAGTTCATTAGCCAGTAGCCAATAGCTTCCGTCTCGTATTTGCTTCAGAACATGCGTCCTTTTTGGTCCGTCGGAACAGCATACAGACGAGCGGTTTACCCGATAGGAATTGGTTCCGTCATGTTCTATTTCTAGGTCCATCAGAATTTTCTAAAAAGAAAGTCCAATGAGGCATAAACACGATCGGAATATACGATGAAAAGCTTCCGTCAGACTTTTTCTGTTGGACATTCCGCTCGTGTGTATGCGGCTTTAATATACAGCCTGCTGGCCCCAGAATTCAGTAGTCATTGTTTTTCCTGCCTAGATACTTAGTCAGGCCAGTGAAGGAAACATATTATTTAATTGGCTTATGCTAGTTAAATTATGTCGTTTATTTTTTTACTGCTCTACTCTTTTTTCTTTTAGGACCCATTTGCGTCTCAGTGGAGCTTTCATGCATGCAAATCAACATGCTTTACAGTGCACATTAAAGCAACCTGGAATGCGCAATAAAAGTGCATGCATAATTTTTTTTTTTTTTGTCATTTAAAGTTTTATGTGTGCACACATGCACAATTTTTGGCAATGCAGCCCACTACAACACACAATAGTGCATTATCTTGAGTTGTGGTGTGTTGCAATAGAGGTATGTTGGGATGGTGGCTGTGTTCTGTAGTCTGGAAGGCAAAATAGTTATAGAGTGCATTATGAACAAGTACAGGCCTCCATAAAACATGTGCAATCTTCTGCATATATCATAACAGGGAACTGGAACTGACTTGTCAGAGTACAAAAAGTTCCAGCACATGCAACAATTGTAATTTCTTTGCTGCAAAGGCCAGTTATAGGTCAGGGCAATGGCCATTTGTTTGTACTGTTGTAAACTCCTTACCCAAGTCAGTACGACTATCTCCTACTATATTCACCTTTAGGTGATCCCTAAAAATCCATTTATTTAGAGAAGCTTAACCTGCCTCTAACAAAAGCATTTTTTATTTTCTCCATCAGCTCTTCCTCCACAGTTATTACCTTTTGTATCTCTTGACCCTTCCTTTTAGATTGTAAGCTCTAATGGGCAGGGCCCTCTGATTCCTCTTGTATTGAATTATATTGTAACTGACTGCCTGTCCTCTCTTTGCTACACTTTGCTACAATGTAAAGTAGTGAGTGTACAGCTTGTATAACAGTGTAAATTTGCTGTCCCCTAAAAATAACTCAACACACAACCATTAATGTCTAAACCACTGGCAACAAAAGTGAGTACACCCCTAAGTGAAAATGTCCAAATTGGGCCCAATTAGCCATTTTCCCTCCCCGGTGTCATGTGACTTGTTAGTGTTACAAGGTCTCAGGTGCGAATGGGGAGCAGGTGTGTTAAATTTGGTGTTATCGCTCTCACTCTCTACTACTGGTCACTGGAAGTTCAACATGGCACCTCATGACAAAAAACTCTGTGAGGATCTCAAAAAAAGAATTGTTGCTCTACATAAAGATTGCCTAGGCCAGGGATATGCAATTAGCGGACCTCCAGCTGTTGCAGAACTACAATTCCCATGAGGCATAGCAAGACTCTGACAGCCACAAGCATGACACCCAGAGGTAGAGGCATGATGGGACTTGTAGTTTTGCAACAGCTGAAGATCCACTAATTGCATAACCCTGGCCTAGGCTATAAGACGATGAGAATGAGCTGCAGCACGGTGGCCAAGACCATACAGTGGTTTAACAGGACAGGCCTCGCCATGATCGACCAAAGAAGTGGAGTGCACATGCTCAGCGTCATATCCAGAGGTTGTCTTTGGGAAATAGACATATGAGTGCTGCCAGCATTACTGCAGAGGTTGAAGGGGTGGGGGTCAGCCTGTCAGTGCTCAGACCATATGCCACACACTGCATCAAATTGGTCTGCATGGCTGTCATCCTATAAGGAAGCCTCTTCTAAAGATGATGCACAAAAAACCCTGCAAACAGATTTATGAAGACAAGCAGACTAAGGACATGGATTACTGGAACCATGTCCTGTGGTCTGTTGAGACTAAGATAGGCTTATTTGGTTCAGAGGGTGTCAAGCGTGTGGAGCAGCAACCAGGTGAGGAGTACAAAGACAAGTGTGTCTTGCCTATAGTCAAGCATGGTGATGGGAGTGTCATGGTCTGGAGCTGCATGAGTGCTCAGGGAAAGATTACTCCTGCGCTTGTGAGGGTCTGTTTGGGTTTGAAAAAAGTAGTATTGTGAACTGTAGCAAAGCTAAAAGAGATGGTTTTGCATGTCCCGCTGCCCAGAAATTGACCCCGGGGTGGTCAGGTAAGGCTATATGGAGAGTGGTGGATGAAGGGCACGTGATCAATTGCTCACATCAAAACGTATAAAATTTATTCATATGTAAATAGAAGCAAATAAAAGCAAATAAAAACAATGGAATAGTACCAATACTACGTGTTATGCAAACAGGTAACATAATACAAAAAACATGGAAATTGAAAATTAAAAATGGGTTAAAAGTATCATAAGCCCATGTTGAGGCGGGTGCTTAGAATCTGCTTAGAATTCTAAACATTCACGCGCCCTTCATCCACCACTCTCCATATAGCTGCATGAGTGCTGTCGGCACTGGGGAGCTGCAGTTCATTGAGGGAACCATGAATGCAGCATGTACTGTGACATACTGAAGCAGAGCATGATCCCCTCCCTTCAGAGACTGGGCTGCAGGGCAGTATTCCAATATGATAACGACCCCAAACACACCTCCAAGATGACCACTGCCTTGCTAAAGAAGCTGAGGGTAAAGGTGATGGACTGGCCAAGCATGTCTCCAGACCTAAACCCTATTGAGCATCTGTGGGGCATCCTCAAATGGAAGGTGGAGGAGCGCAAGGTCTCTAACATCCACCAGCTCCGTGATGTCGTCATGGAGGAGTGGAAGAGGACTCCAGTGGCAACCTGTGAAGCTCTGGTGAACTCCATGCCCAAGAGGGTTAAGGCAGTGCTGGAAAATAATGGTGACCACACAAAATATTGACACTTTGAGCCCAATTTGGACATTTTCACTTAGGGGTGTATTCACTTTTGATGCAAGTGCTTTCGACATTAATGGCCGTGTGTTGTCATTTTGAGGGGACAGCAAATTTACACTGTTATATAAGCTGTACACTCACTACTTTACTTTGTAGCAAAGTGTCATTTTTTCAGTGTTGTCACATGAAAAGATATAATAAAATATTTACAAAAATGGGAGGGGTGTACCTACTTTTGTGAGATACTGTATATAATGCCTTGGAAATTCTTTTGTACTCTTCTCCTGACTGATACTTTTTAACAATAAGATACCTTTGATGATTTTGAAGTTCTCTGCGGTCCATGGCTTTTGCTGTAGGATGCGACTAAGAAAATGCAGGAAAGACCTACTAGAACAGCTGAACTTTATTTGGGGTTAATCAGAGGCACTTTAAATGATGGCATGTGTGTGCTGACTCCTATTTAACATGAGTTTGAATTTTATTGCTTAAAGGGGTTGTAAACCCTCACGGTTTTTCACCTTAATGCATTTGATGCATTAAAGTAAAAACCTTCTGCAGTGCTGCAGCCCCCCCCCCCCTTTACTTACCTGAAGCTGTCACCCTCCACCTGGGAACAAGCACACCAGCTCTAGCTGGTGTCTCGTGTCCTGATTGGATACACTGATAGCAGCACAGCCATTGGCTCCCGCTGCTGTCAATGCCGCGGCGCCGGGGGGGGGGGGGGTGCGGGTCTGAGTCCTGCATTCTGTGTGAATGGACACAGATGCAGGACTCGGAAGCTGGTCCACACAGGTGTCCATCTTAGGAGAGCCTTCTTCAACGTGGACACTCGATGCGGGGAGGAGCCACCAGCGCCACTGAGGGACCCCAGAAGAGGAAGATCGGGGCCATTCTGTGCAAAACAAACTGCACAGTGGAGGTAAGTATGACATGTTTGTTATTTTTTAAAAAATGAGGGTTCACAAACCCTTTAATTCTCAACACAGCTACATCCCAAGTTATAAGAGGGTTTGCACACTTATGCAACCACATTATTTTATTTTTTTATTTTTTCTCCCCCCCCAAAAGATTTCAGTTTGTTTTTCAATTGAGTTGTACAGTTTATAGGCCACATTAAAGGTGGAAAAAGTTTTGAATTGATTTATCTTTGTCTCATTTTTTTACATCACAGAAATCTGACATTTTAACAGGGGTGTGTAGACATTTTATACCCACTGTATATAGGGGAATCAGAACCTCCTTCCTCCTGCTGGTGATCCCTCTAGTGATGCAAGCACAAGTTCTATTCACTTTTCCAACTGCCCACACTGTTTGCTCGTTTTGCAATCATCTGAAATAAGTACCCCCAAATCTTTTTCCTCTACAGTGCCGACTAACACTGTATCGCCAATGTTGTACCCTCTCAGGGGATTCCTTTTCCATAGGTGCTTTATTTTACATTTATAAATATTAAACTACAGTCTCCACTCCTTTGACCAATCTTCCAGCAATGCCAAATCATGTTCCATGTAGCAGACACCTCCAGGAATATCAACCCTAATACACACCTTTGTGTTATCAGCAAAAAGACATACCTTGCCCAACAAACCTTTAGTTATATCACTTATATAGCAATTATATAGAACAGCACCTAGTACAGAGCCTTGTGGTACACCACTAGGGACTGGCCTCTGTTCTGAGTGAACCCCATATACAACCGTATCTATCTTTTAGCCAACTGCATATCCACTGAACCACCCAAGGGTTAGGTCCTAGCTTGTACATCTTTTGTAATAAATCATTATGTGGAACTGTATCAAATGCCTTGCTGAAATCAAGATAAGCTATGTTCACAGCACCTCCCTGGTCCAAAACATTGAAAGAAAATCCCCTGGTAGCGGACTTTTAAGGCACAAAGGTTATAAAAAATATTCTAATATGAAAAAGTATTTTTTAAAGTATGAAAAATACAAAACATTCAATGAAAAGCACATTTGAAGTAAACATTATAATGTTGTCATTCAAAACAGAATACAAATAATGGGCCCAAGGGTACAAATAATTGTACCAAAGGGTACAAGAAACATTAGCCCATTATTTGTATTCTGTTTTGAATGACAACACTGTAATGTTTACTTCAAATCTGCTTTTTATTAAATGTTTTGTATTTTTCATACTTTAATACATACTTTTTTTATATTAGAACATTTTTTATAACCTTTGTGGCTTAAAAGTCCGCCACCAGGGGATTTTGTTTCATTTTTGTAAACACTGGATGTGGCACAACCATATGCCCAATTCTAACCGACTTACCTTTGTAACTGGTCCAAAACATTGGTAAAATAGTCAAGAAATTGAATCAGATTAGTCTGACATGATCTGCCCTCAGTAAAGCCATGCTGCTTTGGGTCCAGCAAGTTGTGCATTTTTAAGTGTTCAATGATTCTTCTTTTCAGGAGCGATTCCATTAACCTGACTACAACTGATGTTAAACTCACCGGCCTGTAATTGCCAGCTTCTACCTTCTGCCCTTCTTGTGGATAGGTACAATATTAGCTGTCCGCCAGTCATTGGGAACTTCTGTTAGAAGAGATTGATTAAAAAGATCTGTTAATGGTCCAACAACTATATCTCAAAGTTCTCTTAGAACTCTGGGATGAATACCATCAGGGTCCATTGCCTTATTGAGCTTTAACCGAGCTAGTTCCTCTGCTACCTCTGTCTCCAGAAATCCTAGAAAAGAACAGTCATTACTAGAATCAATATAGTTCAGCAAATTATTTCTGAGTAGACTGAACAGAAGTAATTGTTAAAATGGTTTGCTACATCCAGGTCTCCCTCAACATATGAGTGTGTCCAGTATAATTTTAGTGATCCCATTGTATTTTTTCCTTCTATCACTAATGTACCTAAAAAAGGTTTTATCACCTTTCTTAAAAGATATTAAAAACTTTCCTCCTCTTTCTGTGCTTTAGCAGCACTGATAAAGTTTTGGCTTCCTAAAGCTGGGGCGGCTTCCCCTATCTGTCTCGCTCCCCTGTCGGGAGAAGACAATGGCCCAGGAGAATGGATTCCTGCATCAATACTGTCTGTGTTGAGGGGGAATCGAGCAAATTTCTTTCCTGAAACCGTGGCTGCAGGAAAGAAAAGAAATCCATGTATGGCCGGCCTTACAGGTAACAGCCAACTCTCTCAAACCTGCTTTAAATTGTACTGTGGATTCCCCATTATTAAGGCAACATTGATGGAATTTGTATTGTTCTGCAACCATGTTTGCGTTAAGCATAAAGAAATTCTCTAATGCAGTGAGAGTTTATCATAAGTGTCATCTGCTGCTGGTAGAATATAGCAAATGCGCTGTCCTTCTGATCTCCGGCACTGAATAAATAGAGCACATATTCTAGGAGTATGTTGGTCATATAAATCCATGCAGTAATAGGCATTGCAAGCTCACAAGGATATGGAATTAAAGGTGCAGGATGTTGTAGAGACATAGGAGACATACTCATCACCAATCTTGTTGTGTCCTGTAGCCTGGAAAAAGGGACAAAGTAGTAAATTTATTACCAAATTCTGTCCTCCATTAAACGTGTAGGACAACATATATACAGTATTTGTTTTTTCAATTTTAACAGCATGTATGGGAGATAAAGCTTTTTATTGAATAGACACTGAAACTTCTTGTATGACCAAAACGGAAAAATATTTTTCGTATCTCTGTGTTATAAAAGATATGGTGTATGCATAGAAAGGAAAATTTTACTTTTCAGGAACTTTAAGGCAAAATCCATGTGTGCAATACAGCAAGTCAAGCCAAATCTTTCAAAGATGGATTCATTAGTGTTAAGGGATGTTGTACCATACACATGGTAAGCAGAAACTCAGTCCCTTATAGACCTTCAAAAATGTTTGATTGCCTGTGTGTTTGAAACAATGACCAACCCTGAGTAACTAAGCAAGATTTACTAACACCTATTAGCAAGTGAGTAATGGCAATTAGCAAAGCAATGACTTAGATAAATGATGACAATGGCAATATCATTCTGAATTAGAGCCCCTAAACTGACTGTGACACTTGATGGCACTGAGCAAGTGTTCAGCAACAGTGTAATAAAAGAAACATCAGCCACTGTTGCAGTGTTTTTATAGGCCTTGTGATGCATCCAAGAGACACAAAGCTGCCTTAATGGGGGTAAAACAGAGTGGGCAATCCCAGGGAAGCAGAGTAAGGCATAGCAGAACCCAGCACAGATTACAAAAACTGCACACTAGCAAATACTGGCACAAATTACCAATGATATGCAAATATCTACATCAAGCCAATCAGCCTCATCCAGGTTAAATCTGGGTATTTCTAGCAGTTGTATGATTGGTTTTGCTACAGTTCAGACCTATAAAATTCAGCATTTAAAAGCCTTAAACGCATCTGTTTCTACACCTCTCTCTTGTAAACCTCCTATAAACTGCTTTTTGTCAGCTTTATACCAGTAGTAAAATAAAATCACAAGTAATGAATATTATGTATCCTATTTTCCACCCATTTAACTAAGCTAACATAATATACCATAATCTAAACATCCAAAGTTACATTTTAAAAACATTTCAAAGAGGTACAGAACATATGAACTCAGAATAACAAAGGTGTAAGAGCCCTTTCACTCTGGGGCGGTTTGCAGGTGCTATTGCGCTAATAATAGCGCCTGCAAACCGACCCGAAAGTGCCGCTGCTTTCATTCCAGTGTGAAAGCCCCGAGGGCTTTCACACTGGAGTGATGCGCTGGCAGGGCGGTAAAAAAAATCCTGCTAGCAGCATCTTTGGAGCGGTGAAGGAGCGGAATGTATACCGCTCCCTTACCGCTCCTGCCCATTGAAATCAGAGGCGCTTTGCGGTGGTATTTAACCCTTTCTCGGCCGCTAGCAGGGGGCAAAACCGCCCCGCTAGCGGCCGAATACCGACGGTAAAACGGCGCTAATAATAGCAGCGTTTTACTGCCAACGCCGCCCCTGCTCCAGTGTGAAAGGGCTCTTAAAGATAAAGTGATGTAGAGAAACAGTGCCAAAGACCTAGGCTTGTTGACAGCTCCAACAATAAAACAATAACAAAGCTAATTACCAAATTATTAAGTAAGTAATGCCAACACCAAACCATCTTACCGTAGATATAAACTGGCTTTAGTTATTTATTCTTGGCTTTAAAATATCATATATGACCATTAATCAAACATACTGTATTAAATTATTTGACATTAACAAAAGACATCTCAGTCACTAAAGCTGTCCATACACAGAGTAAATTTCTAGCTTTCTGTCAAACCAGAGGAAATGTAATCTATAAACACAATCCCATCCAACACCCTTCAATCTGAAAATCAAAGGAGCCAAGTGGAAAATTGTCCACTCAGATGCAGCCACTGTTTGGGTATTCTAGCTTAAAGAATAGCTGTGGGCTAGCTAAAGACTAAAGTCTTCTGGCTAGCAAGTCTTAAGCTGCTAAACATACTTGAAGTATAGATTAAAACTGTTCCTTCACAAAAACTAAGGTGTGACACAGTCACAATACAATAGCAGCAACAAAGAACAGGATGGTTTAGGGGGAGATTTTTTAAAATGTTAACAGCTAGCTGACCCTTCTGGCATCTCACTGGTTTCCTTTTATAGGCTGAGGGGGTCCCTACAGAACCTTCTTTGGACAAATGTAACTATCCATAAGCTGGTAAGAGGGGGGGGGGGGAAAGGGGGATAAAGGGAAAATGGGACATTATGTGAGACACAACACTTGGGCAGAATGAGACAAACAAAAATAGTAGATAGGATATTTATTATTAACACAATTAGGCATGGTGCAATAGATAACATTAATGGTAGACCAATATGTACGATACAGAATTATGAAAAACATGGTTAGTAAATCACATGGTAATATGAATAACATGATAGACATTATTGCACATAATAGATAATGAACCAGCAACATACCCAATAGATGAAAAAGCATGATAAATAGTAAAATTCATTGATTGATTCGGACAAGTAAAACCCATAGTAAACACATGATTGCTGTGGCATAGCATCAAATAAAAAATCTCTACGCGTTTTGTAGGTTGTTTCCACTCATCAGGAGCAGCTATACACTGGGAGTATCTATGATGGAATTAAAAATGCATAATCAATGGTAATTGATTAAGAACAGGAAGAGATCATCTATGGATGAAAAAGTCCTATTGCCATGGTAGTGGTTGAAATTGACTGGTCTTAGTCTTTACTCATTTCAATATGGCTCTCGGACCTGGTGAACTCCTTCTCCCCCTCGCCTTTCTCTTCTTCTATATTTCCTGTTTATTCCTACTCTCTTCTTTTCTGTCCCCTACCTTTCTTTTTTCTCTATTGCCTGTGAACATGGTACTATTTAAGTTCATTGTTCTTTTTATAATGTAATGAATTGCTCTCATTGTATATCTTAAATCTTTAGATTGGCTGATTAATTCAGCAATAACTTACAGTCTTTAGACTCCCCACACTAATTCCTTTATATGTAAATGTAATCTTTGCATATGATTTGTTTTCTCTTATTTATTTTTTTTTCTATTTATCTTTAATTTTCCTATGTAATAGCAAGATTAGACTCTATCTGGTAATATGTGATTATTCAACATATACGTTTTGCTGATTGTTGTATATTCAATAAAATCTTTTGACAAGGAAAAACAGGAAGAGAGGGAGCACAAGAATTATGGTCCTAACACTCTTATCTATTGATAAGTTGTAAAAAATGTAGATGATAATGATGCTATAAAAGAGGCACTAGGAGGCTCTAGGAGGTGAAGAGCGACCCCCCCCCCCCCCCCCCCGGGCGCTGAGGTGGTAGCAATGCAGGCAACAGGAGGGCCAAGAGACCAGGAATAGAACACCTGAGATGGATAACCGCCTTCAAAAGTCTGTAGTGATAGGTATAAGCCCATGGGGCTTCTGTAACAATAAATGGTTAAAGGGTATTAACATCTAGTGGACATATCAATTGATGTGAGAGGCCAGTAAGAAAGGAGGAAAAAAAAAGTGAGAAAAATAGTGAAAAGTGAAATAGAGGGTGGGGGACACCCAAGTGACTAAAAAAAAAAAAGAATGAGTGAGATTATGGAAAGTATTGAAATGAGAATACAAAGGGAAGAACCTATGTGTTCCGCCTATCACACGAGCAGGTCTAGGGGGGCGGGACCGTGTTACAGCGCCGCCGCCGAACACAGACCCAGCCAGCTCCATGATCCATCATCCACATGAGTAGATGCCCGCCCGTACAGCCTGCCCTGTGTGCCTGGATAGGAGGATCGGCGGGGGGGCGCATATAGAGGAAATTAGCTTTCTATATTCCTCCATGCAGCCGCTGAATACTTGCAGGAGGGAGAGGAGGAGAATCAAGCATTCAGCGGCCGCATGGAGGAATATAGAAAGCTAATTTCCTCTATATGCGGCCCCCCTGCCGATCCTCCTATCCAACTTCTTTTACTGGCCCCCCCCAGTTCTCCTTGTGTTCCCTGGCTCCCCCCCCATGCTCTCCTCCCCTCACCACACTCTCCAGCCCCCCCTCACAGTTCTTCTCCCCCTGTTATTGATGCCCCCCCTGCTCTCCAGCTCTCCCCATCCTACTCTAGCCACCATCCCAGTGCTCTTCACTCCCCCAGTGCTCTCCACCCATGTTCTTTCTCCCCCCCCAGTGCTCTCCAGCTCTCCCCATCACTCTCCAGCCCCCACCCCAGTGCTCTCGGCCCCCCACAGTGCTCTCCAGCCCCCCATTCTCCGCACCCCTGTTTTTTCGGTCCCCCCCGGTGCTCTCAAGCTCCACCCATTGCTCTCCAGCCCCCCCGTGCTCTTTGCCCCCGTGCTCTCCACCCCTGTTTTTTTTTGCTCCCCCTCCAGTGCTCTCAAGCTTCCCCCCCAGCACTCTCCGCTCCCCACCCCTGTACTCTCCACTCCCCCCTGAATTTTGCCCTCACCCATGTGCTCTCCAAACCCCGCCAGTGCTCTCCAGTCCCCTGTGCTTTCCACCCCTG
This sequence comes from Lithobates clamitans, assembly GCA_037952925.1. Lineage (NCBI taxonomy): Eukaryota > Metazoa > Chordata > Amphibia > Anura > Ranidae > Lithobates > Lithobates clamitans. The sequence continues at coordinate 3,521,021 of JBBGZY010000271.1, forward strand.
TTCTTTCTGGTCCCCACTGGTGCTTTCCACTCCCCCCATTGCTCTCCACCCCTGTTTTTCTGCCCCTCGCCCAGTGCTCTTTGCCACCCCACACTCTTAGCCCCCACAGTGCTCTCCACCTCTGTTCTTTTGGACCCCCAGTGCTCTCAAGTCCCCCCCAGCGCTCTCCGCTCCCCATCCCTGTGATCTCCACTCCCCCCTGCTCTTTGCCCCCACCCATGTGCTCTCCAATACCGCCAGTACTCTCTGCTCCCCCTTCTTTCCAGCTCCCACCCAGTGCTCTCCACTTCCCCAGGACCAGAGGACAGGCTGACTGGGGCCGGAAAATGAGGATGGCTGAAGGTGCAGGTGGCCAGGGACCACTCCATCTCACAGCAAACAGATCCTCTGGAAGGAGCACTGTCCCCATCCAAAATGAGAACAGACCCTGCCTGCTGCTGGCCATCATGGATATCCTGCTGGCATGCAAGGTACCGTACCAAGCATTAACAACACACCTTCCCACAGACAGGGACTGCTGACTGGGCCATGGGGCACAGGAGGGGTTGCAATGATGGGCACAGTGAAGCTGCATTCCTGGGCACAGTGAGACTTCATTCACGGCACAGTTAAGCTGCATTTGATGGGCACAGTGAGGCTGCATTGATGGGCACAGTGAGACTGCAATGATGGGCACAGTGAGGCTGCAATGATGGGTACAGTGAGGCTGCAATGGTGGGCACAGTGAGGCTGCAATGGTGGGCACAGTGAGGCTGCAATGGTGGGCACAGTGAGGCCGCATTCATGGGCACAGTGAGACTGCATTCACGGGCAGAGTAAAGCTGCATTTGATGAGCACAGTGAGGCTGCATTGATGGGCACAGTGAGGCTGCATTGATGGGCACAGTGAGACTGCATTCATGGGCAGAGTAAAGCTGCATTTGATGGGCACAGTGAGGCTGCATTGATGGGCACAGTGAGGCTGCATTGATGGGCACAGTGAGGCTGCATTTGATTGGTACTGATGAGGCTGCATTTGATGGGCACTGGTAAAGCTGCATTGAGCTCCTGTATCATGTCTGCAGTCTCTGACCATCTCCTGTATCATGTCTGCAGTCTCTGAGGGAGTCTGCAGAGGAGTCAAGAGTGGGAGCACCGCCGGGATGGGGGTCATGGGAGAAGTCAGAGAAGTGTGGACTGTGGAGAGAAGACTATAGGATAAAACCAGAGCCACCGAGCTGGAGCCAACTGACTGAGCCCTATATGGTGCACCTGAGAGGAGGTCAGTGACAGCACCACTAGGCCAGTCTGAAGGGGGAGTCACTGATGTAAGGGGGAGTGAATACGATAATGTAAGGGGGCACCGATATAAAGCACAGCCTTATATCAGTACCCCCCCTTACCTTAGTGTATTCTTTCTGCGGAAGGTGGTTTCCCCCCCCCCCCGTCCTACGTTCTGAATCCTGGGGTCCCCCTTGATGATTGATCACTTACCACTTTTAACTGGAATTTGCTTTTATATATATATGCGTGTATATATATATATATATATATATATATAAAAAGCCCTATGTGATTTCATATCTGTCTTATCTATATATAATACACTCTTCAAATGTGCATTTTATGGTTTTCCCTTTCATGAACAAGAAATCAATGACGTTATGCTGTTGCGCTGGTTTATTAATGCTGTTGCGGTGGTATAATAATGCTGTGGGGCTGGTATGAAATTTTTTCCGGGGCTGGATGTTATTCCCAGTCCAGCCCTGTTGAAGGGGGTTATCCATCTCAGGTGATGTTCTCCTATTCCTGTTCTCTTGACCCTCCTGTCGCCTGCATTGCTATCACCTCAGCTCCCGGGGGGTTGTTCTTCACCTCCTAGTGCCTCTTTAATATCATCATTATCATCTACTTTTTTACAACTTATCCATAGGTAAGAGTGTTAGGACCATAGTTCTTATGCTCCCTCTCTTCCTGTTTTAATCAATAACCATTGATTGTGAATTTTTAATTCCATCATAGATGCTCCCAGTGCATAGCTGCTCCTGATGAGTGGAAACAACCCACAAAACGCATTGAGATTTTTTATTTGATGCTATCTGAATCAATCAATTAATTGTATTATTTATCATGCTTTTTCATCTATTGGGTATTGTGTAACTAGTCCTATAACTATATTGATATCAGGGATGAAACCACGTGGTTATGCTCTACTCTTCAATTTTGGGTACCCTTATTGCAATATTTTGCCTTTAGGATAGTCTCCTTGGATCCACCTATGTTATTGTTGTACCATTAGCAATTTTTTTCATTTTTTTTCTCGATATACCTACATAATATGCTTCATAGTGAATGCCCAATTTGGTGGCCGCCTGGTTTTGTTTGACCCTATCCGGGAGCTGTGATGTGCCTGGCGGGCCCCCTCCCACCCTCTGCTCTAGCCACGCCTGGAGGGGTGGGGGCGCCGCTACAGCGCATCAGCGTCACACATCCCGTCCCTCACGTGCGGCGCTCCTCGGGAGCCGTCATGTTTAGGAACGTGGGAGGTACGCTTGCGAGCGGACAGGGTTTTGATGCAGACGGGCCGGGCATTTCATGCCCGGCTCGCCTTGCCCCTCCCCCTGTCGTGTCATGCGGTGTGACGCCGGTGGGCATTCCTGCGGTGGCGTTATTTTGGGTGTCTTCCGGGCGAGTTATGGCAGACGAGGCTTTGCTTCAAATTGGATCACACACTGCCAAGTATTCCTTTCCAACCCTCCGTTTTCCATCACAGGTATCTATCCAGTTTACTTTCTCACACTATCTTGCCCTCACCCTTCACACACTGGTGGTCACTCACTCTGCTCACTCTTCCTATTTCCTTCACACTCTGATGTTCACTTCCTCAGTACTACTCTTTCACACACTCCTCCTTCCCCTTCACTCCATCATCTTTCTACTGTGAACCATGGTTCACCCTCCATTTTACACACACAGGTCACCTTGGTCCCGTGCCCCCGCTGAATTGCCCGCCGCGGCTCCCGGGGGGGGGGGACAGCAGTCGGATGGCTCGTGAGGTTCGGCACCATGCCACCATCATGTGAACTCGAGTAAGTTTATCTGCAATCGATACGGGGGCTATAACTTCACCCCCCATTCGTATGTGCAATTATTATTATACTCAAATCCATATTTTTACCTCCAGATATATCAAGTGCTGGCTCCTGACGAGTGGCCTTCTAGCCACGAAATGCGTTGAGCTGCCATTTATACTGTCACTTATCAATACTTATATTGTTTTATCAACCATCTGCCAATTTGTATTCATTGATACGAGAGGCCCGAGGCTTTGCAGGCATTACCATATATTATGCTTTTACTCAATTCATTCTGGTGCATTTTGGAAGATTGGTTGCTTGCCTTTTTTTATGATATTCATGTTGTAACTAATATGAACTGTACTATCCTATGTATTATTCTATCGTGTTTCTACATTTTATATTCTGTTTGTATTCTATCGCAATCAATAAATTCTCAACATGTTTACCAATTACCTTTTGCAACCAAGTGATTCATTTAAAGTCCCACCCCCTTGTCCTTCTCCTCTCCTTGATCTATTGGGTATGTTGCTGATTCATTATCTATTATGTGCAATAATGTCTATCATGTTATTTGTATTACCATGTGATTTACTAACCATGTTTTTCATAATTCTGTATCGTACATATTGGTCTACCATTAATGTTATCTATTGCACCATGCCTAATTGTGTTAATAATAAATATCCTATCTACTATTTTTGTTTGATTCATTCTACCCAACTGTTGTGTCTCATATAAAGTCCCATTTTCCCTTTATCCCCCTTTTTTCCCCTCTTATCAAATAATAGGGATGGAGACCTGTGTACTGTACAGTCATGGTCTCATATAAAGTCAAAACAATGTCCTCGTTTTATATCCATAAGCTGGGTTCTGCTACAGGTGAGTAGAAGAAACAAAAAATGATTTAGGAGGGTACTCAACCCAGGGCCACAGCAAACCCATGAGAGGGGGCACCATTAAAACTCGTGCCCCTCTTATTAGATTCTCATGCAGATGCTTGCAATTTAACAACACTTTTGCAAGGATTTAGCAAACTTCACTGCAGAGTTCTACTGATGACTGTTCCTTTCACTTCTTACCTCCTGCTTTCTAAGTGCAGGGTGGGAGGGTCTGCCTGCTAATAAACAAATTGCAGCTGAAAGCAGTGAGCCAATTATATGAGCAGGAATTTATATGCGGAGGGAGTTCTTTGCACAAAGCACAGAATGCTCCCATTGTTGACATGGTTACCAGGAATACATATTTGAAATTTTACCTGTTATAGAACATAGTGCCTGAGATTGAAATATAAAGATGATTTCCATAATTACTAAATTGCTTGTGTTGAAATTATTTGTGCTACATACATTTGTTAACAAAAGCGCAATCATCTTTGAGTGAGTTTCACGTAGGAAAGTACTGGGCCTACTAATGCTGCAGCAGGCACAGACACAAATATATATATATTGATTATTCTGCGCTTACCCAACCAACAATATAGGTGATACCTGAATTAATTAAGTGAAAAAACGTGGTAAACAATTTAGATTTTTTTTTTTAAAAGGGTATAAATGCTGCTATCTCCTGACAAGATTAAATACTCAATTTAGACACATATATAAACAGAAAGGAGATTGCGCAAACACTTTAATGCCGCGTACACATGACCGGTTTTTCCATCAGAATGACGGAGCTCCGACAGAGTTCCTCTGAAACAGACTTGCGTACACACGAATACACCAAAGTCCGATCGTTTAGAACGCGGTGACGTACAACGCGTACGACGGGACTAGAAAAAGGAAGTTAAATAGCCAGTAGCCAATAGCTGCCCTTGCATCATTTTTGGTCCGTCGGAATAGCATACAGACAAACGGTTTTCCCGATAGGAATTGATTCTGTCGGAAAGATTTAAAACATGTTCTATTTTTAGGTCTGTCAGAATTTTCGAAAGAAAAAGTCCAATGAAGCCCACACACGATCGGAATATCCGGTGAAATGATTCAGTCGGACCTTTTCTGCCGAAAAGTCTGGTCGTATGTACGAGGCATTACAAAACAATAAGTGTAGCATATGTGAAAAAACGTGCAACACATTGATTGAGATCTCTGTTCCCAGTCGATGCTTGTTACAGGGAAATGCATTGGTTTGATAGAATCCTGTGACGTCACCACGCACCAGCTGGTAGCCTGATAGCTCAGAGCTGTGTGTCGTCTATATTTCTGTGTTGTGCACGAGAAAATCCTTGGAATAAATACTACGATTTACTGCACCCAGTGGTGTATTTAGGTTCTGTGCTGTCCTAGGCATGACTAAACTCGTGCACCCCCAATTTAAATATGACCCACCCATTCCTGTCAAGGACACACCCCTTCCTGCTATAGCCGCTAGCAATAATCACTGTTTTCTCCCAGCAGGGATATCTCCCTGCGCCCCCCATCCTGGTGAACATGATAGCTCCACAGTCTGTGTTGATGGGGGAAATCAAGCAATTTTCTTGCCTGCAACACATAGTTGCAGGTAAGAAAATTGCATAATCTACGGCCTGCTTAAGGGTCCTTTCACACCAGGTGCAGTGGGACACGAAGCCCCATAGCACCCCCAACAAAAGACAAGGAAAAATGATGGCCTGCGCTGCGGTGGTGTGCACTGAAAAAAGTACTGCACGCAGTACTTTTTTCCAGCACAGCATGGGTCCCTGCATGGCCGCCAATAGAACTCTATAAATGTGACAATTTAATAAAGTTTGTTTGCAAGTGCACTGCACTGCACTAGTTTTAGTGCATCAACACGGCACTGGCCCTGCTGGACCTCACCACCATACGCGTTGCAACACAACGGCTGGTGTGAATTTACCCTAAGCTCTTGTGTTGAGAGGCTTTTGCTTGCTTCAAGTAGGTTTTCCATATCTATGCAAGTGGAATGCAAAATCTGCATGAAGCACAGGTAAATGCAGGTCAGAAGGAGGTCAAGTGCACCTGTCAATGAATTCCGAATGACCACTGAAACATCTCAAATTGATGTCAGAACAAATGCTAGTGCTAAGTGATAACAAAGGTACTTCCAGTGGTGGAAGTGCTCATATTTACCTGCTAAAATACCCCTAAATAATCTCACATTGGGCCAGCAGATAGGGTTGGGCTAGATCCATATTTGTGGATGATTGGACATCCAATGCCGATCTGACCACACAGGTACCACTCTTGGATGTAGGTGCCATTATTCACAGGAGGAACACCGGGGTTGTTGTTCTATTTGATGTTGGTCATGTGACATTCACAAACCAGTTTCATAGTCAAAGAATTATGAATCAATCAGGTCAAAAATGACCCCAAAATATGTCAACACACAGACTGAAAGATTTTTAACCTGTGTATGTTTAATTGCAATCAATTTTTCTAAATAAAACAGGATGACTGGTATAAAGATGTTCCTATAGGGAAAAATCTAAGACAAATCAGCAGGTTGCAAAAAACCATGATTTTTCATTACACCAACACCGGAACTCTCAAGATTTAAACCTATCCATTCCAGGACAACAGGTAAGATTCATTAACGCTCAAAGTATGACCAACAAGGAAATAATCCCGTAATCACTTTATATATCTCTTCAAAGTTATGAGGCAGGAAGGAAACCACCTAAATGCCTTCTTCAGAGTTGTTAGTGAGATTGCAAAGAAAAGAAAAAACCTCTGCTACCATACCTAGGGGCTTCCCTTCTCTCTTCTCTGCTCTATTGACACAGAGAGCCCTGGGAGGAAGTTACATTACATATCGTAACTTCCTCCCAAGGATGCCACGGAGGAAGGTGGGCAGAGCATTAGGCTACTAAGATCTGCCAGTGCCACACTTACTAGTATCGGTGGCCACCAGTTGTATTAAGTGCGGCCGCCGGTCTGTCAGAATGTCAGTCCAGTCACCTTTCGCCGGCTGGTATTATTATACCAGCAGCAGTGCGGCCGCTTTATGGGGGCGCCAGACTGATTTGCCTCCTGGACCCTGCCCCCGGCCCAGTCCACCCCATGAGTCTGGCGCTACAGTACTAGCGCAAGCTCTTTTCGCGTGGGAGCCAGGAGGAGGCTGTTTTTTTCGTGCGGGGCAGGGCAGCTTTTTTGCCGTCCCCCTGCAAAGTGCCGCCCTAGGCCTAGGCCTTGTCAGCCTAGGCCAAGATACAGCATTGACTGCACCATGAAGTTCTTCTTTTTCTTTTAAACAAATTTTTTGAAACATTCACTGGAGGAGTTTTTGAATTGAGTAAAAGTAAAGCTACGAAATCCATCCTGTTATCTATTACGGAAGAGAGCCGCTATCCCTTTTTAGCAGACCAGGTGGAAACATCACAGCTGATCGCTGCTTTTGTCAAAGTGAATGGAAATGATCATTTCATCTTGGTGTTCCGAATGAGGGAGAGCTGCTGGCTTATTCTCTGAAGTGGATCGGGTGAAAATTTATCAAAGTCTACTGTTGGTACCAGGCGAGTGAGACCCTTATAATCTGGGGTCCATCAGATTCGGTAAGAGACCATCTGGCTCCATTTAAGTGTATGTCTTCCTTCCAGATTTGAAGCATCTGATCAATCTTGCAGAGTGCGAGGGGCAGCATCAAAAGTTTTTGTCTCATCACCTCGCTATTTTTTTTCAGTTCGGACATTTTTTTTTTATACATCAATATAAATATTTATGTGGATTTTTAACTCTTGAGTTTTCACTTGGGATGTTTTACAGTTTATCATTATATTTCATTTATTAGTGACCAATTTACTCACCTTAATTTATTCATTTATAAATGTGTTGCACATTTTTCACATATGTTACACATATTGTGTTGTAAAAGTGTTTGCGGAATCTCCTTTGTGTTTATATACAGACACAAATAGCACTACTTCAAACATTGAAGCAAATTAAATACACTCATGTTCCTCTTATGACATTTGAACATGTACAGATAACAATGAGGGTGCACTGATGGCCGTACTACTGTCTGTGGAAAGGCCTGTTACATGACTGGACCAATTATACACTTATAAGACAACTATTTCAACTTAATACAGAAATTACTTTAGGGGCTGATTTACACTTGCTTCGGCTTCAACACACATTAAAAGCTAGTTTACACTTGCTTCAAAGCAAGGCTTCGAACAGGCTTTGTTAAAGCTTTCTGAACGCTAGTCAAAGCCCATGTCACTAAATAAAATGGTTAGCTTACAGTCCTGTTTACTCTTGCTTTTGCTTTGCTTTGCTTTGGCTTTGCTTCAAAAATTATACCCCATGTAGCTTTAGTGGTGTTTCAAAGCGTCTTCAAAGCCTCCATAGAAGTCTATGGCAAAGCTCGCTCAAAGCCTCATCGAAGCCCCACAAAGCCTCACCAAAGCCCCACCGAAGCCCCACCAAAGCCTCATTGAAGTAGAGGCGTTCTGAGCCTGTCGTCATGCCGTACTGGCACAGGTACTCGTTGACGGCCCTCTGCTGCACGTATAGCCGCTGCAGCATTGAGTTCCACGTGGTGGGCATGTCACAAATCAGGCAGTTTACGGACAGGTGGAATTCCCGTGAATTTTAGCCAACCAAGCACTGGCTGTATATGTCCACCTGAAATGGCTACAGACTCTTCTGGCCTGCTTTAGTACAGCTTGCAACCCTGGGTACGTACTTAGGAAATGCTGCGCCACCAAATTGAGGACATGTGTCAGGCATGGCACATGTGTCAACTTTCCCAGTCTAAGGGCAGACAGGAGGTTTGAGCCATAATCGGACACCACCATTCCTGGCTCCAGCTGGCATGGTGTGAACCACCTCTGGGCCTGTCCCTGCAGAGCTGCAAGAATCTCTGCTCCGGTGTGGTTCCTGTCCCCTAAACACACCAGCTGAAGCACTGCATGGCACCTTTTAGCCTGACTCTGGGAATAGCCCTTTGAACGCTTAGGGGGGTACATGATGTTCATAGGACAATTCTGCAAAGGAGGGCATGGAGGTGACGGAAGAGGAGGAGGAGGAGGGGGTAGAGCTCACAGGTCTGGCATTATCACCACCAGCTGTATAGAGATGTGGGGGCACAACAAGCTGCAGCACCGAGCCCTGTCCTGCATCCTTTTGAGTTGCAAGCAGCGTTACCCAGTGTGTTGTGAACAAAAAATATTGTCCCTGCCCATGCTTGCTGAACCAGGTATCAGCAGTAAGGTGGATTTTACGGCTGACTGCCTTGCCCAACGATGCCAGAACATTCCCTTCTACGTGATGGTAGAGAAATGGAACGGCCTTACATGAAATGTAGTAGCGACTGGGAACCTGCCATTGTGGTACCGCACATTGTGAGAATTCACAGAAGGGGGCAGAATCAACCAGGCTGAAAGGCAGAAGTTGGAGAGCCAACAGCTTTGACAAGCTTGCATTCAGACGCTGGCCATGTGGGTGGCAGGGACTGTATTTTTTTTCCGGTGCAGCAGATGGGGCAGAGAAATTTGCCGGCTACAGTTTACAGCTGGTGGTGTGCTGCTGGCAGATATGCTGCTAGGACCCGTGCTATACCATCATCCCTGTCAGTAGAGGCTGCTGAAAGGTAATGACTTGGTATTGCAGGGGCAGACTGAAGAGGGTAAGGAGGAGGAGGGACAGATGTGTGCCCCTTTTGTGTGGCTTTTAGGTGCTCTTGCCAACGGGTTGAGTGGTTGGACGTTAAATGCCTTGTTAGGCATGTGGTATCCAAATGGTTGGTGTTTTTGCCACATTTCATGCGCCTGAGACACAGTTTGCAGATAGCAACAGTGCGATCTGCTGCAGATGTGCTGAAAAAGGCACAGACAGCTGAGCTTTGGGGAGTGGGCCGGGAGATAACAGCTGCAGAATGTGATGGAATAGGGTGGCTGCTCTCTACTCTTTCTTGATGTTGGCCTCCTTGGGGTTGTGGCGCCTCACCTTCAGTTTCCTCCTCTACTCTATCTGGCACCCAAGTCTCATCAGTGACCTCATCATCATCATCATCTCCATCTCCTCCATCTTCATAAATACCACTGGAGACAACTTGGCAATACCCTGCGGCTTGGGGAACATGAATGCCAATTTGTATACCAGTGTTCCTCCCTCTCTCTAGGCTCATGTTCCTGTCATCCTCAACCTCAGAACCAACATCTGAATCCAGTAATGGCTGAGCATCATCAGGGAGCAAGTGACTGAGGCTGTGGTCAAATAACTCAGCTGACTCCTCAATGGCTGATGTTGGGGCTATCGCGGGAATAGATGTGGACAAGGAGGCAGGTGTATCCACTCTGGCAACTGGAGGGGGCTGCACACTTGTCTCTGCTTGCATGACAGAGGATGAGGAGGATGAGGAAGGTTTAGTAAGCCACTCCCCCACCTCCTCTGAAAGCTGTGGTTGGATAGCACAGGCAAACTCACTAAACAGAGGAAATGATGCCCTGCCTGAGGACTGACCACCTCGTCCACCTTTGCCTATGGACACATTTCTTGCTGGCACCCTTACAGTGCCAAGGGAACGTCTGCCTCTCCTTGTTCTCCCAGACATTATTGGGAGGGAGGGGGCGGTGCTTATAAGCAAATGTAAAGAAGAAGTTGAAATCAGTACTTAGATGCACTTTAATCAATGTAAAGAGGTGTTTGGTGCACTTTAATTTGAGTACTCACACTACACAGATACACTCCACTGATACACTATAATATACTACAATATAATGCGCCAAACGTACAATTACGCACAGAACTATATGGTGCTAAACTGGCAGTAATGCACACAGAAGTAAATGGCGTTAAACTGGCAGTAATGCACACAGAACTATACAGTGTTAAACTGGCAGTAACACACGCAAAACTATATGGTGTTAAACTGGCAGTAACGCACACAGAAGTAAATGGCGTTAAACTCACAGTAACGCACACAGAACTATATGGTGTTAAACTGGCAGTAACGCACGCAAAACTATATGGCATTAAACTGGCAGTAACGCATGCAAAACTATATGGCGTTAAACTGATAGTAACGCATGCAAAACTATATTGCGTTAAATTGGCAGTAACACACACAGAAGTAAATGGCGTTAAACTGGCAGTAACGCACACAGAACTATATGGTGTTAAACTGGCAGTAACGCATGCAAAACTATATGGCGTTAAACTGATAGTAACGCACGCAAAACTATATGGCATTAAACTGGCAGTAACGCACACAGAACTATATGGTGTTTAACTGGCAGTAACACACGCAAAACTATATGGCGTTAAACTGGCAGTAACTCACGCAAAACTATATGGCGTTAAACTGGCAGTAATGCACACAAAACAATATGGTGTTAAACTGGCAGTGACGCACGCAAAACTATATGGTGTTAAACTGGCAGTAATGCACACAGAAGTATATGGCGTTAAACTAGCAGTAATGCAATCAAATAGACGGTGTTCAACCGTCACTACACTGACGCTATCTGAACTGTCCCTACTCTAGCTATTCACTAATATAAAGATTATTGCCACGGTCTCACTACACTACACTGAAACTATATGAGCGGTTTCTACTCTACACTATTGTATGTATGAATGACACAGTCTCACTACACTACAGTGAAACTATCTGAGCTGTCCCTACTCTAGCTGCACACTATGCAAAGCTGAATGATGGTCCTCCTCACTACACACACACCATCCCTAGACTGACATTAAACTAATATTCTACACTGACAATTGAAGCAAAATAGCACAGTATAGCACACTAACTAACTGATAGCACTGAACAGAGCCCTGTTCTATCTCTCTCCACGCCAAAATCACACTGAAAATGGCTGCCATTGAAAGAACACTTTTATACTGTGGGGCGGGAATGAGCCATGATTGGATAAAATCATGATGACAGTGTCCAATCATGACTCTGACAGTGCTCTGTTCCCTGATTGCCTGAAGCTTTCACTGCTTCAGCCAATCAAGGCTTGCAATGCACTGTTCACAACCCGTTTGTTCGGCTGTTCGCAACGAAAGTTCGGCCCGAACTTATGCTCGTGCCGAACCATTCGCCCATCCCTATTCAGCACTGCGTCGCTTTAACTGACAATTGCGCTGTTGTGGGACACTGTACCCAAACAAAGTTGACGTCCTTTTTTCCCACAAATAGAATTAATAAAGTTTTAAAGTATTTTAAAAGTCAAAATTTGACGATGCACACAGTGTGTCAACATGTGCTATCTGCCAACATGGGATATCAATGTACGCGTTTTGTGGGTGCAACCCCTTCCTCGCAACTCTAGTAGGTGAGAGGAAGGGGTTGCACCCCCAAAACATGTCCTTTGATCCCCCATGGTGGGAGCTAGCACATGTTGACATTAGGCATGGGATCAGGAGAGAAATTCCCATTTTGAATCCCAATTTTTGTGCATCTTCAAAATTTGGCTTTTACAGGGGTGACATCACCCCATGTGATGAAGGCAAGATCAACACAGTTTTGACATACTCATGTCTGATATTGCCTTCACTTTTTGTACGTTGAACTTTGTAAGTTCCAGAGTTGTGTATATTATGGTTTGAAACGTGCCTGTTAAAGCAAAATATAAAACTAAAAATGTCAAACTTAATAAACAAAGATGTATTTTTGGTGGGAAATTGTTTTACAACGCACATGTGAATGTGCATGGAGTAAAAGTTTTTATACTCAATAATGTGTGGCTTCTTCTTTCAATGCTCAATACCAGTTTTTGTATTAAGTTGGTGTTTAAAGTGACAATGGGGGTTATTTAATAAAGAAACACAGAGAAAAAGAGGCGCCTCTAGGTGTAGACGTAAGAAAACATTTTATTCATAATCTTGTGTCAGTTACACTCACATTTGGGAAGTCATCAGAAAGCATGTAATGCCTCGTTTCCATTGAGCGGATCGGTTCGGTTCGGTACGGTACGCTATTTTGGGTGTTTCCATTATGAAAGCGGCCCATACAACCGAACCGAACCGTTCCATTCAGGGTCCTGCTTCAGATGTGGGGCCATAGAAAATGGAATGGTTCGGTTAGGGCGGAGCTACGATACATTCCACTGATTGGCTGACAGAAAACCCTCTGCTGTGCTATGCTGAGGCATTTTTTCTAAACCCTGTATGGCCACTTGTGGTCCCACTTGCAGTGGAAACGCTCACCAGAATAGACCAGGCCATTCTAGGCCATTCAAACTGTACCGTCCCGAACCGATCCGCTCAGTGGAAACAAGGCATAAGATATCCATCAGAAGAGTATCATCAGATCGGTCACAAGAACTCCTGCCTGTCTGCTGAGTGTTCTGCCTGCGTGTGGAAGGACACCACTGAGATGTTGTGCCGGCCGCGGTGACGACGAGGAACCAGAACAAGGCTTTGGAGCGCAGATGGATGGCAGGTGAGGCAGGCCTTTGTCAAGCGCGGCTGTCACTTCATTGCAGCCCGTACGCCCAGGAAATGCGTCGCTTACCGGTGACGTCATTCCTCCTTGCCTGCCATCCATCTGCATCCCAAGCCTCGTTCTGGTTCCTCGTCGTCACCGCGGCCAGCACAACATCTCAGCGGTGTCCTTCCACACGCAGGCACAACACTCAGCAGACAGTCACGAGTTCTTGTGACCGATCTGATGATACTCTTCTGATGGATATCTTACATGCTTTCTGATGACTTCCCAAATGTGAGTGTAACTGACACAAGATTATGAATAAAATGTTTTCTTACGTCTACACCTAGAGGCGCCTCTTTTTCTTTGTGTTTCTCTTCAGGACCCAGGAACCCGGTTTCAGTTCCCACTGAAGGCTGCCCTATATGTGGACCCATTGTCTTGGTTTAGACTTTTGGACTTTTCCCATATATATGATTTTGAATAATTTACCCACTTTTTTGGTTCTTTTGTGCACCTGTTTTCGAATGTATTTCATGTCCCAAGATATTTAATGATTTTATACAGATTTATATGTGATATTTTTTTCCATATATTAGTCTGTGGGTTAGGGTTGTTTTCTATTGTGCTTTTTTCCAGTTCATTGCGCCTACACTTGCCTATTGTTATTTAATAAAGCAAAATCCTCTTGGCACTACAAGTGCACTAGGAGAACCTAGGAGACAGCTAAAAGAAACACAAGCAGTAAATCAAATTCAAGATGATTTCAGATCAAAATAATTTTTAATTTTATAAAAGTATCAAAAATTTGCTGGCATAGCAATGGCCTCCCTACCCGTAAAATAGTCCAGATACTTTGCCGCACATCATGGGCACTTTGGGGGGGCGAGCCAGGACGGCCAGCTTCCAGGGCCGTCATTGTATTTATGTCCTGAATTGCAGCCTCAGGGCCAACTGAGGCCACATAATTTGGAGCATTTCTCCTTAAATAAATATGTAGAATATAGCATGCTAGCACTATGTGATTCAGTTTATACTCCACCATGTTGATTGCCGTAAGGAATAGGCAGAACCGGCTGGCCATTATACCAAATGCATTCTCCACCACTCTTCTGGCTCTGGCCAGCTGGTAATTAAAAACCCTCTTCTCCGGAGTGAGAGTCCTCTGGGGGAATGGCCTCATCAGATGTTCACCCAGACCAAATGCTTCATCTACAAAAAACACAAATGGGAGTCCTTCCACGTTCTCTTTAGCAGGTGGCAATCCCAAGCTACCACTCTGGAGAAGTGGTAGAACTCGGTCTGGGCAAAGACTCCACCATCCGACATCCGGCCATTCTTCCCCACATCCACATATAAAAACTCATATGTCACCGACACCACCGCCATCAACACGATACTATGAAACCCCTTATAGTTAAAATAGCATGACCCCGAGTGGGGTGGTGGGACAATGTGGACATGTTTCCCATCGATTGGAAAGTCCCAACGCTGGGCAAACTGGGAGGCCACAGTCTGCCATTCCTGTGGCATTGAAGGAAACTGTGGAGTCAAACCAGAAAAAATAGAATTAGTACTTTTGCACATAACATTGCAAGCAGATTAGACACAAACATTCTTGGCCAACATCAGTATAACATTTATTTTAAGGTGTATTTAAAGACAAAAAGATAAGGTACACTTATCAGATTCCTTACCCCCTCTGATGGCCCATTGTAAAAATTTTAGGGGGGTTCTAGATGAGTTTTGTGACAGACTCACCCGGGATAGAGGCTTTTGGAGGGGACTGAATGCAAGCCTCTTGCCGACCGATTATGGCCCTGGCATTTGGGGGAACGGTGCTCTTTGTGAGCTGTATGCCTGGGGACTCTTGAGGTGGTATTACTGTGGATTCGGGTCCTGGTCCCCCAGGACACACAGACTCTGGGGACCCTGTGTATGTCATATGGGAAATGGTGACTTTGAGGGTATGTCTTGGATTGCTTAAAATGGGACAGTAATATTTATCCCCAATATCTCCCAGTATATATATGTAAAGACTAATATTGGTTTGTTTGATTCTGAAATCAACATGTTAATTGAGTGAGCTGATCACATTAGCCTCCAGGACTGGCTAGGAGACGAACAGTCTACTCCTACTATAGTTGTTGATGACTTGACTGAGGAGGGGGGGAGAACACTGTTTGTATTGTTAATTGTAATTAGCTCCTGCTATTGTGAAAATGTCCTGTGGTTGTACTTATGATAATGTATAATGTATTGTGTGAAGAAGAGTTCTGTGTTGATTTGTGATAATGTTGATTGTGTTTTCTGAGCTACAAGATGGCCAGTCTGGCCTAAAGGTCATGACTGAGTCATCTAGGCTGTCTAAAGGGATTAGTTAATTAGCCCATGTTAATTAGGTTTCTGGTCACAGGTGTATGTTCAGAGTAATATGAGCAGGGGATATGCACCTCCTCTTTTACTATACAAAAGAGCCTGTATTCCTTTCAATAAGGTGAGATTCCTGTTTGAACTTACATACAGCCTGCCTGGTGTTTGTTCTGAGCTATTACAACTGGATTCGAACGGCACATAGCTGTAGTTCGATTCCTGGAGCATCAGATGACCGAACCATCAGATGTTGCGATCTGCAATCTGATTCAATAGCCACAGAGGAGTGTCGGGAGAGTAGAACCGAGCAAGCAGGGGTTCGTTACAAGTTTGGGACCCCAAAAAAAACATTATGGCACTCTGCCTGAATTTAAAGTGGTGTTCCGGCCAAAATTATACTTTTAAAATAAAGATACCCCTAAAATACACAAGCTTAATGTGTTCTAGTAAAGTTAGTCTGTAAACTAAGGTCTGCTTTGTTAGTTTATAGAAGTAGTTTGTTATTTTATAAATTTACAGCAGGCCGTGGCCATCTTAAGTGTGGGCATCTGAAGCCAAACTGTATCTCTTCCTGGATCTCATCCTTGCAGATCTCACACATGCTCAGTGCAGCACAAGCAGTGTAATAGGTTTCATGTCAGATTTCCATAGTAACGGCAGTGTCAGAGGAAGTTGCCACCCCTTCCCAGAAGGCATTGCAAACAGGAAATGATGTGATGAGCCACGGCCAGGGAGGAGGAAGTGAAAAATGAATACAGCAGATATACAGTAGGTGCTGAGAAAAAAAAATAAAAAAATATCCAATTCGTTTACAGTGCACAGTTTAGTGATGGATGCTGAAGAGTTGTAAAAGTGGGTGGAACTCCACTTTAAGGACAACAGTAACATTTGTACACATTTAAGGGGGTGTTTAGGGTAAAGCACTACTATGGAGCTGATAAAATACATTGTGAATAGGCAAGGTGTGTATGGGCCCAAAATCGCATGCTGGGGAGGTTAGTGAAGGCAAATATGCACGAAGGACAAAAAAGGAGCATTAAAAGCTTCTAGCATTCATGGGGACAAAGAGAACATTCACATCATATTACAATAATGGTAATTAGGGAATGATGAAAGCAATACAATACATTAGCAAACATTAAATACATAGACATAGACAAATACATAATGATCCCCGGAGCCTGGGGGGAGATGCCTGTTGATAACTTGAGGTCCTGCAGACTTCTCCCTGTCGCCAAGTACTGCAACGTGGCGACTAGCCTCTGTTCAGGAGTGATGGCTTGCCACATGCAGGTGTCCTGCCTGCTAATATAAGTGGACAGCAAAGGCAACAGACGGTGAAAAACAGGGTCCGTCATCCGGAGAAAATTCCTGAAACCATCAGGATTATTTTCCTGGATCTCCCGCAACAAAGGCATATGACAGAATTGGTCATGCTGGAGCAACCAATTCTTGGTCCATGAACTCCTCCTCGCCCTGTTCATGGACTGGGCTTGGGTCAAAGTAAGAACCCCAACACCAAGCCCCCGCATAGCATGAACTCTATGATGAATACGTAACTGCAACATGGCTTCAAAATGGTCGGCTGGTCAGAACGAACTAACAGAAAGCACCGAAAAACAGAAAGGCCTGAGAAGAGCGAGCTGAAAATCAGAAACGAGCAGACAATAACGCACTGGAAAACAAATACGTACTATAATATTACGCACTGAAACCCAGATGCGAACTGACTACATGCACTGAAGAACAGATACAAACCCACAAGCACAAACTGAAGAGCAGTAACGATCAGAAAAGCACGAGGCTGAAAATCGTGAATCGTCTCTCACCAAACTTCTACTAACACGAGATAAAAAGGGTGAAAAAGATAAAAAGAGCCCAAAGGGAGGCACGCTTCGTATGAAACTTCTCTTTTCTAGTGCCGTCGTATGTGTTGTATGTCACCGTGTTCTTGACGGTCGAAAGCTCAGAGATCTTTTGTGTGACCGTGTGTATGCAAACCAAGCTTTAGCGGAATTCCGTCGGGAAAACCATCCAAGGTTTTTCCGACGAAAATTCTGATCGTGTGTACGCGGCATAAGCCTATTTCTGACATTTGTTGCTTACAATTTAAAATACGTATTTTTTTAGAAAATTACTTAGAACCCCCAAACATTATACATATTTTTTTAGCAGAGACCCTAGAAAATAAAATGGCAATCATTGCAAATTTTTTATGTCACACAGTATTTGCGCAGCGGTCTTTCAAACTCAATTTTTTGGAAAAAAAGACACTTTCGTGAATTAAAAAAAAAAAGCAAGACAGTAAAGTTAGCCCATTTTTTTTTTATAATGTAAAAGATGATGTTACACAGAGTAAATAGATACCTAACATGTCATGCTTTGAAATTGCGCACACTCGTGGAATGACGATTAACTACAGTACTTAAAAATCTCCATAGGCGACACGTTTTCTACAAATTATCAGTTTAGAGTTATAGAGGAGGTCCTGTGCTAGAATTATTGCTCTTGCTCTGACGATTGTGGTGTGGTTTGTGTGGTTTGAACACCGTTTACATTTGCGGGCGCGACTTATGTATGCATTTGCTTCTGCGCGCAGGCACGGAGGGACGGGGCGCTTTAAAAAAAATTTTTTTTAATTATTTATTTATGTATTTTTTTTTTACACTGTGACAGTAATAGTCAGTGGCAGGTACTTTTTATGAAGGGAACGGGGTCTATAAGACCCCAAATCCCTCCTTTGCACTTTAAAGTATTTAAAACACCACAATCTGCATTTTGAAATCCTAGTTATTTTTTTAAATTGGCGCCATTGGCAGCCGAGTAAACTGGAAGTGATGCCATGAAATCGCTTCCGGGTTACTAGATCGGAGACCCGATTAAAGCTGAATTTGGCTTCATTTGGGTCTTCGGCCATGAGGTGTCATCTAGTCGCACGGGCCTCCCAATGGTACGGGAGAGCACAGAAGGTGACGTGGAAGGTGGCGCTGGAGGGGGGGACGATCCCTTTCCACTCCTTAGGATAACAGCTAATCGGCTTATAGCCGATTTGGTTGTTATCACTAAAAAGCCAACCGCTGGCTCTAAAAAAACAGTACTGGGGTGATGCCTGCAGCTACAGGCATCACCCCAGTATAACCCCTTCAAGCCGGGAACGCTTATTTTCTTATGGTCGGCGTGAAGGGGTTAACAACCAGTGAATTGCTGGTTGTTGAGGAGGGGGCCAGGAAGCCATCCGTGGCCTCTTTAACAACGACTGTAAACACAACAAAAAAATTTAGAAAAAAACTGTGTGTGTGAGTGTGTGTGTGTGTGGGGGTCAATCCATACCAGGCTATTCAGGTCTGGATTTTACCCCATGCCAAAAATAAAAAAATGGCGTGCCTCCTGCACAAATCTGTATCAGACCCTGATTTTGAGGGGAACCCCAAGACAATTTTTTTTTTAAATTGCATGTTGTCCCCCCAAAAATCCATACCAGATCCTTATCCGAGCATGCAGCCTGGCAGGCCAGAAAATAGGGGAATGAGCAAGGCTGAATGCTCAGATCAGGGTCTGGTAAGGATTTGGGGGACCCCACACCTTTTTGTTTTATTTTCGGCGTGGGATTACACTTATGCCGCGTACACACGGTCGGACTTTCTATCCTACTTGGTCCGGCACACTTTCCGACGGACTTTGTCCGCCAGGTGCGCCGGACTTTAAAACGAACGGACTTGCCCACACACGCCGGGATTTTCCGGCGGGCTAAGTCCGCCCGTCTTTCCGACGGACTTTCGCCGGAGTTCCGGCGGACTTTCAGAATGAACGGACTTGCCCACACACGGACAAGTCCGTTCATTTTGAACGTGACTCAGGTGCGACGGGACTAGAAAAGGATGTCAATCTTGCCGCTTTTATTGGCTAGATTGACACCTTGCGAGCCCCGTCGCGGGGCATACCAGGCCCTTAGGTCTGGTATGGATTATAAAGGGGAACCCCTACGCCGAAAAAACGGCGTGGGGCCCCCCCTAAAATCCATACCAGACCCCGATCCGAGCACGCAGCCTGGCCGGTCAGGAAAGGGGGTGGGGACGAGCGAGCGCGCCCCCCCCCCTCCTGAACCGTACCAGGCCGCATGCCCTCAACATGGGGGGTGGGTGCTTTGGGGGAGGGGGCGCCCTGCGCCCCCCCCCCAAAGCACCTTGTCCCCATGTTGATGAGGACAAGGGCCTCTTCCCGCCAACCCTGGCCGTTGGTTGTCGGGGTCTGCGGGCGGGGGCTTATCGGAATCTGGGAGCCCCCTTTAATAAGGGGGCCCCCAGATCCCGGCCCCCCACCCTATGTAAATGAGTATGGGGTACATGGTACCCCTACCCATTTACCTAGGAAAAAAGTGTAAGTAATAAAACACACCACACAGGTTTTTAAAATATTTTATTAAACAGCTCCGGGGGGGGGGGATCTTCCTCCGGCTTCGGGGGTCTTCTTCCGGCTTCGGGGGTCCCTCCGCTTCATCTTCTCCCGGCGTCCGGTTGGTTCTTCTCCGCTCTCCGGCCTCTTCTCCCGGTGTCGCAGGTCTTCGGCCGGCCCCTCCGCTATCTTTATGTTGCTCTATTGCCAGCGGAGGTCCGGACTTCTGGGCTTCTTGGCTTCTTGGCTTCTCTTCTCTTCTCTTCCCCCAGATGTTGACACGACGCTCTCTCCGGCTGGACTGGTCTCTGAGGGCTGCGTTGTGACTTATATAGGCGGAGACCCCGCCCCCATATGATGTCACAGTCCTTGGGCATGCTGGGACTGTGACGTTTTAGGGGGCGTGGTCGACCACGCCCCCTAAAACGTCACAGTCCCAGCATGCCCAAGGACTGTGACATCATATGGGGGCGGGGTCTCCGCCTATATAAGTCACAACGCAGCCCTCAGAGACCAGTCCAGCCGGAGAGAGCGTCGTGTCAACATCTGGGGGAAGAGAAGAGAAGAGAAGCCAAGAAGCCAAGAAGCCCAGAAGTCCGGACCTCCGCTGGCAATAGAGCAACATGAAGATAGCGGAGGGGCCGGCCGAAGACCTGCGACACCGGGAGAAGAGGCCGGAGAGCGGATAAGAACCAACCGGACGCCGGGAGAAGATGAAGCGGAGGGACCCCCGAAGCCGGAAGAAGACCCCCGAAGCCGGAGGAAGATCCCCCCCCCCCCAGAGCTGTTTAATAAAATATTTTAAAAACCTGTGTGGTGTGTTTTATTACTTACACTTTTTTCCTAGGTAAATGGGTAGGGGTACCATGTACCCCATACTCATTTACATAGGGTGGGGGGCCGGGATCTGGGGGCCCCCTTATTAAAGGGGGCTCCCAGATTCCGATAAGCCCCCGCCTGCAGACCCCGACAACCAACGGCCAGGGTTGTCGGGAAGAGGCCCTTGTCCTCATCAACATGGGGACAAGGTGCTTTGGGGGGGGGGGCGCAGGGCGCCCCCTCCCCCAAAGCACCCACCCCCCATGTTGAGGGCATGCGGCCTGGTACGGTTCAGGAGGGGGGGGGGCGCTCGCTCGTCCCCACCCCCTTTCCTGACCGGCCAGGCTGCGTGCTCGGATCGGGGTCTGGTATGGATTTTAGGGGGGGGCCCACGCCGTTTTTTCGGCGTAGGGGTTCCCCTTTATAATCCATACCAGACCTAAGGGCCTGGTATGCCCCGCGCTCGCCGCAATAGGAAGATTTGTTTTTCCTATTGCAGCGAGCGCGAAATGCAATACCCTGCCCTCGTGTCGTATTTGGTCTGTCGGACCAGCCTACACACGAGCGGGCTTTCCGTCGGACCAGCACACACACGAGCGGACTTTCCGCCCGAAACTGAGTCCGACGGAAAGATTTGAAACTTTCTTCAAATCTAGGTCCGGCGGGCTTTTGGGAAGAAGTCCGCCGGAAAAGTCCGCCGCCGCCCACACACGGGCGGATTGTCCGGCACACTCTGGTCCGCCGGACCAAGTATGCCGGAAAGTCCGACCGTGTGTACGCGGCATTAGAATCCATACCAGACATGAAAGGGCCTGGTATGAATGGGGGGGCCCCACATTTTTTTTTTCTCAATTTTTAATGCCAGTAATTGTGGGAATCCCACTGACAGCTGATGAGTCATCAGTTGTTGAGGACATGGCATCCGGGCTGCTATACACTAGTTGTTAAAGCGGAGTTCCACCCAAAAGTTAGACTGACGCTTATCTGATTCCCCCCCTCCGGTGCCACAATCAGCACCTTTCGGGGAGGAGGAGGAGTGGGTACCTGTTTTTGACAGGTACCCTGTCCCCACTTCCGTCAGACCTTGCCACGGTGAGGTACGCAGAAGTCCGTCCCCTTCCTCCTCCCTTCTCCTCCCCCAGCCTCCGGGCCAGTAAGAGAACCCAGCGTGCTTCACACATGCTCAGTAGGGTCTTGGCGATGAAGCCGCAAGGCTTCACTGTCGAGTTTCCTTACTGGCAATGGAGACGACAGCACCTGACAGCTGACACCTGGTGCGGTACAGATGTTGCTGGAATCCAAGACAGATAAATGTTCTAATATTGAAATTCAGCAGCTACAGTATGTGTGGCTGCTGACTTTTATTTTTTGGAGGGGGTGGCGGAACATCGCTTTAAGGATGCCGCTGTCTAGAAAACAAAAAAAAAATGCTGGAAACCAGTGCTTAGGTTAGCGGTTACCAGCGTTTAGGAGCTTCTAGGACAGGGGTCTCAAACTGGTGGCCCTCCAGCTGTTGCAGAACTACAAGTCCCATGAGGCATTGTAAGGCTGACAGTTACAAGCATCTCCCACAGGCAGAGAAACTATGTGACTTGTAGTTCCGCAACAGCTGGAGGGCCGCCAGTTTAAGACCCCTGTTCTATGGGCTTCAGCTTTTTTTTCAGCTGGCAAATCGCTCCCAAAAATGCAAAAGAAAGCATTTTTTTTCTGCTCCTAGAAGCTGAAGCTGGAAATATTCTTCTAGCTTACCATAGTGTGCATGGACACATAGAATAACACTATTTGCTTCTGGGATCAGAAATAAAATGCTCATACTAGCTGCTAGGAACTGCTAGTAACTTAAAAATAAGCTAGCGTGCATGGAGCCTAAAAGCCTGTAGCTATGTAACATACAAGGAATTTAAGACAAACTTTTGTTGGCCATTTGTGCACTGCAAAAGATTTACTGATACATTGCAGAAAGTATAACATTTTGTGGCTTTTATGGTGATGGCATTCCTGCAAAGGCCAAAGCTTTATTGGTATAAGAGGTCAGGACTATAGTAAGGTCACTTTAAAAGCACAACGCTGATTTCACCCTATCAGTCAATTGAAGCCTGCATGACCACACAGCCATTTATCCTTGTGCATCTATTTTTACTCTCGGCTGCATACATTCTCCCAGGCTGTAGAGATAGATTGTTGTCATTGACTTAGTCAAACACGAAATTTCTGCACGCAAGAAATAGTTTACTTCTTTGAAGTGTACATTAGCCCTTCATTATGGTGTGTTTGGTCAATGGCCATGATCCAACCTGACATATTGCTGACATCTTTGTATTTTTCCCTGAACTTAGTGGAAAACAAACATACCTGAAAAGTAAAATCCTATCATCTGTTAATAACAAAATATGTAGCCAGCGCCACCTTCACTAAGCTCAAGTCACAGAAAAACTTTCAATAATCAAATAATCAATAATCAATAATCAAATAAGGTGATAGAAAAATAATGGTGAAAAAAACTGTAAATGTTGCTAACAAAACAACATTGTGTGAAAACAAAATCACAATAAAGCAAACAAGTGTGTTTATGTGTACATCTCAAAAAATGTTACATAACCAAAATACTGTGAACAATCCACTAATATACTGTATATGCACAACAAAATAATGAAGTCACACTCCAGGTGAGTCCACAAAATGTGCGTTGTTGTTGTTGTTCAGTTGTTTAGTCGTGTCCGACTCTTCGTGACCTCATGGACCATAGCGCGCCAGGCTTTTCTGTCCTCCACTGCCTCCCAGAGCTTGCTTAACTTCATGTTCATTGTTTAGATGATGTTATCTATCCATCTTGTTTTCTGTTGTCCTCTCCTCCTTTTTTCTTCCATGTTTCCCAGCATCAGGGTCTTTTTCAATGAGTCCTCTCTTCGCATTAGGTGGCCAAAGTATTCCAGTTCCAGCTTCAGGATCTGTCCTTCCAGTGAATATTATAATTAATATAATTATTAATTAATATTATTATAAATTAGATGTGCATATTCCTTTAAATTACACACTGTGATGTGCAGCCCAATTACCAGTGTCACTCCAACCTGCTCACCATCATAATATGACCTCTACAAGGAAATGTCTAACACGCTTGTATCTCCACAGCTATGAAATATTGTTCACTCATACAGATCAAGAGTTGTTTTTAGGTCTTCCAGAACAAAAGCTCATCTGCATAACATTCATCACCACATATGCATCCATATGAAAGAGAACAAAACTCACATAGTGTTCTCTGAATGCCTCATTCAACAATAATAAGGATTAAAAACACTCACAAGCAAAGTAGTAATAGCACATGTAAGACCAATCCAATACATGTAAATCAAATGGATGGCACCAATTGTACAGCTTACCACTACTCTCATGGATTCTGAGCATCCATTAGCATGATGGCGGCATTAAAATTGCAGGCTTCGCCCTGTTACATATATCATTTTTCAGCGTGACTTCTTCAGAAGGTGGGCGCCCGATGCCATGCTTATAAAGATTAGTACTAATTATTTACCCAGGATACCTTTACACACATGTGGGCCATATGATTATCGGACCTGTAAGTATTCCACCCAACCTTTCAGTTTCCATGGGAAAATAACAACAGTGCCCCAAATCATATATTCTAAACAAAATCATGTAACTGCCCAGATAGCAAGGATAACTTGCCACAAATTTGTGGCCGTGTTGAATTGTAATGCCCAGTACACACAGTCGGACATTGATCGAACATTCCGACAACAAAATCCTAGGATTTTTTCCGACGGATGTTGGTTCAAACTTGTCTTGCATACACACGGTCCCACAAAGTTGTCGGAAAATCCGATCATTCTGAACGCGGTGACGTAAAACACATATGTCGGGACTATAAACGGGGCAGTAGCCAATAGCTTTCATCTCTTTATTTATTCTAAGCATGCATGGCACTTTGTGCATCGGATTTGTGTACACACGATCGGAAATTCCGACAACGGATTTTGCTGTCGGAAAATTTTATAGTCTGCTCTCAAACTTTGTGTGTCGGAAAATCCGATGGAAAATGTGTAATGGAGCCTACACACGGTCGGAATTTCTGACAACAAGGTCCTATCACACATTTTCCGTCGGAAAATCCGACCGTGTGTACGGGGCATAAGTCTGTTAACTTGCTGCACATTTTCACTAGCAAGTTGTACACCTGCAGAGCACTTGAAGCACAAGTTCTAGTTGACACTTTTCCAATTTGTAGCAAATTCGCATGGCAAGAGCAAAGTTGCAGTGGTGAGTCTACAGCAAGTGTTCTACATCATGAAAATTCAGCTACAGTGACCCCTGTGGTGTGATGACTTTTGCACAACATAACTGAACCAGAACTTGCAGATTGCTTTCAAAGAAAGCTGATCTAGATTAATGCGATGCGAACTTGCTGCAATTGTGCAACAAACTTGTGAATCCTAGCAAGTCATGTGGGCGGATCCCAACTTCATTTTGGTGATCTTCCCCGAGCCTGGACCAGCTCTGTGACTTCAGCCCACTGTCTGCTGAAAATGGGTCACAGGACTGCAGAACAAACTGCACTCCTGTGATCCACAGGAGAAGTACAGCCAAAGAAACTTTTGCTGTACTTCTCCTTTAACATTAATTGTGTAAAAATAATATAACTATTCTTTACATCCCATAAAAAGGTTGGCTGGTAATCAAACCCTGGCCTTCCGCATGTGGAAATTCTACCACTGAACCACAGATAAAAACCACAGAAAATCCAATAAAATGAGAATATAATGAAAGATATAATGCAAAGGAAATATAATCAAAACCAGGCATCCAGCCACCAATACTATATTATAAATCATTAATAAAACAATTTAAAATGCAATTTTAATGATGTCAGCATGCTAATGGGTGCCCAAGATTGATCAATGAGAGTAGTGATGAGCTATTGGTGCCATCCTTTTGGTTTACATGTATTGGATTGGTCTTACATGTGCTATTACTACTGTGCTTGTGAGTGTTTTAAATCCTTATGATTTCTGAATAAAGCATTCAGAGAGTATTCTGTCTGCTGCTTTGTTCCTCTGCTATCAGCATTAATCACCTCTGACAAGTCTTCCTGACATCAAGAGAAAAAAGGTGACAGGGGAGGGAGCTCCAGTTGATTAACAGCCTCAGCTCTGTTCTTGTGTGCTGTGTGAAGGAGGGTGTGTCCCCCACTACAATCAACTCATTGAGCTCTGAGGAGTGTATTTTCCGTTCTCCATCCCCTTTTTTTTCTAACAGCTCAGAAAAGCTTTCAGCACTTTGAATGAACGTAGAGAAGAGAATGCTGCTGATAAACAGGTACAATGTATCTAGGAATTGTTTCATCTCAGTGTATCATCTGAGGACAACCACAAATGGTTGTCGTTTGGCACCACACTGATGAGTTTAGTCATCAACGACATCATCTGAGGTTGATGCAATTTTGATTGAATAGATTGGACATATATATATATATATATATATATATATATATATATATATATATTTATATATATATGCACTTTTTATGACAGCACACCTGGAATAATTGGACTGTGTTTATTGATATGTAGCACTGCCTTTTTGTTTGTTTTATATATTTGCATGTGTTCATGTGTATATACAGTATACTGACAGTGTCAGCAGAGCAATGGGCAGTGTCAGTAGGGCAGAGATTGGTGTCAGTAGGTCAGTGGACAGTGTCAGTAGTTTTTATTTTTAATAAAAATGTGATCTCATTTCATTTTTTGTAACTTTTTTTAGAAGCCCTGTTATGGGGGTTTTGGTGAAATATCAGCGGTCTAAACAGGAGTGTCAGAAATATTGAGGTTAAAAGAATATAGAAGTTCTTTGCATCATATATTTATATTCATATATATGCTATGAACAAACCAGAAACCATCTTGTTTTTAAAGAGGTTAACTTAAGTTCCTTGTCTTTGAAACTAATGCTGTGTACACACGACTGAACTTTCGACGGACTGAATCACGCCTGACTTTTCTACGGACTTTCGACAGACTTTTCGACGGACTTCCGTCGAATCAGACTTGTCTACACACAATCACACCAAAGTCCGACAGATTCGACCGTGATGACGTACAACCAGACTCGAATAAGGAAAGTTCATAGCCAGTAGCCAATAGCTGCCCTAGCGTCGGTTTTCAGCCATCGGACTAGCATACAGACGAACTGATTTTTCGACCGGACTCATGTCCGACGGAAAGATTTGAAACATGTTCTAAATCAAAAGTCCGTCACATTTTCGACAGAAAAGGTCCGCTGCAGGTCCGATGAAGCCCACACACGTGTCAAATTGTCCGACTGATTCGTTCCGTCGGACAAGTTTGGTCGAAAAGTCCGGCCGTGTGTACACAGCATTAGAAACCTTCAAAGGAGGGTTTGTAAGAGAATCTTAGGCTCCTTGCATATCAGCTTAGATCATAAATAAAAGGTCTGAACACTTAGTAAAATAAATAAGAAGAGGACCCATGGCTAGTGTTTAGACTAGAGATTCATATTTCAAATGAGCTCACAAAACTAAAAAATTTTTCTTTTTCCAGGAATGAGACAAGAGACAGGGCTTATTCACAAATCAATATATTGTATTATATACTGCATAAGCAATCATATAATCCCATATATATATATATATATATATATATATATATATATATATATATATATATATATATATAATTACATTATATTGAAGTAGTTATATGCATAATTAAGCAAATAATTGTACATATATTGGTTAATGTATTTTAATAATAGTTTTTATTTCATAATATATTCATAATGTTTTGTTTGGATATTCATAAATCCCATTAATGCATATATATTATTATGATAAGGGTTACAAATGTGGAATCCTATGAAAAGTTACTGATGTAAAATCCTTGTATTTTGAATAACCGGGAGGTTTTTCTGGTGCCATGACTTAGCTTTCAAGGTATGTGAGAAGTTAAGTTAATGACCTTATCCAAACAGTTTCACAACCATATTTCTGAGTTTAACTAAACTAATCAATGTTGGGAATGTCAGTTTTGGGAGTGAGTTGAATTCTAACTGCAGTATGAGTTCTTCCTTTTAAACAAAGAGATAAATATCTTGTTATATCCCAACAAAACTGACTTCAAAGTATTATGATTGGATTAGTTATAGTATGTGTTGAACCAAAGATTCATTCTAAATGTATTTATTTTTTATTTAAAAAAATGAGTCTTGGTTAAATCACCAAGTTCGTATGTGATTAACAAAATTGTCCATGTACTGTAAAAGAGTTTTAAGCGTCAACACCTAGCCTGTTTACATAAGCCCGTAGAGCCCCGGAAAGCTATTTACTAAGTGTCATTAAGTATACGTTTACTAAGTGTTGAAATATGACATTGTGTAACACAAGCTTGTGGTAAAATTGTATTATTATCTATATAAACCAAATATATTTGATATTTGAAGTTATATAAATTTTTGTATCATCACCGTATATATCTGATATTATTTTACACTGAATTTTAGTTAATAAATATATAATTTTAGCACCTTGTTGAACTCGCTTGTCTTCAAAATAGTATGGATAAACAAACTTGAATTAATTGGTTGTATTGTGAAAAAATTTGAAAATCTCCCAAAACACAGATTTTGCATAATTCCATAGATATACCGTATATACTCGAGTATAAGTCGAATTTTTCAGCACATTTTTTTGTGCTGAAAGTGCCCCCCTCGACTTATACTGGAGTCAAGCACTTTTCTGCAGCAAAAAAAATCATTTTCCGAACCGATTTTGGGGCCCCGTATCTCAGGGCCACTTGGTGCTAGGAACCCCAAATTTGGTGTGCAAACCCAGTAGAACTGGTACCACAACATATCCAAAGCTGAAGTACCTAGCACTAAGTGGCCCTGAGATACGGGGCCCCAAAATCGGTTCGGAAAATGTCATTCTGCTGCAGAAAAGTGCTTGACATTTTCTGAACCGATTTTGGGGCCCCATATCTCAGGGAAACTTGGTGCTAGGAACCCCAGCTTTAGAAATTTTATGGTGCTAGTTCCACTGGGTTTGTACACCAAATTTGGGGTTCTTAGCACTAAGTGGCCCCGAGATATGGGGCCCCAAATTCGGTCAACTGTGTCCATCTGCAGCAATGTCATTTCGGGACCCTTTGGGTTCAGAGACCCCAAATTTTGGCTGCAGCTAGGGGGCATCTAGGAACCCTTAACTACCGAGTTTGAAGTTCAGGGGACCTATGGCTGCAAATGGGCACAGTGAGGCATGCAAATGGGCACAGTGATGCTGCAAATAGGCATTGTTGACCCTCTTTTCCACTTACAGTAGCTGTGCATTTCTCACCCTCGTCTTATACTCGTGTCAATAAGTTTTTCCCATTTTTTTTGTTGTAAATTAGGGCCTCGACTTATACTCGGAACGACTTATACTCGAGTATATACGGTAATACTGTTTTAATATTTCAGTATAAACATTCTGTAAGGAGGAATCTGCTTATGCAACTATATAGATCAGTCCAAAAAGAGGGACAAATGAGGAGGAAAGAGGGACAGAGGCACCTTGTTCCAAATCAGAGACAGTCCCTCAAAATCAGGGACAGTTGGGAGCTATGTCCCCCCCTCCCCCTCATGAATCAAACTTGAAGTATTTCATTCAGCAGGGTGTGTGACCTTTACCGAGTGGAGGGTTCTGGTTCTGACTATTCTGGAACAGACTGTTTACTATGACTGTGGGCTGCTTTACCTCCTAAATAAACTGTAAGATTCTGCTTACAGTGCCCAAGGAAGCTATTTTTACAGTTTTATGGGTTCAGTTTGGCTTTAATTAAAATACAGTAAACCATGGATTGAGAGTAATTTGGTCTGAGAGTGTTTTGCAAGACAAGCAAAGAAATTTTGACTTGATAAACTAGCGATGTCTTGATATACAAGTAGTGTCATGTCACAACTGAGTATAAATAAGAAGAGAGGTGCGTTTAAGTGTAGCAATATGGTTACATTTAATGAAGGTACAACATTTAGCAACTCACATGGTTGATGATTAAAACAGGCACATCTAAGTATGCAGGCATCTGGGGTAAAGCTGTCCACATAGAGCATCCTCCGCATCAACATCATCCTTCCCATGCTGCGCTCCACGAGCACTTCAAGCCGCACTTTAAGATCGCTCTAGTGTTCCAGTCATGATTGCAGACTGACGGTCTATGTGGACATCTTAACCCCAGATGCTTGCATACTTAGATGTGCCTCTTTTAATCATTAACCACGTGAGTTGCTAAATTTTGTACCTTCATTAACTTTTTGCCGACCGCCTCACGACAATATACGTTGGCACGGGCAGAATGGCACGGGCAGGCAGAGTAATGTATGGGTACGTTACTCACCTCTCGCTCGGTGATTGCGCCCCCCGGTGTCCTAGGAGGTCGGCATCTTTGCAGGAGCAATCCGTCCTGAGGGGGAGGCCACTAATTCATGGCCTCTCCCTCACGATCGCTCCCGATGAATGGGAAGCTTCCTCTGCTTCTGAAACTGTAAACAGAAGCAGAGGAAGTGATGTCATCTCTCCTCGTGGAGCCCTTTCATTCCGGCTCCCGAGGAGAGAAGACATCAATGTGAGTTTGCACCAACAGCACACTAACACCAGTACACATAGGCACACAAATCACCCCCAAATCACCCCCGATCACCCCCCCTGCACCCCCTGTCACAGTGACACCAATAGCAGTTTTCATTTATTTACTGATCACTGCATTGGTGTCATTTTGTGACTGTTATAGGTGTTAGGGCAATTAGTGGTAGGCCCCTTTAGGTCCAGGGTACCCCCCTAACCCCCCTAATAAAGGTTTAACCCCTTGATCGCCCCCCAGTTAACCCTTTCACCCCTTATCACCAGTGCAACTAATCAATCATTTTTCTGATCGCTGTATTGGTGTCACGGGTGACACTAGTTAGCCTGTTAGTTATTTAGGTTCACCGTCAGCTTTTTATAGCATCAGTTACCACCATATACTACCTAATAAAGGTTTTAACCCCCTGATTGGCCCCTAGTTAACCCTTTCACCCCCTGTCACCAGTGATCACCGTATAAGTGTCACGGGTGACGCTAGGTAGCCAGTTAGTTATTTAGGTTCACCGTTAGCTTTTTATAGCGTCAGGTACCCCTATATACTACCTAATAAAGGTTTTAACCCCCTGATTGCCCCTTAGTTAACCCTTTCACCAGTGATCACAGTATAGGTGTTACGGGTGACTCTGGTTAGTTAGTTTGTTTTTTATACCTGCCGTTTATTACCCAATAAAGGTTTAACCCCCTGATCGCCCGGCGGGTAATATCAGTTAGGTTTTAGGGTCAGTTAAGGTTTGCGTTGTGTCAGGCAGCGTCAGATTAGTGCCAGTACCGCTAACACCCACGCACGCAGCATACACCTCCCTTAGTGGTATAGTGTCTGAACAGATCAATATCTGATCTGATCAGATATATACTAGCATCCCCAGCAGTTTAGGGTTCCCAAAAATGCAGTGTTAGCGGGATCAGCCCAGATACCTGCTAGCACCTGCGTTTTACCCCTCCGCCCAGCCCACCCAAGTGCAGTATCGATCAATCACTGTCACTTACAAAACACTAAACACATAACTGCAGCATTTTTTTGGTAGCGTTTGATACAGTTTCTGACAGCCTAGGAGCTTTTTTACCTGTGAGTCTCACTAGTGTACCAGTAAATTTAGAGCCCAAAATGGCAAATCAAAGGCACATTAGTGAAGAGGCCTACACGTTTTTGAGCATGACAGATAGTGAAGAGGAAGTCACTCATCTGTCAGATTCAGGCTCAGAATACAATCCTGTAGACCACAGCGGCTCCATGACAGATAGCTCTGACAACGGAGTTGTGGTCCCTGCCAAGGTCAAGCGTATAAGACCACGATCTTCTTCTGCTGTTATTGAGGTGCAAAAACCACAGGGTTCTCGTATGGAACAGAGAAGTGCTAGTGCCAATCATCCTTCTGGTGAACTAGCAAGCACCAGCGGCCTAGTACACCCTGGTCGTACATCCAGCACTGCAGTATCACATGGTGACGTGGTGAGTCCCATAAGTGCAGTTCAAGCTGGTGAGGTGGCAAGCACAAGTAGTGTCCCGCTGCCACAAAGAAGACAAAGACAGGCCCGTCGTGCCCAAAGTGTCCTTCCTGCAGAATTTGCCAATCCTAATTGGGAGCCCACCGCTTCTGCAGCACCTGTACTTCCCCCTTTCACTGGCCAACCCAGAATTCAGGTGGAAACAGTTGATTTTACGTCACTTGATTTTTATTCACTGTTTTTCACGGAAGATCTCTATAGATCTATTGTGGACCAAAGTAATTTGTATGCTGGTCAATTCATCACTGCTAATCCCCAGCCCTCCCTTGCCAGAGATTGGAAACCAAGTACGGTTTCCGAATTTAAGACCTTTCTGGACCTATCCCTCGACATGGGCATAGTTAAAATGAGTATGTTGCAGTCATATTGGCCCACTGACCCAATATTCCATATGCCCGTGTTCTCTGCCTCCATGACCAGGGCACGATACAAGCAGATCTTGCAGTTCATGCACTTCAACAACAATGAATGTTGTCCTCGTGGAGACGATCAAATCTACAAAATTCGGCCGCTCGTAAACCACTTCAACAAACATTTTGCAGCCTTGTTTACTCTCCATCAAGTTGTCTGCATTGATGAGTCCCTGATTAAGTTCTGGCCGCTTGTCTTTCAAACAGTATCTTCTCAGCAAGCGTGCCAGATACAGGGTCAAGATGTATAAGCTCTGTGACAGGGCCACAGGCTATACATATAGTTTTATGGTTTACGAGGGAAGAGATAGTAGAGCCGCCAAACTACACAGATTACATAGGGAGCGCTGGCAAGATTGTGTGGGACTTGGTGTCACCCTTATTTGGAAAGGGGTACCATTTGTATGTGGACAATTATTACACGAGCGTGACACTTTTTTTTAGTCACTTGTTTGATATCATCAAATTGGCGCATGTAGCACCGTGCGATCTAATCGTCGGGGTTTAGCCCAGAGACTTGTAGATTCCTGTCTCAGGCTGGGGGAGAGAGCCTGCTTGAAGTGTAATAACTTGCTCTCTGTGAAGTGGAGGGATAATAATAATAATATGTTTTCGATCTGTCCTCCCTTCATGCAGACACGACGGTCCAAATTCCTACGGCGATTGGTGTTGTGGAGAAACCCCTCTGTGTCCACGAATATAACCAAAATATGGGAGGAGTGGACCTCAATGACCAGTTGTTGGTGCCGTACCTAGTCGCCTGTAAGGCCAGACGCTGGTACAAAAAAGTGTCTGTATACTTATTTCAATTGGCTTTGCTGAACGCTCATGTGCTATACAGAGCTTCAGGACGGACTGGATCCTTCCTTAAATTCCAGGAAGAGATCGTCAGAGCCCTTCTGTTTCCAGATGGTGATCCACTTCACCTTCCAATCCAAATGCAGTAAGCCGGCTTCATGAGAGGCATTTTCCGTATGTCCTCCTGAGTACCCCTATGCAACGAGCCCCCCAAAGAAGATGTCGTGTCTGTAGCAAGTGCGGATATAGGCGTGACACCCACTATTATTGTCCCTCCTGTCCTGACAATCCTGGTCTTTGCATTGGTGAATGTTTTGAACGCTACCATACACTAGTGGAGTTTTAGCGTAGGGTACAGCTCTGCACAGACAAGGACACATTTTTACAGGGTCTCCCAAGATGCCATAACATTTTGAGAGACACGAACCTGGAACCAAACCGTTACAGTTACAGTTACAGTTACAAATAAAAGTGTAAAAAAAAAAGAAAAACACATAAAAATATATAAAATAAAAAAACGAAAATAGTTGTTGTTTTATTGTTCTCTCCCTCCCTATTCTCTCTCTATTGTTCTACTCGTTTTTACTGTATTCTATTCTGCAATGTTTTACTGTTATTATGTTTTATCATGTTTGCTTTTCAGGTATGTCATTTCTTCATTTCTTTATACTTTACTGTTTACTGTGTTTTATTGTTAACCATTTTTTTGTTTTTAGGTACGCCATTCAGATGCAGCGTGGATTTATTTATCTTGACAGCAACAGCGTTTGCTCCCACGATACATAAAGCCATGACTCCAGCGCTGTAGGAGGTGATTTCACCACCACAGTTAAAAAAAAGAGCAAACAGTGGGGACGGAAAGTATTCAGACCCCCTTAAATTTTTCACTCTTTGTTATATTGCAGCCATTTGCTAAAATCACTAAAAAAGTTCATTTTTTCCCTCATTAATGTACACACAGCACCCCATATTGACAGAAAAACACAGAATTGTTGACATTTTTGCAGATTTATTAAAAAATAAAAACTGAAATATCACATGGTCCTAAGTATTCAGACCCTTTGCTCAGTATTTAGTAGAAGCACCCTTTTGCTCTAATACAGCCATGAGTCTTTTTGGGAAAGATGCAACAAGTTTTTCACACCTGGATTTGGGGATCATCTGCCATTCCTCCTTGCAGATCCTCTCCAGTTCTGTCAGGTTGGATGGTAAACGTTGGTGGACAGCCATTTTTAGGTCTCTCCAGAGATGCTCAATTGGGTTTAAGTCAGGGCTCTGGCTGGGCCATTCAAGAACAGTCACAGAGTTGTTGTGAAGCCACTCCTTCATTATTTTAGCTGTGTGCTTAGGGTCATTGTCTTGTTGGAAGGTAAACCTTCAGCCCAGTCTGAGGTCCTGAGCACTCTGGAGGAGATTTTCATCCAGGACATCCCTGCACTTGGCAGCATTCATCTTTCCTTCGATTGCAACCAGTCGTCTTGTCCCTGCAGCTGAAAAACACCCCCACAGCATGATGCTGCCACCACCATGCTTCACTGTTGGGACTGTATGGACAGGTGTTGAGCAGTGCCTGGTTTTCTCCACACATACCGCTTAGAATTAAGGCCAAAAAGTTCTATCTTGGTCTCATCAGACCAGAGGATCTTATTTCTAACCATCTTGGAGTCTTTCAGGTGTTTTTTTAGCAAACTCCATGCAGGCTTTCATGTGTCTTGCACTGAGGTAAGGCTTCCATTGGGCCACTCTGCCCGACTGGTGGAGGGCTGCAGTGATGGTTGACTTTCTACAACTTTCTCCCATCTCCCGACTGCATCTCTGGAGCTCAGCCACAGTGATCTTTGTGTTCTTCTTTACCTCTCTCACCAAGGCTCTTCTCCCCCGATAGCTCAGTTTGGCCGGACGGCCAGCTCTAGGAAGGGTTCTGGTTGTCCCAAACGTCTTCCATTGAAGGATTATGGAGGCAACTGTGCTCTTAGGAACCTTAAGTGCAGCAGAAATTTTGTTGTAACCTTGGCCAGATCTGTGCCTTTCCACAATTCTGTCTCTGAGCTCTTCAGGCAGTTCCTTTGACCTCATGATTCTCATTTGCTCTGACATGCACTGTGAGCTGTAAGGTCTTATATAGACAGGTGTGTAGCTTTCCTAATCAAGTCCAATCAGTATAATAAAACCCAGCTGGACTCAAATGAAGGTGTAGAACCATCTCAAGGATGATCAGAAGAAATGGACAGCACCTGAGTTAAAAATATGAGTGTCACAGCAAAGGGTCTGAATACTTAGGAGCATGTGATATTTCAGTTTTTCTTTTTAAATAAATCTGCAAAAATGTCAACAATTCTGTGTTTTTCTGTCAATATGGGGTGCTGTGTGTACATTAATGAGGAAAAAAAATGTACTTAAATGATTTTAGCAAATGGCTGCAATATAACAAAGAGTGAAAAATGTAAGGGGGTCTGAATACTTTCCATCCCCACTGTATATGCTGAAGCATGGGGGCAGCAGGGGTGGAGGAGCGATTTGCTCCTAACTTTTGGGGCGGATCCCCCCATGCTTCGTCATATATATATTTTAGGCACAAATTGCGTTAAAAATGTTTTATTTTTCACAGTTTTTTTTTGTATTAGCTTTGCAGGTATGTTATGCCCTGTACACACAGGCAGATTTTCAGACGGAAAATGTGTGATAGGACCTTGTCCATCAGATTTTCCGACACAAAGTTTGAGAGCAGGATATAAAATTTTCCAACAACAAAATCCGTTGTCGGAAATTCCGATCGTGTGTACACAAATCTGACGGACAAAGTGCCACACATGCTCAGAATAAATAAAGAGATGAAAGCTATTGGCCACTGCCCCGTTTATAGTCCCGACGTATGCGTTTTACATCACCGTGTTCAGAATGATCGGATTTTCCTGACAACTTTGTGTGACCATGTGTATGCAAGACAAGTTTGAGCCAACATCCGTCGGAAAAAATCCTAGGATTTTGTTGTCGGAATGTCCGAACAAAGTCCGACCGTGTGTACGGGGCATAATACTGTAATGTTACTTTGTTTTATTGTTAACCATCATTTGCTTTGCAGGTATGCCAATCAGTTGCAGCGTGGATTTATTTAACTTGACAGCAACAACGTTTGCACCACCACAGTTAAAAAAAAGAGCATATATGCCAAAGCGTGGGGCCAGCAGGGGTGGAGGAACGATTTTCTCCTAACTTTTGGGGCGGATGCCCCCATGCTTCGGCATACAAATATTTTAGGCACAAATTGCGTTAAAAAATGTTTTATTTTTTACTATGTTTTTCTTGTGTTTGCTTTGCAGGTATGGTATGTCTTACTGTTGTACTGTAATGTTACTTTGTTTTATTGTTAACCATCATTTGCTTAGCAGGTACGCCATTCAGTTGCAGTGCGGATTTATTTATCTTGACAGCAACATCGTTTGCTCCCACGATACATAAAGCCGTGACTCCAGCGCTGTGGGAGGTGCTTTCACCACCACAGTTAAAAACAAAATGGTATGCCCATCATTAGAAGTGGGTGGATGAAGGGAGGTATTCTAATGGTGGGCATACCCACCGATCAATCTCTTTTTTTCATTCAGCCCACAGGCTGCATGAAAAAAAAGATTACAATATATGCCCAACAAGGACCAGCAACGAATGATGCCTGAGGGTTTAAGTATCATCTTGGTATCATTCTTTTCAGCCAGCAGTCAGCTTTCATGTAAAAGCAATCCTAGCAGCTAATTAGCCTCTAGAATGCTTTTACAAGCAGTGGGAGGGAATGTCCCCCGCCCCACCGTCTTCCATGCTTTTCTCTATCTCTCCTGTCCCAACAGGGAACATGAGAATGCAGCTGGTGGTTCCATCAGCTGACCATAGAGCTGATCAGAGAGTAGAACGGCTCCAATCATCTCTATGGCCTAAGAAACAGGAAGCTACGAGCATTTCATGACTTAGATTTCGCCAGATGTAAACAGCGCCATTGGGAAATTGGGAAAGCATTTTATCACACCGATCTTGGTGTGGTCAGATGCTTTGAGGGCAGAGGAGAGATCTAGGGTCTAATAGACCCCAATTTTTTCAAAAAAGAGTACCTGTCACTACCTATTGCTATCATAGGGGATATTTACATTCCCTGAGATAACAATAAAAATGACCAAAAAAATTAAAGGAACAGTTTAAAAATAAAATAAAGAAGCAAAATAAATAATGAAAAAAATGAAAACGCAAGCATCAGTCTGGCGTAAACAGCAATAGCACCATGCATGTGAGGTATCACCGTGAAGGTCAGATCGAGGGCAGTAATTTTAGCAGTAGACCTCCTCTGTAAATCTAAAGTGGTAACCTGTAAAGGCTTTTTAAGGCTTTGAAAAATGTATGTAGTTTGTCGCAGCTGCACGTTTGTGCGCAATTTTAAAACATGTCATATTTGGTATCCATTTACTCGGCCTAAGATCATCTTTTTTATCACATCAAACAATTGGGCAATATAGTATGTTTTAGTGCATTAAAATTTAAAAAACTGTGTTTTTTCCAAAAAAAATGCGTTTGAAGAATCGCTGCTCAAATACTGTGTGAAAAAAAAAAATGAAAACCCACCATTTAAATTTGTAGGGCCTTTGCTTTGAAAAAATATATATATAATGTTTGGGGGTTCAAAGTAATTTTCTTGCAAAAAAAAAAAATAAATTTCATGTAAACAAAAAGTGTCAGAAAGGGCTTTGTCTTCAAGTGGTTGGAAGAGTGGGTGATGTGTGACATGAGTTTCTAAATGTTGTGCATAAAATGCCAGGACAGTTCAACCCCCCCCCCCTCAAATGACCCCATTTTGGAAAGTAGACACTCCAAGCTATTTGCTGAGAGGCATGTCGAGTCCATGGAATATTATATATTTTGACACAAGTTGCGGGAAAAGACATTTTTTTTTTTTTTTTTTTTTGCACAAAGTTGTCACTAAATGATATATTGCTCAAACATGCCATGGGAATATGTGAAATTACACCCCAAAATACATTCT
Source organism: Lithobates clamitans (assembly GCA_037952925.1). Classification (NCBI taxonomy): domain Eukaryota; kingdom Metazoa; phylum Chordata; class Amphibia; order Anura; family Ranidae; genus Lithobates; species Lithobates clamitans. The sequence continues at coordinate 3,559,367 of JBBGZY010000271.1, forward strand.
GTTGCTTCTCCTGAGTACGGGGATACCACATGTGTGAGACTTTTTGGGAGCCTAGCCGAGTGCGAGACCCTGAAAACCAAGCACCACCTTCAGGCTTTCTAAGGGTGTAAATTTTTGATTTCACTCCTCACTGCCTGTCACAGTTTCGGAGGCCACGGAATGCCCAGATGGCACAACCCCCCCCCCCCCCCCCCCCAAATGACCTCATTTTGGAAAGTAGAGACCCCAAGCTGTTTGATGAGAGGTATGGTGAGTATTTTGCAGATCTCTCTTTTTGTCAAAAAGTTTTGAAATTTAAAAAAAGAAAAGAAAATGTTTCTTTTCTTTCTTCATTTTCAAAAACAAATGAGAGCCGTAAAATACTCACCATGCCTCTCAGAAAATTGGGGTGTCTACTTTCCAAAATGGGGTCATTTGGGGGGAGGGGGGTTGTGCCATCTTGGCATTTTATGGCCTTCGAAACTGTGATTGGTAGTAAGGAGTGAAATCAAAAATTTACGCCCTTAGAAATCCTGAAGGCGGTGCTTGGTTTTCGGGGCCCCGTAACCATGGCATGTGTGAGCAATATATTATTTAGTGACAACTTTTTTTTTGTCATTATTCAATCACTTGGGACCAAAAAATTAAATATTTAATCGGCTCAACATGCCTCGCAGCAATTTCCTTGGGGTGTCTACTTTCCAAAATAGGGTCGGGGGGGGGGGGGGTTGTACTGCCCTGCCATTTTAGCACCTCAAGAAATGAGAGGTATTCATAAACTAAAAGCTGTGTAAATTCCAGAAAATGTACCCTAGTTTGTAGACGCTATAACTTTTGCGCAAACCAATAAATTTACGCTTGTTGACATTTTTTTACCAAAGACATGTGGCTGAATACATTTTGGCCTAAATGTATGCCTAAAATTGAGTTTATTGGATTTTTCTTATAAGAAAAAGTAGAAAATATCATTTTTTTTTTCAAAATTTTCGGGCTTTTTCCGTTTATATCGCAAAATTAAAAATCACAGAGGCAATCAAATACCATCAAAAGAAAGTTCTATTTGTGGGGAAAAAAGGACGCAAATTTCATTTGGGTACAACATTGCATGATCGCGCAAATACCAGTTAAAGCAGTGCAGTTCCAAATTGGAAAAAAGTCCTCTGGTCTTTAGGCAGCCAAATGGTCCGGGGCTTAAGTGTTTAAATGTAACCATATTGCTACATTTATGTACACACGCCCTGTACACACGATAGGATTTTCCGATGGAAAATGTGTGATAGGACCTTGTTGTCGGAAATTCCGACTGTGTGTGGGCTCCATCACACATTTTCCATAGGAATTTCCGACACACAAGGTTTGAGAGCTTGCTATAAAATTTTCCGACAACAAAATCCGTTGTCGGAAATTCTGATTGTGTGTACACAAATCTGACGCACAAGGTGCCACGCATGCTCAGAATAGATTAAGAGAGGAAAGCTATTGGCTACTGCCCCGTTTATAGTCCCGACGTACGTGTTTTTAGCGTTCAGAACGATCTGATTTTACGACAACTTTGTGTGACCGTGTGTATGCAAGACAAGTTTGAGCCAACATCCATCGGAAAAAATCCATGGATTTTGTTGTCGGAATGTCCGATCAATGTCCGACCGTGTCTACAGGGCATTAGAGGCGCCTCTCTTCTATTTTTTATTCTATAGCTCCTGCTGGATTTTGCTTATAATCCCCTTGTGGAGGCTGCCAGTTGTGGATGCAGATTTTATGGTTACACAAGCTATCACATTGCTATAATCTTTTTATATGAACTACAAACTGAAGGACTTATGAATAAATGGTTGTTGAACGAATCGTCTTAGTTTCCATTATTTCTTATGGGGAAATTCGCTTTGATATACGAGTAGTGCTTTGGATTACATGCATTTTTCCGGAACGAATTATGTTTGCAATCCAAGGTTTTACTGTATACTGTCTTATTATAGCATGCTTTCCAGAGACTCAAAAGCATACGTTTTCTTTCAATGACCCACAGATTCTCTCGAGCACACCAGTACTTCTAGCATCTGCCAGAGTTGCCCGATCACTATTTGTGCTTTGGTATCTTTCGTTTAAACATGCCTGTATTTAAATGCAAAGTGAAACTTCTCCTAGTCACTTGTATCACAGTACGTAAGAGCACCACAAGTGCCATTAGGCATTTGGACGGTAATGCATAAGGGATTATGGATTCCTTGTCAACATTCTAATGTAAGTTTAGAATTTGTCATCTGCATTACAAAAAAAGGAAAGGAAACATGGTAATTCCACTCTATCATATATAACCCCCTTAAATATAAATGAGCAGTCTGTTTACTGGCTTCTTCAGCTCATTGAGTTTTCTGAATACACTATATGAGGAAAGGCAGCCTTTCTATCTAGCTGAAAAACTGCGAGTGTTAAATTGATGCATGGTAATTCATTTTGACTTGACTGTCTATGAATGTAGGTTATTCTGATATTGCTCTGCTTGTGTCAGCCTGCTATTTGGAAAGTCACTATAGGGAATAATAGACGCACTTAGGGAGATCTGGCTTGATTCACCCTGATAATTGCATACCTGCCAACTAACTTTAGGTCAAGAACAGGATATTGATCTTTTCTTTTGAAACAGGTTTTATCCTTTTCTTCTGAGCTGAAAATATGAAGATACTAGAAATTAGGTGGCACAGCTTAGATTAAAAATAAAGAAAACATGTATGAAAGTCAATAAAGCAATACATTGCATGAGGCTTGAAATTAAAGTGGAAATTACATGTATGAGAGCCCCACAAACCAAAAACGCTATTTAATACATTTTTAACATACAAATCAAACTCACCCATCCATTCACGTCTCCATGCTTTATTTTGTTTAGAAATCACTTTGAAAAACACACCCCTAGCATTTCTGGCTGTGGCCATCTTGGGTAAGGGCAGATGATTCATGATGCATTTACTTCCCGGAATCTATCTGCCCTTATAACGACCCTAGAAAATCTTGTACATGCACAGTACAATATACATTAGCTGTTGGTACACTTTAGCAAAGTCAGGCATGCAGACAGGAAGGTTTGCTTAGCTGAAAAAGCCCTCTTCCCCTCCTCTAAATGAAAGAAAAAAGCATTAATGTAAAAAATGTCCCAGCTGTTTTATCATCTCTTAAATACGCTAAATACACTGCTCCCCCTGCATTCATAGGAGAGAGGCAGCAGTGGGAGCCATTGCCTGTTGCTGTTGTCAATCAAATTCTGTTAGGAGGGAGCTGGAGTTAGGGCCAAGCCGGGCTGTGGACACACACAGGCTGGCTCAGAAGCGAGTCTATAGGTGCATCCAGAGAAAAGGAGGAACAGAGAGCACCGGTGGGGGACCCCACAAAAGGTGATTCAGGGGGCCGCTCTGTGCAATACCATTACACAGAGTAGGTTAGTATAACATCTTTATGATTTAAAAAAGTTATCCTTTACAAAAGGCTTAATATATATAATGTTTTATTAATCATATAATAACAAAAATGTACAGTGCTGCCCTCCAATCCATTAACCTCTTCCCGCCGGCCATATGCATATATGCGGCCTCTCGGCAGGTGGACTTTAAACGCCAAGATGCTGCATATATGCAAACAAATTACTGTGCTGACACAGTAAACGTATACTTGCTCTCAGAATCTTTCTGATCATGTGACTGCTGCGAATGCCAATCACATCGGTCACATGATTTGAATGCCCACCTCTTAAAGGGCTGGGAGGCAGTGGTAGGAAGAGATTTATAATAAAAAAGCATGTGAAAAAACAAAAGAGCATGTGAATAAACCAAAAAACTGTAAAATATGACTATTCAATCTTTTTTTTTCTAATTTCAATAATGCTTACTCGTCCTTTCTGATGAAGTCCAGGAATGGGCAGAAACTTGCTCACCAATGACATCACCATGCTAGCCAGGAGGTCTGTAGGTACCGAATGGACAGTGAGTTGCAATCCTATGTCTCAGTGACTGGAATATTTACTCGTTATAGGCCTGCTTTTCCTGTAAGTGTGTTTAACTGCTCTAAATATTGCAGTATCAAACTATATCAGTCCTTTTGCTTTTATATGTGCTATTTGATTTGAAGCCATTCATTTTTCAGCAAGTGATTTGAATACAAGTTTCAGGGCCTGGATTTGAACCTGGAACTTCTGCTGCTTGCTAAGATACAGAGCTACCTGTAATGCTAGACAGCTCTCTAGACAATTCCTTGAATGAGCCTGTCTTGAACGTTGTTTGTCTTAAACCCTGAACTCTTTGCTCCACCCATGAACTTCCTGATTTAAACCATGTCTGTGCATGTCCTGTTTCTAGATTATTGTGCTCTCTCCAGCCAGTATCCCGCTGCTGTCTTTCCTGCTGCCCGCCATATTTTGCTACCACTCATTATCGACCCTTGGCTTGTTCCTCAACTACACTTCTGCCTAATCGCAACCTGCAACTACTCTCTACTCTTTTGCTTGTTTACTAATTACGCTTCTGTCTAATCCCTACCTGCTTATCTGCTACTGGACCCTGACTTGCTCACCTCCTGGTGGGGCGATCCTGAGGACCATGACCTGGTACTAACATGCCAAAATCCATCTCTACCATCAGGAGCTCTGATGAACACCGGTTCATACTTAGACTCTGCACCTCAGGTGAGCCCGCGTCATCTGACAGGGCCACTGCCTGAGTACCTATCTTGCTGGTCAGTGATAGTGCCGCAACTGGTCTTTGAGTCTTACCCCTGATCATGACAACAAGAGAAGGAGATGGGGATGCTGGTTCACATTCTCTCTTAAAGGGGACATATGTGCTATTGACCTTGGAGCTTAGATGAGGTCTATGATTAGAGGTGAGAAACACAGGATGAAGAGTGTACATGGTTTGGTTGATGAACAAAGTGGCATACTTTAATTCACATGTATGGAAGGGGATTCAGACACAATAGTTAGCTTGATGATTATGTTTTATTAAAATTGGAGCATCAAGTATTGATTAGTCATATTTTAAAGGACATTGTTTCCTTTTTTTTTGGTGGACAGTGCTGTACATTTTTGTTATAATATGTTAATAGGGTGTGGAGATATCACTGTAGTACTACCACAGCTATTTATATTTTGTTTTGTTACTACAAAACCAGGATTACTATCTAACCAGGATTACTGCAAGACTTTTTGCCCTTCTGAAAAAATTAATTTGTTGTTCAACATATCTTGTTTTCAGTGAAAACTGAGCGATTTATATCTAAATAGGAGCCCTCACCATTTATAGAATTATGCATACTGTACTCTTGACTTCACCTACCTTTCATTTAGATCAAGCAGCTCAGAAGATGACAGTATTTTCCTTTGCATAAGGTGCTCTTGCACTCTCTGCCAGTCTTTTTGCTTGCTAAAAGACTTTCTGTTAAAACAGACTGACAGACGCATGCATTAAATGATAGAAGCAGTAAGTAAAGTGGAGCAAGAAAATTGCTGAAAGAGTTTAAAGTGAACCAGACCTGGCCTAAAAGTTAGCAACAATGTTGGAGTGCAAACATCTTGTGTTACCTGCAAGTAGCTTAAGTGTTGATTTTGTAATTTGGTAGTGTTCATTTTAAAACCAATGCTTGTAAGCCCTTTGGATCCTGGTCCCAGGGTGCACATGGGACCCTGACTTCTCCCCAAGTCAAGCTTAAACTCCTCTTATTCTGAACACTAAGCTTCACCCACTGTCAATAAGCTGTCAAAAGTCAGACAATCTACTGCCCACTGAAGTTCTGGCATTTCAGAGTTAACTGATAGGGGTGGGGATTAATACCATATGGAAAGGGTCTTAAACTTAACTTGGACAGAAGTTGTGGACCCTTTGTACAGCCTTGGCCTAGGATCCAAGGGTGCTGTACAGAGGCATGGGATTCATGTGATGCATGCATTGGCATGCCATAAAGGGCAAGCATCTTAACACATTTGAAGTAACCGTTAGGCCATTTCTGCTACATTTCCATTAATTTTTTAATCTTCTGGTTTTAGGGGATTTTGGAAAGGCGACATTGATCTTTATTTCCATGCCAGTCACACCATCCCGCTTTACTTAGTTAAGCCACACTCTTAGTGGTACATTGCTCAAATTTGTACATGGCTGCTGTAGATACAAGCAGAATATGTATATATATTTTTATGCGTTTCCTGCTTTTTTTCATGTGCTCCCAATGTCCATTGTTGTGCGTCAGCCAATGCGTGTACATTTTTACAAGTACAAGCCTTTATTCACCTCTGTACCTGTAGGCATCAAGGATAAATTAATATTTAAAGCCCACAATAGAGGCACAGAGATCTGATTTTTTTCCTATTACTTTCTATTGCAGCATAATCTTAGTAGTCTGCCAACCTTGTAATGTAAACTCACAGCAGGTATTTCTAAGCCATTAGGGTCCTTTCACACACACATCGTCAAGTTTGTCACAGAAACTGATAAAAATAAAACACATGAAAACTAAAACCCTTTGCATCAGTTTTGTACAGTCGTCTTTGGTTCAGTTCAGTTTAAATCAGTACACATCTGTTATTTACATATCCGCTTTTTTGAGTTGGTGAAGAAAATAGTAATAGATGAAGAAAGGTGAAGATGAACAAATGGACTGTATGCATAGGTGTGTGCAGCCTATTGCATTAGGGTGTGCACCCCAAAGCTCAAACACACATGCGTGTATGTGTATATATATATATATATATATATATTCTGGCAGGGTGAGCCTTTGCCACTGTTTAAATTTGGCGGTCTAGGCCAGATTTTGTAGCAAGCAGGCACACTAATGATGCAAGTGTGTGCTGCATTCATCTTGGAGCCAGAGTTAGACCTCAGAGCCCCCACCCTTCTCAAGGGGGTCAGTGTGTGAAGGGAGCAGTGAATGGTGCATGTCTGCACCATGCTGTCCAGGACAGGACAGACCAAGGCCTGAGCCTGACAGAGTCCATGAGGGACAGAGCAGCTGGAAAGCTGCAAGAAAAGATACAGAGCTGAGGTGCGGCATCTGTGCATGAACACTGGGATGTGTTTGATGGTCAGGAGGACCAAAAGGTACTAACTGGAGCAGTAAAGCTGTCAAGAGAACTAGCAGGCTGAATCCTATGTTTTGGTTCTATTTATGGTGAGAACCCCCTGCGTGGGAAGACATACCTGTATGAACGTTTGACTTTCTTTATACAAAATGGGCAGGAAAGCATTGAAAATACTTCTGGCGTGGAGTAAATTCACTGTTTGATATATATATATATATATATATATATATATACACACACATACACTCTTATAAATAAATGTAAAAAACATTTTAAAATGTAGTAGGGCAGTGGATGGTATCAGTAGAGCAGTGCACCTATCAGTAGGGCAGTGGACACTGTCGGTAGTATTTTTATTATTTTATTATTCTTTACAATTTTATTTTTTTATTCTTTACAATTTTGTTAGGAGCCCCGTTGGGGACTTTGGTGCAATATCAGCAGGGGGAATCTGTGCCGCACGCGGTGAATAGGGTGTGCCCGCGCATCTGGCACACCCCCTACACACACCTATGACTGTATGGGATGTAACAGACATACGTCCATATACATCTATCTGCTCATAGACATATATTGTGGTTCAGTCTGAAAAAATGGCAGATGACTCAAGACTGTCCACTAATGTGAACGGGCCTTTAGAAACTGAATGAAACCTGATTTATTGTGATCTTTGGGGAACTTTGGGAACAAATTACTTTCTAGTACAATCAACTAAAGAGGTCAGGAATAGCTCATTTTAAAGCTTTCATACTGCTAGTTAAGATTAATGCCTCATACACACGATCGGACATTCCGACAACAAAATCCATGGATTTTTTCCGATGGATGTTGGCTTAAACTTGACTTGCATACATACAGTCACACAAATCTTGTCGGAAATTCCGAACTTCAAGAACGCGGTGACGTACAACATGTACGATGAGCTGAGAAAAATGAAGTTCAATAGCCAGTGGGGCTCTTCTGCTTGATTCTGAGCATGCGTGGAACTTTGTGTGTCGGAATTGTGTACACGCGATCGGAATTTACGACAACGGATTTTGTTGTTGGAAAATTTGAGATCCAGATCTCAAATTTTGTGTGACGGAAATTCCGATGGAAAATGTCCGATGGAGCCTACACACAGTCACAATTTCCAACAACTGGCTCCCATCGAACATTTTCCGTCGGAAAATCCGACAGTGTGTACGGGGCATTAGAGTATGTGGCAAATATTACGTTTAAAGTGCAATTGTGCCCAGGCTATCAACATTAAAATATTTACTGACTCTTTTGAATCTGAATCTTTTTGATTGTTGATAGCCTGGGCACAAGTGCACTTTAAACTTGGCAACTGACAAATAGTCTAAAACCAACATACCTGTGAGAACCAAAGACAGCAGCTGCCAACTCTAGTCACCTCCTGCATAACATGATGTTTTTATCACAGTGCATGTGTCTTGAAGGTTGACATTTAATAACTGGTTTAAGGTTTAATTTTAAAATGTTGATTAAAATGCATGAAGTTTTATAAAACACTGAAAAAGTGAGACATGAACAAGTGTTCAAATGCCAATGAAAAAAAAACTATGGTACAGCTTTCTTATTACTGACTTTCTGGCACTGCATTGTTTATATACCTAGGGCAAGGTAATACATCATTCTGTAAAAGTAAACAGTGAGTGCCTGCTCACCATGGCTTGCCATCTATTATCCTATCTAATTCACTGCTCAGTAGCTTGCATGAAAGGGGTTATTAGGCCAAGGTCAAATATACAATGACTGACTGGTGCTAAAAATCATGTATTCCTTTGGGATGCGTACTTCCTCTAACCCTCTGGCCTTTCCTACAGGCCACTGGTGGCAAATTAAGGGGAAAGTTTAAAGAAAGTTAAGCAGGCATCTTGTCGGTCAGCTGGGCAGTCAGTATACAAATAAATTCAGCCCTGATTGGCGCAGATATGCTTATTTACCAGAAATGCAGCAATTGTTTTTTTTTTTAAGAACATACTGGAATTATCATCTTAAAAAATAAAAATGCATAAGATTTATGAGACTGCCAGAGCTTTATTTCCTGGAGAAGCATTCTAAAAATATGATTTTCATCACACATAGAAGATGTTGGAGGGACAAAGTGTAATTAATTACACCCTACAACATTGTGCTGATTGAATCCATGACCCCAACACTTGTAAGGTCAGAGAGTGATAGATTAGTGCTGCATAGAATATTAGGTATGGCGTTTGCTATGGGAAGCTCGTTATATGAGATGTCAGGTCATGTAAATCAAAGGAAACAAATACAAACATCCATCAACAAAATGCAGATAGTGATTACTGGCAGTGGAGATAGAACTGGCAGTGTGAGGCTAAATGTATTTCCTCTGTTATCTATAAAGAGGGAATGGATCCTGAGGGTACATATAAGTTCAGGTATCAAGGTACACATAATAGGGCTGATTTACGAAAGCCGTGCGGTATTCAGTAGAGGCGCACGGCGAGGCGCAACAGACATTTTCATATTTACGAACCGGTGCGCCGGGAACAGAGCGCGAATCCCCCATTTACTATAGCGATCTCGTCGCACGAGTGAATGCAATCTGTGTGCCACTATGGACATGGCGCTCGGCATCTTCAAATGAATATTAACAGAAGATGGAGGTGCCAATATTATGGGGTGATGTGGGATGATATGAGGAAGTTTAGTAACAACTTCCCAATTAACAAATACTGTATGCCCAAAGTAGAAAGAGAAAGTAACTTTTTCAGAGCAAGCCTGCTTTGCCTGCAAGTACACTTAGAAGTGCGTGAGATCAATATAAGCAATGTGCATGCGCAAGTGGCTCTTGTGCTCGTTCAAATGTGTTTGTTCACTGCGCGGCCAAAATCTTAGTAAATGTCAAGCAATGTAAATGCAATTGCATGGGTTGAACTGGTGCACCTCTAAACTTGCCAATTTTTTTTATGCTGGTTCACCCTTATGTATTTTTTATGGAGATTTGCACACAGGTCATGTTAGCATGTTACGTTGCCAACATGTGACATGCACCTTGTTCAAATTATGTAAAAAGACTCTGGCTCCTTTAGCTCCTCCTAAAAGGGCATTTACCCTCCCCCATCGAATGCATATGATTTCCTTGGGCTAGCTTTTGTTTTTAAAGGGGAACTCCACACTCCATCCTCCAATGCTCCTGTCTCCCCCTCTAACCCCTTGGATTACCATGGGCTAACGTTTGCTTTTAAAGGGGAACTCCACACTCCACTTCATTCTCCAAAGGCTGTGAGCTGCCTTCACCAATCAAGCCACATCCTTTTTCAGAGCATACAACAGGGCCAGCTAGGAAAGGGGCGAGAAGAGCGATCGCCCAACCCCCTCCTGAACCATACAAGGCCACATGCACTCAACATAGCTGGCTGCCTTTTGGGCATGTTGGGCTCAGCCCAATACCAACCACAAAGCACCTCGTATCCACTAGTTTAAAGGGGCTTTCCACATTCCGTAAAGCCCCCTGTCTGCAGCCCCCCACAACCCCAGCCTAGGGTTGTGTGGAAGAAGACCTTGTCCCTCTGAATATGGGAACAAGATGGTTGACTTTTGGGGTGCCTGAGCCCCTTCTGCCCCCAAGCATCCACCCCCCCTTTCATGGTCTAGCATGTCTTGAAGGCTATCCATGTATCTGGAAAAAGGTGGGTGCCTTGTATAATGGACCAAAAATATTGTTTGGAACATACAAGTGGGTCATGGCACGTCTACATTCCAAATTTTGCAATTAAGATGGTCATACACTACACAATCTGATTGTACAATCTCTAATCTACAACTCAACATTTAGGATAAATAGGTAATAGGAAGATGCACTGGAAGAATTACTTTTAATTGTAATAAATCAAACAGGCTCTTGCACTAAATCCAAGTTATGGAAGATCTAACTGATTGGCCAGTGTATTGTCACCTTTAAAGGTATGAAAACAGGAAATGATTGTGTTTTATAAATACTTTTCTGTTCTTTGTTATGTATTGAAAGATTTGGTTAAAAAAAGAAAAAAAAACATTCAAAGATATATTAGAAATAATATTAACGAGCTTAGCATCAAAAGGGGTTAATTAAATGAGAACAGCTACTAATTAATTAGCAAAACACATCCAATTAAATTAGATTAGATTAAATTAAGTAATTCCATTGGGCGTGCGCTGTTATCAATGAGAAGATTGTATTTACCATAGCGCCAGTTGGATTTTATATTTATTATCGTGTTGCGTGTCTGCGTTCACACGTTCAATCAATTATTTTTCCGGCGCACCAATTAAGGTATGAACCGGCGCAGCGCACTTTTCTTAGTAAATCACCCCAATGTGTCTTACTCTGGAAAGAAGAGTGGACAATACAGACTTTATTTCTGAACCAATCTGCAGTCATCTTTCACTACTCTTAAATGGCCCACACTTTGCAGCTATAACAGCTTCAACACTTCTGGAAAGGCTGTCCACCAGGTTTAGGAGTACATCTATGGAAATGTTTGACCATTCTTCTAGAATGGCATTTGTGAGGTCAGGCACTGATGTTGGACGAGAAGGCCTGGCTCCCAGTCTCCACTCTAATTCATCCCAAAGGTGTTCTATCGGGTTGAGGTCAGGACTCTGTGCAAGCCAGTCAAGTTCCTCCACCCCAAACTCGCTCATCCATGTCTTTATGGACCTTGCTTTGTGCATTGGTCCAAATCATTTGGTGAAGGGGGTATTATGGTGTGGAGTTGTTTTTAAGGGGTTGGGCTTTGCTCCTTAGTTTCAGTGAAGGGAAGTCTTAAGGTGTCAGCATACCAAGAAATTTTGGACAATTTTATGCTTCCAAGTTTGTGGGAACAGTTTGGGGATGGCCCCTTCCTGTTCCAACATGACTGTGCACCAGTGCACAAAGCAAGGTCCATAAAGACATGGACGAGCCGGTTTGGGGTGGAGGAACTTGACTGGCCTGCACAGAGTCCTGACCACAACCCAATAGAACACCTTTGGGATGAATTAGAGTGGAGACAGCAAGCCAGGCCTTCTCATCCAACATCAGTGCCTGACCTCACAAATGTGCTTCTGGAAGAATGGTCAAACATTCTCATAGAAACACTCCTAAACCTTGTGGACAGCCTTCCCAGAAGAGTTGAAGCTGTTATAGCTGCAAAGGGTGGGCCAAATCAATATTGAACCCTATGGACTAAGACTGGGATGCTATTAAAGTTCATGTGCGCGTAAAGGCAGGCGTCACAATATTATTGGTAATATAGTGTATATATAATCCACTCCACTGCCACTGACTGTTTCAATCACTTAGCTACACTAAGGCATCATTCTCACGAGGCAGATCCGCTGCCTTGGAGTCCGCCTCTGTCCGCCAGCCCAGCGGGAGATCTCTGCTGAGCTGAGCTGAGCGGGGAGGGGCTTGTCGAGCGCCACTGCTTCCTATGGAGAGATCGGATGAAAATGGACAGCATGTCCGTTTTCATCAGATCTCGCTCGATCCGATCCGCCAGGGATGGATACAAATGTAGGGGCATCCGTCTGCTTTTAGCGGATCGGACGGGGTCGGATGTCAGCGGACATGTCACCGTTGACATCCGTCACTCCATAGACTAGCATGGAGCGCCGGTTCAGGTCCACCGTCAAAACTGACAGGCAGACCTGAACGGTCCGACAGTGTGAAAGGGGCCATCGACAGATGCAAGCAAAAATATATGGCACATAATTACTTTAATGGTGAGCAAGGATTTCAGTAGGTCCTTGTCAGACTCTTCTTATAGTCAGTCAAGGTCTATCACAATATCAGCTCAGCAGAAGGTACAGAGGTGTGATCCCCAGATCAGGGGCTATATTTTCCAAGGAGCAAATATTGAACAGAAGGAACAGACTGGATAATTCTCTAGTGGAACGCAGTGAATCAAACAACTCTGCTCTCTGAACCAAGCCAAGTGAGATTTCTCATAGCCACAAAGTAGGGAACCCTTCTGTCTTGGATAGTTCTAATGAGCTAGAGGTTCATTTTACACTGTCATTTTAGCATTTAAACCCTAGTTTGTGTACATACATTGTATCATGTCCTATATGTTCTGTAGGCATAGAGTAAATCAGAAAAAAAACCCCAAAAAAACAAAACAAAATAACATTATATAACAAAATTAAATAACAAAATAACAACATTAAATAACAACATTAAATAACAAAACAAAATAACAACATTAAACAACAAGACATTAAAGTATATGAAAATATAAATAAAATTGCTCTGCGCCTTGAATGTGCTATTTATACAAATTAACATGTGCTTGTGCAAAAAGTAAATGTGTGAAAGCTGCAGTCATATGTGTACTTGCAAAAAATATAATAAAAATTATTTTTTGAACAGTGAAAAGTCACAATCTTTAAAATGCAACTTTGGTTAAAGTGACAGTGCTTCAATAATGTGTCATATTAAACAAGTCACTTATGTTTTGGAGTGTACCTGTGGATACCAGTATGGTGGTAGGACCACTGGGACACTCAGAAATAGGAGGAAAACTATTTTTTTTAATATTATTTTAATTGTTATTTTTTATATATTTTTTAAAATATATTTTTGTATAATTCTTTTATATTTTGAACTCTGGGGCAAAGACATAAAATGATAGCAAACCCTGTTTTTTTTCCTTTTTTATAAAAGTGTCTCTTCATTTCTATCTCCAATCCATCACCCCCCCCCCCCTTCCTTCCCCTCTGGATAGGTTTGTGGGTGTCTCTTTAGCTAACTGGCTACTAAGAAGACACCCATACATGTGCACTGCCATCTGGTGCTCTGTGCCTCTATGGACACACACAGCCCTGAGCAATCCATGCCCCTGATCTCTCCTCCCATCAATTTAAGTGACAGCAGCAGGAACCTATTGCTCTGCTGCTCTCATTACTCTCCTCTGCAACCCAGAAGACTGGGGAGGAAGCACAGATTGTGGAGACCTGGTGGCAGTGAACATGGAATGTGGTTTTGGGAAAGGGGGGCACAGATTGGTACTGGATATTTTTACCTTAAAGCAAGAATGCATTAAGGTAAAAAATGCCCAGTGTTTGGTACCACTTTAAAAGATGCTCAGCAACTTTTAGCCAAGAGTAGTTACCACCCAAGTTGTGAAGATCTTGAAGGGACGTGATAGCCAGCAATATGACTACGGGAGATGACAACACGGCATACATCAGCACTGCATCCTGTAACTCTAAGCAGTGAACCAGATACACAAACTGACCATGCCAGCGCAGATCTGCCTCCGTGTTTGCCATGGTCAGATTAAAACAGGGATCAACAGAAACTAGCAGGATCACCAGATATTTTACAGCAACTTAAGAAATACTTCACCATAGCTTAATTAACATAACATGGGCACAGGGGTGTAGATACAATGTCTGCAGAGTGGAGATGTGGACATAATGTTAGGAAGGGAAGTGGAGGTGCTTGCTATAATGGCTGTGGTTGGATGGATGCATTGATGTAATGCCTATAAGGGGGACAGGTTGGAGAATTGGGTATACAGTATGGGACTGCCTGTATGACCCCTGTCCACTGTTCCCTGTTTGTTAATAAGTAAGGCATGTAATATAAGAGTTTTTGGGAGTTTAATACTGCAGACTGTATGACACCTTAAAATGCAGCGTATTATCAATTGGGGGGTCGGTGTTATTCTGCTAATTGTTGATACTCATTGGCTTACTTATACTGCGCATGATTATTTACCCTTTTTTCTTGCCTTTACTGTATTTTGCTCAATCTATAGCACATCATGGCCTTGATTTTTTTGTGTGATACACTACATATGGGGGCAACTTTTTTTCTTTGCTTTGGGCGATAAAAAATCTTATTCCAGCATTGATTGGAAAAATGAGGACTCACAGGGAATTCACCAGAGTGGGATCAGCACACTACAAAGACCCCTTTAAGTGGTTGATGAAAGCTTTATTTTATCCAACAGTCTGGCATCAGTGCCATTGGGAATTTCTTAGAAAAAGACTCCAGTGAGACTACTTTCCATGAGTATTTAGGTAAGTAATGCTTTATTTTCTGCATACATTTGAAGTCAGAAGAAGATTAAAAAAAATGTTTTTTGCTGCTATTGCATCTAGTTTTTGTCTTAAACAAATGCTAAAATGCACTATAATATAAAAAAATGCAGTAAACTTTTTTTCACAAAACACACTTCAGTTTGTAATGTAATCCACACCAGTTGACCAGTCGATGGATATTGGACCTGATCTGCAGATTTCCAGCATTGAGATGATTTAGTCAAAGTGCTAGGAATTATGGAAGTATGAAAGGACCCTCAAATGATTGAAAAGCTAATCCAATAACCTCAATCTGTTTGTGTCCCTTCAATAACTACTAACAACCTGCTTGCTGTTACTATCCTAGACCTGTACTAACCCTACACACACAACAATTACAATACACCTATACATCTGTTCCCTGATGATAAAAGTATGCGATTGTTGATAGAAGGGGACCTGCCATGGATGTAATTGTAGTCTGTGCTGTGCAGAACAAACACAGTACAATGTTGTTTAAGACCTCCATCATTTTATGAGCCCAAAATATGAAGGGCATCATTTTATTCTTTCAAATGGTACAGTAAAAATGTAATGGGTTTTATATACTGTATGATCTTTGTTTTTATGGTGAGGACATTTTTTTCTTCTTTTTAGTCAGGTTAACATAAAATATTGCATATCAATAATATGAAGTTTTCTTTTTAGCCAGCAGGTGGCATCCATACAGGGCGCAGGGACACTGCCCCCTAATTCATGCGTCCGGCCTACTAATCTACATGCGGGGTGCCAGACGCATGAATTCCAATGGGTTTTTTTTTTTTTTTAGAATCATGTGATTAGAGCCAGAGGCCTCAAAAAAATGCCCAGTGTTTGGTACCACTTTAAAAGATGCTCAGCAACTTTTAGCCAAGAGTAGTTACCACCCAAGTTGTGAAGATCTTGAAGGGACGTGATAGCCAGCAATATGACTACGGGAGATGACAACACGGCATACATCAGCACTGCATCCTGTAACTCTAAGCAGTGAACCAGATACACAAACTGACCATGCCAGCGCAGATCTGCCTCCGTGTTTGCCATGGTCAGATTAAAACAGGGATCAACAGAAACTAGCAGGATCACCAGATATTTTACAGCAACTTAAGAAATACTTCACCATAGCTTAATTAACATAACATGGGCACAGGGGTGTAGATACAATGTCTGCAGAGTGGAGATGTGGACATAATGTTAGGAAGGGAAGTGGAGGTGCTTGCTATAATGGCTGTGGTTGGATAGATGCATTGATGTAATGCCTATAAGGGGGACAGGTTGGAGAATTGGGTATACAGTATGGGACTGCCTGTATGACCCCTGTCCACTGTTCCCTGTTTGTTAATAAGTAAGGCATGTAATATAAGAGTTTTTGGGAGTTTAATACTGCAGACTGTATGACACCTTAAAATGCAGCGTATTATCAATTGGGGGGTCGGTGTTATTCTGCTAATTGTTGATACTCATTGGCTTACTTATACTGCGCATGATTATTTACCCTTTTTTCTTGCCTTTACTGTATTTTGCTCAATCTATAGCACATCATGGCCTTGATTTTTTTGTGTGATACACTACATATGGGGGCAACTTTTTTTCTTTGCTTTGGGCGATAAAAAATCTTATTCCAGCATTGATTGGAAAAATGAGGACTCACAGGGAATTCACCAGAGTGGGATCAGCACACTACAAAGACCCCTTTAAGTGGTTGATGAAAGCTTTATTTTATCCAACAGTCTGGCATCAGTGCCAGTGGGAATTTCTTAGAAAAAGACTCCAGTGAGACTACTTTCCATGAGTATTTAGGTAAGTAATGCTTTATTTTCTGCATACATTTGAAGTCAGAAGAAGATTAAAAAAAATGTTTTTTGCTGCTATTGCATCTAGTTTTTGTCTTAAACAAATGCTAAAATGCACTATAATATAAAAAAATGCAGTAAACTTTTTTTCACAAAACACACTTCAGTTTGTAATGTAATCCACACCAGTTGACCAGTCGATGGATATTGGACCTGATCTGCAGATTTCCAGCATTGAGATGATTTAGTCAAAGTGCTAGGAATTATGGAAGTATGAAAGGACCCTCAAATGATTGAAAAGCTAATCCAATAACCTCAATCTGTTTGTGTCCCTTCAATAACTACTAACAACCTGCTTGCTGTTACTATCCTAGACCTGTACTAACCCTACACACACAACAATTACAATACACCTATACATCTGTTCCCTGATGATAAAAGTATGCGATTGTTGATAGAAGGGGACCTGCCATGGATGTAATTGTAGTCTGTGCTGTGCAGAACAAACACAGTACAATGTTGTTTAAGACCTCCATCATTTTATGAGCCCAAAATATGAAGGGCATCATTTTATTCTTTCAAATGGTACAGTAAAAATGTAATGGGTTTTATATACTGTATGATCTTTGTTTTTATGGTGAGGACAATTTTTTCTTCTTTTTAGTCAGGTTAACATAAAATATTGCATATCAATAATATGAAGTTTTCTTTTTAGCCAGCAGGTGGCATCCATACAGGGCGCAGGGACACTGCCCCCTAATTCATGCGTCCGGCCTACTAATCTACATGCGGGGTGCCAGACGCATGAATTCCAATGGGTTTTTTTTTTTTTTTAGAATCATGTGATTAGAGCCAGAGGCCTCAAAAAAGGGTGGGCTCAGGGCACCCTGAGCTCACCAGTGTGTGACAATAGCAAATTAATATTCACTATTTTCTTCCTGATTCTCCTCCCGGCCAATCAGGACGCTGAGACCTGTCACAAGATTGTCAGGGGCATATCAGTGGCCGCCGGGCAAATATGCGTGCACACAGGTGCACAAGAAGCTCTTCCAGGGCAATTCTGCTCAATTCCCCACCGGGGGGCGCAGGAGCGCTCCCGCGTGTGCCCGTGCGCGCGTTCGCGCGTTCGCGCGCGCGCCCGTGTGCGCGCCCGTTCGCGCTAGCGCTGTTTGGCGCCAAAGCGCCTTTAAAAGGATGACAGGTGCTTCTGTCAGATGCTGTTTGTCTGCAGCTCTGTACCTGCGTTCCTGTTTTCCGTTTGATTTATGTTTACCTGTGACCCGGCTACGTCTGACTACTCTCCAGTCTCCAATCCGACCCGGCTTGCCTGACCTTGCTTATTTGATCATCTGTTGCCGAATCTCTGCCTGCCTGACTACTCTTGGATCACCCCTTTGCCATACCTGCCTGATCTCCTGCTGAAACGGACTGTCTGACTTGCTTCTGCCTGTGTCCTGGGACGCTGCTTCCAGCCTGCCTGTCAAGCACCCTGCCGCTGCCTTCTCAGCTACCTGCCTGTCTACTGGCCTGCATCCGCATACCTGCATCCGCAGCTCAGCCATCCCTGAGGGACATTCTTCCAGATCATCATCTGCTTCTGCTGGAACCGCATCAGGCCCTCCTACCCACTGTGCTCAGGAGACTACTGTCCCCACTCCAGTGGCTCCTGAACCAGCGCTTAAGAGAGGTCTCCTTCTACCAGTCAGGCTCAACTACCAGGTACCTTACAGTACAAACAGCCATGACTGAGCCTGCAGGAGAGACCTCTCCCATCCAGGAGATCTGCACGCACTTAGCAGCACTTACCCAGGCGGTACAAACCTTACAGGACAGTTACAACAGACTGGAGGGCCAAGTATTAAACCTCAGTGGGCCCAGTAATATGGCCCCTGCTGCAGCCGCTCCAGTACAGGCTGCTGCACCGCCCTCTGTGGTAATGCTTCCACCTGAACCAAGAGTGCCTACCCCCGAAAAGTTTTCTGGTGATCGAACAAAATTTGTGGCCTTCCGCAGCACCTGCCAACTCTATTTTGCCCTACAGCCACGGACTTTTTCCTTGGAGGCCACCAAGGTGGGATTTGTTATATCCCTCCTTCAGGGGGAACCCTTGACCTGGGCTCACCGCCTGCTTGAAACCAACGCTGCACAGGTCCAGTCCCTGTCCGCCTTCTTTGAAGCCATGGCCCAGCTCTATGAAGATCCTCAACGGACTGCCACCGCTGAGGCAGCTCTGTTCGCGCTCCAGCAAGGCCGTAGGCCGGCCGAGGACTATGTAACAGACTTTCGACGCTGGAGCGCGGACACTCAATGGAACAACGCAGCCCTGCGCCATCAGTTCCGCATGGGGCTGTCTGAGGGTCTGAAGGATGAGCTTGCTCGAGTAGGGATGCCTGATACCCTGGAGGAACTCATCACCATTACCATCCAGATTGACCGACGCCTTCGTGAGCGCCGGTCTGAACGCTCTTCCCAACCAACACGCCCTATGTGGATGACTCCAAGAGTTCCGGTTCCTGCCTCCCGATACCTACCTTCTGCTTACCCGAGTCCAGTCACCCAAACAACCGAGGTTCCTGAACCGATGCAGCTAGGACTTATGCGGGCTACCCTGACCCCGGAGGAACGGGCACGCAGACGCCAGTTAAACCTCTGTCTCTACTGTGGTGGGACGGGCCACTATGTGAACAACTGTCCAGTAAAGACTCGTAAGTGCTTTTCTTCTACTCCAACCTGTTTATCTGCTTTAACCGCCAATACAACTCAACTTGTCCTTCCCCTCTCATTGCAGCTCCAGGGAAGAACAATCCAGGTCAACGCCATTGTTGACTCCGGGGCATGTAGTTGCTTTGTGGACTCTGCTTTTGCCACCCAACAGAATCTGCCTTTAAAAAACAAAACTCATAGACTCTCAGTTTTCTTGGCCGATGGTTCCCATATAAAATCTGGACAAGTCTCTCAGGAAACCTTCCCGCTGCCTGCCACCTGCTCATCCCAGCATCAAGAGATCCTAACCCTAGATGTTATTTCATCCCCATTATTTCCAATCATCTTGGGCATGCCCTGGCTTCAGGCCCACAACCCTCTGGTTGACTGGGTCACGGGCGAGATCAAGTTCCAGTCACCCTACTGCCAGAAACATTGTCTACCAGAAGCCTCTAATCCTGCCTCTACCTTACTTTGTATGGACGTTGATCCAGACCTACCCCAAGATGTACCAGAGGTCTATCGGGAATTTGCGGATGTGTTCAGCAAGAAGGGGGCAGACACCTTGCCTCCCCATCGTCCCTATGACTGCCCAATTGAGCTGCTTCCTGGGGCTGAAATTCCTTTCGGGCGCATTTTTCCGCTGTCTGAAAAAGAGCAAGAAGCACTTAAGACTTATTTAGACGAAAACCTTGAAAAAGGATTTATCCGACCTTCCACTTCACCAGCTGGTGCCGGAATTTTTTTTGTTTCTAAGAAGGATCAGTCTCTTCGCCCCTGTGTGGACTATCGGGAGTTAAACAACATTACAGTCAAGAACCGTTACCCACTGCCACTGATACCTGAACTGTTCCAGAAGCTGAGATCTGCTACTATCTTTACCAAACTGGATCTGAGGGGGGCCTACAATTTGGTCCGCATTCGGGCCGGGGACGAGTGGAAAACGGCTTTCAGAACCCGTTTCGGACACTACGAATACCTCGTCATGCCCTTTGGTCTATGCAATGCCCCCGCCACGTTCCAGCATCTGGTCAATGACGTGTTTAGAGATTTCCTGGACATCTTTTTAATTGTCTATCTGGATGACATTCTAATCTTCTCCAGTTCACTTGAGCAGCACAGGGAACATGTCCGTAAAGTCCTGATCCGACTCCGTTTGCACAGACTGTATGCTAAGGCGGAGAAGTGCGAATTCGAACAGCAGGAGATCCAGTTTTTGGGATTGGTAATCTCTCCAACCGGCATCAAAATGGACCCTCAGAAGGTATCTGCTGTGTTAGAGTGGCCTGCTCCCATGGACAAAAAAGGTGTACAACGCTTCATTGGGTTCGCAAACTTCTATAGGAAGTTCATTAGGGGGTTTTCTGCTATTATATCCCCCATCACGCAGCTGACCAAGCAGAATTCCCGTTTCCATTGGAACTCAGAAGCCCAGAGAGCCTTTGAGGAATTAAAGAAACGTTTTACATCAGCTCCGATCCTCAGCCATCCGGATCCATCCTTACCTTTTATCCTGGAGGTTGATGCATCCGAAGTAGCCGTGGGTGCTGTTATTTCCCAACGACAAGGCAACAAGGACTTGATGCACCCCGTAGGGTTCTTTTCCAGGAAACTTTCACCTGCAGAGCGGAACTATGATGTGGGGGATCGAGAGCTACTCGCTATCAAGACAGCTTTGGAGGAATGGAGGTACTTGCTAGAAGGGGCAGTTCACCCAGTACTGATTTACACAGACCACAAGAATCTCGAGTACTTAAGGTCCGCCAAGAGGTTAAAACCCAGACAGGCCCGTTGGGCTCTATTTTTCACTCGATTCTGTTTCCATATTACCTATCGGCCCGGATCCAAGAATGTAAAACCGGACGCGCTGTCGCGCATGTTCGATAACCCTAAAGACTCTTCGGTACCTGACACTATCTTGCCGGCAAATAGCTTTCTCCTTCTTCAGACAGACCTTCTGTCCATGATCAGAGAAGCATCTCCAGAACCTTCAAGCCTTCAGGGATCCTCTTTAACACCTCGTGATGGACTTTTGTGGAGAGGAAGTCAAATTTTTGTACCAGAGAGTGCCCGAGTCAAGGTGCTGACACTTCTGCATGACCACCCACTTGCGGGACATTTTGGGGTACGTAAGACCCTTGAGCTGGTGCAGCGCACTTTTTGGTGGCCTAACCTAAAAGAATTCTGCAAAACATACGTCAACTCATGTTCTGTCTGCATCCAGAATAAAACTCCTAGGAACAGAGCTTGGGGTTTGCTGAGACCATTACCTATACCAGATAGGCCCTGGAGGATGATAGCGATGGACTTTATAGTAGAACTGCCTTGCTCAGAAGGATGTTCGGCGATCCTTGTGGTGGTCGACCGACTATCCAAAATGGCCCACTTCGTGGCACTAAAGGGAACACCTTCTGCTGTGGAGACGGCCCGTGTATTCATCAAGGAGATTGTCAGGTTACATGGAATCCCTGCAAATATAGTGTCCGACAGAGGGGTGCAATTCACATCGCGTTTTTGGAGAGCACTTTGTGAGATCCTGAAAATTGAATTAGCCCTGTCCTCAGCATACCATCCCCAAACAAATGGGCAGACTGAAAGGACAAATCAGACTCTAGAGCAGTACATAAGGTGTTTTACATCTTTTGTACAAGATAATTGGGTATCTCTGCTGCCCCTAGCGGAATTCGCTTACAACAATGCCAGCCACTCTGCTACCGGTCAATCCCCTTTCTTTTCCAACTATGGTTTTCATGCATCTTTTTTACCAGATTTTCTTTCAGAATCTCCAGTTCCAGCGGTCCAGGACACAGTGCAGTTCCTTAGCCATAATAACCAGATCTTACGGGAAGCAATATCCAAGGCACAAGCGGACAACAAGAGGTTCTTTGATCAGAAAAGGAGAGGAGACCTAAACCTTCAGCTTGGTGACAAGGTATGGCTGTCTACTGATAATATTAGATTAACCTGTCCCTCTAAGAAGCTTGCTCCTAAGTTCATTGGGCCCTTCCCTGTGAAAAGAAAAATTAATGAGGTGTCCTATGAACTGTGTCTACCTGATTCACTCAAGATTCACCCTGTGTTTCACGTGTCACTCTTGAAACCTGCTGTAGATGACCCTTTTCCTGACAGGGGCACCAGGGTCCCTGAACCGGTTCTGGTGGACGGCAATGAGGAATATGAAGTGGAGGCCATCCTTGATTGCAGGAAGAGAGCTGGGCAAGTACAGTTTTTGATTAAATGGAAGGGGTATGGGCCTGAAAATAATTCATGGGAACCTGATTGTAATATCCATGCCAGACGTTTAATCCATGCTTACTTCTCTGCTCATCCTGAAAAGAAGGGTATTCTGGGCATCCGGAGGCTGCCCGTTGGGAGGGGGCAATGTCAGGGGCATATCAGTGGCCGCCGGGCAAATATGCGTGCACACAGGTGCACAAGAAGCTCTTCCAGGGCAATTCTGCTCAATTCCCCACCGGGGGGCGCAGGAGCGCTCCCGCGTGTGCCCGTGCGCGCGTTCGCGCGTTCGCGCGTGCGCGCGCGCGCCCGTTCGCGCTAGCGCTGTTTGGCGCCAAAGCGCCTTTAAAAGGATGACAGGTGCTTCTGTCAGATGCTGTTTGTCTGCAGCTCTGTACCTGCGTTCCTGTTTTCCGTTTGATTTATGTTTACCTGTGACCCGGCTACGTCTGACTACTCTCCAGTCTCCAATCCGACCCGGCTTGCCTGACCTTGCTTATTTGATCATCTGTTGCCGAATCTCTGCCTGCCTGACTACTCTTGGATCACCCCTTTGCCATACCTGCCTGATCTCCTGCTGAAACGGACTGTCTGACTTGCTTCTGCCTGTGTCCTGGGACGCTGCTTCCAGCCTGCCTGTCAAGCACCCTGCCGCTGCCTTCTCAGCTACCTGCCTGTCTACCGGCCTGCATCCGCATACCTGCATCCGCAGCTCAGCCATCCCTGAGGGACATTCTTCCAGATCATCATCTGCTTCTGCTGGAACCGCATCAGGCCCTCCTACCCACTGTGCTCAGGAGACTACTGTCCCCACTCCAGTGGCTCCTGAACCAGCGCTTAAGAGAGGTCTCCTTCTACCAGTCAGGCTCAACTACCAGGTACCTTACAAAGATTGGCAAAGAGGAGAAGCGATCCTATTGGCCAGCGAGGAGAAGGAGAGAGGGGGAAGCCACTGTGAAACACCAGGAGGAGGAGACACAGGATTAAGCTGCCACCCGCTGCCCAGAGGTAGCGCTGCCCGTGACCTAAATTATTTAAGTGCGGGGTTGGTGATTGACCGGGGGGTGCCTGTTTCCCGACCAACTGAATGAGGGGGGGTGTCGGCGTGTGGATTGTTTGCCGCCCCCCTCAAAAAATATACCACCAGCCGCCACTGACCATAAGCATGATAACTTTTCAGCTGTGCTAAAATAAATCTACTGTATATAGTGCACGGTGACTCATCCCAGCAGTCACCCATTCCTTATCAAATGATTCCACAAGTTCTAGTAGACAGAGGGAGCTGCAAAGCAAGCTTCTCTGTTGTGCTGTCTCTTTAGATAACTCCCATTCAGACTCAGTAAACAATCTGTTTGATGGAACAATCCGTTATTTGTTCACAGCAACAAAATGTAGAATTTTGCTACAAAGTTTATTAAAATACCCAAGACAGTCACATTTAAGGCCTGCTGTCAATGATAACTGTCACATTTGCTTTTTCCCTCAACCGAACCGTCAAGCCATCAAATGGTTGGTGTCCTGATTACACACACAGCACCATGCTAACTTCAGATCAAGCAGAGGCTAAGATGGCAGCTTCCTTGGCTGTAAAGTATTTGAGGGTTTAGTTCTGCTATCAGATATTTATAATATTTATATATATTTCATATTTACCTGTAAAAGCCTTTGTCTTTTATAGACATCTAAATGCCCCAAGACTGCTGCTTGGATGTGAAGTCAGCAGCCCCCATAGACTCAGTAGCCCTAGCAGATTCAAGTGACACTCTACAATTTTCCCCTTTGCTTTCCCCCTGCCACACTAATACACAAGGGCACACAAATACACGTGGGCATGCATACGGGAGCACAGGCACACATAGCTCCCAACTGTCCCTGATTTTGAGGGACTGCCCTGTTTTGGGACAAAGTCCCTCGGTGCCTCTTTGCTCCTCATTTGTCCCTCATTGTGGCTTGATGTAGATTCTTTTATAAAAAAAATTACTTTTTATCCATCAAAAAGTGTTTTACAGTGTTAAACATTTTATCCAATTGCTAAATTGTTGCATTTGCAAATTAAAAAAGTTAGTAAAGAGAAATAGTAATGGTAAAAAAAAAAATCACTTGTGGGTCTAACTGATCTTTTTTGTGTATTAATTCTTTGTGTAATGTGATGCATCATTTACCTACATAGTTTTTGCTAATGGGTGTCCCTCTTTCCAATGTCAGAAAGTTGGGAGGTATGGACATACCTAATTCCAATCCTGGCACCAGAGAGTCTATTTAAGGAACAGAACAGAACTAGGAAGTTGCTAGATAGTCTTCAGCCGTACCCTGCAACCTTTTGCTTAGATTTGCTTTCACTTTGCCAAACTGGCTTGCCCTTGGACTTGTATTTGCTCTTCCTTTCTTCTACTAACCTTGGCTAGTTTCTAGCCATGGGTTGTCTTTGCTGATTTGTGGTTTGACCTTGGCAAGACCCTGACTACAGTTTACCTCTGCTAATCTTCTGTAGCGACCTTGGCTTGTCTCCTGCTCTTGCCTACTACTCTGCCTGCTGTCTGTCTTCTCAACTACCGACAAATTGTCCAGACCACGTTTCCCACCTGCACCGGTCAGCTACTTAGCTATCAGTATGCCCAAGCACCTCACAGTCAAGCCTGTCTCCAGAAGGAAATCCCCCTTATTGTCATCTCAGCTTCTACCTAGGTATGTGATAATCATTTATGAAAAGGAAAATTCTTCAATAAAGCATTTAAAATACTTGATTTGTCTTTGCTTTTACCTGAAAGTTAGTGAGAGGTTCTCTTCACACTGTCTTATATGAAAGTTACAATTTAGTTGTGAACAGGAAACACAACAAAGGACCCTACCTGGCCTTCTTATACCAAACAAATGCAAACAAACAAAAAAAAAATGCTTACAATTACATTTTTTACAGACCACAAGAGAACACATTCGAGAAGTTTTTTTTATTATGTTTTTCATACACTTTAACTGGACTTTTCTCAGCATTTACACAAGATTCATGATACTGGTAAGTGTTGAATACATATAATTTGTGTATAGTTGACAAACAAGCAGTGAATCAGTCATTCACCATTATTAAACATGCCTCCATATTAGTAACACTAACTGCTGGGACACAAAGTGCATATCATAATTTTGTCTCAGTTACCAGTTCACGCACCGTGACCCTGCTGTCACAGCTGGAGCTGCTGATCTTTCTTGTGATAAAGATTTTGTCCTAGTTTTGCAGACACGCATTTTGGAATAGGTTTCACCTTGCCTCGACTTTCACATGTATACCTACAAGGACAAGCTGGTGAATATTTTTACTGTGAGAGCAGAAGCTAAAACTTGCTTTATGAGCAAAAACAAAAAGTAGTATATGGTATGTCTCAGAGTGAACACAGAGCGAACAGATCCAACAGCCTGCTTGAGGAAAATGCTTATTCAGATACATCTGCAGTCTACATACAAACACTAAGACACCTCTCCCTCTCACAAAAATAGCAAGATCCTGCAATGTCATATTACATTAACTTAAAGTGATTGTAAAGCTTTGATTATTAAAAAAAAAAAAATAACAAACATGTCATACTTACCTCCACTGTGCAGCTTGTTTTGCACAGTGTGGCCCCGAACACCATCTTCTGGGGTCCCTCGGAGGCTCTCACGGCTCCTCCCCGCATCAGATAACCCCCTAGGAGAAGTGCTCTCCTGGGGGATTACCTTGTGGGCACACTCCTGAGTCCATAGCCGCCCAATGTATGACTCGGCCCCACCCCCGGCACCCGTGTCATTGGATTTGATTAACAGCAGCAAGAGCTGAGAACCCCCGGGCAGAGGGACAGCGTGTCCCCACCGGGTGAAATTCCAGGGCTCAGGTAAGTGAAACAGGGGGGGCTGGGGGGCCGGTCACTGCCTGGTTTTTTTTCACCTTAATGCATAGGATGCATTAAGGTAAAAAAACATGAGGGTTTACAACCCCTTTAACACTGGACTGCAAGGAGTGAATTTACAATGCCTTTAGCTACATAGCTGGAAGTATGCATTCAAGTATATCTAAAGCCATTTTTTTTTTTATATCGTGGATATAGCGGGGAGGAGTTGATATAACTTTGTTGTTTTTTTTTATTGCTGTCTGTGTCCCCCCTAAACTGGCCATGCACTGTACAAAGGCTGTACAGTCAGATTGTAAAATCTGCTTTAGATTCACCAAACTACGTAATATGAGGACACACCTAAACAATCATTTCAAAAGAGGCTGGGCTACATAGTTGATGGTAGATCTAAAGAACATTGTTCAACCAGATCACATAGTGTATGGTCAGCTTTAGGTAGATTCACCCTGCCTGTATGTTCTGGTGACATTTGTCACAGGACCAAAAGTGACAGAAAATCCAGACTTTTAATTTGTCACCTGAACAGGAATAGAGAGGGAACGCTTGTTCCAATGACAACAGTTTAAAAAGGGATTTCTCTTATTTTGAAGAGACCAGATTTTTCTGTTGTATCTATAGGAAAAGATGTGAAGGTAATTCTCCCTAATGGGACACAGACAGAAGAAAAATACCTGACAAGGGTTTTAGCCATTCACTATCCAACTCTAGGAAAAGAAAAAGGCCTCTTTTACAATTAAAAAAAGGGGGAGTGCTTCTAAGAGCAGTCGTATCATCAAAGGGCAGAAAAAAAAAAATTCTCCTCATCTGATATACAGTGCCTTGCAAAAGTATTCACCCCCTTGGCTTTTTACCTATTTTGTTACATTACAGCCTTTAGTTCAATATTTTTTTGATCTGAATTATATTTGATGGATCAGAACACAATAGTCTAAGTTGGTGAAGTAAAATTAGAAAAATATATACATAAAACTATTTTTCAGAAATAAAAAAAATGATAATTGGCATGTGCGTATGTATTCACCCCCTTTGTTATGAAGCCCATAAAAAGCTCTGGTGCAACCAATTACCTTCAGAAGTCACATAATTAGTGAAATGATGTCCACCTGTGTGCAATCTAAGTGTCACATGATCTGTCATTACATATACACACCTTTTTGAAAGGCCCCAGAGGCTACAACACCTAAGCAAGAGGCACCATATCATAACCAAATGGAAAGAACATGGCGCAACAGCAAACCTGCCAAGAGACGGCCGCACACCAAAACTCACGGGCCGGGCAAGGAGGACATTAATCCGAGAGGCAGCACAGAGACATAAGGTAACCCTGGAGGAGCTGCAGACTTCCACAACAGAGACTGGAGTATCTGTACATAGGACAACAATAAGCCGTACGTTCCATAGAGTTGGGCTTTATGGCAGAGTGGTCAGAAGAAAGCCATTACTTTCAGTAAAAAACAAAATGGCACATTTTGAGTTTGCGAAAAGGCATGCGGGAGACTCCCAAAATGTATGCAGGAAGGTGCTCTGGTCTGATGAGACTAAAATTGAACTTTTTGGTCATCAATGAAAATGCTGTCTGGCGCAAACCCAACACATCACATCACCCAAAGAACACCACCCTCACAGTGAAACATGGTGGTGGCAGCATCATGCTGTGGGGATGTTTTTTATCAGTCGGGACTGGGAAACTGGTCAGGGTTGAGGGAAAGATGGATGGTGCTAAATACAGGAATATTCTTGAGCAAAACCTGTACCAATCTGTGTGTGATTTGAGGCTAGGATGGAGGTTCACCTTCCAGCAGGACCCCAAACACACTGCTAAAGCAACACTTGAGTGGTGTAAGGGGAAACATGTAAATGTGTTGGAATGGCCTAGTCAAAGCCCAGACCTCAAGCCAATAGAAAATCTGTGGTCAGACTTAAAGTTTGCTGTTCACAAGTGCAAACCATCCAACTTGAAGGAGCTGGAGCAGTTTTGCAAGGAGGAATGGGCAAAAATCCCAGTGGTAAGGTGTGGCAAGCTCATAGAGACTTATCCAAAGCGACTTGGAGCTGTGATAGCCGCAAAAGGTGGCTCTACAAAGTATTGACTTTGGGGGGGTGAATAGTTATGCACATTGACTTTTTCTGTTATTTTCTGTTATTT
Organism: Lithobates clamitans; assembly: GCA_037952925.1. Taxonomy (NCBI): domain Eukaryota; kingdom Metazoa; phylum Chordata; class Amphibia; order Anura; family Ranidae; genus Lithobates; species Lithobates clamitans. The sequence goes on from JBBGZY010000271.1 coordinate 3,588,224, forward strand.
TGTCCTATTTGTTGTTTGCTTAACAATAAAAAAAAAAACATCTTCAAAATTCTGGGCATGTTCTGTAAATTAAATGATGCAAATCCTCAAACAATCCATGTTAATTCCAGGTTGTGAGGCAACAAAACACAAAAAACGCCAAGGGGGTGAATACTTTTGCAAGTCACTGTACAAGCATAGTGCTCCTTTACCAGGAGATGTTACTTGGTGTTGAGCGTTCTTTTGTATATAATCTTCCTCCTCTGTCAGAATCACCAGGCTACCTTCCGCTACATAAAAATGTGCAGTAAACACCCATATAACTATATGGGGACTGTAGGTACATACACTCATAGCACGTAAGATGCTAGCAATTAGACTTGTGTGGTTCGTTTTGTTCCAAATTAAAATTTGAATACGAATAGTTTAAAAATTTGAAAACTTTTCAAATTCGAATAGTTTTCCAATTTCTAAAGAGAATAAAATAGAATAGAAAATAAAGGAATGGAATAGAAAAAAAAATTTCTATTCTATTTATTTATTTTCTATTCTATTTTATTCTTTTTGGAAATTGGGAAACTATTCAAATTCAAAAATTTTACGAATTCAAAATATTTTTCGAACTCGAAAACTTTTCAAATTCGAAAACTTTTCAAATTCGAAAACTATTTGAACTTGATTCTAAAAGTTTTCATGTTCGAAAACTATTAGAAATTGTTTCGAAAATTTTTCGAGTCGATTAGAAAACGAAACAAATCTCGAAAACGAATTAAGCGAATGAAACAAATTTAACTAAACAAATTTATGTAAATAACGAATCTAAACGAAACTAATTTTTTCGTTCTGCACATGACTACTAGCAATTCTGCATGTACAGTTTTGGTACCCTTATGTATGTTTCTTTTTTTAAATGTTTTTTATGTTCGTTGTTTTTTTGCTCCTCTTCTTTTTACTTTCCCTACTTTATTCTTGGTTAACGATACGTAACTCTTGTGCTTTAGGCTACTTCCACACTGGGGCAGGCGGACGTTGGTGGTTTACCGTCATTTTAGCGGCGCTGTTCGCCCGCTAGCGGGGCGCTATTAACCCCGCTAGCGCCTGAAAAAGGTTTAAAATCCTCAGAAAAGCGCCGCTGCACTTTGGCGGTGGTTTGGCGGCGCTGCCCCATTGATTTCAATGGGCAGGGGCACTTTAGGAGCGGTGTATACACTGCTCCTACAGCGCTGCAAAGATGCTGCTTGCAGGACTTTTTTTTTTCTGTCCTGCAAGCGCACCGCTCCAGTGTGAAAGCCCTCGGACAGGTGAGCCTCTTTACAAGAGCTATTTTTAGCGCTGTAGGGCTTGTAATGCGCCTCAGTGTGAAAATAGTCTAACTTCTGGATTAGTTTCAACTAGAAATGATGGTCATTTGATTACATAAATACATGTTGACATTGAAAATCTCCAATGGGGTCGTTGGCTGTATATTAGTATGTTTTGTTTTGTTTTGTATCTTGCCACTGTACAGGATCTTTCAGCTCTTGCTGCTATACTCTTCTAGATCCTGGTACTCATCACTTTTTAAGGAGGCACTCACAGCTTTCTTTCTTTCTTTCTTTCTTAATCACAAAGCTAAAAGATTAAAATTCAGTCAATTATCTATTTGCTTGCACTCCCTGAAAATGGTTGTTGGCCCAATTTTAACCTTGCAGTAATGAACCCATGAATGCCTCTTGTAGTCTATCTTCAAACTTAAAAAACTGTTACAGGTCATTGACTCAGAGAGCACTGAGGTATTGCATTTAGGGGTTTCCTTTAAATGCAATAAAAGGTAAATATAATATGCAAAAATGGTAAAAGCTCAATTCATATTTTAATGAGTCAAGATCTCTATAATATTCACCATACTTATAATACAGCTAATAAATAATTTGCCAACACACATTCCTTCTAGTGCCCTGTACACACGGTCGGACATTGATCAGACATTCCGACAACAAAATCCATGGATTTTTTCTGACGGATGTTGGCTCAAACTTGACTTGCATACACACAGTCACACAAAGTTGTCGGAAAATCCCATTGTTCTGAACGCGGTGACGTAAAACACGTACGTCGGGACTATAAACGGGGCAGTAGCCAATAGCTTTCATCTCTTAATTTATTCTGAGCATGTGTGGCACTTTGTGCGTCGGATTTGTGTACACACGATCTGAATTTTCGACAACAGATTTTGTTGTTGGAAAATTTGATAGCAAGCTCTCAAACTTTGTTGCCCTGTACACACGATAGGATTTTATAATGGAAAATGTGTGATAGGACCTTGTTGTCGGAAATTCTGACTGTGTGTAGGCTCCATCACACATTTTCCATAGTAATTTCCGACACACAAAGTTCGAGAGCAGGCTATAAAATTTTCCGACATTAAAATCCAATCAGTTAAATTCCGATCGTGTGTACACAAATCCGATACACAAAGTGCCACGCATGCTCAGAATAAATTAAGAGACGAACGCTATTGGCTACTGCCCTGTTTATAGTCCTGACTTACGTGTTTTACGTCACCGTGCTCAGAACGATTGGATTTTCCGACAACTTTGTGTGACCGTGTGTATGCAAGACAAGTTTGAGCCAACATCCGTCGGAAAAAATCCATGGATTTTGTTGTCGGAATGTCCTATCAATGTCCGACCGTGTGTACAGGGCACGTGTGTCGGAAATTCCTATGGAAAATGTGTGATGGAGCCTACACACGGTCGGAATTTCTGACAACAAGGTCCTATCACACATTTTCCATCGGAAAATCCTATCGGGCATAAGACATTTTCATATGTTGAATTGTAGATTTATCAATTAGACTTGACACACTTGTCTGTTACAACATTATGAATGAAAACTTTAAGCTAAAATTCTCATTTGCATACACTTGCATTCACCACTGCAACTGTCACTCTGGGGGAAGGGGGAGTGAATGCTGGTGTATGGTCAGTAAATATAGTTAAAAACAGACATGTAAATTTGCAAATATGCAGTGATAACCTGCAAGTCATCAACCTTGGACGCAAACAGTCCAGGGCTGATCACTATCACCCCATAGTGACAAATACCCCCAAAACATACAAACACCCCCAATTATCTGCGGAAGCTGGCAGCCATCCATTGCTTTCAACTGACCTGCCTCCCACAGCTAATCGCTGAGACTCCCTACCGGGGTTCTCACATCTACACTCTGTCAAGCAAATACGCAAGTGTAAATGTAGCCTTAATGTGCCTGGACTTGACTGCCTTGAAAATGCCCCATACAGATGATAGGAAGAAGGAAAATTAAAGAGACTACCTGCATGCAAGGCCGTTCACTCGCATGTGATCGCTGCATGCATAATTTCATGTGAGTGGCAGCGATTAGCTGCAGGAATCAGCAGTCCCCCAATGCTTTTAATTGGGCAGCCTCCTGCACCTTATTGTGGGAACATCTACAGGGGTTCTCGCTTCTAATCAAACTAGATAGGGTGCATTCACAGGTGTGAATGCACCCTTAAAAAAAAAAAAAAGTTCAAAAAAATCAAAACACAAAGAAGTTACATTCCCAAAATTGGCATAAGGCAAATAAAGTGGACCTTTACCCAAAATAGGGCACCCCAAGGGTTCTATTTATAAATGTTTTCACACAAGAGTCACACAACTTTCACCTGAGGTTTAAAACCATTCAGTCATTTTTTCATCTTTCCATCTATTAAATCTTCTACCATTGTGTTTTAACTTTGGATAGTAAATACCTTATACAGCCCACTTCCTGTTTCTTGTCTGGTCATTATCCTAGGCGTATAACATCATGAACAGCTCTCTCCCTCACTCTTGTGAGAGTTTGCCAGAAAGGGAGGGGATCTTAGACATAGGAGGGCTGCAGAGCTGGAGGTGCGCCTCTGTTTGTGTAAATCCAGAAATTGAACAGGCAGCAGCTTCAGCTGCCCACAGTTAAAATGGATGCAGCCAGACTCAGTGGAGGGAGATTTCTGCAGCATATTTGTCAAGTACAGAATCACAGTATATATAAAATAATATGCAAAGTGGTTGGAGGGAAAGCTTCAGAATGGCAAAAAAAAAAAAAAATTATTACAAATTATGTGAGCAGACTGCAGTTCCTCTTTAAATATTTTAATTGGATTCAATTGCTGGGTGCAAGTTTTGTAAATCTTGTGTGAAAACATTTAGGCCTCATGCACATGGATACTTAGCAGCTCCCTGGTGCTGAGGTGTAAAATCCCTGGCACTTTCTGGTGTGTGGGGAGTCACATGTGCCTCCTACAGCCAGAAATGTGAGTAAATGACTGTGTGCAGCCATGTTCCGATAAACACTGATACTGCTTCTACATTTACCTATGCGTTAATGCACAGCACTTTTGCCTGTACACAGCAGTTTTGCATTTAGGGGGGAAGCGTGGAACACGTAAGTGCGGGTAAATGCTGATGCAGAAACCGTCTGTGGCATTGCCTTTTACAGCCTCTCACTTGTATTGTGGCACATGTGGCTCCCTGGGTGCCGGAAGTGGTGAGCATTTTACGCCTCAGCATACAATATTTGGTAGGCATCTGTGTGCATGAGGCCTTAGTGTCATAAACAGCATCTGAAACTATGAGGTATTTCTGCTGCAGAAATTGCTGCTGGAAGATTGCCGGCAGCAGCATAAACATATATCTAGGCAAGTGATCATGCGATCAAATCCGACTCCTGATTTTCTTCGTTATCAAAGATCACGTGACCCCTCACTGTTATATCCAGAAAAAGCAGTTTCTTTAGTAAACATATTTTGTGGATTATGCCACTGTATATGGTAGCGGGGTGGCCAGGAGTAGGATGTGTTTTAATTTGGTAGGAATATATTAATTATTTTCATTTGGTTCTCTGATGCCATCAATACTTTCTTCTTTTTCTGGCTGAAATATAATGATCCTCTTTAACAAAGGTTCTTACTCTTCATACTTGATAAACATAGTGGTTATGTTTAATTTGTGACGGCTTCTGTTGAAACAATAGACTGAACCTTGACTCTTTCCCTCCTAGGAGAAGGCTATTTTTCCAGCGGGTTCAGTGAGATGGAAAATGTAATGAATCCTGCCCGTTGCACATCTCCAGGGATGTTCATGAACTTGCTGTGATTTCACCCAGAAAGTTCTCATTTTACATTATTAACAGGGTGATTTTTGCAATTTTGCACTTTCATATTTCCAATCCATGCTTACGTGTGCTGTGATAATGACCCAGAGCTTAACAAATTATAACAACAAACACATTCTGCTATGCCCACCAACATTTGTCAGCCATCCTAAACTAATAGAACTCCTCAGCATGCTTTATATTAATAGTTAGTCCTTAAATAACCTCTAGCAGTGTATATCATTTGAAAGCTAGAAACACATTCCTCATCTAAACCAAATCTATCCAACCCATCTCCTTCTAGTTGCCAAGAAACCGTCCCAGCAGCAAGGCAAGCTAAATTCCCAAAATATATATAGATATATATATAGATATCTATAGATAGATAGATAGATAGATAGATAGATAGATAGATAGATAGATAGATAGATAGATAGATAGATAGATAGATAGATAGATAGAGATTGCTGCACAAACCATATTTATTTTGAAATCTTCAAAAGGACATCACCACGACATCCATAAAGTCAGGCATACATAATAAACGTTTTCTGGCTATTGTAGATAACACCCTTCATCAGAAGATCAGCGTGATAAATACGGTTTGTGCAGCAATCCCTTGTTTTTGGATTTTTTCTATATATATATATATATATATATATATATATATATATATATATATATATATAGATATAAATATATATCTATATCTATATATAGATATATATATATGCAGAATTCGATCATTTCTGAAATATGCACATAGTTTTCAAACTATGTTTCTTTGTAGTCATATGAAAAAACAAAACGTTATTGGGGGACACCTCAGACTTTTGCACAAGGGTTACGCAACCTGCGAACGGACCGAAAGTTCGCACGAACGTTAGAACCCCATTGACGTCTATGGGACTCGAACGTTCGAAATCAAAAGTGCTCATTTTAAAGGCTAATTTGCATGGTATTGTCCTAAAAAGGGTTTGGGGACCCGGGTCCTACCCCAGGGGACATGTATCAATGCAAAAAAAACTTTTAAAAACGGCCGTTTTTTCGGGAGCAGTGATTTTAATGATGCTTAAAGTAAAAAAAAAAAAAGTGAAATATTCCTTTAAATATCGTACCTGGGGGGTGTCTATAGTATGCCTGTAAAGTGACGCATGTTTCCCGTGTTTAGAACAGTCCCTGCACCAAATGTCATTTTTAAAGGAAAAAATCTCATTTAAAACTGCTTGCGGGTTTAATGTAATGTCAGGTCCTGGCAATATGGATGAAAATCAGTGAGACAAACGGCATGGGTACCCCCCAGTCCATTACCAGGCCCTTTGGGTCTTGTATGGATATTAAGGGGAACCCCGCACCCAAATTAAAATAAGGAAAGGCCCTATATACTCTGAACAGCAGTATACAGGCGGTGCAAACAAGACAGGGACTGTAGGTTTGTTGTTAAGTAGAATCTCTTTGTAATTTTGAACGGGTACATTTTTAACGCGTTTAGCTCCAGCCAAAAAATCTTTTTTAAGCTTTTTGGAAAACATAGGGAAGGGTTATCACCCCTGTGACATTTGTTTTGCTGTCTTTCCTCCTCTTCAGAAGATTTCACCTCACTTTTTGTCCCAATGAAAAATGTTTTTTGAAAATTTGGGTTTTTTGTGGAACAAGGATTGGAAAGCATCAGTGGAAAGGAGAAATTGTTTTCCCATATTAACTCTTACAGGAGAGAATTTCCCTTCCTAGGGGTAGATTTCATCTCACTTCCTGTTGTCTCCTTCTGTTTGCAAGTAGGAGTCGTTTGTAAGTTAGATGTTTGAAAGTAGGGTCCTGCCCTATATACTCAGCAGAAATTTGGGCCTTAGGTGTTGCTGTGGCCACAACACTGTAAGCCCTCACAGGGCCCTGCTGTGAAATATTAGATCAAGAATTGTAATTACATGCCCCTGTTAAACAGGGGCTGAAAAATTGTGCCTTAGGCACTGGTGGTGGCGCCCAGAACCAAAAATGTTCTTACAAGCTATCAGCGTGATGATTGAGGAGGAAGAGGATAATTACTCAGGGATAGTCACTCAGCATCAGCATAGGCAGTCTTTGAAGGGATCTGAGATTTCAAAAAAAAATTATTCGGTTACATCAGCATCAGGTGCTTGGTAGCTGGTGGTGATCCAAGACTGATTCATTTTTATGAAGGTCAGCCGATCGACCGAGTCGGTGGACAGACGCACCCTGTGATCGGTTACCACGCCTCCAGCAGCACTGAATGTGCGTTCCGAAAGAACGCTGGATGCAGGACAGGCCAGTAGCTCAATTGCATACTGTGCAAGCTCTGGCCAGTGATCCATCCTCAAGACTTAGTAACCCAGAGGATTTTCGGTGGGAAAGGTGTCCAAGTCTGATCTTGCCCCTAGGTATTCCTGCACCATGTAAAACAGACGCTGGCGATGGTTGCTGGAACCGATCATACCTTGGGGCTTAGCAACACGTTGTCCAGAAACAGGAGTTTGTAACCTCCCAGTCTCTGGGAACGCATTGCACAGACCTTTCTGCAAGGCCTCCCGAAGATGTTCCATCCTCTGCTCCCTCTGCGATGGCAAGATAAGGTCCGCAACCTTACCCTTGTAACGTGGATCAAGGAGGGTTGCCAGCCAGTATTGGTCCTTCTCCTTGATACCACGAATACGAGGATCCTTACGCAGGCTTTGCAGGATCAGGGAGGCCATGCAGCGTAGGTTTGCTGAGGCATTCGGTCCGGAGTCCTCTGGGTCACTAAGGACGACAACGTCCGCAGCCACCTCCTCCCAGCCACGTACAAGTCCATGTGTTTCTTGGGACTGATCCCTTAAAGACTGCTGCTGATGCTGAGTGCCAGGCTCCACCTCCATACTGACACAATCTTCCTCCTCCTCCTCCTCCTCGTCCTCTTCCTGTGTGATCGTCGGGCACGCAGGAACACTGTCTGGATAAAGGGGGCCTTGAGAGCTAAGGAAGTCCTCCTCTTCCTGCCTCTGTTCTGCCTCAAGTGCCCTGTCCATTATTCCACGCAGCGTGTGCTCCAACAGGTGGACAAGGGGGACAGTGTCACTGATGCATGCACTGTCACTGCTCACCATCCTCGTGGCCTCCTCGAATGGTGACAGGACAGTGCATGCATCCCTGATCATGGCCCACTGGCGTGGGGAAAAAAAACCAAGCTCCCCTGACCCTGTCCTGGTGCCATAGTCGCACAGGTACTCATTGATGGCCCTCTGCTGCGTGTGCAGCCGCTGCAGCATGGCCAATGTTGAGTTCCACCTGGTGGGCATGTCACAGATTAGGCGGTTCTTGGGCAGGTTAAACTCCTTTTGGAGGTCCGTCAGCCGAGCACTGGCATTATATGACCGGCGGAAATGCACACAGACTTTCCTGGCCTGCCTCAGGACATCCTGTAAGCCCGGGTACCTGCCCAAGAACCGCTGCACCACCAAGTTAAGGACGTGAGCCAAACAGGGCACATGGGTCATTTGTCCCTGTCGGAGGGCAGAGAGGAGGTTGGTGCCATTGTCGCAAACCACCATTCCTGCCTTAAGTTGGCGTGGCGTCAACCACCTCTGAACCTGCCCCTGCAGAGCTGACAGAACCTCTGCCCCAGTGTGGCTCCTGTCCCCCAAGCACACCAGCTCAAGCACCGCATGGCATCTTTTGGCCTGCGTACTTGCGTAGCCCCTTGAACGACTACGGAGCACCGCTGGTTCCGAGGAAGAGGCCATGGAGGAAGAAGAAGAGGAGGGGGTGGAGGAGAGAAGTGTGTCACAATCAGCATTTTGGAGGCAACACTACTGCACCTTGTCCTGCATCCTTCCCAGCTGCCAGTAGAGTCACCCAATGTGCCGTGAAACTTAGGTAACGTCCCTGTCCATGCCTGCTGGACCATGAGTCAGCGGTAATATGCACCTTACCGCTGACCGCCCTGTCCAGCGAGGCATGGACATTGCCTTCCACATGCCGGTAGAGAGCCGGAATCGCCTTCCGTGAGAAAAAGTGGCGTTTGGGTACCTGCCACTGAGGAACCGCACATTCCACAAACTCACGGAAGGGGGCAGAGTCTACCAACTGAAAAGGCAGCAGTTGAAGTGCTAGCAATTTTGCCAAGCTAGCATTCAACCGCTGGGCATGTGGATGGCTGGGAGCAAACTTCTTTCGGCGGTGCAGCAGCTGGGGCAGGGAAATTTGCCTGGTACAATCTGACGTCGGTGTACCAAAAGCAGATTGCCCACAAGTACTTGGCTGTGACACACCTAATTCTACACCTTCATTCCTCTCACTGCAGGTCTCAGAGAGGACTGGAGGTCTAGTGGGGTTGGAAATCTCAGCTGATGAGGAGCAAGGAGAGATCCTCTTTGTTCTTTGGTGTGGGTCTTTTAGATACGCTTGCCAACGAACTGCATGGCAGGTCAACATATGTCTGGTCAAGCATGTGGTACCCAAGCGGGAGATGTTTTGGCCACGTGAGATACGCTTGAGACATATGTTGCAAATAGCAGCGGTGCGATCTGATGCACTCGTCTCAAAAAAGGCCCACACCAAAGAACTTTTTGAATAACGCGCAGAGACTGCAGCGCCCTGCACATGTGGAGCTTTGGGGTGTGATGCAGTCAATGTGCTGCCCTTAGGCTGGCCCCTGGAGGGCATCCTGCCTCGTTGGTGATGTGCCGCCTCCTCCTCCTCCTCCTCCTCCCCCTCTCTCCTATCAGGCACCCACGTTGAGTCAGTGACCTCATCATCCCCTCCCTCCTCATCACTGGAGCAAACCTGGCAGTATGCTGCAGCAGGGGGAGCATGACTGCCAGATTGCTGTCCTTCTTGGGCACCCCCTCTGTCCGTGCTCATGTTACTGCCTTCATCGAGCTCAGTATCATCATCAGAGCCTTCCAAACGCTGGGCATCCTCCTGGAGCATGTACCCAACACTGTGGTCAAACAGTTCGAGGGAATCCTCATGAGGACATGGTGGAGCTAGGGAAGGAGTCACTGATGACATTGAGCTGAGGGAAGAGGCCGCTGCTTTGCCAGACAAAGCACCCTGGGCATGGGTGAGAGAGGATGAGGAGGATGAGGACGGCTTGGTCATCCACTCGACCAAGTCTTCCGCATGTTGCGGCTCAACACGGCCAGCTGCCGAAAAAAAGGCCAAGCGTGTCCCATGGCCACGTGCTGATGAGGATGCACCGTCTCCACGACCAGCACTAGACACAGAGCCTGCTTGCCCTCTCTTATTGGCTTGTGACTGTTTGCCTCTCCTTCTTGGCCTTCCAGACATACTAATGGCCTGTAGCTGCACTAAGCTGGGATAGAACACCAGTAATTTTCTTCAGGTAGCTTTATATACTGTAACCAGACAAGCCTGCCTGTCAGTAGGAAGATAACAGGAACGGATCTAGCTGAACACTGTGAGCAGGACGCACTGTACTAAATGTAAATAGTCTAGCTGCCTGACCGTGGTACTAATAGGATCAAATAGAACACCAGTAATTTTCTTCAGGTAGCTTTATATACTGTAACCAGACAAGCCTGCCTGTCAGTAGGAAGATAACAGGAACTGATCTAGCTGAACACTGTGAGCAGGACGCACTGTACTAAATGTAAATAGTCTAGCTGCCTGACCGTGGTACTAATAGGATCAAATAGAACACCAGTAATTTTCTTCAGGTAGCTTTATATACTGTAACCAGACAAGCCTGCCTGTCAGTAGGAAGATAACAGGAACGGATCTAGCTGAACACTGTGAGCAGGACGCACTGTACTAAATGTAAATAGTCTAGCTGCCTGACCGTGGTACTAATAGGATCAAATAGAACACCAGTAATTTTCTTCAGGTAGCTTTATATACTGTAACCAGACCAGCCTGCCTGTCAGTAGGAAGATAACAGGAAAGGATCTAGCTGAACACTGTGAGCAGGACGCACTGTACTAAATGTAAATAGTCTAGCTGCCTGACCGTGGTACTAATAGGATCAAATAGAACACCAGTAATTTTCTTCAGGTAGCTTTATATACTGTAACCAGACAAGCCTGCCTGTCAGTAGGAAGATAACAGGAACGGATCTAGCTGAAAACTGTGAGCAGGACGCACTGTACTAAATGTAAATAGTCTAGCTGCCTGACCGTGGTACTAATAGGATCAAATAGAACACCAGTAATTTTCTTCAGGTAGCTTTATATACTGTAACCAGACAAGCCTGCCTGTCAGTAGGAAGATAACAGGAACGGATCTAGCTGAACACTGTGAGCAGGGCGCACTGTACTAAATGTAAATAGTCTAGCTGCCTGACCGTGGTACTAATAGGATCAAATAGAACACCAGTAATTTTCTTCAGGTAGCTTTATATACTGTAACCAGACAAGCCTGCCTGTCAGTAGGAAGATAACAGGAACGGATCTAGCTGAACACTGTGAGCAGGACGCACTGTACTAAATGTAAATAGTCTAGCTGCCTGACCGTGGTACTAACAGGATCAAATAGAACACCAGTAATTTTCTTCAGGTAGCTTTATATACTGTAACCAGACAAGCCTGCCTGTCAGTAGGAAGATAACAGGAACGGATCTAGCTGAACACTGTGAGCAGGACGCACTGTACTAAATGTAAATAGTCTAGCTGCCTGACCGTGGTACTAACAGGATCAAATAGAACACCAGTAATTTTCTTCAGGTAGCTTTATATACTGTAACCAGACAAGCCTGCCTGTCAGTAGGAAGATAACAGGAACGGATCTAGCTGAACACTGTGAGCAGGACGCACTACACTAAATGTAAATAGTCTAGAAGATAACAGGAACGGATCTAGCTGAACACTGTGAGCAGGACGCACTGCACTAAATGTAAATAGTCTAGAAGATAACAGGAACGGATCTAGCTGAACACTGTGAGCAGGACGCACTGCACTAAATGTAAATAGTCTAGAAGATAACAGGAACGGATCTAGCTAAACTGAATACAGTGTATATATATATATATATGCAACACCTGGGATGCATATATATATACACAATACACTGTAAGTGCAGCGAACTGACTGACTGTTCTGCCTAATCTATCTAACTCAAATCAAATGACACTGTCTGTCTCTCTCTCTCAATGAACGCCGGAACACACACTACACAGGGCCGCCGTGCAGGCGGCCTTTTATAGTGTGGGGCGTGTACTAAATCCCCTGAGCCATAATTGGCCAAAGCCTCCTTGGCTTTGGCCAATTATGGCTCTCTGTTCAGGCGGCGCTGTGATTGGCCAAGCATGCGGGTCATAGTGCATGCTTGGCCAATCATCAGCAAGCAATGCACTGCGAAGCCGCAGTGAATTATGGGCCGTGACGCGCCACACGAATTTGGCGCGAACGGCCCATATCGTTCGCAATTCGGCGAACGGGCGAACAGCCGATGTTCGAGTTGAACATGGGTTCGACTCGAACACGAAGCTCATCCCTATTATAACCTAGAGTGGTCTCAAACTGTGGCATACATGCTTGATGCAGCCTATCCTTTATCTGGCCCTTGGAGCACTATTCCTCCCACTGATTCAAAACACTATTGCTCTACTGACACCAACAGTGGGGCATAATCCTGCAACTGATACCAAAAATGGGCACTATTCCTCCCACTAATACCAATGATAGAGCACTATTTCTCCTGCTGACACCAACAATGGGGGCACAATTCATCCCAGTGATACCAACGATGGGGCCCTCTTTCTCCCATTGATAGCAACAATAGGGTACTATTCCAACAATAGAGCATAATCCCCCCCCCCCCGATATTATTGTTGGGTCACCTATTCTCCCACTGACACCAACAATGGGGCACTATTCCTCTCACTGCTAGCAACGATGAGGCACTATTCCTCCCACTGATACCAATAATGTGGCAGTATTCCTCTCACTGACACCAATGATGGGGCACAATTCCTCCGATTGATACCAATGATGGGACACTCTTCCTCCATCTGATACCAATAATGAGATACTTTTCCATCCACTAATATCAATGATGGAGTACTCTTCCTATTGACGACAGGTGCTATGTTTTTTTTTTACTTCTACTGACCACCAAGCCTGAGGCATGGTTTACTCTCGCTGATGTTGGAACATTTTCCACCCCCACTGGCCACAATCTGGTCCACCTAGAGTCTGAAGGACAGTGAATGAGCCCTTTGTTTAGAAAGTTTTGAGACCCCTGCTAATACAGAAACAAATCAGGTTGATGTAGATGTTATACCAAACAGTGGATGCGGAGCTAGTTAGACACTTCTGGATGAATCGCCTTGTTTGCAAATAACAGGACTGCTGTAGTTACATCGTTGGTAAGGTTGAAAAAAGACACAAGTCCATCAAGTCCAACCTGTGTGTGCACTTTTATATCAATATTACATTGTATAATCCCGTATTTTGTGGTCATTTAGATGCCCATCTAATCGTTTTTTGAAATTATCTATGCTCCCTGCTGAAACCACTGCTTGTGGAAGAGAATTCCACATTCTTACCGCTCTTACCGTAAAGAACCCTCTACGCAGTTTCCGGTTAAAGATATATCCCCTTTATTTTATACTTCAGTTCAGCTCCCATGGCCACCTCTCTTTCCCAAGACTGTGATTGTACAATGAAGGAGCAGCAGCACACAAACAACATAATTCCTCTGCACGCTATCCTCTTCTGTAAGATTTTCAGTGTTGAATTATGAACTACTGAACTAATAGACCCCTTTCACACTGAGGCGCTCTTCAGGTGCTTTCACGCTAAAAAAAGCGCCCGAAAGGCTCATGAAAAACTATTTCAATTAAAATCAATGAATGCTTTCACACTGGGGCAGTGCGCTGACACGGCGGTGAAAAAATGCCCCTCTCCATTGAAATGAATGGAAAGTTCTTCAAAAGCGCCTGAAAAGCTCTTCAAAAGTGCTCGGTGTTTTACTGGCAGTTTAGAAGCGCCTCAGTGTGAAAGGGGCCTTACTGAAACTATGGAGCTCAAAGTGATAACTGGCTTTACCCCATAGCCCCCACCCTAGGACTCCCGACCCCAACCAGAGGAGAATGCTGTTCTGAAGAGGATTGCAGGAAACTGACATCAAGACAGATTTAGGAAGAAATACTAAGAGAATGTAAGAACACATTTGATGATTTGCCAATGAAAAGAAATGTTGCCCTATTAGCTTTTATTATATTATATTTTATTAGAGATTAATTTTAAGTGTACCTTTGGCTTGTCATGCTCCAGAGCGGCAAGCTTGGAAAATATCTGGCTCTGGCATGCAGATTCCAGCCAATGAACAAGATTACTGGGTCTGTGAATGGAAGAAGGTATAGACTATGATGTATCATTTAGAGGAACTTAATACTCACTTCTTCTGCAATACAAGGTCAGTAATAAATATGTAATGTGAAAAGCTGTTTGCCTGGATCTGCTTTCTTTTTTGTGGATGCAGTATTTGCAGGTAATGGACTGTAAAGATTTGGGTCTGTAGCAGGAAATTAGCCTTGTCTGAGCTTCTCCAAGGTAATAAAGACATCATGGTCATTATTCTGTATGTTTATATTCAAAACTTTTTTAATTAGATAGATTGGAGAAGGGTCACTTCTGTCAGCTTTTATTGTTGTCTGTGTGAGACTCACCCATTAATCCTCGGATAGATAGTCCATTGTCACTAAGACAGAAAGTGATTTGAAATACAAACTGTTACAGATGAAAAGAAGGTGAGGGAATATCTTCTGTTGGGGCACCTTTTCCTGTCTAAAGCCTGCTACACACTATCAGGTTTTTTTGCGTTCAACCCAGCGGGCTGAAGGAAGAAAATGGAAGTACTCCGTACAGCGATCTCCCCCCACTGAGCTATTGTGTTTTGACAGGGGGAACGCCTTTGGCTGAGCGCAGCTGTTATAGCCACTAGCAATAATCACTGTGCTCTCCCAGCAGGGCTGGCTTCCCCCACCAGGAGAAAACAGTGGTTCGGTGGGAGAGAACTGTCTGTGTTGATGGAGAAACCCGTGGGTTATAGGAAAAAAATTCACTCCAACTATGGCCGGCCTAAGAGGGTATTTCTCTTCACTTTGGACAGATTTCCACTTATCTCCTGTTGCTCTTCAGAACAGGAAGTAAAGAGAAATATCCACAAAAGGACACAGACAGAAAAAAAAATACCGGCAGGGATTCTAACCATTGTGTAATCAGAGTTTTCTTTATTCCTTACTATATTAAATATTACCCACTTTAAATGAACCAAAAAATGTACCTATGCAAATACCCTATACTAGTATCACAGCTATATTTTCATAGCTCATTGACCTAAACACTACTACCTTACTGTAGCAAGGTCTCCAGCTAATGTCCAGTTTAATGAGGACCTCCAAAACCAAAGATAGCTGACATCCTTCAATATGTAGTGGGTTGTGAGGCATAGTGGGTGCAAAGATGCTGAAAGTCATGGGGCACCGGACACTTCTTGGATGTAGAGGTTTATAAGAGGTTTTATTTCTTTTGACAGTTCTTTTTGTATTTTTGGGGGAAAGAGGGTTTAGCCAGGACACCCTTAAGTAGTTATAGATACAATTGGCAGACTCCGAGACTTCAATAGGAGGACAGCCATGCAGGGCCCCAGCAAGGCACCACTTCTGCACATGCAGGAATGCTGTCTCCTTCTATGGTAACCGTCTTTAACAGTTCTTAACTCAAACGTAACAGTCCTTTCAGCTCCACTACAACTGCCTCTTGTAGTTCTTCAACACTGAGCTCCCGGTCTCTCACTAGACCCTCTGATACACCGACTCTGAATCCCTTGAGCTCCTCCAAGGTTGGTGGTGCCGACCCTGCATTCACTATATCTGGTCTCCCACAGTACACAGTACATGGAGATGCAATTATCTTAGTAAATATAACCTGCTAAATACCTTTTCTCATCAGCAGTATATAGCAGTCTTGTGACCTATACCAGGGTCTGGCCAAGCACTAGTTAAAACTTGTGGGAGGAGTTTTCATTCTCCTCTGACTGTCTGTGAGGCTGCACGACCCCTGACCATCTGTCTAGACAGTGCTGATTGGCCCTGTGCTGAACACATGCAACTCTCTAGCAATACACAACAAACTGAGCATGTGCAGAGTGCCTCCTAGGGCTCTGTTAGGGACAGTGGAAGAAGGGGAGGATCAGAGAAGACAAGATAAAACATCATTTTTACTCAATTCAGAGGATTAATCCCTTAGGTTCCACAGTGAGAATAACATGCATGCTTTACTGCATATACAGACTAATTTTATTATTGTGGGTTTAGTAACACTTTAAGATAAAAAAAAATCTGATGCCCTATGGACTATTTTGAGGCTACCCACAAGGGCCTACTATTAGTCTATAGTGCAACCTAGTAGACACAAACAACAGCAGTGCCGGGACAAGGCCAGCTAGAGCCCAGGGCAAACATGCCAAACTGCACACCCCCCCAAAATATATTAGCATTATGTGTTATCAAAAATCCCCCCTCCCAAAAAAATTTGAGCACTAATCTGCATGCTTACTCCCTAAGAATAAATTCCCCCTCCTCCAAGGGCAAATCCGCCACCCCCCCGAAGAAATCCCCCCTCCCAGCATAAATCTTTAACCCAAATCCCCCCTCCCAGCTCAAATCCTCTGTCTCCCCAAATCCTCCCAGCACACCCCCCCCCCAAAAAAAACACTACTCCTAGAACAAATACTCTACTCCTCAAAAGTCCCCCTCCTCTGAGTATACATCCTCCCCCCCACTCCAAATCCCCCCTCCTAGCACAAACCCCTCAAATACCCCCATTCATCCCTACTGGCCCCAAAAAATATTTCCCCCTCCTAGCACAAATCCCCTCCCCCCTCTACAATATCACCTCTTCTAGCACAAACACCCCAAATCCCCCCTTCTAGTACAAATCCAATTCCCTCATCCCCCCAATACAAGGCCGCGATCGCCTTATATAATCCTGTAGAGCATCCGTCTAATCATATCCCCCTGATGATGACACGTGATCCCTGTGTCGAAGACGCGTAGGGGAGGGGCCAGGACGGAGAGACTGACACAGACTTTACACCAGCGCTGTCTCAGCACAGCATACCACACCAAACTTCCACTGATTTTGCATAGAAAGCCGTTATAGTATGGTGCACTGACGCACCAGTGCCATCTGGAGGAGTGGAGCAGACACTGAGACTGAGCCCAGGGGTGGCTCCAAGCAATTTTGGACTCAGGTTAGAAGCTGAGTCACACGCTCTGAGGTGAGCACATTAGCTTAAGGGGGTCACGAAGGAGCACAGGAGCATGTTTTGCAGCACTCAGGATATCTTCGGCATGATGTTGGATTGTTGTCACAGCTGAACACCACCTGCACACATTTTGTTTTATTATCACTGCTGGACATTGTGCCATAGAGAACTTTTTTTTTTTTTTTTCCTTTAAGAAAATTAGGTTACTGTGTATTGAGCACTAAGCACACTTTTTATGTTGATTAAGACACTATGTATGGTGTAAAAAGCACTAATAAGCACTAATTTATGGTGTAACAAGCACTTGTTTATAACTTGTAAGTTTACAAATCTCTCATAATCACCTTTCCTAGCTAACCCCCCCTCCCAAATTTCCCCTCCTAGAACAATTCTTACCCCCTGCTGCCCCCAAATTCCCCACCCAACACAAATCCCCTCTCCCCCCAATCTCCTTGTGGTGCCTCTCCATCTCACATGATACCACAGTGCCTAGGGCAGCCGCCCCTCTTGCCCACCCCTTGTCCCGGCCCTGAACAACAGATTTGATACAACAGCGGGTCTTAGAGGAAAGAACCATGAGCGGTGTTCTTTAATAGCTGAACAGTCTCTAAAGGCATTTGAAATACTTTGAAAACACACTCATACCGCAATGGAATAAAACAAGATGAATGCACACAATTTAAGAGCCAAAAACAAATGACTTATTTCACTGTTCATACAATCAATACATCCACAAAACCTCTTCACTATAAAACTCGCTGAGGAATAATTGCAGCGGTGTTCCTGAAAGATGGCGTCAGTTCTACCTGCACTGGCCACTAAGTTGTCAATGTAAGAGGTTGTTTGTAGAGAAAACACTAGGCTGGTAGATTTTAAATCTGTCATATTAGTGTCTGGTTAGGTTTTTGTCTTTAGACAGATTGTCCTATGGCCTTAAAATAGTACTGAAGAGGATTAGAGCGGTAACTGGAGGAAAAAAAGTACATTTCTGGCTGTATATTTTAAATAGTCACTGCAAAGTATATAACCAGCTTCTAAAAGTCTAGTTTATCATGTAGTTAACATGTAGCAACCCCAAAAACATTATACTGTATGTATAATACATTTAGTTTGCTGGGTGGTAAATCATATGCTGATGCCTATTTACTGTATATTGTAAAATGTACAGCAATTCTAAATAGTAAATTTCAAAGCTTTTTATTATAGATCAATTGTATGAGTAGTTGCTTAATGCCAGCCTATGCAGGGCATCAGAAGAATATATGTTATCACAGCAGAGCCAATGATAAGGCAGTACAACCAGCCCTCCAGCATTGGGCCCCGGACCCTTCAGCAGCCCTTTTGCTTATTTATGGACGTCTGGTGCATCACTTTTAAATAGATCACTACTGCTCCTACTAGGCATGAGGACTTAAATTACATTTACCTGGGTCCCATCAGTTGATAGAGGGGCCCAGGGGGTGAGAGCAGTGAGGGGACTTTTTGTTTATTTTCAGCATGCAGGCATATAAAGCCAGTGCTGCAGTTTTTAATACTCAAATTAAAATTCTAGCCAGCAGCATAAGCCCACAGCGATTCCCTGGTGGAGTGATATTCAGAAAGGTCTAAGGGGAGGCTTAAGCCAGGTGGGGGGCAAGAGGTGGGTGAAGGAGCAGCTGTGGGATTCTGGTGGTAGGTGCAGAGTCAGGCAATCAAGCACAGAAGATACATTCGGTACACAGTACAGCCACAGTATTAGTATATACAGCCATAAAGAGTCTGGCTGTACTATACATGGCTGTATATACTAATACTGTGGCTGTGGTCTAGATGGCTGTATATGCTGATACTGTGGAAACATATTTCTGAACCTAAACGTGACAAATCAAAGATAGCCTGATGTCAACAGTCACGATCTGAGGATTGAAACACCTGGCACTGTAAAACTCCGGGTCTAGCGAGGCAGTAGGAACAACTAAACGAGTGTGCCAGAGTACCGGTCCTAGAAGATGCAGGAGCAGTGTGACTGCACACAAACAGGGGTGTGTAAGAGTCGCAGGATCTAAGGAGATGCCTGGTCTTCACCAGAGACACTGGAGACGTGAATGTTGCACTTTCCCCGGGTTGTGGCTCTCCAACTCACCCATGCAGGCAGACAAATCGAGGAAAGCTGGAAGCCGCACACCGGTATAGTGATGAATGCTTTATTTAAAAAGCTGGATCATGAAGACACACAAAAATTGACAGCAGAAGCGTACAAAAGCAGCTGACGCGTTTCACACTACAATGAGTGCTTATTCATAGCTGACATATATGGGGGTACATAACATATTTATAGCCTAAGTTGAAAACCTATATGGTCATGTGATAGTATTAATCATTGACAGCAGCTGGAAATCAATCATGTCAATTCTCGGCACCTGTTGTTAAACTCATAGGCTTAAACAGTGAGGACTCCCATGTGAATGATATATAGGTGGCAGTGGAAAAAGGAAAAATAATAAATGAATAGTGAATAAATAAAAAGATAAAGAAATAGTAAACGAGCATATAAGAGAAAATTATTATTAGTGTGTGAAGTATAATTATGTATGGTGTTTCTTATATGCAAAAGAGTGTATATGGATGGGGATATATAAACAAGATATAAAAGAAAAATGTGTCAATAAAGATAATGTGAACACTGAAAAAATCGTTATACCAATAAATTTATTTCTAAAGATAAAGTGAACATTTAAACATGTGTAAATGTTATATGCACGATATATAAGAAAAGAATGTCAAAAATATATATAGATAAAGGGATTTTTTATATAAAAAAAAATATATAAAAAAATTATATATGAAAAAAGTGTTATAAAAAAAAAAAAAAGTGTTATAAAAAAACTTGTGTGATTATACATGTGTGGTCACGTGATGTGTGCACAAAATAATCGCTTGCAAGGAGCAATGTATGTGTTAGAACTAGGAAATGTAACCAATGAATATGTGCCATGTATATCCAAATAAATTAAAAGTGGAAAATAACGATTTTAATGAATAATATTGTTGAGTGAAAGAGAAAAATTAGATTAGTAAGGTAGCATTATGTGAGGTGTGTTTAAAAGCCATAGTACTAAATGGCATTGTATGATATATGCATTTAAAAGCCATAGCACTTGGATCTGAATGAGAATCGGCTTGTATATGTTCTCATGAGCGACCAAAGTTTGAATTTTGAATT
The DNA here is from genome assembly GCA_037952925.1 of Lithobates clamitans. Taxonomy (NCBI): domain Eukaryota; kingdom Metazoa; phylum Chordata; class Amphibia; order Anura; family Ranidae; genus Lithobates; species Lithobates clamitans. Next base: position 3,608,764 of record JBBGZY010000271.1, read on the forward strand.
TCAAATCCTGGTCCGCAGTGCTGAGTAGAACGCTCATGTCAATGCAGTGCCGACCAGGATGAATGTAAGGATATGGATGAAAGGAGGATAGGTTAGTAAAAATCTTTCTGACAAAAGCAAAGGTCGCTGTCAGCAACAAGCTAAGAAGCCAGGATGACTCATGTTCAAAGTGGCTTGCTTGGGTGCATGTGTCTGCCATATACGATATATGTATTTAAAAATCATGGTGTTTAGATCTAAATGAGAATCGGCTAGTGGATGCTCTCGTAAGCGACCAGTTTGACTTAGATCCTGGTCCGCAGTGCCGAGCAAAACACTCATATCAATGCAATGCCGACCAGGATAAATGTGAGGATATAAATGAGAAAAAGATAAATTAGTAAAAGTCTTTATAACAGAAACAAAGATCGCTATCAGCAGCAAACAGAAAAGCTGGGATAATTCTTATCCAAATGGGCTTGTATGTGTGCATGTGTCTGCCTTTGTCCATTCATAGGCTGGATGTGTGAAAACTTGTTTCAGTCTGTGTGAGATATATATGGAGAACACGGATGTCAGTAGATGGAAAGGAAAAAGGAACGTAAAACAGATGTCATCCGTTACTATTCTTCTATATAAAAAGTAGCTAACATTGACTGTTGATGACAATACAGCTGTGTGTTGAAAAATACAGGAATGAAACAATGTTGATAGTTTTTCATGGGCAGACATTTAGCTCAAGGAACAAGTCCGATCTAAAACAGAAAAGTGAAAATGAGAGATTTTACTCAATCATATCAGTGATATGGAGAGACTAATCTAAGACTGTAAAAACTTTCTTAGTACTTGGTCAAGACTAAATGACATAATAAATGAACAATTCCAACAATATTAAAATTATGTTGTTCACAAAAAAACTATACTGCGCTTATCAGGACTGTGGATGTATTTCAAATGATCAATAAACATATTTGAATAATCACATGACTAAGAAGATATTTCTAAAGTATGCTAATATTGAATATATGTTTAAACCACTAGTCCTGACCTAAAAGGAATTCTTTTGTGTGTATGGGAATCCACAAATGGAAGGACATTTATGTGTTATTATATATATTTTTTTTATATATAAATTATTATATTTCTATATGAATTAACTATTGTCCCAACTGATGTGGATTCCACAGAGAACTCTCATAAGGTTGTGGATTATGTGTGTTAAAGACCACAATGGATTATATGTATAAAATGTGTATATAAAGTCCTATTGATTGGGACACGTTCAATGTCCATAAAGTTATAAGGGACAAACACGTGTGTGAACGGTAACAATCAAAGGTACAACCTAGTTGATCGAATCTTCTGACAATAGATATACGATGAGGGAACAGGTGATGGAAGAGAAAATTTCGGTATTCTAATAGAGACTATAATGGGGATTAGGATGTAACAGAACACGGGGAGGATACATGTCAAGATTTTACTCATAATAATAGGAAACATCCCATTCAAAATTCAAGCCTAATGGAATTCTGGTGTTCAATAAAAATATCCAATATACTTCGCGTTTGCAAAGTAATTGAAATCTATCCCCCCCTCTAATAGGTGTTACAATTTTCTCTATTCCTTGAATATAAAGGCTCGACGTGTCCTTCTGATGCACAAAGATCCAGTGTTTAGATACGTTGGTTAGTTTATCCTTTTCTATGTCGTATAAGTGATCATATAGACGATCTCTAAGACGTCGCGTCGTGCGTCCTACATATTGTATTTGACAGATGTCACAGGTGATAACATATACTATATATTGAGTATTACAGTTTATGAATGAGGAGATGTTGAAGACTTTACCATTTGTACAAGATATTATCTGTTTGCCTTTTCTAATGTGGCTGCAATAATTGCAACCTCTTTTGCCACATTTGTAGTTGCCTACAAATTTTAACCAGTTAGATTTAGCTGTTTCAGTTGACAAAAGGCTGGGTGACAAAGAGCTCCCCAAAGTGGGTGCTCTGCGAGAAACCACCTTTATACCTTTGGAGAGGATTTTGTCATACACAGAGTCATTTGACAAGATGGGAAGATATCGAGTGATTATATTATTAATTTTGTTGAACTCTGCACTGTAAGGTGTTGAAAAAACTGGGGTGTTATTGAGGGAAGAACGTGGTGGTTTTTTGTCCTGTAAAAGTGACTGTCTGGGGATAGTGCTGGCCCTGGTGAATGCTTTATTAACCAGGGCATCTCCATATCCTCGAGCCTTAAAACGCTGGGCCATGTTGTTCGCTTCCATTTGGAAGCTTTCAGATGTGCTACAAAGGCGTCTTAGCCTCAAAAATTGACCATATGGTACACCTCGGATAGTATGCTTAGGGTGTGCAGAGTCTGCTCTCAAAAGAGTATTTCCCGCGGTGGGCTTCCTGTACAGAGTGGTATGTATAGAACCTCCTGTGCCTGTGAGTTTGACATCCAGAAATTCTATACTGTGAGATCGTATTGTACCCGTGAATTTCAAGTTCAGATCGTTGTTATTAAAATAAGATAACCAAGTATCAAGGTCCGCATCCCCATCTGATGTAATAAATAACAGGTCATCAATGAAGCGACAGTAGAAGACTGTATCTAAACGGCGGGGGCTATCATGTCCAAAAATGCGGGACCTCTCCCACCAACCCATAAAGATGTTGGCGAGTGAGGGCGAAAATTTTGCCCCCATAGAGGCCCCGCATTTCTGGAGATAATAGCCCCCGTCAAACATGAAAAAGTTGTGGGTGAGTAAATACTCCAGGGCTTGTAAAATAAATTCCTGCAATGTGAGAGAATATTTTCCCGATTTCTTGATGGCCCAGGCAACTGCCTGAAGGCCCAGGTGGTGTGGGATGCTAGAATAGAGGCTACTAACATCACAACTGATCCACTTGTAATGGTTATCCCATTTAAAGCTTTGAAGTTTGTTCAATAGATGTTTTGTATCTCTTAAGTAACCAGGCAAACTGGTTACCAAAGGTTGTAGTTGGGAATCCACCCACTCACCCAAACGTTCATTTAGAGATCCTATGCCCGCAACAATGGGTCGACCTGTGAGGGGGTGAAGTCCTTTGTGGATTTTTGGTAAATGGTGGAAAATGGGCATAATGGGATGTTCTGGAATAAAAAGTTCCTTGTCTTGAGGTGAAAAAATGCCTGCAGAGATCGCTCTATCAAGAAGAGAAGAGAGTTTATTTTTAAACGATATGGTGGGATTGGATGGGAGTGATTGGTATGTGTATGTGTCAGATAATTGACGTAGTGCCTCTTGTTTGTATGTTTTAGTGTCTAGTACGACCACAACCCCACCCTTGTCTGCATTCCTTATTACTATATTGATATCTGAAGTTAAAGATTTGAGGGCTGCTCTTTCATTTTGTGTGAGGTTGTCTACAATGGGTTGTCTGTGGCAACTGCGGGCCAGGCGAGTTAAATCATTCTCCACCATTTTTTGGAACAAATCCATATCTCTCCCTCTGGATGCCACTGGATAAAAATGTGATCTAAATTTAGATCTAAACGATAATTTGTTAGGTAAATCAGTGGGATCGATGGGGGAGGGATCGGATTCCTCCATTAAATCAATTAGATCATTCAATACACAAGTTTCAGTAAAGTTTATCGGTGAAGGAAGGGACTCACCTATGCCATCAGTGTCCACAGCAACTTCTTGTTCCACAGAGGAATTAAGGAAATGTTTTCTAAGTGTCAAGGTGCGGGAGAATTTGTTTACATCCAAAATTGTTTTAAACAAATCAAAGTGTCTATTTGGGCAAAAGTTCAAACCCCTTGCTAGGAGGTTGATTTCCTCCTCTCTTAAAGTTCTTTTTGAAATGTTCAGAACACTAAGTTTTATTTCTTCATTTTGCCCCGTAGACTGTAATGTCCATCGTTTGAGGTTCTTATGTCTCCTGCCGCCCCTTCTTGTTTTCTTATAGATGATTTCTTTTTCTTTGTTTGACCTGACCTGCGAGGGTTTCCGGTATTCTGATGGCTGTTGTTTCTCACTGGTTCTATGTGATCTGTGGAACGATCTGGAGAGGAGTCGGTCATTGTGTGTGCGAGAGTGTCATCTCCTATTTCACTGTCTTGATCGGAGAAGCTAACTTGCTTCCCTCGGTTTCTGCGTGATCGATTTGGAGTGAACCAACATCTTTATGGGTTGGTGGGAGAGGTCCCGCATTTTTGGACATGATAGCCCCCGCCGTTTAGATACAGTCTTCTACTGTCGCTTCATTGATGACCTGTTATTTATTACATCAGATGGGGATGCGGACCTTGATACTTGGTTATCTTATTTTAATAACAACGATCTGAACTTGAAATTCACGGGTACAATACGATCTCACAGTATAGAATTTCTGGATGTCAAACTCACAGGCACAGGAGGTTCTATACATACCACTCTGTACAGGAAACCCACCGCGGGAAATACTCTTTTGAGAGCAGACTCTGCACACCCTAAGCATACTATCCGAGGTGTACCATATGGTCAATTTTTGAGGCTAAGACGCCTTTGTAGCACATCTGAAAGCTTCCAAATGGAAGCGAACAACATGGCCCAGCGTTTTAAGGCTCGAGGATATGGAGATGCCCTGGTTAATAAAGCATTCACCAGGGCCAGCACTATCCCCAGACAGTCACTTTTACAGGACAAAAAACCACCACGTTCTTCCCTCAATAACACCCCAGTTTTTTCAACACCTTACAGTGCAGAGTTCAACAAAATTAAAAATATAATCACTCGATATCTTCCCATCTTGTCAAATGACTCTGTGTATGACAAAATCCTCTCCAAAGGTATAAAGGTGGTTTCTCGCAGAGCACCCACTTTGGGGAGCTCTTTGTCACCCAGCCTTGTGTCAACTGAAACATCTAAATCTAACTGGTTAAAATTTGTAGGCAACTACAAATGTGGCAAAAGAGGTTGCAATTATTGCAGCCACATTAGAAAAGGCAAACAGATAATATCTTGTACAAATGGTAAAGTCTTCAACATCTCCTCATTCATAAACTGTAATACTCAATATATAGTATATGTTATCACCTGTGACATCTGTCAAATACAATATGTAGGACGCACGACGCGACGTCTTAGAGATCGTCTATATGATCACTTATACGACATAGAAAAGGATAAACTAACCAACGTATCTAAACACTGGATCTTTGTGCATCAGAAGGACACGTCGAGCCTTTATATTCAAGGAATAGAGAAAATTGTAACACCTATTAGAGGGGGGGATAGATTTCAATTACTTTGCAAACGCGAAGTATATTGGATATTTTTATTGAACACCAGAATTCCATTAGGCTTGAATTTTGAATGGGATGTTTCCTATTATTATGAGTAAAATCTTGACATGTATCCTCCCCGTGTTCTGTTACATCCTAATCCCCATTATAGTCTCTATTAGAATACCGAAATTTTCTCTTCCATCACCTGTTCCCTCATCGTATATCTATTGTCAGAAGATTCGATCAACTAGGTTGTACCTTTGATTGTTACCGTTCACACACGTGTTTGTCCCTTATAACTTTATGGACATTGAACGTGTCCCAATCAATAGGACTTTATATACACATTTTATACATATAATCCATTGTGGTCTTTAACACACATAATCCACAACCTTATGAGAGTTCTCTGTGGAATCCACATCAGTTGGGACAATAGTTAATTCATATAGAAATATAATAATTTATATATAAAAAAAATATATATAATAACACATAAATGTCCTTCCATTTGTGGATTCCCATACACACAAAAGAATTCCTTTTAGGTCAGGACTAGTGGTTTTAACATATATTCAATATTAGCATACTTTAGAAATATCTTCTTAGTCATGTGATTATTCAAATATGTTTATTGATCATTTGAAATACATCCACAGTCCTGATAAGCGCAGTATAGTTTTTTTGTGAACAACATAATTTTAATATTGTTGGAATTGTTCATTTATTATGTCATTTAGTCTTGACCAAGTACTAAGAAAGTTTTTACAGTCTTAGATTAGTCTCTCCATATCACTGATATGATTGAGTAAAATCTCTCATTTTCACTTTTCTGTTTTAGATCGGACTTGTTCCTTGAGCTAAATGTCTGCCCATGAAAAACTATCAACATTGTTTCATTCCTGTATTTTTCAACACACAGCTGTATTGTCATCAACAGTCAATGTTAGCTACTTTTTATATAGAAGAATAGTAACGGATGACATCTGTTTTACGTTCCTTTTTCCTTTCCATCTACTGACATCCGTGTTCTCCATATATATCTCACACAGACTGAAACAAGTTTTCACACATCCAGCCTATGAATGGACAAAGGCAGACACATGCACACATACAAGCCCATTTGGATAAGAATTATCCCAGCTTTTCTGTTTGCTGCTGATAGCGATCTTTGTTTCTGTTATAAAGACTTTTACTAATTTATCTTTTTCTCATTTATATCCTCACATTTATCCTGGTCGGCATTGCATTGATATGAGTGTTTTGCTCGGCACTGCGGACCAGGATCTAAGTCAAACTTTGGTCGCTTACGAGAGCATCCACTAGCCGATTCTCATTTAGATCTAAACACCATGATTTTTAAATACATATATCGTATATGGCAGACACATGCACCCAAGCAAGCCACTTTGAACATGAGTCATCCTGGCTTCTTAGCTTGTTGCTGACAGCGACCTTTGCTTTTGTCAGAAAGATTTTTACTAACCTATCCTCCTTTCATCCATATCCTTACATTCATCCTGGTCGGCACTGCATTGACATGAGCGTTCTACTCAGCACTGCGGACCAGGATTTGAAATTCAAAATTCAAACTTTGGTCGCTCATGAGAACATATACAAGCCGATTCTCATTCAGATCCAAGTGCTATGGCTTTTAAATGCATATATCATACAATGCCATTTAGTACTATGGCTTTTAAACACACCTCACATAATGCTACCTTACTAATCTAATTTTTCTCTTTCACTCAACAATATTATTCATTAAAATCGTTATTTTCCACTTTTAATTTATTTGGATATACATGGCACATATTCATTGGTTACATTTCCTAGTTCTAACACATACATTGCTCCTTGCAAGCGATTATTTTGTGCACACATCACGTGACCACACATGTATAATCACACAAATTTTTTTATAACACTTTTTTTTTTTTTATAACACTTTTTTCATATATAATTTTTTTATATATTTTTTTTTATATAAAAAATCCCTTTATCTATATATATTTTTGACATTCTTTTCTTATATATCGTGCATATAACATTTACACATGTTTAAATGTTCACTTTATCTTTAGAAATAAATTTATTGGTATAACGATTTTTTCAGTGTTCACATTATCTTTATTGACACATTTTTCTTTTATATCTTGTTTATATATCCCCATCCATATACACTCTTTTGCATATAAGAAACACCATACATAATTATACTTCACACACTAATAATCATTTTCTCTTATATGCTCGTTTACTATTTCTTTATCTTTTTATTTATTCACTATTCATTTATTATTTTTCCTTTTTCCACTGCCACCTATATATCATTCACATGGGAGTCCTCACTGTTTAAGCCTATGAGTTTAACAACAGGTGCCGAGAATTGACATGATTGATTTCCAGCTGCTGTCAATGATTAATACTATCACATGACCATATAGGTTTTCAACTTAGGCTATAAATATGTTATGTACCCCCATATATGTCAGCTATGAATAAGCACTCATTGTAGTGTGAAACGTGTCAGCTGCTTTTGTACGCTTCTGCTGTCAAGTTTTGTGTGTCTTCATGATCCAGCTTTTTAAATAAAGCATTCATCACTATACCGGTGTGCGGCTTCCAGCTTTCCTCGATTTGTCTGCCTCATCTTGCATCAGCCAGCACCTGGGACTCTTCCCTCTTGAAGGATAATACTACACTGGCGTTCATCTCCCCTGGTCTGCGCCTACCTGAGCGGTGGGACCCCTCTCTGCTTATCTTGCTTTTCTGGATTCACCCATGCAGGCACAGTGCTAGGAAATAGCACACTGGAAGGACTCAGGCTACACACTGGATACAAGGTACCAAGGAAAGACTACGGAAGCAAGCTAAGAAGAGACACTAGGGGGAGGACGCAGGGAACAAGCGTGAAGGACAGGAGAGCGGGGGAAGCTGGGCAAAAGTGTAGAGAGAGATGGACACAGCAAGCAGGAATAAGGGCAAAACGAAGAAGCAATGCTGTGGAGAGCAACCACAGAAAATGAAGGGATACGCAGACAGATACTTAAGGGAATAAAGAAAACACAGAGAACAGCAATAAGACTGAACAAACACTCAGAATACAAGTGTACTGAAGGGACAGCAAATGGTAGAGAAACAGGGAAGTCCAGCTTCAGCGTGGGGACAAAATTCTCGAACACTAACCCTAATGCCACGTACACACAGTCAGACTTTTCAGCTACAAAAGTCCGACAGCCCGTCCGACAGCCCGTCCGACCGACTTTCGTCAGACTTTCGACGGACTTTTGGCGGACTTTCAACAGACTTTCTAACGACCGGACTTGCCTACACATGATCACACCAAAGTCCGACGGATTTGTACGTGATGACGTACACAGAACTAAAATAAGGAAGTTGATAGTGAGTAGCCAATAGCTGCCCTAGCGTGGGTTTTTGTCCGTCGGACTAGCATACAGACAAGTGGATTTCTGGGTCCGGTGGAGTTACGACGTAAAGATTTGAAGCATGTTCCAAATCTTAAGTCCGTCAGATTTGCGACTGGAAAAGTCCGCTGAAGGTCCGGTGAAGCCCACACACGATCGGATTGTCCTCCGGATTTTGTCTGTCGGCGTCCGTCGGACAAGTCTGGTCGAAAAGTCCGACCGGCATAACACTAAACCACTGGTACAAACGCCTAATAATACCTAGGTTCAGGAAGGATTGGCAGGAACCCAAGCAGCTCGGAGAGGGTCCTGTGCTCAGGCCCTTGGGTCTGGTATGGATCTTGAGGGGAACCCCCTACGCCAAAAAAACGGCGTGGGGGGTCCCCCAATCCATACCAAACCCTTATCCGAGCACGCAGCCCGGCCGGACAGGAATGGGGGTGGGGGACGAGCGGGCGCCCCACCCCCATCCTGAACCGTACCAGGCCGCATGCCCTCAACATGGGGGGGTTGGTGCCTTGGGGGAGGGGGGCGCGCTGCGGCCCCCCCACCCCAAAGCACCTTGCCCCCATGTTGATGAGGACAAGGGCCTCTTCCCGACAACCCTGGCCGTTGGTTGTCGGGGTCTGCGGGCGGAGGGCTTATCGGAATCCGGGAGCCCCCTTTAATAAGGGGGCCCCCAGATTCCGGCCCCCCACCCTATGTGAATGAGTATGGGGTACATCGTACCCCTACCCATTCACCTAGGGAAAAAGTGTCAATTAAAAAAAAAACACTACACAGATTTTTAAAGTATTTTATTAGACAGCTCCGGGGGGTCTTCTTCCGACTTCGGGGGTCTCTCCGGTTCTTCTCCGCGCTCTCCGGATCTTCTGCCGGGCTCCTCCGCTATTTTCTGCTCTTTTGCTATAGCGAAGGAGCCCGGTCTTCAATCTTCTGCCTTCTGCCCTCTTCTCCTGATGTTGACACGACGCTCTCTGGGGCCGGAATGCACTCTGAGCGCTCCGCTCTGACTTATATAGGTGGTGACCCCGCCCCCTTATGCCGTCACAGTCCCTGGGCATGCTGGGACTGTGACGTTTTAGGGGGCGTGGTCATCACCCGATGACCACGCCCCCTTATGTCGTCATAGTCCCAGCATGCCCAGGGACTGTGACGGCATAAGGGGGCGGGGTCACCGCCTATATAAGTCAGAGCAGAGCGCACAGAGAGCATTCCGGCCCCAGAGAGCGTCGTGTCAACATCAGGAGAAGAGGGCAGAAGGCAGAAGATTGAAGACCGGGCTCCTCCGCTTTAGCAAAAGAGCGGCAAAAGAGCAGAAGAGAGCGGAGGAGCCCGGCAGAAGACCCGGAGAGCGCGGAGAAGAACCGGAGAGACCCCCGAAGTCGGAAGAAGACCCCCGGAGCTGTCTAATAAAATACTTTAAAAATCTGTGTAGTTTTTTTTTTTTAAATTTACACTTTTTCCCTAGGTGAATGGGTAGGGGTACGATGTACCCCATACTCATTCACATAGGGTGGGGGGCCGGGATCTGGGGGTCCCCCTTATTAAAGGTGGCTCCCGGATTCCGATAAGCCCCCCGCCCGCAGACCCCGACAACCAACGGCCAGGGTTGTCGGGAAGAGGCCCTTGTCCTCATCAACATGGGGACAAGGTGCTTTGGGGTGGGGGGCCGCAGCGCGCCCCCTCCCCCAAGGCACCAACCCCCCCATGTTGAGGGCATGCGGCCTGGTACGGTTCAGGAGGGGGGGGGGCGCTCGCTCGTCCCCACCCCCATTCCTGTCCGGCCGGGCTGCGTGCTCGGATAAGGGTCTGGTATGGATTGGGGGGACCCCCCACGCCGTTTTTTCGGCGTAGGGGGTTCCCCTCAAGGTCCATACCAGACCCAAGGGCCTGGTATGCTCTTGGAGGGGAAACCCATGCCGGATTTTTATTTAAAATTTGGCGCGGAGTTCCCCCTCAAGATTCATACCAAACACAGTGGCGGGAATCCAAATCGGATCCCCGTTCATTGAAAGTCGGACACATGTCGCAGGGCAAAGTCGGATCCACAAGTCGTGTTGAAGTCGCGTTGAAGTCGTGTTGCCCCTGTGTGAACCGAGCCTTAGCCAACCTGATATACGTACGAATCGTCGTTACAAATGAACCATCACAACAGCTGATAAAACTAAGCACACTACAGGTTATGAAGAATAACACATGGCACAGAAATAAGGCAGAACGAACAGCACATAATTATAGGAACAAACAGTGGCACAAAAAGACAGGGACATGAAAACATTATATATACACTCACTTTTCTTTATAACCTTCTGGATCTTTGCAAACTGATTTCCCTCTCGCAATTTCAGATCCAACCAATGTTTGCAGAGTTGTTCCTTTGTCCTCCTCACCCCAAACTTCTTTTGCAGGACACAGGCCACCTTCTCCATAACTTTATCATTTCTTGCATTAGGCCTCCGGTAGGATCATTTTCTCCCATCATAATTCTATCAGATCAGGATGTCTGTCATCTCCACCATCTCATCAAAGGACATGTTTGTTGCCTTTTTAGGCTTACTAGGACTGGTAGGCTGCCTTTCCTCCCTGTCAGAGCCTCTGCTGCTGCCGACGGACACATGTCTGTCCTCATCCATCTCTGCCATCTTCCTTCTGTGCATCCCAGAAGAGAGAAGGGGTGGGTCATAGATTGCAGATGTACAACAGTGCCGCCCCTGCATTAGGAAGAAACTGTCATTTCACAGGAATGTTCGTGACGTTGGTGACGTTCGTGTCAGCCTTGGACTTCCGGGATTAGTCAGTAGGTATTTTGCAATATTTGTGCTCAGTTTAATAGCTTTTTTAAGTGAATCCACAAGCAAGATTAAACACTATTAACCACCTGCTGTAAATTTAGTTGTGTTGCCTGTATATACATATTGTTTGACTTTGCATTCTGTCATATAGTGTATTGGTGTTATGCTGTTATATTTCTTGACTAGTATCATGTTTTTACATTTCCCTACATCAATGGCAACCCCCCAAATTTCCTCCCACAATTTATTGATCTGTACTGGGAAAATTCATGCCTCTGGAATGTGACATCAAAGGCCTATTCCACTAGACTGTAGCAAGATGAGGCATACCAAAAGTTAGCTGACTTATTGAAAACCATAACGCCACATACTACTGTGTTAGATGTCAAAGGCAAGATTGCAGATCTTTGCACTGTCTTTAAGAAGGAATATAAAAAATTGAAGGTTCCAAAAGATCTGGTGTTGGAGCGATGATATATTTGTACCTCGATTGTGGTATTTTGAGAGCCTACATTTTCTCGCGGGTCTGGAGACTCCAAGAACTAATCGCTGCTCCTTGGACCCTAGTTCCCCTGAGTCACCCATATCACCTGAAATATTTGACCATGAAGAAAACATTGATGCACAGGTAAAATAATACACAAACTGTTTATCAAATGAAATCTTTAGCAAGGATACACATGTGTCATGTGCTCCAAAACATTTATGGTAAACAAACTTAATTGGCAGGAAATATTGAGCAGGAAACAGGCCACTATACAATGTTTTGCCATGAAACCCCCCTTCCCAAAAAAAAATCCATGTAGCTCTCCCGTTTTTGGCGAATAGAAAATGTTGGCAAGCAGGGCCGTTCAGGTGCTAGGTTTGCAAGTGCACCACTCTCTGCTCCCCACTCTCCAGGGATTAGAGTTCCTGTCAATAGGTCCTCTCTGTCAGTGGAAGATGAAAGCATCTATTTGCTGGTTTGCCAACGCAGGACGTTGTGCGGCACACAACAGCATTCCACTATAGCATCAATCTTGGGCAAACGCACAGGATGCCGAAGGCATTCTCTACCACACGCCTGGCTCTCGAGACTCTGTAGTTATATATTTTTTGTTGTTTGGTTAGGTTCCGCATAGGATATGGCTTTAGAATATTATCCAGCAGGGGGAAATGCATCATCAGCCACAAAAACAAACTTTAGCCCATCCACATTCTCTTCTTCAGGTGGTAAATGTAATTCTCCACTTGCAAGACGTCTTCAGAATTCAGTCCTGTCAAAAACTCCACCATCGGAATTCCTGCCATTCCTCCCAATATCCAAATAGATGAACTCATATTTGGCATTGCAAATTGCCAGGAGTATGATGCTGAAGTAGCCTTTATAATTAAAGTAGTATGAACCTGAGTATGTTGGCAGCATAATCCGGATATGTTTGCCCTCAATGGCTCCACCACAGTTAGGAAAGTTCCACATATCCATAAAATCTTTCGCTATTCCATGCCAATCCTCAGGGCAAGTTGGAAATGCTATGTAATTATTCATGCATTGTTTATGCATTCATCATGATTTTCTATTCCCCTAGGAACATAATACTCCTGAAACATCCTAAACACAACAGGCCAGACCACCCCAACGTGGCAAAAAGAGAAAAGCAGATGAGTATGATACCAAAAGGTTTCTCAGGGAAGCATCTGAAGCACTTGGTAAAGAAGCAGATGACTGCGATATCTTTGGAAATCTGGTTGCTTCAAGACTTCGCATGATGTCTCCCCATCAACAACACATTATTGAGCCTTTAATGTACCAACTACTAAGCATTTTGACAGATGAAGCAAGCTACATTTAACACCCATATTGCAGGTATTAATTCTCTTTCGCATGTAATTAACTGGCCAGTGCAAAATCAAACCAGAACGTTGGCGGAATCAGCATGGCAAGGACATATGCATATGCACACCCCTTCACCACCTTAAAGCACTTGGCAAATGAATATGCATATGCCCTCCCAAACTCAACCTGAACCCATATGGCAACACAGTATGCACACCCAATCACAACTACAACCCACATGGCAATGCAATATGAACATGCCCTCTCACTCACAGGCAGAAAAAACATGTCAAAGAAGAATGCCAGGCCAGGAACAAGAAAATAGTTCCTGGACACAGTATCAAAGTTTCACAAATCTATAGTTTTTTGTCTGTTTGTTTGTCCATTATAGTATGCACAATATACAACCATTTGAGGTTTTCTTTTCTGTGCAATTTATGTTTACAATTAAAAA